>OW804098.1:50583544-51818448 GCA_942159475.1 Sthenelais limicola
GCGTCGCGTACATCACAAAGATGGTAGCTGCTAAGTTCCATTGGTTACTTATTTTACTTTATTATACATGCATCCCTCTTGAGAGGTGCAATAAGTGGGGGGCAATAAAAATATTGTTATCGCACACATACAATAAAAATGTAGTTGTCTAAAAATAGCTCTAACGTTAACTCTGCACTGTAGGCCTGGGCCTATGGATTTGTTAACGCTTAATGCTTGGCAGAGATCCGAAGGCCCTTCTTTAAGTTGTTAATTTCATAGTTCTATGTAGGCAAACTATGAATTTAACAACTTAGACAAGCGCCTTGGCTCTCCGCGAAGTACGTCAACAAATTCATAGGCATAGACAGAGTTGTGGGTGCTTGGGCTGTCTCTGATACTTGTTTCGTACTTCATAGATGGGAAGGGATCACTGTATACCGATGGGGGTCGATTAAAGTATGATGATAATGTATGAGTATGAATAAAAGACTTGTTGTTGATGGTATTTTATCCTTTGCCCTTGTTTCATATTTTTTCAGTGATATCTGATGATATTTGATCAAATTTTATGCACATATAATAAATATAGAATGGAACTCGCTGTCGTAATCGAAAATTTATTGGATTTGATTCGTCTGTGTAAGCACTCTGCCTACAGGTTTATATTATACCCGCCAAATCTTACCTTATTTTGTCACAATGCCTGCCAAAACAAAAATCACATGTCCGTGCTACGAAAATTGTAGCATGGACACACTCTAAAACCTGCATGTACATCCCACTACACATTTATTTACGAGTTTTCTTCTTAAGGCTACTTAAGGTTATGGGATCGTGCACTGTAATCGGTGGTCTAGAAAAGGAGATACCTACGAAAATGTTTCAGCAGCATTGATTGGCCTATTCAAAACTGACGTACGCGACGCGCAGAACGGGCACCCTGTATGGTCACTGTGCTTATGCAACCCTTTAGATTATCTTGCACATCCAACACCGTGTAACTAAGTGTTATTTCTATGATGTTCGGTGGACCAAACCAAACCATCAGTGTGATGGCTTGGGGCTTGTTTTTTTTTGTCCTTGCTCCATAATGCTTTCTATTTTTTTTAAAAAAAACTAAACAGATCTATGTATCACGAGGGTCGGCCTTCACATATATTATATGCAATACGATAAATAATGAGTTGACACTGCAGGATGATGTATGGTCGATGTATTGTCTTTGTGTTTTCAGTGAATGCTTTTCTCAATTTCTATACCTCGATTAGCCCTTGGAAATCCTAGAGACTAATTTTTGTATTCCAGGATCGGTCAGAGCTGCATTGTGCTTACTGTTCAATCGAACCTCAAAGGTCTGCTCAAGGCCTGCTTCGTAGAAGGTGGACGTTCAAGTGCCCATAGATGTGCCAAGTTCATTTCTCTTTGCATTGAGTTAGTATTTTTCTGATCATACCACAGATATTTGAATGAGATATCGTAATAAATCTTGGAACATGGATATAATCATTATATTGTTCAGCTCAATCGATTTATCTAATATGTGATTGATTGATTTCTTAAAAATAAAATCGTGTATTCCTCTAACAAAATATGGCGATAGACAAATGCCACTGAATGTGTAAATATTTGATTAGTGTTAGTTTAATCATTGGGACCGGTTTTGTATAAGTTTTTAATAGAAAATACCGTTTGCTCCTTTCAGATTTTCCAAGAACATCCCCGATCCTAATCTTGCCCCCGCATTCAATTATGCCTTACTTCGCGCCCTGCTAGAATTAGTGACACTTCTACCATCGGTGAATTCAGCTGGGGCACTTCATTGGTACTTCACGCTGCTGAATCGAGTCAAGTGTATGGATATTGCAGGCACAGGTCAGCGATGTGCGGACATGCTAGCGCAGGTGGCCAGGCAGTACCATGAGAGAACCAATCCTCTACACTCCTTGCTTAAGGCTAGGTTAGTAATCAATTGATCTGTCATGTGTATCCGTGTATGATATAAACTGGGTTTCTATGCATACATTTGCTTAATTCAACAATATCTTATGTGGGGACAACTTTCCCACCCTCCATACATATTGCCCCCTTTGGTCTAGTCTAGTCTAGTCACCAAAAGGAAAGCACAAAACGTAATTTAAAAACTACTTGAGAAATATTGTCACCTAATCACCCCTTTTTTTGATCGATTAAAGGGATGGGGGCGAGTCCTCGTCCTTCTCTGTAGAGAAAGAATATGATATGATTTGAATAACCATGACCGTTTCTATTTTCACAGGTTTGGATTGTATGGGGCACCACTGGATCCAGTGCTCTTTGACATTGGTCCGCCCCAGTTCATGAAGCCTGGTGCCTCCTCTAACAACAGCAGTACCACCACCACAAACAACAACAACAATGCCACTACTGCCACCAGCAGTATCTTTGGCGTGGGCACAACTGTTCCAAATAACAACAATAACAACACGAGTAGTACCACGGCCACCGCTGGCGTTGCGGACGAGATAGATATAAGGGACCTGCTCAGTATCAACGCTCCGGAAAAGTCTGGCAAGACGGCTTTAAGTAACATTCAGCATCATATATGTGGGCTTCTGGAAGTGGAACCTCTTCACTTTACTTGTCACGCGACCAGTGATGGAACCAGGATGGAACGGATGGATGCTGGTAAGGATACTTTTATAGATAGGTTTTGTGCATTTATTTCTTCGATGTGCATGTGTGTGTTGGGGTGGACGATTGGAGCGATGTGACCATGTTCTATGGGGTTTGGGGAGAAAGAAGCAAGGGAAACGTTTATCTTATGGAATGTAATATGTTTTCTTATAAACGTTGTAAAGGTAGGGAAATAATAAAACTTTACAATAGCAGTGAGTTTATATAAATCACCTAACATATTATGGATGGTCTGATAGACCTAGGTTGATTTGATATTTGTACCCTATTCTTTTAATTTCTCATCTCTTCCTGGCTCATTGAATATTAAGGTTTTAGTGATGAAATCTTGTTGATTAATTATTTTAAACAGGCAATGGTGGTACAACGGTTTCCTCCACTAATACTGGCCTTCCAGGCACAATAAACTTCGGAGAGGCCATCCCTTCAGTGACGGCAGCCGGCGCGGCCCTCGCCTCCCTCTCTACAGCTATGGCATCGGCTGAGCAGCAGCTGCAACTCTTGCAACAAAAACAACTCCATTTAGCAAAACTCCAGCAGCAAAAGCAAAAGTTGGAGCAGAAGCTAGCTGAAAACAAGCAGGCCATCACTGGCAGTGGTCAAGCCTCTACCTCCACGCTCGGCACATCATTTGTGCCCTACACCTCAGAACTGTTGCCACCCACGCCCAAAACTACTCCTTTGTTCAATACACCTCCCCTCACACCACCTAATGAAAGCTACCTCTACCACCCGCTGCAAGAGTCCTCCGACCCTGGGAAACCGCCTGTCTGGAAGCCAATGGTTCTTTCAGGAGCCAATGCGAAGGTAAATGTTACTGTTGTAATATACCAATTAAAGTATCACAGGAATAACTTTTAAAAACGGAAGCATTAAAAAAATAACGGCTTCTCATTTTTATCAAAACTTGGTTGGCACATAGAAATTGCTCATCTTGAAAATGTTGTTAAACCATAACTCCCTTGCCATTACTAAAGCAGTCAAGTAAACTTGCCCCGGGAGGTTCATTTTAGCAGATGGTCCAAGTCCCTCACTAGGTTTAATTTGTTTGAAATAATTTCGAATGCTATCACAAAATGAATATGTCTCACGATCAAGTTTTTCCCTTCCGATTTTAGATTTCGGGATTGAAATCCGATGGAACGACACAGAAACTCCCACTACCACAGACCCAGCACCTTCTACAAGCACCGCCCCCTCAGGTGCTCGTCATCGAGCGCATGCCATCAGGTGTGGTATCTTCTGTTTTTCAGCATCTATCTCTCATCCCTGTAAAGCACGCATTCCTTCCCTACTGTCGCCATGTAAAAGTGAAATGGTATTCAGATTGTGTATTGAAAATCTTGTATTCCATCCAGAATGGTTTAAAGTATATGAGAATGCATGTTGGTTGATATGGATAAGCGTAGAAAGTAAAGAGGAATAGGAATGGGTTGGAATGCCTAAATCCTGAATGGTGAACACCTGTGTTTATAACAGTTTCCTGGGTCCAGAAATTACCGCCGAATCAACTGCTGTTTCCCAACACTTATAAATGGTACTTGTATTGCTGGTTATCTTATCAAAAGTTTGATCGTTGTCTTAACTTGCGAATGAACAGGGATTTTGTATTTTTCCTTTCAGGTGCGAGGAGGTTTGTGGTGATAGACTTTGGCAAGCCCGTGCTTCTTACCGATGTCATAGTCCCTGCCTGCGGGGATCTGGCGTCTCTCTCTATCGACACCTGGGTGCAAGGGGAGGAAATCGATGGTCAAAGACTTGTTGTTTCCACTGATATTGGTATACGGTCTCTCATTATGAATGACCTTATGCCTTCTCCAGTCTGTAGATATCTAAAGGTAAATTAAACTTTTGATACTTGGGAAATATGTTGTTGGTTATTTGGGAACATTCAATAGGTTAATCTATGATAGGTTAATACATCAGTGAAAAAGAATCCAATTTGTTGTGTTAGTCGATGGTATGACTCAGAAGTATGTTAGGTCTTTCGCCTGATACGTTTTCATTGATGAATATAATTTCTCTTCTAGATAACGACTATAGGAAGATACAGTGGAGGTACAACTCGATCTAGAATCCCCATAGGTTCCTTCTACGGCCACACGACTCTACTACCATGGGAGTGTGATATTAGTCTATTGCCATCACTTAGCGATATCCCGCCCAACCCAGTCAACCCACTGGCCCTTGACCAGTCCCACATCCTTTCCCAGCTTGGCATGTTTGTAGCACTCCAGGAAGATATCCAATGTCGCTACAGCCTCGCCTGCAATAGGTTAACCAGCCTCTTGACCGCAATAGACATGCCTCATAGTAATAGCTCGCACACCAAGTACTACCTGAAGAAAACCAAGAAAACTGAAGAGGATTTGAAAATCCAGCAAGCCTATTATGACTGCATGCAGTTGCAGCTACAACTCAATTTGGCACAGCGGGCCATTTCCCGGCTACAACGCGCTCTTGGTATGCCCCAACCTCAAGCAGTTCAGGGCCAGAACATGCTGATGCAGCTTAAACACGCATCAACCGACCAGCTCAGATGTCTGGTGGAGCAATTGCTGAACACACTCTTGAGTATGACGTACTCAACACCAACAATACCACAACTTCCACCCTCTCTCTACACAACCTTCACCCCTGCCATGGCCGAATCTTTGTTCAGAAATCTATGTGTGAATGGAACCAGACGAATGCAGATCCATGCTGGTGTACTTCTAGTTAGGTTATGTGGTAATCAGAACTGGTGGGGCGATTTCCTGGGAAGTGTGCTCCAAGATTACTTCGCTTCTGAACAACCTGAAATATTTCCTCAGGATAGGTATGTGTCCACTCCATCCATCACATATGCACAAAATATAGTTTACAACGTATTCTGGGGTTTGATTGATAAATAAAAACATTTAAATACATGCTGTGCCTTCATGCTCTCAGTTTTATCTCTAGTTCTTGTAATTAAGGTCCTATGACATTGGAAAGCAATTAAGAGTCTTAGCTTAACCCCTGTGAGTTGTCGATGATTTGAGTTGGATATCGTACATGTTCCTTTGCCAAAGAATTTACATTGTCTTTTCAGGGTGTTCTTGCTCGTCACTGCACTGGGACAAAAATCCCTTGGTGGGGCGAGCGCAAGCGATGTCCTTGAAAGTATTTTGTCTCTGCTAGCTCGTCTTCTGGCTCCACTTTCAACCGGTGGACAGAACACTTTCGTCAACTCAGGTAATATAATAAACCTATCTTGTGAACCTTGTATTTCCCTCTATCCTCTCTATTATCTAATATTTAAGGACTTACCTAAACTAAATCATGTTCTTTGAAACATAGATATATTGAGTTGATGGAGACAAAGTTATGGGAAAACTTTAATCTGGCACTGAAGGGAAGTTTTATTTTAGACTTTTTTCATTTTATTTTTTTACCAGACTATTTGTCTGTGGACTATCCTAGGTTTACTCTTTTCTTTTCTTGTGTCAGGTGAAAAGTACTTTTTAAAATCGGCTCTATTATATTTTACATTTTTCCTAAATTAAAGACACTCTTATTGAAGATGTATTGTTGCATCACTTACATTTACACTATTTCTATACTGACTTATATATTGGTTACAGCATCACTTGACCTCTGCCTTATCGGATGGCTGTTACTCTTCTTGAGTCGCAATTTAGACAGTACCGGTGTATCCAGCAATCTGGGAGATGACGAAAAGAATGGCAAGGACAACCCAGGTGAGTTTTTAAATCAATTGATTCAGAACATGAATGAGTCTTACAAATATAAGTGACTCCCCCTTAAAATGATACCATTTGTTTTCCCTATGTTTGTCACATTCAATTTCATATTGTAGGTAATTGCTGGAGTATAGCAATTATAAGTCCCATTCACTATTTTTCCCCAACCAGGCCCCAGTTCAAGTCGGTGGGATTTTATCCAAGGAGAATCGGCCATGCAAAATAACCGCCTATCCAGTCGTACCAGCTCATCAAAACTCTACCGCCGCAAGCTGCAGAAGCGCCTTATGCACCACAAACAGCAACTGATGGACATCCAGGCAGCCAAGAAAAGCTTCCTCTCCTCACAGATGGACAAGGCCACGCTCAACCTCACAAAGGAGGTCGAGGCACTTATGAAACAACAGGAGCAGCTTTTCAAGAAGCAATTAAAGCAATATTCGTCAAAGGTAAGGGGAAATGTAACAGCACTAAAGAGCTCTTCTCCCATGCATATATATCAAACAATGTTTTGCCCGAAATCGCCATAACTGAGGAATAACAATTTCCACACAAACTTCTTCTTCCACTTGACCTGCCAAGAGTTAAATTTCCTGTTTGATGAAGACAAAACCACATTTTTAGTTTGTCTTAAGTGTCTTTAGTGCCACCAGCATCAACCAACTATATTTATTAGGAGGCTAGTTCCTGACAAGATACTGTTTCATCGGTGGGGAAGCTAAGGATTATTAGATACATTTGCACAAAGGTTGCCATGCATTCTCATTAGTCGTTATCAACGTATTCATTGCCCTGCCCATCTGTTTGTATTTTACACGTTAGCGGATTTACTTCAATGGAAATGAAGAAAGTCCCTCTAGAGGTAAAACGAGATTTTGTTTTTATGACTTTTTACAGCATTTCAAGGATATTATGCAGATTCGCCGAACTGATGGAGAGTTACTGAAGAAGTTGCCAAAAGACAATGGTAATGGTCCTGGTCCCGATGCTGCTGAAGTAGATAGTGACTTGCACATCACGGTTGTTCGTGCCAAAGTCATTCCTGTAGTTCAAGGCCTCGTAGCTCTACTTCTCTCTATGGACTTCACCTGCAACGTCGATCTATTCCTCATCACTTGCAAGGTTAGACTTCGTATATCGATGCATTATATCCAAATATTTAAGGTCTTGCTATTTTTTAAGTCATCTGGATGAAAATCTGACGTCAGGTCTTTTTATCTGACGTAGTTCTTGCATCTATAAGCATTCCCAAATTTACATATTGATACAGTTCAAACCTTCTTCACTACTACTTTACACCTCCATTGTTGCTTCAGGTGGTTGCACGGCTGACCAACGTGACACGACCGACAGTCATGCTGTCGGAAGTTATGAGTCAAGAAGATTTGGAGCAACTGATGCTCCTTTGCTGTAACCTGGAGTTCAATCATGGCAACATCAACTGGGGAGGTGCTTGGGCTTCCCACTCTATCACCTGTTTACTCCAGGATATATTAGATGGTGAGGAAATTAGAATAAATTTCATATTCCACTTCTCTTTCAAATTATTTGCGAGTTATCTCTATCCTTGTTTGGTCCAAACGGAAATTCTGAACAAATACATGCCACATAAAATCAAAACCTGTTTCAAAAAGTCATGGTTCTATAGCTGGGAGATATCTACACATGTCGGTGTATGCTTCAGGTATTGGGCTTGGAACCCATTACCATTAAAACTTGCCCTTGATGCATCGTAATTGTTTGTTAGGGACTAAACACTGTTGTTTTAACCCTTTTAGGTGAGCGGTTGTATCCCGCTAGTCAGTCGTACAGTGATGGAGTAACAGATGATGAGATGTCATCCACATCAATGGAAGCCGATCCTCCACCATCAACATGTAATGCACCGTCTATGGAAACAGACCAACCATCAACCTCAGAAGGCTCAGGTTAGAAGATTCTACAGCTCTATTAAATTTTGAAATAGAAGTCTATACTATGGAAGTAAAATACACCAATCCTGTATGTTGTAGGGGATTCATGACGAAGTGCATGAAAATTGCATGAATCCCCTGTTGTCACAACCGTCAAACGTGCATCAGTAGAGATCTTCAGCTAATGTTTCTTTGGTCGCCAATAGATTGGGCTCCACCCTTTCCATCTTAAATTATTACTCAGCGAGCAATGAATGAATAATCCGTTCACAACTTACAGGCGCTGAGGCCAAGGAAGATGGTTTTAAGTTTGATAAAGAATCTTCACTCATTGTGGACATGATCTTGGACGAGGAAGAATACGACGAAGAGACAAACGCCAAACTACAGGAGTATATCATGGTAGACGTTATGCTTAAACCCATGACATCAGCTAAAGTCACTGTCTCGTATAACTACAACAACCAGAACAACGCTGGCAAAGCTCCGGGAACTATCTTTTGGGGACCAGCGAGCGGGTACGAGACTAGTGAATTTGATTGATTGATTGATTTTTGTTCGACAAACAATTGGTGAACTCCAATTCTCAAGTTTACAATTCAATTAGACCTATAAATTATTTTTTATTTTCATAGATCTGCTGAGCAAGAGGACAAAAAGCAGAAGTTCGAGCTGTGGAAGAATAAGTTAGCGACTATCGTGGCTAGTAAGGCAAATGTTGTACCGCAAGGTATATCTACTGCTATGGATTCGAGACTTGAGAATAGTCTGGAGCTTACTGCCGAACTTCGACTTAAAGTGAGGCTTAAATATATGCTGCTCGATGGTTTACGTTTCTTTTTCTAAAACAGATCTTTAGTCCGTTTGCACACTGGCCAAGTGTAACTTACGAGATAGGGCTGTTTTACATTTTTCATATTTGCCATTGTATATATAGACTTTATTTTTATTATAGATCTCTGGGCTGCCTATTCATAGTGTTTTATCGTACATGTGGTCAATCATACATGTGGTTTCAGTCACTAAAATAGTGGAGAAGTTTGCTTTTGGTGTTTTAAATTCATATGACCCTGAACTGGAATAACTCAAATTTTGAGAATTACCAAAATGGATTTAATTTTTAGTTTTTTTACTTCATTTGACCCTTCCTCTTGACGGTAATCATTTGGAGATAAGAAATACCTTGCACCACATCTCCATTGAGAACTAATGTCCCCACTCAAAACAACAGAATAATGAAGAAATAAATTGCATTATCTACTATCAACCTCCGGTTTAAATATATGTGGTACATGTACCTTTCAGGTGATGGTGTCTCTAGAGACGGAAAGTGTACAGAATGCCATCAGTGCCCCTCTCCCACCTCCTATACCAGGACTGATGCATAACTACAGCCAATCCACACCAACCACGGACGACGAACAGCTGGGTGAACCCCCGTTCCCTGGCCACTCCAACACTTCACCGCCGATAGTCCCATCTCACGAGATGCTCAGTGTGTGCTTCAATAACCTCTTTGCCCAACTCTCCCTGCAGCGAGTTAACGTTGATGCGCTCCTCACCGCCTACCTTACCCTCAATGATGAAGCTAGTCAAGAGGATAGTTCTCAGACAGCCTTCTTCCCATCCAAGGCGCCAAGTATATCCCTCAGTCCCCAGTCAGTCACCAGCTTATTAGCGACTCTTGCGTGGTCACCAAATGTTCCTGTTAGGACTTGGGTGTTAGCCTTCCAGGTCCTCAGTCTTATAGCCAACCTTAAATGCCCTTCTAATTCCTCGGCCGCTGCTCCATCCACTTCAGCCGGTCCTTCGCTGTCCAGCCATGGGAACAGTGGTGAGAAATGGTTGGCCACGGTCATGGTAGCTGACAGTAATATGATGGCTGTCCTCATTAAGTTCTTATCTGGTACATCTATCCATGGTCCCGTTATCTCCAGCCATCAGTATACCCAGGTAAATATACACGTTCTGCTATCGAATTCGACAAGGGAGGCTATCTCTGATTGATTCCATTTATGCTTTAAGTACTATGTATCTTAGCTTTTCCACCACTAATTACCTTTTGTGACCCTTCATTTTGTAGAAAGGATGGACACTTCCTCCTTAATTTATATTGAGCTATATTTTTTTATATTGAGCTATACTTTAACTGGTATTTTTCATAGTTCCAGGACCTATAAATATGTGTGAATGCTGACTGTCTTTTCAGTTGATAAGATTTTAATTGCTTTGGTTTGTTTGAAAGGTTGGTCCAACGGCTGTACGTGCCTTCCAAGAGTTGTTGTCTCGTCTACAGCTTCGCTGTACAGAGGAAAGTAAGAAACATCTAAAAGAGTTGATGCTGAAGCTAGTGTATACTTTAGCTATCGAAAGGTATGTTAATACGCCATCGTTTCTATAAATTATTGGCCCGGAACTTGTTTACTCATACAGATACATGTTTAGAAGTCATAATTCGTTCTTGTAAGGTCAATGACTTTAACACATACAATTTATTTGTTACTTTTCGCATATTTGTGAGAGAATTCTATTAAGTGAAAATAGTTTGCTGTTACTTGCAATAGATACTGAATATTCCTCTTCGCTCCAGGGGTGCGTTCCATAGTGGATTAGGCCCTCTCGACGCCCAGTGCAAGCTTTTGGAGCACATGCTGGACCAGACGTACGACCATGTGGATGTGTCCAACGCCATCAGTGTCATCGATTCTCTCTCGGTCCTTGTGCATCAACACATCCTGGGACAAGAGAGAGTTGTGTGTCGGAGTTCCTCTGAGAATAGCATCAGTGCCAGGTCATGTTTCTGTGGACTCTTTGCCAGTGTCTTACGCTCCAGCGACTCACGTACTGTTGTTGGTGATGCAAACCGTGATGTACTTATGTGTCACTTACTGAAACTGGTCAATGTGTTAGTACAAGTCCCTCTCAGTGGGCGTAGTAACGGTGCATTTGGAGGTGCAGCATCCAGCGGGGGACATCGCCGCTCCAATGCTGGAAACTTCAGTGATCTGTCCGGTGACTTTACGGCTGTTGACAGCCTTGGTGGGGACAGTGCCATGACTGATGCAAACAAGATAAATCAGTCTCTGGCATCGGGTCGGGTTTCCGCTTCTGATGCTCCGAAATCGGATGATGAGAAAGGGGCAGAAACAGATGAACAGAAGAGAGAAACTGCGGCCAGTTCTCAAATTAAAAAAGTCCGATCGTGTTCTCACTTCTCTGATGTCCTCAACCCAGAGAACGATTACAAGGAGCCCACCCTCTCTGATGTAGTCCTCTCACATCCTCAAATAATGCAGCACTTGCTGCAGGCCCTGAGCTGCTGCAATAGTAACACCATGGCCATGATTCTCAGCAGCAGTGGACTGCAGGGCAATCTTCAAGAAGCGTTCACCGGTATCGATCCTCTCTCTGTTGGAGACGGTATCTTCCAAATCCTCTGTACTCTGAACAAAAAGGCTAGTGATGTCAGCCTTGTATTGAAGCCTATGCTCGACTACCTCAGTTCAGGATTCCATGGTATCAGACAAGCTGGTATCTGCCGCCTATCTGAACCACTACTGTGGTTCATCCTCAATGTGCTTGACTGTGGATGGTCTATCAGAGCTTTCCTGGGAATGAGTAAGTTCCAAATCGTTTATATGTACCTCACTTTTCCTTTTGGCTTAGGGTAGTAATTCATGTAATCCATATTATATACATCAATATCAGAATGCCCAAGTTAGAAGAAAATACATCGGTATGGCTAATGCTTAAGGTACATGTAGAAGGCTAGCTCAAAGTTGTATCTACACTTGTAAATATAGCCTATATTACGGAAAACATGAATAATCACAATTTAATAAGCTCCTGTAATTGTTTTCAAAGGCACTTGTAGGGGAGCGAATATAGTTGCCAAAGTTTTTCAAGCCTATCACTGCTTGCTGATATCAACATGTGTGTCTATCTCTAGGTGGTGTTGAGGTTATATGTTCCAACCTGGTTCAGGCCAATAGACGAGTCATTAATGTCAGCCCCAGTTTAGTATCGACTATCATGCAGTACCTCGGTAACAGCAAATCCAGCTCAAGTTCGACGAAGCGCCTGGTGGACACAGACACTAACGATGGTCTACAGAACTTTGCGCCTCTAGGTAATATTATCTATTTTATTTGTTATCTGCCCATGGCATATAAATGAGATAGGAAATTCTTTATTTTGTATCATTTAAAAGTGTACATCTGATTTAGAATCAAGACTTTCTGTATGTGCTTGCAACCCACTCAAAGCCTCCTATTCCAAAATTACTAAACTTAACAATCTTTAGTTCAGACTTGGAAAGTAGCCTGAACACACCTGCACAAAGTCATGCAAGAAATGTTGGTTCACGAACGAATTAACAGTTTTCATTTTTAGTAAACATCAAAATTTGGTTTTTAGTCGTTCAGAATTATAGAAAGATGTGAAGCATGTGAGAGACATGTATCCCAGCAATCCTACGGGTTACCTAATATTTTTTTATTATTCAATTTCCTGTAGTTGGGAAGTCTCTCGAAATGAAAATCCTTAAATGTTTATAGCGCTAAATGAAAGAGACTTGTTATTATACAGGAACAATAAGTTCTACCAGTCCCACGGCAGGACCAGCGGACGTTTTACTTCAGGCGTCACCTCCCCACCGCAGAGCCCGCTCAGCAGCCTGGTCGTACCATTTCTATCCAGATGAAGCCTGGGTGGACCTTACCATCACATTACCATGTGCTGTACAACTGAAGGAAATTCACATTCAGCCTCATCTGACTTCTCTTGCAAGTAAGTGTTGCCCTTTTTACTATCAGAAATTCGAGATCATTCGTATTAACAGTACTTTCTTTCCGGGTCAAATATGACTAAACAAAAGAGAGAGGTCTCTTCAAGGCATTCTGCTTGGCGACTAATTTTTGATTAACTACGCCACTTGAGTTTTGCATTAACACAAGTATCACATCATCGTGTGCGCAATATCTTGTTAATTTTCATAAATATTTCTCTCTCCGCCCCTAGCTTGCCCAGCCGCTGTATCTGTGGAGGTGAGTCGTGATGGTACTATGATGATGCCCATTTGTGCCCCTAAAATCACAAGTGGCCTCACATTCATCAAGATCCATCTATTAAAATGTGAGGTGGTAACAGTTGTCACTATTCGTCTCCACAAGCCACGGGACTCTACCACTATCGGCCTCTCTCAGATCATGCTTCTGGGCTGCACAGCCTTTGGTGACACAGGTTCTCTGAGGAGTAGCAACGTTTTCCTTCCTACGGAGGACTATGTGTCGAGAACATGGTATGTGGTTTCTCTTTCATCTTTTTTTTTCATCAAAGTAACTGCATCATGGTAGATTGTCTGACGCCTAAGTTATAACCCTTTAATTGAACTGATGCTGGATGTGAAGAATATTAAAAATATCTTTCAGATTGCTCACACGCTTTATTGAGGAAATAAGCTACCACCGATTTGTGATAAAAAAATCAGCTGCGGCCGATTTATGATAAAAATAATACTTTTTGTGCACTGATCTTTTTTGAAGGCATACCTAGCATAGTCCCTATGTTTACTTTCAGTATTGGATGGTTGAGACTCCTTCATCATTGTCTGACACAGTCTGAGACAATATCAGACGAAGTGGCTGCAGCTGCGTCTAGAACCCAGAACCTGATGATCACGTGTACAGCTCTGCTCGTCTCCCCGTCTGCTACCCTTTATGCTACGAGCATAGAGGCGGTCCTCCTCAAGATTGGCCTGCATTCTAATGATATGGGAATGGCCCTTATCTCTAACCTCCTTAGGAATTCAAATATTGCTAACCAAGAAGGTTTGTGTTATTTCATTACATATTATCTGTTCTTGCTTATACTGACGCTAAAAAAAATGTGCTTTTTAACAAACGAGTATCTTCACCTTTTATCTACACGGCGTTAACTTACTCTAATTTGATCAGATTAGTAAAAACTTATGAAAATAATTCAGTGGCATATACTGTGTATTCTGGACAGCTTATTGCATGAGTATTTGCAGACATATCATGCTTTAGAGACTTTACTCAGGAACAATACTTATTATCAATTTTAATTTATCTAGGTACAAGTTTACCCCTCCATGGGAAGGTTAGTGGGATAGCCAATGAGTCCACAATTGACATTCTGTACCAACTTGGTATGACTCAGGATAGCGCTACATTGCACAGGTAGGTTTAAGAGTTCAATCAGTCCTAATTTAGTATTAGTGTTTGTAGATAAAGCTTGGAGTAGCCCCGTCATTTGGTAATTGAACTGGCTTTGATGCCACACTTTATGCAACTAGTCATTAAACCTTAATTGGTGAATGTTACAGGA
This sequence comes from Sthenelais limicola, assembly GCA_942159475.1. Taxonomy (NCBI): domain Eukaryota; kingdom Metazoa; phylum Annelida; class Polychaeta; order Phyllodocida; family Sigalionidae; genus Sthenelais; species Sthenelais limicola. Next base: position 50,598,186 of record OW804098.1, read on the forward strand.
TGAAGGCGCTTCTGACATGGCTAGAGGATAGCGCACGTTTAGCTCTACAGCGGGCCCGGTCTGCTCACCAAGACAGTGGCTACAGCTCCTTCTCCCGCCGTCATACTTCATCAGATCTTCCAGCACCCGCCCCGGCACACATCTACAGCATTGCTGCAGTCTTCTGGGCCAGTCAAGAACTTGGTTTCACCTACAATTGGGAAGGGCTAGTCACTGAACGACTTCTTAGGTATCAAAACCATTTTTTACCATTATCACCTTAGCATGTTCGTTACTCTCTCTATAAAGGTTATTAACCTGGGCTTTTAATTGACACCAGCAGTAAAAAAGAACTGAACTGACGCGGGTAGCAAATTAATCACGGAATTTGAATGTATTTTAATAATGTCATGTGGTTACTACTCCAAGTTGTAGGCTATACGTATTGTATCAATTTAATTTTAGTGAGCTCTACAACTGGTCTACCATACTGACCGTAGACTCAGCACTGAAGAAAGCAGTGGACACAGTAATGTGCTCCTTGTGTTATATGCAGCCTCAGTTCTTCAAGGTCGTACTTACATGGCTTGGTGTCCCGAGCCACCTCGACTTTGGGGGCGCAAACCTGGCCCTTGGCATGGCTATGACAGATGACCTCAAAGATAGCGTACACTACAGGCAGCCAGAACCCAACAGGGAATCCATGACTGATGATTCTAAGGAAGCTAACAATGCCATGAGTGAATCAGGCGTTGCTCTTGATATGGGTAATATGGATTCGCCTGTAAGCTCCAGTCTCAGCCAATTGTGCCTAGATGAACCTCGCTTACTGACCTTGGCCATGGCCTGCCAATCCCCACAAGCTCTACAAATGCTCCTGAACTCTGGCCTGCCAATGATCCTTTGCCAAGGACTGTTCGAGTTCTGCACTCGAGAAATGATCAGGCACAATGACACTGTTGGATCAAGTATGGAGGGGATGACTGATGCCTGCAAAAGTGCTGGTGTTAGTGGAGAGATGGGAACTCCAGAGTCGGGCGCTTCTATGAATGAAACTGAGTTCCAACCTAGGACTGAACCTCAAGCTGCAGCAGTCGGTATGTATAGCTGTTAATAAACCCTGCGTTAATGAAGGGCTTCAGTGGAAATGTCTTCGATAGGCAGTGCTAATTCAACTTGTGTGAGCTATTGTTTGATTCCTAGACACTTTTTACATTATGTCAGTTAAATTACATGTTTCTTTTCAGACAATGGGTTGGTGATAACTGCAGATCTGGTTGCACCAGTACTGAAGTTCCTAGCTGAAGTGTCTAAGGAGTGTGTGATGAAGGAATGGCTAGGTAGTGCTGAGGGTCGGGTCTTCTGGCCCGCCCTGCTACACCTGTTATGTAACACGGTGGGGCAAAACTCGCCACTACATTTACATACCGAACTGGCCACAAGCAGCAGAAAACACAAAGTAAGTATCATTTGGCCTTGGCGCCTGTCGGGGATGATATAGCTCATAGGGCGAACATACTAGGCATTCATCTGATGTTGTGAGCTGCTATATGTATCGGGTTTACCCTATGAATGTAACATTTCATCCCTCCAACCTCCACCAACCACTCCACCCTACGGTGGGCTCCGAACAATGTTCAACATAATATTTGTTGGTACCTCCTTAATATTACAAGTTAACCCTGTGTTAAATGTGTCAATTATTTAATGGATTTGTCCGGAAACACTAGGATATTTTTTATTCGTCAAGTTCTCTTCTTCGTGTGGGGCAATGGCTCAGGGTGGGTTTTTTTTGTGTGTACGTTCAATTAGTTGTATGGCAATTGATGTTCATGCCCTTTCTCTTTCAGATGATGACTAGCCAACAGAGAGCATGCATTGAAACTGCCACGGTGAATTTCTTCACCAATGTCATCTCTTGTCATTCTGAAAATCAACGCTTGTTTGCTGATGTACTCTGTGATGTAATACGTGGTCAAGGCGCTTCATCTGAAGGTGACGATGTTTCCTTTTTTTCTTTTTCCTTTAAAATTTCATCTTAACAGGCCAGGTTGGTTAACAAAAGATTTAACAATGTACTATCTCTATTCTATTAATTCAACCATCAGGCCACCTTCCTCTCGATTAAAACTCAACTTTCCTCTTTGTTTAACTGCTCAGTCATATCATATATATATGTATAATGTATGTTGTACTGTAATATATTGTTAGGTAAATAATATCCTGACATCATAGACACATAAACATATGAATTGATATCTGGAGAACATAGTATTAACAAAATGCTGAACCCCGATAACTATTTCTTGAGCAAAACCATATATTTTCTATTCATGATATAAGTAGAAGCAGGGCGTTTTACCTCCATTTTGGAAACGATTATAACCGCTAACTTATGGTTTCCATTCCAGATGCCTCATACAGTACATGCGCCCTCTCTGGCTTCACGCGCCGTCTGTTCCTACAGGTACTGCTGGAGGATGAGAAGGTGCTTGTATCGTTCCGCTCGTCATCACAGCTGTACAAGGGTCAGACCTCGTCTCTCTCCACCCTCATCCAGCACCCCCGCTGCGGCGCTGGTCACAAGTACAGAGCAATGCATGTCAGTCTACACAGCACCTGTGAAGAAGTCCTGGCAAAAGTTACTGGTGAGTCTACCCATTCATACAAAATATAATCAAACTACGACCTAAAAACAACTATCCCAATGTTGAGAACCTGTGCTCGCCCGCACCCTGTAAATTGGTTTCAATACATTTATCCAAGACAACTCATTAGTCGTTCCAATGTATATTATGTTTCCTGGTGTATTGTAGCTTTATTCCAGTTCCTCAGTGTGAAGAAATAGGGATATCAATAAACTTACCATTATGACAAATCTCTCCCAAGCACATGCCCTGACCATTCCACTTGAAATGAAATGCATGGTTGGTTACCCTGTAGTGGGATTTACCTTGGTATATGGCATTGAATAATGTTTACTTATGGGTTGCTTATTTTGTTACATGTACCGTACTTATATGCGTTTGCATTTTTTATAATTTTAGACACCCCATCATTTACTGCTCAGCTTCTTGAGGAGAAAAATGGAGAGCGTAAAGGCACTGATGACAAAAAAGACACGAGTGAGCTTGGACTTGAGGTGGTTGATCAAATATCCGCCGCCGCCGGTCTCCAGGCTAAGGAAAAGAGGGAGAAAAAGAGTCAGACTCCCCCACGACCTCCTAGTAGGAGAGGTCACCGCTTGCCTGACATTAGTGGCCCTCTCCATGTCCTCTCACTATCTCTCTACCACAATATGCTTCCTGGTAAGTGCTTTAGTCTGAAATTGTATTAAAAGTTGATTTACGTGTACATGATGTTACGAGTAGTAGGCTACATCATAGAAATCATTCAGATTATGACGGCCCCTATAGTTCCTATTTACCTGTGTACTGCGTGAATAAAATTCAATGCTTATGTATATATTTTACATAATCGTGGCGAGTGTAAAAATTAAAAAAGAAAATGGATAGGGTTTAGATGGGCGGGGGAGGGAGTCAATGTAGATATTAGGGTGATTAAACAGACCCCACTCAGGAGCAAACCCGTCTCTAAGCCGTAAAAGAAATAATAATAAAAAAAAGCCAACGGGCGATTTACGGAAAATACGTAAGAAGCCACTTCTTGCGTTGAGGCTACCTAAGCATTCCATGTAAAATCTAGCAAGTTTATAAGGAAAACAAGTGGTTGGTATCAATCTTAAATATGTTTGTAAAGTCCTTGTACAGACTTTTTCATGACAATGTAAGTTTTATCAGAGAAAACATGATGCAAAGTGTACTACTCTATGGCCTGAGACTCATTGCTAGAACATTTTCTGGACACTGACATAGTGACCTCATTTCAATGTCTTAGGCATGGGTATGGACCTTAGGAAGGGTTGCTTAAAGGCCCATCCACGCTGGGGTCCCAGCGTAATGCCATTAATCATTATCAACTTGTGATAAGGGTCTGGGAGGCGGCACCAGACGGTCATGTGACACTCTTGCATAGATAATGCCCCAAACCAAAACAGTCCTTATCAGGGGCACATGGCCCTTCCAGTCAGGAATTTATAAGTAACCAGGGTATACAAAGCAATACTCCGCCCCCCATGTGGTGTTGTTGTGTCATGTGACTGGTGTAAACACAGTCTAGATTGACAGCTAACTGTTTCAGTTAGCTTCAGTTTAAATCTACAACAGTTATATTCTCAATGGAGTTAATGAATTTGTGATGTAAAGAGGGCTACGATTTTAAATGTAAGTAGACATCATTGCCTCCATATATTCATTTATATCTGTAGCTAGTTACATGAAGAAACAGTGGCTAAAATATGAGATATTAGGGAAGACATTCAAAAACTGTGCTCTGCTCTTCATGGGACTGTGTCTGACAGGGGAAAGCTCCCGCTGGCCCCACCCACCCCTTTTATACTGAAGGTGCCCCTTTAATCTCCCTAATGCCTTCTTCACTTACTCTGAATTCTGGTTGATTGATTGATTGCATGACACTACGACATCGAGTGTAAATCGAATTTTTATGCAAGGATAGTAGAACTAATAGAAGATCTCCTTTGCAGGTCAACCCATGCCTTCAGATTTGACTCTTTCTCAACTTCTGGTTCTGCTGACGGAGAGAGGACTGCAGCCTGGTCAGGCCATGCTCGATTTCACGATGAAACTGAGGGCCAAGAAAGTCAACTCTAAGGGTGAGAAAAGACTCAAGACTGATGAAGGTGAGAATGAACAGAACATCTTCTAAAACGTCTTTATTTGTATTTGGAGGACCCGACCGAATTTCTTTCCTATTATGACTTCACTTATTATCGGCGGTTGTTTTCGCTCGGCCGATTTCTTTTTAAAAACATATTGAGGATGCAGTTTCAATTGACAGAAAGTTTTTCATTTTTTTTTCTATCTTATACTATTTTTATAGGAAGGGATTGCCTATTGAATCTGACTGCTCAGTGTTATGAATTTGTAATTTACACTCATTCACTTTTCCACATGTTACAGAAGTGCTGTTGGATGGTGACGATCCTGACATCGAGGTCATCCCGGACGAAGTGCTGCTGGCCACACCCAGTTTCCCCTCGTCTCTACAAGTGTTCGCCGGTGTCGGTGGATTGGCACTTCTTGCTGAACATCTTCCCCTCCTCTATCCAGAAGTGACGCGCCAAGCCACGCCCCCAACAATCTCCACTGAGAACAACAACGTGTCGGGCTTGGGCAGTGATTGGGTGACAGTAGAGTCTACAGAGGATATCTACGAGGAGATTTACGAACCAATGCCTCCCTCACAAACATCTCAGTCTTCTAAGCAAGCCAGTCAAGTGCTGCCGACCATACCGCCACACTCTCTGGTCGCTTTTGGTCTCTTCCTTCGCCTGCCAGGTTATGCAGAAGTACTGTTAAAGGAAAGGAAGCGGGCCCAGTGCCTGCTTAGACTGGTGCTGGGTGTCACCGACGATGGAGAAGGAGGTGCGATTTATGCCTTATACCTCAGCTGGTTAACGATTTTGAAATATACTCCATGAGTCGTATGTAGAATACATTGAGTGGGTTCTCCTAAAAACGCTGATGCAATTTCTCAATCCAATGCTATAAGAAAACCTGATAATTTCTGCGGCAGACCAACCTTTTTAAATTCTATTTGCTCCCTTGGATACGTTTGGAGCCAGTTGATATAAAAATAATCTTTGAGACCTTAAATCATTAGGCAGAAATCATTCTAATGAATTGATATCTTGATCACTTCAGGCCACATCTTGACTTCACCCATCGCCAGTGCTCTCCCCACTCTTCCCTTCCACGTGCTCAAGAGTCTGTTCGACTCGACACCACTCACGACGGACGATGGTGTGCTGCTACGCCGCATGGCGCTGGAGATTGGTGCTGTACATCTAGTGCTGGCCTGCCTTTCCGTGCTCAGTCACCATGCTCCACGAGCCCCCATCCCTGGCTTCCATCAAGAGGTAAGCACCATACATGTTTCTATCCTACATTTCCCCTGTCTCTCATCTGTACTGATTCTATCACACATAACAAGAAAAAAAAGACAGGGCGTGACTAAAATGTAAGCAATTCCAGTATTTATGTCGTTCACAAAGAGGCGAGATGAAATATTATTGATTGAAGAGTGAGTAGCAGCAATGGTATCTCCCAGCCATTGCCTCATGCACCAAGTAGGCGAGTAGAACAAAGTGCACTCACTGTCTCTTCTCGGACCCTGACACCCTCTTGTTTGTTAAATGCCCTGTTTTAAGATAATACTTGCTGCGACCCAGGCGGCCAGTACCTTAGGAACGACGACAACGAAGGTGGGCGAGGATAAAACGCACAGTTATTGGGCCAAGGGCACTGGCTTTGGCACTGGGTCTACAACTTCCAGCTGGGACGCTGAGCAGGCGTTCATCCGTCAGCGCAGTGAAGAGGAACATGTAACCTGTCTCTTGCAGGTGAGTAAAATGATTTTAGAGTGGCATTCTGGAATTTCTAAAGCAGTTGATATTCTTATACATATTCATTTGAGACTTATATAATAACTTCGTTTTTACCTCGTTTCGTATGGTGTTTTTGTCATGTGCTTTATTTAATTTAGATCGACGTTGGTTGAACTACATCTTGACTCTACGATTGCAACACAATTGCACCTTTATGTTACTTTTTAAAACAGCGACGTGTACTAATGCTTCCTTGTTTTGTTTGAATCAATTGGTACCATTATACACATCACTCCTAGTGTTACGGTGTAAATGCCTGAATAAATATATATATAATATAGTTAATAATACATCATTGTAACGTGACTCTTTCTTTCCCTGTGTTCCTTATTACCTCGCTTACAATCTAATCATTGACTACGTCTCTGCACCACTCTAGGTACTGAGTAGTTATGTCAATCCTGGTGGACATGTCAATCTGGACGAGGAGAACATGAAGCCGCTGAGCGAGGACGGTATATCTACTGAGAACAACTCCCTGCCGGCCATTCTTCCTGATCTTCTCAGTCAGTCATGTCTTGTGCCCGCCATCTCCTCCTACCTCAGGAATGATTCAGGTAAATTACTTTTATCAAAACTGGGATTTGCGCCTAAAAATTTAACACACGTTTACATATACTATAGGAAAAATTTAAAGGAAAGTTTCATTTAGGGGTAAGTTAAAAGAACTAAAAATGTGGACATTTCTGCAATATACATGACTGACGGGTGTGTATATTTGTCACCACAGTGTTGGACATGGCCCGCCACGTTCCCCTGTACCGAGGTCTCCTGGAGCTGCTGCGTGCTATAGCGATGTGCCACCTCCTGGTGCCCCTCCTCCTACCTCTCAGTGGCGACGACGATTCTGCCTCATCGGTTGGTCACCTACTAGACAAGATGAAAACTTGCGTGGACACTTACGCCAGTAGACTCAAGTAAGGGAGTTGTTTTTTTTACTTCACCAATCTATAATTGGTATTGGTATACGCAGGGAGCTGTGTTCTTCCTCCGTGTGTGAAACCGATTATTATCTAGATTTGGGTTTTTTTTCTGTCATTTCTGATGTGTAAAGAGGAAGATAAAAAATAACCCATACTGAACCTTGCAGTTATTCTAGCTTACGTTATGAAGTCATTGCCATGCGAACTTGGTGACAACTTAGCAATCTATCGTTGATCTATTTTTTAACTTATTCTCTCTTGAAACTTTCTAGAACCAACAAGTCAAAGTCCAGTGGAGGTTCCTCTGCAAAGAACAAACAAGAGGAGGAAGAGACCGAAGGCTTGGCTCTGCTCATCCCAGACATCCAGCGCACAGCACGGATAGTACATGCATCCTCCAGTCGCATGAGGGAGAGGCATTCTGTGGATACGTTAGACACTGCAGAAACTGAAACCCAGGGAGCTACCAAATCTGACCACTCTCAGGAAGAACGCTACATAGAGATAATGAGACCACTTCAGTTCGGTAAGTCAATCATGGGTCCAGGGAGGCTTATGTTATCATAATGAAGGCATATTGCCATTGGAAGTGTCATGGAGTGGCAATAGCTGAACTGGTTGTTTGCATTGCAATCTCATGCACTGGAGCCATTTTTTCAAACTCATCTCTGCAGCCGAACTTAGAGGGTGTGTGGCTACTTGTGTTAGTCATACATGCCTATTATAAATGTAAATGATAGCTTTATTTCATTGTGGGAGAAATGAAGGTGTGGCAATTCTTTACCTCTCTGCGTTTTCTGTAGAAGCAGCTCTGATACGTTTGAAATATGTGACTTCTCATTTACACCCATAAAAATAGTCTATGTTGATAAGTGGTACAAACTAGTTGCGTCCGTTTTTTAAGGATCTATAGTTCATAAGCAATAAAAACAACTTTTATTGATTGGATTATTACAGCCTGAACCATACTGTTTGAAAAGATGAGCTTATAATATATTTGTTCTTTTGATTCCTGTCCATTATTTTTAGACACCTATGAAATGGTAGCAGATGAAGAATCTGGCCTTAGGTTTACATTGGCCCATCACTACGAGTCCAACGTGAAAGCAGCTGGAGAGGTGAACAACGCAGCGCGGGCGCGGCGTTTAGCCCAGGAGGCTGTCACCCTGTCTACATCCCTTCCCCTCTCTCACAGCTCTAGTGTCTTTGTGCGGTGTGACGAGGATAGGCTGGATGTCATGAAGGTTGGCTTCATTCGTATTTATCCTTGAAATTCTTGTGGAAGGTAGCAGGATGGACTAGTACCATCAAATATTATAGTATTCTCTTAGCCCTGCAAGTCGAAACCATTAAATATTATGTGACCCGTCTTTATCTGCCTTGCTTACTCCTTATTTTTTCATGTTGTGTATATCAAAGAAATATAACCGCATGTCTTGGCATTGTGAATGAATCAGGGGGTTATGAGTGCTCGACTGTTGTAGGTTTTAATTACTGGACCATCTGATACACCCTATGCAAATGGATGCTTCGAGTTCGATGTCTACTTCCCCCAGGACTATCCCAGTTCTCCTCCTTTGATCAATTTGGAAACCACTGGGAACCACACTGTGCGGTTCAATCCAAATCTTTACAATGATGGCAAAGTAAGTATATCTTTCAACCAGCATGAGATCCTACAAATACTGATTGTCTATAGATAGTGTGTGTTTCTACCTCAAACTTTTTATGATTTAATTGTGTAATGTAGACTTTTGGTGTCAGAACTTATTGCATGCCTTTCGATATATTTTCAGGTTTGCCTCAGTGTCCTCAATACCTGGCATGGGAGGCCAGAAGAAAAGTGGAACCCCCAGACTTCGAGTTTCTTACAGGTATGTTGGAAAGGCAGTGATTATGGTAATTGGTTGATACCCAATTTCAATGACCGTGGAATTGCAACAGTATGGCCTCGTTAACCTAATTTAATTGAACAGTTTAGTACTGGTATGAAAAGAAATGGGCACCTACTCCAGTAAAAAAATTAAAATATCGGCGCCAACACAAATATATGCGACCTCTCGGGAAAATGCAGAGCAATACATCTCTCGTGTATCTTAGTTTTTCTTGGTCTGATTATGGATATTTATTTATGTGTTGGAATTTGCTGTTGCAGGTGTTAGTCTCTATCCAGTCCCTTATCCTGGTGTCGGAACCATACTTCAATGAACCGGGGTACGAGCGGTCCCGTGGTACAGCATCGGGTACAGCCAGTTCAAGAGAGTATGATGCGAACATACGCCAGGCCACTGTTAAGTGGGCCATGCTGGAGCAACTACGCAACCCATCAGCCTGCTTCAGGGATGTCATAGAGCGGCACTTCTGGCTCAAGAAGAGTGAGATCATGGCACAAGTGGAGGAGTGGATCACAGAGCTGGAGGCAGGATCCAGTGATAAGCGAACTGGTCGGACTATCTCACACAGTTGTTTGGCACTAAAGGTGCGTAGATTGAGAATCATACGATGTAAATCTTATGGCGTGGAAAGAATGCATCAAAGAATAGTTACTGACTGTTAAGTATTTTTTTAAACGTAAACGCTGACGAAAATTCTTAGCAGTCCATGAAAACATCCATGCTGGATATAGCGTCTTTTTGTACTGATTAGGTCCAGTCCCTCTTCAAAAAACATATTACATGTTCCTAGTATCATCAAACTATGCGACTGAAATGGATCTTGAATCGCTTTTCATGATAAACTTAATTTCTCATTTTACTACTTACCCCTAATGACAGAAAGACCCCCACCCCCACCCCACGCTCTTAAATGCTTTGCCGGTAAAATCTTCAGGCACACTTCACGCACCTTTCCTCTGGACACCAGGAGGAAGGATTTTAAACAAATATATTTTCAAATAGTAGCGTTTGTCGTTCAATCCTAGAGAGAGAGAGAGTAGACGCTGTTGGCGAATTTTCTGGAACCTAATTATATCTTGCTTATTTGCAGAGACACTATAACCAACTGAAAGATGAGCTGAACAAGATGAAATCCCCCGAAGGTTTAGGTGGTGTGGATGAGGATGACGACAACACAGACACGTCACACAGTCTGGGTGCAGAGAACATGGACACTCTGCCCCAGTCCCAGACTGACTCGGAAGCTGACCTTTCCAAGAAATCCCCCAGCTCTGACAGTGCCTCCAACCTGGAGAAAAACCTAATGGATGAGGCGGGTGGTCAGCATTCTGGCAGCAAGGACATGAGCCCAAGTAGCTCAGGGATGATGCTGATGAACCACCTTGACGCTGTCGATTCTATAGTTAATGACATGATGGAACCCTCCATGATGAACTCTATGTTGTTTGACTCAAGTGCTCACAATTCTTTAGATATCGATGATGACTTGCAACTCTATCATTTGTGATGATAACATTTCCTTAGCATCAAAGGGCAACTGGAGGGGACTTAAATCAATAGTGCCATTCGTAAATATTGTATAATCTCATCATAACCAATTCGTAACCATATCCAGGAACTGTAATGGTAGCAATCCTAGAGAGATATGCTGATCATAGGCACAGACAATATTCGGAGATATACTTTCATGGCTTATTTGCGGCGGGTTCAAGTTCATGAGAGTAAAATTTTGCTTTGTGAAATGACTGACATACATATAATAAATAAGGGTGGGTGTGCGTATACCGAGTCTACTGTGCTACAATGGTTGTTCGAAGTTAGGTGCCCAGTTATGTAGTTAACCAATTTGTCAAAGCAGGGTGGTGCAATGAATGCATCTCCCTGGGCTAAGGATACATCTTCAGAGTACGAAGTTGTGATATAATATAAATATAATACATTATCTCTTAAAAGACGGACAGGAATGGCGTCCTGTTGGAAAATAATACGCCTTAATTGCTAGAGGCCAGTTATTAAATGACTGCTTGCCTGTGATGGGACATAGAATGAGGCAGATCCGGTTTTTATATATATTCTCACTGAGGCGCGCTGTACATTGTACTATGAGATAGTTCTGATCTAAAATAATGGAAATGTTCTGCTAGTTTTATTTTTGAGTCCCCCGAGCGTTGCACTATATTCAGTATCCCAGGTCTTTTTACAGAGGGATATGAACGACGGTCATGCGCATGTTCTCTTTATACATAATTTCTTGCAATTTGTTTTCAGTTTGTTCCGTTACTATTATGGTATAGTATATGAGGCCTACGGGTGAAATAAATGAACTGGTTTCGAGTATGGGTATTTCAATAGCCATTTCTTGGTTAATCATTGTATGTACTGCAATGAACCAATGGCCGAAAAGTGGAAGTTTGTTTTTTTAAGTTTGAGATCGAAGTGGTTTAGAGTATAAGTGGTGTGTGCGTGAAAATCGTGTGATTGTGATTTTACAGGTTATCTTATGCAAGGGTCGGTGAATGAGCTAGTCAAGGGTATCACTAGGTAGGATTTGTCGACATGCTCATTCCTTTCTGTGCTTTGATGTCGTCTTGAGGAGATTCTAGCTACCAAGATAAGTCAGTAAACGGTTACAGATGACAGGTTCCGAGTTTGACATGAATTAAGTGGTGCGCCAAGTGAGTGTACATGTTTTCTTTGATTACTCGATGGGCGTGATGAAATATATATATAGAAAGAGTGTGGTGGTTCCCATGCTCCCTGTGGTACCGTCGTTTTATGTGATACATATAACCAAGCTGTACTTGAATTGTTTTAAGTTAATCTCAAGAAATAAAATATTACTGGATCCGATTTGTTGTTGCCGACCTATGGATATTATTTGTCTTTACTTTAGCGAGGATTTTATATAGATTTTAGGCCTAAAATTGTTTAACTTGGTTTCCGGTTTTCGACAGACTCCCAACAAATTGCCGCCAACTCAAAACAAACAACCCTCCCAAATATAATAGATACAAAAATGATCGGACGCCTTTCTATGTGCTGTCAAAAAACCTACCTACCCAAATTTATACCATGATGTAACCAACCGGGAACAAATAATTGTTTAGGCATTAAACCAAGCAAAAGAAATAACACTGATCTGTAATAAACTTTTTAATATAGTTGATAAATAAATACATCTATTATATGCCTTATCTTTTAATGAATTCTAAAGCAGTAATGACTAATACGACCCTCCATTGACAGTAGTGAATGGAACTGTGTCAATAATACATGTTACCTATAATTAAAGATGTCATTATTGTCCAATCCTTTGTATAATACATAGACATCTATTTGGTAAGATCATGTAGACCAAGTCGAATATAATCGTCAGGAAATTATAAGCACGAAAGATGCCGGTGCATTTGATTTTTAGCAAGTACAAGTCTGCAACAACAGTCGTCGATGGATTAGGCATACCTTATTATATAATATATTTTTATGAATTACTTGAATATAGTTGCGTTTGGATTCTTCTGATAAGCAGAGTAGCAGCGCTGAGAACACAGAAAAGCTTCTAACGGTGCGTGGGTCCGCCCTAGAGCATCAATACCTGTGAGAGAACTGGCCACCTTATGGAGGTCCAGCCGCGCTAGGTAATGGACGAATGATCGGAAACACAATGATCCACACGGGCAGTGCTTGGCGGTATTCAAAAGGTCGTACAGGAATCCTGGAAGGTCTTCTCTGGTGTAGGCAACCCTGGACAAAAGCATAAATAATATTGAAGACATTAGCTTAAGGAATGAGAATATACTTTGGAATATCTAGTCAATGTTAGCTTTAATGGATTTAATAGAAAAGCATAAATAATATTGAAGACATCAGAATATACTTTGGAATATCTTAGCTTTAATGGAATTAAAATAAAATTCAGTAACAACAACCATACTTGTGTTTTTTGACTGCACGTGCACACAGTTCTAGGAGACCACCCTCATTGTTCAGCTTGTTAACAGTTGTTGAGGGACCATCGTCAAGGAACTGATTGTCGTACAAATCCAACTCATCTAATCGCAACTGTGCAAATGTAGCTGGCAGAACTCGAAGCCGGTTGTGGGTTAAATAAAGAAACCTAAGAGAATTCATCGTCCCCATCTGCGGGGGCAAAACGACAAGTTCATTTTCACTCAGCCTCAAAGTAGCCAGCGCATTCAACTGACAAAAATAGGGCTTCAATAGTTTGATCTTGTTCTTACTCAAGTCCAGAAGGGATAGATGTGCCCTCATACTTTCACAGAATGCTATAGGAATTTCCGAAATGTGATTATCAGCAAGGTGAAGTTCTCCAAGAAGCGGAACATTGCTCCAATCGTCTGGTAGCCATGTCAATCGATTGTGGCTCAGGTTGAGAACCCTAAGTTGTCGTAAGTTTAAAATCCTGGAATCTAGCCTTTTCATGCAGCAATGTTGGACATGCAGGGTGTCAAGTCCACTTGGGAATCCTGTAGTGATAGGATAGTCCTTCTTGTCTGCGATTGATAAGCGTTTCTTCAAACGTTCCATTGTTTTGGATGTGGCTGGGGAAAGGAGTGAGAGGGAAACCTTCTCAAGATTGTCACCTTGTATGCTTGATCTCACAACCGACATGAAGCCTTTCAATTGAATAGGGTCAGCCTATAAGGATATAAAGGCATGGACTATCATCAACTTCCGAAACGGGGGATACGGGAAAATAGGTTTTACTAAAGTCTTGTAGTTTTAGCCATAGAACTCGAGGTCTCGCCATTTTTGGTCTTGAAACTAGTTTCGGTCCAATAGTGTGGGATATTTATGAAATGTTTCTGGTTTTATTAAATGGCGGCATAACATTAGATACAAGAGTAACTAACACATTATGTGAGTCCCCTACAACAGGGGATAGAGAAGAATTATTAAATCTTACCTTAGAGACACACAGATCTACGGAAGGTTGGATAAATCTTATGGTTACTTTTCCTTCCGACATAAACTTCCCAAATACCTGCTCCACATTTTTCCTCAACTGAAAGATTAAGAATGTAACGGAGTATTAGATATCGTAGTCACAAAATATCGGGTTGAACTGCAATTGCAGGTAGCTCTATGTCAGCTCATCTAAACAAAATCATATAGGCTACAAAATAGCAAACCATCCTCACTTTATACTTGGTCCCATTTTTATCCTGCTTGGTACACACCATCAGGTAAATTTCTCCTTCCTTGGCATCAGAGGCTGGTTTTCGTCCAATTGAGAGCTGAGCTCGCATCAATTTACCCTTTCCACGCATATTGAGAGTGGCGCACAGACGATTGCTCGTCTCCACATCACAGGTAATCCTCATTTTGTATAAACTTTCTGTAAATATATCAAATAATTTTTCATTATTTATTTAAAACAATATGTAACGTTAAACTTATAGGCCTAGAGTGATTAGTCAGGCTGGTGCTGACCAAACAGTGCTATCGCTACTGGTTAGCAGTACTGTGTAGAGATAGGCAGACTATCTAAGAGTAAGAGTAAGAGTGATGAGCTTAGACCCTTTTAAGACAGTCACAGAAAAAAACCCTTATAGCAGACCTGTATCTCTCCTCTACCGCGCCGGGGAGAAAAACAGCAAACCTATATACGCTACATTCTAATCTACATGTACGATGATGATGTAGGCCTACATAGCTACATGTAGGCTACATGTAGAATGCACTGCATAGCCATACTCATAGCATAGGGCCTACGGCTACGCACCGAGCCGACGTACCCGTAGGCCCTATGGCTATGCTATGGCTATGTGAGTTGTGACTCGATGGTGCAGAGGTTCCACCTAAAACATGGGGATATCTGGGAAGCCAAGAACTTATGGTACCTTGGCTTGGGTCTAATAGACATTGCAACGAAAAAGGAAAACATAACACATTGTGGGCCTACGTCAATGACAAATCCTTACCATACATCAATGACGAGCCACAGTCAACTTATGTTGACTGAAATTGGCGCTGCCTAAAGTAGGTCATGTAGTTCGGGTATATTCATGCGCGAGGAAGAAAAAAATAGTCCTCATTAACGCAGACAGCGTATCATGGGCTACGATACGCTGTTGCACGACTTTATATTGCAGGTGTTGCAGGATCCTTTTTTTACATTCTACGGTATTTTTTTTAAAAAACGTGAATGTTAGTGAATTGGGTACCGTACCGTACCATTCTGTCAATCATCCTGAGTAGCAAGTTCATGTGATAGGCCTACATTTTGAGGTGTTGGTTGAGGATTGGTGTGAGGAGTGTGGACAGGGTAGGGAAGACCCCCTCTTGAATCCCGTTTCCCGTTTTTTATAAGCTCCATTTCCCGAATCCCGAAGGTTTTCAATTTGGAATCCCGTTTTTCTATTTGCAACCCCTACCTGAAAAAATTAAATCTGGATCTGAACCCCTTTCCTGAATCCCGTAGGCCCTTTTAAATCCCGAATCCCGACCTAAAATAGGCCCCAATCCCGGTTCCCGAAAAGGTATTCCCTAGGCCTACCCTGTGTGGACACTTATCTGGGAGGATATCTGGATGCCCATCTCTGTGTGAAGTAATTCATGCCAACACTACTAACTTTGCACTTATGCAAGGACTGCTTGATTGACAACCTTCTACCATCTCTGCAGTAAATCCCTGAAGGCCAGTGTGACATCCTATTGGTTGACATTTGTTGTATTCTATTGGCTATCTTGGTTTGATTGACAAGTTGCCAATTAAGGCCACTGTATAGGTTTTGAGAGGAACCCATTTAGAGAGGACCACCCATGACTGAATCTGAGTATTCTACACCTACTACACCCTTTGGGATTTCTGGGTTTCAAGTCTTGGAGACAGACAAGCTTGGAATTGCAAAGACTAAAAGAAAATTGTGTAGGCCCTATTATTAGATTACAATATGTTGTTTGATGTCTTATGTCTAATTCCCTTGCATTGTACTTTCATGTTTATCCAACTGCCTTTGTAAACAGGGAGCGTGCAACTTTCCTAGTTGTTAATAAACTGAATTTTACTTCCACTCCTGTGTTCTTCTAATACAGACATTCAAGGCAAGGGGGGGGGGGGGGGTCATTTCCCCCCTAGATCTACACACACACACACACACTTTTGGTGGCAGTCAAAAAGGTCCAAAGGCTGTAGAATGTTGTTAAAGGCAAACGCTACTATTCACTGCCACGCCCCGCTTTTCCATACCATTAGGCCTAGGCCTATACATGCGGACATTTTACGTACTATTCCTTTAGCATCGCAGTCTATGGAGAAACGGCGCATTTTTTCACGTTTTATAGGCCTAATATAAAACAAACAATTAATGGCTACTCCTACTATAGTGCAGGTACGTTATAATACTACATATAAAAATGAAAAAAATATAGGTCTTCGCATTGAAAAAAGAATTGTACCTGTCTGAAATAGACATGTTTGGGAAACAGAGGTAGCTGTGGGCACTCTCAGTTGTAGGGTACCATACCGTACCCATTTAGTATGCAAGTCTATTAAGAAATGCTGCATTTTTCTTTCATGGTTTTGGGAATAAAACAAAAATGGGAACTACTAATGTCCCAAAATTTTCTACATGTATAGTGCAGGTAATATTCTACACAGATACCGTATAGGGAAAATATGTATGTAATCGCATTAAAAAAAATAATTGTAGCTGTCTGAAATAGACATGTTTAGGAAACATAGAACTCTTTAAAAGCAGCAGATTTTTGGGTTGTCAGCCATGTTTCAAAGCCCCATAATTCAGAAACTAGCATGGCGTGTCCCATTTTTTTTTCAGTTTTATGAACACACATAGATCTACTCCAAGAATCATATACTAAAGTATCAGAAAAATTACATTTATTTCCGATGTAATAACAGATATAAGAGAGCCGTTTGCCATCTTTAAATATCCAGTGGCGATTTCACCACTTTGTTGTTTCCTTCTATAGATATTATTCTTCACATCTTAAGAATTCAGGGGATGAAATTGAATTGGGACCATGAAATCTGTACCACTCCATGTGATGTTTCACCCCCCCCCCCCACCACCACACACACACACCCATAAAAAATAGCTAAGGGTTGATACAGTACACGGTTTGAGGTATAGGCCTACAAACCAAGCTCCAAAACACTTCAGAAATCATGATTTCAGAGCATATGCTCAGGACCCCACAGTGTTATTTGCCTTTAAAATATGTGATGTGTTACAGAAAAAGGAGTCACAAGGTGCAAAAGTGATTTTTGAGATATCATTTTGATTATTTCAATAGATGAGATCAAGCGGATTTCAATTATGGTAGACATAACACATCAAATACGGTACATCCATATAATATGCGGGTAGAGCAATTTCTACAAAAAGAAGTAGAAATCCATACAAGGATTCTTTGTCTCACATGTTCTCGGTATTTGTCATTTTACAAACCATCTTATTCATCTGTAGAGTTCTGTCCACCCCCTCTGGATGTTTAGCCTATATGTGGTTTGTGAAGGTATCTGGGGTGAAAATGTGATTTTGAAGCCTTTTTTAAATTGCGATCTCTACACTCTATTTATAGCCTGGGAAAGCCCCTGTGAGATACTACATCATTTCCCACAACCTACGTCCAGGGGGATCTAATATAATACAGACTTCTAGATCAGATCAGATCCAGAGTATAACCGCGAGATATTAGGATTTGTAGGGTTTGCTATGGTTAATGTTGTTAAAATTATTCACTTTAGTTTCGTATCATTTTATGACTTTGCTATTGCGTCATCGCTGACCTAATTACGGCAAATAAAGCTTGCTCAGCGTCCCTTAGTACGACTGACGCCAACCAGTAAGGATGTCTCCTGTTTCTCTCTGCAACTTGTAACCATATTTCAATAGGTTATGGGCCCAGACACCTTCAACTGTGGACGAAATAGTCAGTGAGTACTTTGTGCAGATGCCGAGCTAAGTTTTGTGAACTTTTTGAGTACAGGAAAGAACTTTTATGAGACTTAGAAGTTTGGAGTTTTCTGTGTACACTCAAATCGAAAATGGCAGCAAATACAGCATCAATTTCTTCACTCAAGGGAAGTAACTACCCAACATGGAAGTTACAGTGCCAAATGGCCTTGATGAAGGATGGGCTGTGGAATATTGTACAAGGGACCGAAACTTGACCAAATCCAGAGACTGGTGATGCTGGGGTAAAGTTTGATAGATCATGGGACAAAGCCTTGGCCATTATTGTTTTATCAATTGACCCAGCTCTCCAGACTCCTATGGCATGCTCGTTACGGCGTTCAAGGCATGTACGGATGTGCCTAAGATGGAAGTAGTCACGGAGCGACTGAGTATGAGGATGGTACTTCCTCACACAGTACAGCATCGGAGAAGGCAATGTTTGTGAGGCGGCAAAAGGGTCAGAAAGCGCTTGCTAAAGGACCTAAATGCTACAATTGTCAAAAGATTGGCCATATTAAGCGTGAGTGTCCCGCGCTTAAGAAGTCCGAGGGCAAGGACAAAGGAAAGAGCAAGCCACACAGAGTGCACAGCGCCAGGGAGGACAGCGGCTCTGACAGTGACTACGTCGGGCTGATTGTGATACATGCTCTGTCCGTCAAGGGGGCAGCACCGGGAGGATGGATCATTGACTCTGGAGCCACGAGTCATATGTGCAATGATAGGTCCAAGTTCCTTACTTATACCCCTCTTGATCAACCACAAGGTGTTACAGTGGGAGATGGGTATGATCTACCTGGAGTAGGGACTGGAACTGTCTCACTGGAAATGGAACTCCCTGAAGGTAAAGTGAAGACTGCTAAACTGAGAAATTCCTTATATTTGCCCAAGCTCTCTTTCAATCTCCTTAGTATTTCTCAGGCCACTCGCTATGTAGAGAGTACTGTATTTACTCATCATGGATGCCAATTTGTTGACTCTAATGGTGAGATTGTAGTAACAGGAGAGAGAGTAGGAGATCTTTACTATCTGAACTGTAAGGAGAACCACCACATTGCAGCTGTGGCACAGAGAGGGAACAAGCCCACTGAAGAACTGTGGCACAAGAGATATGGACATCTCGGCAGTCAGAACATGAGGAAACTGAATGCAGATAGCATGGTTGTTGGACTGGACTGTACTATGAATGATGATCTAGGTGTGTGTGAACCATGTGTTCAAGGAAAACACCATCGCACCAAGTTTCCTACCAGTGGTGCAAAGAGAAGCGAAGCAGTGTTGGGTTTGGTACATAGTGATGTGTGTGGGAAGATGAGTACCAAATCACTCAGTGGCTGTGAATACTTCCTAACCTTTGTTGATGACAAGACTCGGTACACCTGGGTGTATGTGCTAAAACACAAGGATCAAGTGTTCAATCAATTTCTGGAATGGAAAGCCCAAGTAGAGACTTCTACGGGTATGAGATTGAAGGCACTTCGGTCTGACAATGGTGGCGAGTATACGTCGACTGAGTTTCAAACCTATCTCAGGAAGGAAGGGATCAGACAGGAGCTTACTGTACCAAAAACACCGGAGCAAAATGGGGTTTCAGAAAGAATGAACCGCACCATTGTTGAGACAGCCCGCTGTATGCTGGCTGAGTCTACACTCCCCCACAAGTTTTGGGCAGAAGTTGTGTCTACAGCTGTGCACTTGAGGAACCGGAGCCCAACCACTGCAGTTGAGGGAATGACCCCGTATGAATCTCTGACTGGTGAGAAACCTCATGTAGGTATGCTGAGGGTGTTTGGCTGTCTAGCCTTTGCTCACATACCTAAGGATGAAAGGAAGAAATTCGACCCTAAAGCCAGGAGATGCATATTCCTTGGGTACGGTACGTACCACTACCAAGGGATACAGACTGTATGATGTGAAGTGCTCCAAGGTGATTCTCAGCCGTGATGTCATCTTTGATGAGACAAAGAATGGGGTTGAGAAGGAGCAATCTGCTGTGGAGAAGGAGCCTGAACCTGAGGTTAAGAAGGAGCCTAGATGCTCTATCAAGTCAGCCATACTCCTTGACGGCAGTGACAACGAGTCTGTGGTAGAGGAAGATGCACCAGTGGCAAACCAAAATGTGCCAGTAGTAGAGGAAGTTGAGCCATAAATGGGCCAAGAGGAGCCAGCAGCTCCAAGGCCACGCCGTGAGAGGAGAGCACCTAACATGAATGGCGAATGGGTGCAACTGACTGACACTAATCCACAACACAACTTCTCTATGGGATGCAGTATCCGGACTGAACAAGATGAAATGGCAGGATGCCATGAAAATGGAGTTAGACTCACTCCATGGAAATCAAGTCTGGGACTTGGTTCAACTCCCAAAGGGCAGGAAGACTGTCGGCAGCAAGTGGGTGTATAAGGAGAAGTTGGGAGCAGATGGAACCATCGAGAGGTTCAAGGCAAGGCTAGTTGCACAAGGTTTTTCCCAACAGTACGGACTGGACTATGATGAGACCTTCAGTCCAGTAGTGAGGTCAGAGTCAGTCCGCACAGTGATTGCACTAGCTGCAGGAGATAATCTCCATCTGCATCAGCTCGATGTGACAACGGCCTTCTTAAATGGCACCCTGAAGGAGGAAGTGTATATGAAGCAGCCAGAAGGGTTTAAGGCTAGAGGCAAAGAAGATCTCGTCTGTAGGCTAAAGAAGGGCATCTATGGCCTCAAACAATCACCACACTGCTGGAATGCTGCACTCGACGAACACCTGTGCAAGATTGGGTTCAGCCAATCCACTAATGACCCATGCATATACACATCAGAAGAAGGATTGGTGACTTTTGCTGTCTATGTTGATGACATAATCATAGCAGCGGGAGATGAACACAAAATGAGGAAGGTGAAGAAGGCCATCGCTGATGAGTTTACTGTGACCGACATGGGTAAACTCACATACTTCTTGGGTGTAGCTGTTGACCAAGAGACAAATCCTGTGAATATCTGGATGGGTCAATCAGCTTACACTGAGAGAGTGCTTGAGAAATTCCAGATGAGCGAGGCCAAACCTGTGGCGACGCCAGTGGACACTAGCGTCAAACTCACCAAAACTAATGAAGATAGTGAGGCCGTCAACCAGTCACTGTATCAATCAGCTGTTGGCAGCCTACTGTACATATCTACATGGACAAGACCAGACATCACATATGCTGTGAGTAATGTAGCTAAGTTCTGCTCGAAACCATCAAACGAACACTGGACAGCAGTGAAGTGAGTCATGTGCTACCTGAAGGGGACCATCAACTATGGTCTATGCTTCGAGAAGGGAAATCCAGGCGACTGCCTTGGTTTCTCCGACTCTGACTGGGCCGGCGACATCAATGACCACAGATCCACCTCAGGGTACATTTTCCAGATCGTGGAACCTCCGTTAACTGGAGAAGTAAGAAGCAGAGCTGTGTAGCTCTCTCCACCGCTGAGGCCGAGTACATGGCTTTGGCAAGTGCTGCTCAGGAAGCAGTCTGGATGAGGCAGCTTGTTGGTGACTTAACAACCTCACCAACCACACCAATGCTGATCTACGAGGATAACCAATCAGCAATTTGCATGGCCAAAAACCCCCAGTTTCATGGTCGTGCGAAACATTGGTATTAGGTATCACTTCATCCGTGAGCAAGGGGAAAACGGTATTGTAGACTTACAGTACTGTCCCAGTGAGGACATGGTCGCAGACATCCTAACCAAAGGCCTGAATAAGGAGCAGTTCCACAAGCTCCGCACCATGACCGGAGTGAAGAGGCTTAGTGACAATTAGTCTTTGTCAAACCTACTTCACTCTAACACTGAGAAGAGACTTCTTCTCAACATCTTCTTTTTAGAACTGAACTCTAATATTGAAAGGAGACTTCTTTTCAAAATCTCTATTTTTAGAACTGAACTCTCTTTATAACCGAAAGATGCTATAATTCTAAGTCATGACCTAAGTCAAGTGTTATTGCTAAGTCAGTTAGTTTACTTACTGTGTTTAAATTCTGACTAATGATCTGATAAATAATAAGGTGCTAATACCAGGAGTATTTCTAGGGTAATTGAAAGGTTTTTACTAAGATTGTGAGTAAATATATATATAGCAAATATGAACCGTATGTAATCTTAAAATTGTAGGATACTTCACAAGCAAGTGAGAAGGAGTGTTAAAATTATTCACTTTAGTTTCGTATCATTTTACGACTTTGCTATTGCGTCATCGCTAACCTAATTACGGCAGGATGCTTTCCTGTTTAAATAAAGCTTGCTCAGCGTCCCTTAGTACGACTGACGCCAACCAGTAAGGATGTCTCCTGTTTCTCTCTGCAACTTGTAACCATATTACAATAAATGTTAGGTTATATGAATAAAGAAAAACATTTGCAGACGCACTCCCCTCCACCCAGCCATCCCGTTCTTCCCCCCCCCCCCCCACCGCCCACACCTGTGAAGAGTATTTGGTTAGGCCTAGTTCCCGTGCGCAAAAGTAGAGGTCGTGGGAATCTGGGAAGAGTATTTATTTAGTTCCCCTGCGCAAAAGTAGAGGTTGTGAATCCAACACAAGAAGCTAGGGACGAATGAACTTTAATAGAACTTTAATGTACTACAGGTAATAGAATTTGTAAGTTAGCTAAGATTTTTCTTCATAATCATGTTGAGGGGATCAATATCTAAGAGAATCAGTCACTGGTTTTTGGCCTACAATGTGTTTTCTATGCAAACAGGTCGATATTGCCTGGGTCCCGTACTATGGTCCTTGTCAAACCCGAGGGGCCTGATATGTGACTAATCATACCCTTTGGAATAGCCTGCGACCATGGCTGCGGGTGTCACGCTCCATCAAGTTCTCCCAGACGTTACCATCTCTCTCTCAAGGCAGAGTTAACTATTAATTTAGATGCAGTTCATACAGTTAATAAAATGAGATAAAATAAAGTAATGATAGATCTTATGATAGAATTGATTTGATTTAAGATGATACCATATGGTAATACATTATACAATAATAGCACAAATTAGGTTATTTGTCCTAATACAATTTATGTTTTACATTTCCAAGGTAATTTCTGAGCTCCTTTTTTGTGGTTGATTCATGAGCAACAGGGGGAGGGGGATGGAAAGAAGAGGGGGGGGGGGAGAGAGGAGGGAGAGGATGCAGGGGAAGGGAGAGAGGGGAGGGAGAGAAAGCTGGGAGGGGGAGCATGAGGAAGAGGGGAGGGAGAGGGGGGTAATCAGAGATGGGGTTGTGAGAAAAAACAGGTATGAAAGTCAGAGAAGAGGGGGAGGGAAAAGAGGGAGACGGAGAAGTGTGGGGAGAGAGGGTGACTGTCCTACATGCAGAGGAGTGGGAGAGTGAAGAAGAGGGTGTAGGAATAGAAGAGGGGGAGTGGGAGGGAAAGAAGAGGGGGGAAGAGAGGAGGGAGAGGATGCAGGGGAAGGGAGAGAGGGGAGGGGGAGCATGAGGAAGAGGGAGAGGGGGGAATCGGAGATGGGGTTGGGAGAGAAAAACAGGTATAAAGTCAGAGATGAGTGGGAGGGAAAAGAGGGTGAGGGGGAAGTGTGGGAGAGAGGGTGACCGTCCGGAGGACGGGTATACTTTTGCCAGTCAGAAATAAAACTGTTACATACATATGTAGTGGCTTTACAATCCCCCAGGTGCAACCAGTTCATAAAGAGCTGGTGTGCTTACTTTACACCAGAGGTGTCCCATGCACTGGGGCCGGTTTTTGTAATGTAATTCTCATTCTCCCTTATATTACCCGATTCTTATTATAACATTCTTATTCCTTCTACCTATTCTTGTATCAACTTACAAAAGAGTGAAGTCTCTTATGTATGGACGCGCTTGTCCTTTTCATATTGTCTTTATGTTTTACATTATATGACACCTGTTGTGCCTTGTACAAGAAAGTGACTACACTAGCAATGGGACATGGTAGAAGGGCCGTTGATCCGGACAATAAACCAGAAAGTAGCTGGTAGCTTATTTGTTGACTTTTGTTTATTGGAAGCGTCGAGAGAGCGAATCACTACACTTACATAAATGACCACTGTATCTTTTGTGTTCATTTTATTTTTCTCAAAAAGCTTTCTCAAGGTGATTGTTATCAATCTTAAAGAACTTAGAGTTACATTGAGTGACTTAAATCTATATCATTGTGATTAGGTAAATTACTTGTTATGTGCATAGTGAGTTATTTTATTATTGTATAGTTTGCCATCTTAAATTTATGTATTAATTGGACTTTACAATTTCTTATGATATATGTCCAATATAATTTTTAAGTTCCTTATGTTGTGATGATACATAGGCGTAATGGTGCTATAATAATAATTGTAATGATATACTTGGATGTTTAAAAATAATTCATCAAAAAAGATGTTCTTTCAGTAGGTATAAAGATGACATAATACATTTCCTAGTCGAATGTAAAAAGACAAAGACAATGTGGGAAGAAGTATTCCTTTTTATTGAATCTACAGGTTATCTGAACAGAACCAATGGTGACAAAATGATCCTAAAAAAAATGGGGCGAAGATGGAAATAAATCCAAGAGATATCTTTGGTATAAGAACAGAAAGCAACAATGCTAGAGTAATTGGATGGATCATATTACAAATGAAAGCAATAATACAGATGTTAATGTCTAAATGTTTTTATGTGTTTTGAGTTAATGAGTTAATTTATTGTCTTATTGTTTTAAAAGTGATTAAGGTGCATAAATAAAGTATTTGATTGTATTAATTGTATTTGACCATAGTCAGTCAGTATGTTATCCGTCATCGCAATAGGGCGCGGTTCTGAGGCATTGCCCACTCATGATGACATGAGTCAGGGTATTGTGCCAGACTGGCCCCTCCATAGATTTAAGGTACCTTGCATCAGAGATGAGTCGCCCACGAGCTCGTCTCTGAACTTCCGGAATGATGCAAGTCATCCTTCGATTCCTTCCATACTAAGAAATTCTCATGCAATGGTACCAGGGGCTTGCTAGAATGTTCTAGAACACTGCTGCAAGACCCAGTTAAGATGATGAAACTCTAATAGGATATAAAGACCCCAGGTTCTGTCAAAGTCACTCTCAGCTGCTCCTGAACGACTACACTACAACTATCCTACTGCTCAAATACACTTATGGTATGAAGACCTAGAGAGACTGTTCTGACTAGACTGACTTAGACTGCGCGATCTGACTATGGTCCAGCTTTGCACCTAAGATATTGACTGATTGATATGTTTCGAGATTCGACCCAATAAAAGCTATATTCAGCTCTCCAAACGTGGACCTACGCTCTACTTGAGATATTATTAGACAAGCTAGCAAGATCAACTAGACTCAACATGATCCACGAGAATCTACATTAGCCATTACCAGTGATTACGCAACTCCCTATTATATCCATTATAGAGGTAATTCATGAAGTGTCGGTCACCCCGCTCTCCAGCATTACAGACCGTCATCTACACAAAGACAAAAATTATTTCATGAAGGTGATTAAAAATTTTTTTAGAAGCAAGAAACGAGCTATGTATTTCTAGATGTATAATGCTTGAGGTGTGGAGAGCTTTGTTGACAGGCTGAATAAAATCATGTTAAAAAAAAAAAAAAAGATAAAAGAGACACCATTGAAAGTCATCTGTAAAATAAATACCAGTACAATTGAACTAATTTTATAAACAAGAATCTATGGAAAGCCATATGCAACTACCGACAAATCGGATGAAAAGTCGATAAAAACTCCCGACAAATCGGTAACAGAGAGAGTGTAAATCCGACTATGTTGGTAATTTTCCGATAGTCGGTATTATGCCCCGACATGTCGGCAATTTTATTTTTACATTTGCAAATATTTCTAAAGTTTCTCCAAATTGGCCCGATCATCGGCCGATTTGTCGGCCGATTTATCGGTAAATAAATAATGTGTCGGCCGCCATATCGTCCGCTATGTCGGCCAATTTTGGGTCCAATTTTTATTTAAAAAAATTCAGCCAAATAGTTGGCTAAATGACGACCAATTGGTGGAATTGCTCATACTTCTCTCTCTCCCTCTCTCTCTACCTCCTCTTCCTTATACATGTTAATCACCATGGTTACCCGTCCACCCACCTGCCCACACATAAGAAGCAATTCATATGATTAATGATATTAGAATGAGCCATTGTGGTTGACCACCAGTATGTTCTATTTTTTTCTTCATAAATTCACATAAATTCCATTTTCTAGAATACCTTAAAACAACCAAGTGGATGATGTAGGAGACATTAAAAGCTAACTTTTTAGACACAACGATTTCTGAGTTAGGCCCTGATTAATTTATGAAAAAACATCAAATAAATAATCCTATATTCAAGCAATTGTGAATCTTCTGTATGTCCACCTATAACTTCCCTGTCCATGGCCCCACTCACACCCTCCTCCCTCATACCCACCTTCTCCCTTATACCCGCCTTTATACCCTCCTCCCTCACACCCTTCTCCCTCACAACCACTTCCCTCATACCCTCCGCCCTTATACCCTCCCTCCTCATACCCTCCGCCCTTATACCCTCCCTCCTCATACCCTCTGCCCTTATACCCTCCTCCCTCACCCCCTTCTCCCTCATACTCACCTCCCTCATACCCCCCCACCCTCATACCCCCCGCCCTCACACCCTCCTCCCTCATACCCAGGCCCTCCGCCCTTTTACTCTCCTCCCTCACACCCTTCTCCCTCACAACCACTTCCCTCATACCCTCCGCCCTTATACCCTCCCTCCTCATACCCTCTGCCTTATACCCTCCTCCCTCACCGCTTCTCCCTCATACTCACCTCCCTCATACCCCCCGCCCTCACACCCTTCTCCCTCATACCCAGGCCCTCCGCCCTTTTACTCTCCTCCCTCACACCCTTCTCCCTCACAACCACTTCCCTCATACCCTCCGCCCTTATACCCTCCCTCCTCATACCCTCTGCCTTATACCCTCCTCCCTCACCCCCTTCTCCCTCATACCCACCTCCCTCATACCCCCCCACCCCCACCCTCACACCCTTCTCCCTCATACCCTCTGCCCTTTTACTCTCCTCCCTCACATCCTTCTCCCACCATACCCTCCGCCCTTATACCCTCCTCCCTCAATCCCTCCTCCCACACACCCTCCTCCCGCAGATTGGCCCCCTCAGACCACAGATTGGCCCCCTCCTCCCTCAGTCACCCTTCCCTCAGGCCCTCCCTCAGACCCTCTGCCCTCAAAACTTACAGATTTGATTAAGTCAGATTCCAAGCTGAATTTAATTCTGTTCATGAAGAAAAGCTAATACATATATGAGTCAGATTTTCAGAAAATGTACAATTCAACTTCACCAACCTTCTCAAATAACCCAAATTTCAGACGAAAATAAAGTTCAATTTACAGTTCAACCTAACCAAACAGATTGCTAGAATCAATACAATACCAAATATACTCGAATTTACCTAATATGGACTAAATTGCAGCTTAATTTAGCAGAATTTACTAAATGTGTAGAGCCTCCCATTGTACATTTTCTGAAAATCTTACTTATATATCCTCCATTTTTCATCCCTTATCCATGAATAAAATGAATAATCGGCGGACTTTGACGGCCGCCATGTCGGCCGCCATGTCGGCAAATTGTAGTTTAAGTCACCGACATATCAGCCGACTTATCGCCGATTTATCGGCCAACAAAGTTCATTATGCGCTAAGTGGAAGAGCAATTTAAACTGGAGAAAGCAATGTCGGTAATGACAGCCGATATTTTTGGAAATTTACCGATTTTTTTTTAGAACTCATTTTGTGCCCCCGAAAAATCGGCCGATATTTTGTAAAAGTCGGCCGATGCGTCGGAAAGCTTGCCGACGTACTACCCGACATTTGTAAATGTCGCTATAGTAAGTCTATGGAGATCCTCCGACTTCTCTTCCGATTTGTCGGTAGTTGCATATGGCTTTCCATAAGAATCTTAAGAGTTGTTTTTTTAACAGAGACTGGTTAAGATTAAAGGTAGGCTAATGCTTTCCCCCCAAAATGGTTCCAATTGCACATTAAAATGTTGTAACTCAATTTGCTTTGCTTTTTGTATGGGTCTTAGCCATATTTATCAAATACCTATTCATGCCTTCCCTGTTTAGCTTAACAAAATGGTCCTTCCCCTGATATATTATTGTGCACATATCTATCTAAATTACTATAAAGTGGCAGGATTTATTAGAGAATGATGCACATGGTGCACAGACTAATGCACAGTTGTCACATTATGAAGGCAAAAAGCCCTGTTGAAGGGTAATAGTTCCCAAAGCCAATTAAAGATCTCGTATACTTGAATATTGAGATAATTAAATAGTTTTCATACATTCTTGTCAATACTTAAAAGTTGTTGTAATTGAATTTTGAATATGCATGCAATTAAATGGTTTGAATGAATTCAAACCATTTAATAATATGTCTAGGTTGACTATGGTTCTTATGCTGTTTGATACATTGCTCTGGTGGCCGTTAAAATCAGTATAATCGAACTCGAACTGCACTGATGTTACTGAAGGAAATCCCTGGGGGAGCATGTTTCTGGACCTGCTACAAGGTGGCTTGCACCGCCTATAGATGCTATCAAATATCTATCTGTATCTTTTGTAACCATACCCGCGTCAAATTCAATATTGATGTTCTTCTTCAGGAATTGAAACCATTAGTTTTAACAATCAATATTTTACGCAAATCAAGTATTCCTTTAAAATGAAGATGTCTCGTGTATTTCAAGGACATTTTTTGCCTGCATCATTTTGACAGTAAAAGGTCAGTTCTAATTGGGCTAACTGGTCATTAAAAGTCAGCACTTCTGATGTTGGCCGGGTTGTGGTAATCAAGGTAAACATCTTTTTGTATGCTGCATGTATACATACATCTGGAGGAAATGGTCCAAGACACCAAACTTAATTGCCCCCCCCCCCACCCACCCACACTTGGAAATAGCTAGCGACGCCCCTGATCAAGGGAGGGAACGTCTTCCTTCCTTTGTAGTGTCTGAGTCATCGCGCTCACCGATAATGTGTATTGACGCCTGAATAAACTTACTTCCGGTAACGCCCTAAACACGAGGTGGTTGTCTATGCTTTGTGCGATCGGAGAATCGAGAATATCAAGTCTAAATATGAATAACTAGACATACAACAATGGCAACGAGGATGAAACTTCAACTCTGAAAGGTTAGGAAGTAAAATCGCACAGCTTTTGAGGGTTATTTATGAACAATTGACTGTATATCTTGCAAGCAAGGTGGGCACCAAATCTGAAGGGTGAATTGACATGTGCTGATGCTACCACATACATTCACATAGGCCTTATCATATATGCTGTGGTGACTCTCTATATTGAAAGCTGTATTACTCAATATGGGAACTGAAATCAGAGGTATGAAGCCCTTTGATGCGGAGGGGGATGCCTCCATTATGTCTCTTAGATGGAAAGCCTACATCGAAGAATTTGGAGCATATGCAGACAGTAAGGGAATGTTCATAGTTGCAGACAAGGTTGACAATAAAGCCCGAAGACGAGCTTAGCTTTTGTACACAGCAGGAGCTCAGGTGAGAGAAGTCCTAAACACTGCCGAGGATAAAGGGGAGGCTACCGATTATGAAAGGTTGCTGAAAATGTTGACTGATGAGTTTCTCCTACCAGTGAATGGTCTGTATCAAAGACATTTGTTCAAGTCAACTATACAGAAGGAAGGGGAGTCAATAGCGCAGTTCGCCGGCAGACTGAGGAGAGCCACAGAGGGTTGTGAGTTCACGGACAAAGATGTGCAGATTAGGGACCAGATCGCCAGCTACTGCAGGAATGATGAACTGAGGAGGAAACTGTTGGAGAAAGGCCTGAAACTAACTCTAACCAAGACTCTGACTATCGCTGGCCTCCATGAAGCTCTGGACAAACAAAATGTTGATATGAACCCTCAAACTAAGTCTCAGACTGAGTCGGTGAATAAGATAACATTCAAGAAAAGAGGGTCAAGTGCAAACGATGCTAACAAATCGTATAAATCTGTTACATGTTTTGATTGTGGGTATTCAGGGCATAAAGCCAAGGACAAAAACTGTCCAGCGAAAGGTAAGAAATGTAACAAATGTGACAAGGTAGGGAATTTTGCATCAAAATGTAAGAGTAAAGAAAAGCCTACCAAGGTACGACAGGTTGTCAATGACGCCGGAAATGAAAATGAGTATGGTTATGCCTTTCATGTATATTCCGTAAAGAGTTCAAAGAGTGGTGTTATTCCTGATGTTGTAGGCGGGGTTAATATGTCATTTATTATTGACTCAGGCTGTGAGTCCAATTTAATCAGTGCAAAAGCATGGCACCGCTGTAAGAAAGAAGGTATTGTATGTAACTCCCGTCGATCAGACAAGGAATTGTACGCATATGGAGCAGATAAATCTCTTCCAGTCTTAGGATGTTTTGATTCGAAAGTCAAGGTACTAAACAGAACATGTGAAACTGAATTTGCTGTCACTAATGGGGATGGCCCATCCTTACTAGGTAAGAAAACATCTGAGGATTTAGGTGTTCTAAAGGTCGGTCTAAATATTAACAAGGTGTCCGAAGAGTCTACACCAAGTGTTGCGCAGCTTAAAGCCCAAGTCTTGAAAGAGAATGCTGATGTCATGCAGGGCATAGGTAAAATGAAAGATGTAAAACTGTCGTTGAAAACAGACCCAAGTGTC
The DNA here is from genome assembly GCA_942159475.1 of Sthenelais limicola. Classification (NCBI taxonomy): domain Eukaryota; kingdom Metazoa; phylum Annelida; class Polychaeta; order Phyllodocida; family Sigalionidae; genus Sthenelais; species Sthenelais limicola. Next base: position 50,629,176 of record OW804098.1, read on the forward strand.
AAACCTGTTGCCCAACCTCTTCGGAGGACCCCTTTCGGGCTCAGGAAAGGTGTTGAAGCTAAGATAGAAGCGCTCAAAGAGCAAGGTATTATCGAACCAGTTGAGGAACCAACTGAATGGGTGAGTCCAGTCGTAATAGTACCAAAGAAAGATAAAGCCATTAGGCTCTGTGTTGACCTACGATGGGTCAACGAAGCGGTTGTTAGAGAATGACAGCCTATCCCGATGGTGGACGAGGCATTGTTAGAAATGAGTCAGAGCTGAGTATTTTCGAAAATAGATCTGAAATGGGGCTATCATCAGATAGAGCTTGATGAAGAATCTTGTAAGCTAACAAAATTTGTGACTCACACAGGTTTATTTAGGTACTGTCACTTACCATTTGGTATTAATGCTGCAAGCGAAATCTATCAGAGAATAATTTGTGATATTTTGCAGGGTATTCCTGGAGTTGTGAATATATATGACGACATTGCGGTACACACTGCCGATGTCAAGACCCACAAAGACAGACTTGACCAGGTATTTGCCAGACTAAGACAGAACGGACCGACTGCGAACGCTGACAAGACAGAGCTTTTTACATCCAGTATGACTTTCATGGGGCACCAACTGACAGACAAGGGGGTGTGCCCGACCGACGAGAAAATCAAAGCGGTACGCGAGACACCAACTGAGGTAAGAAGTTTTTTTGGGTTGGTCAATTACTGTAGTAGGTATATTTCTGACATGGCGACCACATCCGAGCCCCTTAGAAGACTGACTAAGAAGGATGAACCCTTTGTATTTGGAGACGAGCAGAAGAAGTCATTTCAGAAACTCAAAGATTTGTTGCGTAGCTCGCAGTTGTTAGGTTACTATGACCCAGACACTAAGACTAAGGTTATCGCAGATGCAAGCCCAGTGGGGCTAGGGGCAGTTTTAGTGCAAGTCCAAAAGGGGGAATATCGAATAATATGTTATGCTAGTCGTAGCTTGACTGATGCAGAAAGACACTACTCGCAGACAGAAAAAGAGGCACTGGGGTTAGTGTGGGCTTGTGAAAGTTTCCACCCATATATCTATGGTTCTGAGTTTGAGTTACTGACTGACCACAAACCTTTAGAGGTTATCTATTCGCCGAGGTCTAAACCCTGTGCTCGGATTGAAAGATGGGTATTGAGGTTACAGTCTTACAAGTTCAGGGTAGTCCATATCCCGGGAAAGACTAACATAGCGGATTCACTCTCTAGGCTACTAGGTAAAGAGACTTGTAAGGAGACGGATAACAAAACAGAAAGGTACGTTAGATTTGTTGCCAAGCAGGCGACACCAGCAGCTCTGACAACTCGCGAAGTTGAAGTTGAATGCTCCCAAGCCAATTAAAAGCACTGTGCTGCCAGATGGACCATGGCAAGATTTGGCCATGGATTTTTTAGGACCGCTGCCGTCAGGGGAGTCTATACTGGTTGTTATCGACTACTATAGTCGATATTATGAGTGTGAGGTGATGAGATCCACCACCACAGAGGTGACCATTGAGGCACTTGGCAGGATTTTCGCCCGCCACGGTCTACCAGTGTCAATATCGTCTGACAACGGGCCGCTGTTCATTTCTAATGAGATGAGTGATTTTATGGTGGAAAACGGTATACACCACCATAGGGTCACACCTAAATGGCCTCAGGCAAATGGCGAGGCGGAAAGACAGAACCAGTCATTAGAAAAGAGAATGAAAATTGCTCAGGCAACTGGGAGGTGTTGGAAGAAGGAAATGGTGAGGTATATGGCTGCTTACAGGGCCATACCACATGCGACAACTGGGAAAAGTCCAGCCGAATTGCTGTTCAATTGGAGAATTAGAACCAAAATCCCTCAGTTCACCACAAAATTGGTTGATCTAGAAGTTAGAGACAGAGACTCAGAAAAGAAGGGACTGTCTAGGTTGGACACCGACAGACACCGACAAGCGACAGAGACTGATATCACACCAGGGGACAAGGTCCTAGTTAAAAGGGACAGAATGGAAAATAAGTTACAAACCCCTTTTTATCCTTGCCCATATCAGGTTGTAAAGACATCAGGTAGCAAGGTGACTATTGAAAGCCCTGAAGGTGTCCAATATGACCGTAACAGTTCTCCTGTCAAAAGGTAAAATATTGACCAAGCTTGTAATAACACCAAACAAAGCAATGTTGAAGCTAGTATTGGAGAGCCTGTAAAGGTAACCACTGAAACACCTAAAGAACCAGTGGCAATGAGATAGGCTAGGCCTCAACGTAATATTGTGCTTCCACAGAAGTCCAAAGACTACATAATGGAAAAGAAAGGTTAACAGCTGTATTATTCATGATTGTGGATCTAAGTCTTTAGCACCATTCTTGTATAGACGATTTACATACACTTAACGATTTTTATACTCTCGCTATCAATTGTATAAGGTTTTTAAAAAAAAGAAGTGATGTAGTGTCTGAGTCATTGTGCTAACCGATAATGTGTATTGACGCCTGAATAAACTTACTTCCGGTAACGGCCTAAACACGAGGTGGTTGTCTATGCTTTGTGCGATCGGAGAATCGAGAATATCAAGTCTAAATATGAATAACTAGACCACTAGCGACCACCCCGCCCTCTGAGAAGAGGCGGATTGCCACGGAACTAAAAATTGAAGCTGTCGCAGGATATCTTGGTCATTTCCCAGTTATGTCTAGGTCATATGTCTCGACCAGTTATCACACTTAAACACTACGTACAGCAGCCTATTTAGTCTTAATCAAAAGCTATATTCGTAGGCTACATTATTGATTGGAGGAATACATACATTTATGGTAGACGAACATCAGGATAAGCACTTCTTTTGGTCCTATGGCTATTCCATTCAAACTTTTGCACACAACACCACTCGCCACTATGCATGGGTAGTAGGCTCAAGCTTCCCTCCCTGCTTCCCCACGGTCGTGGCATCGGCCACTACCGTGGGGAGCAGGTATTACACACTAGCACTAACAAGGAAGAGAGAGTGGAGGAAGCAGGGCGGGGTGGTGGGCAGTCATTAAAAGTGAGAAAAATGACAACTATAAGAACAAAAACAGAAAATAAAATAATATCCTGTATAGGCCTCTAGCAGACTAAATTTCTGAACATACAACATCCTTCTTCTACAAATTCACACAAGACGGTTCAACAACTTGTGGGGGTTTCTATTAAAAATACAATCTACATGCACAGCTAGCATATTATAAATGATCCGTATATGTGTACCGTATGTATATACGACCGTATGTCTGATCCATGCGAAACTTCTCCCTTAAGCCGGGAATCCACGAGGCGATATCTATGTATTATATCCCCTATATATATCGCCGTTAAAAACGTCCATACATCGCTCGCCAAAGAAGTTGGACGCTATAAAGGACGCCAAGATTGGACGCCCAGTCGATTCCCACGGGGGTGTTCTGCTTTGGCGACCAAGATTTTTAACTCTGGCGACTGTAACCAGCGATCATATATGGGCGTCCAGATGGACGCTCAATTTAAACATGTTCATATTAAGCGTCCAGAATCCAAGCGTTTTCATTTGGTAAAGTCGCACAAGTAAATTTCAATCGCCAGATCAATGATTGGAATTGCCAGAATATTACTCAACACAACGCCCAATGCCCTGGACACCAAACGCCCTGTATCTTGCTCGCTACGTGGATTCTTGGCTTTATCCAACCTAGAGCAAAGATGTAATGGCCAATTTGGAGGCTCGGTTATAGGCCTATAAGGTACTGATCCTTGGATTTAGGACATGCGTGTGAAATATTATGCATACACAAAGCTCTTTGCAATATGGTCAAAATAGGAGATTATTAGTTTTGACAATATTTCCATGCATTAATTAACAAAAAAAAATAATGTGAGGTACCAGGGGATTTATGATTCTGTATGTAAATGGTAGATTTGTTGTCCTGGCTAAGCACTTAACAGCTTTGCAAACGTACAGATATATGCATGTATACATCATTGTTCCATAATTATAATGTTTAATTGTATGAGACTCGCATCCATTCAGGTATCTACGTGTTAAAATCTTCAATCAATCTGGATACAAGTACATACAGATAGTTTGCCATTTGTGTATGTTTGTATGTGTACATGTATGTGCACATATGTATGTATGACACACATGTGTGTATGCATACATATTACATGTATTTTATATATATACAAAATATGATTCACTATTGTTCATCTACATTGCTAATATTCATCGACGTGCTTCACAAAGGTATGCGGTAACGACTTATTCACGTTCATATACTCATATTGTTTCCTCAATGCGACCAGGTGTTCCGCATCTAAGCTGAGCTATTGAAAATCTTTATAGACCATTTGTCCCAAGTATATGGACAGATATGTGTAATTGCATGACCGATTAACCAACATCCATCGCCTGATTTTCCATCAGTCTCGCCAGTAGGCCTAGGCCTATATTGTTGGATGACTCGATGGGCGATTAGTTAACAAGTTTATCCCAATACGGTTTTTCTGACGCTTGTTTGTGGACGGGATTACTTTACATCATATCAACTGACAAGCAATGGGATGGAGGAAATTTCCTGGTGGACTTCCTGACTAAGCGACGTTAAAAGCGCCCATTTTGCTGTACATAGGATATTAGGATATTTATTTCGCGGATATTTCGAATATCGGTCCATACTTGGATAGGAATGGCTTGGAAACCTGTACGACAAAGTACCAAACGATGTGTCGGGCTGATTCTCTTTATAATGGGATATGTCATAGCCGGAGCAATTGTATTTATGTTCTTGGAAGGTTTTCAAGATGACCTTAAGGAGGAAGAGCGTTTAGTGCTCATTAAAAAGAAGTCCAACTTTTTGTTCCAACACACCTGCATTAAAGGTATGTACAATCACAAAAACGAAAACGACTGGAAATATAGAGAGACAGGTTTTTTTCCCCGAATATTTTTGCAATTATCTATACCACCTTCGTATACTTGATGCATTCGTTTAAGCTGTTTCCTTTACTTCTGGTTTGTTATTTCTCCATCCTGATAATGACAGGCGTGAAAGAAAATAAATATTGCGCTGTATTCTAGGTTATATAATACATACTTGCATATACCTGTATGTATAGATAACTGTTTTAAGTTTTTATAATATACATATTGGAGGATTAAAGACAATCGCGTGGGGAGTAACCATAGTTCAAACCATACTAGGAATTTGAAGGGCAATAGTATACTTAATTGACAGCAAGTTAGATCCATTATTACTAAACTAAATATGCACATGTGTGCATGTTATTAGACATTGACTTGCACAATCTAGCAGCAATGATGAGTCAATCTGACTAGAGAATCGATAGCCTATATAAATGGATGTCATTGTTAAAGAAATTGCTCTCAAAGTTAAACTATCTACATTACCAATAAAGTTATTTATAGGTATTTAAAATGAGGATGGGTGACTATTATGCTGTTGGCTTAACATGTAAATATCGATCATTATAATCATTTTAAGTAGGTCAATCCGTGAGAATATCGTCGACAAGCCGCAATAGTTTCATGGAGTGTGTTGAGATTTCATGGCCAATAAATAAGTTGAATTATTTACCAATCTATTACCATAGATGCATAATCGTTTCTGATTGTTTTCATGAGTTGCTATATCACATCAGACTTCATGTGAATAGCGCATCACATAAACATTCATATTTAAATCCATGTAGAAGTTGAACATTAATTATTGAGATCGCCGTCAGACTCGATGCAAGGAGCGAATGCAATATTCAAGTTTCCATCAATCTCGAGGGGATATTATATGCTATTTGATGCGACTATTATGTGCCGATGGGCATTGGTTAGCATTGTGTAGTGACATAATCATTTAATAAGTAATGGGTACACACACTGTCATACTCATAATTCAATGACCAAATGCTTTATATGATTACGTAACATGACGTAAGGTATTATTAAATATGAATCTATTATATAGAAATATTATGAATATTATATACCGAATATTACGAATATTCATGCTGAGTAATAACCGTTAAAGGTTCATATACCAGACTGTGTAATTACCTAATCTTCACATGTTTCCAGGTGTGTCTACAGATATTATCTTAGTAGCTTAACATGAAAGCCATGACGGTTGGCGAGGCCTAATGAGCCAGCCAAGCTGTCTACTGATTACATAATCGTATTAATTAGAGGTTGGTCATGTGACCACCTCACCGGCTCACCCTACCTGTGACCACGTGACCGGTAATGATTGGTTATGCATAAATTATCTCCCCTTGTATTAATGACTCTAATTGGTTAATGTATTCCTATCTTCTCATTGGATATGCATCCAGACACACCTGGTATTACATCATATATAAACCCTTGTTCAGAAATAAATGATTACTTCTCAGATTATTCTGAAACATTATATCACGCTTCCAGCTTATTATTATTCATATCGGTAACCAGCCGATATGCTATAGCTCTACCATATACCCCGAGAATCGAGTATATTACATGGTGAAGAACCAAAATATCCCTCGGAAAGCTGGATAGACAAATTATACTAAGAGAGAGAGCTGTCCCTGTGAGGCCATATATTCCTAGACCTAGAGGAAATAGACAACTTGCAACCATGGAGGAAGCGTTACGAAATTTAATGCCTCAAATAATATTACAGCAACTAAATGCTCATGCTGCAAACCAAGACGCCAATCTACAAGAAAGAGTTCGAGTAGCCGTCGAGGCTCAAGTGCAACAACGGTTAGAAGCTGAAGGAGACGGCGCCCAAAACGAGCGAGGAGAAACCAGACGTTTTCAACCATCCTACGACGACAATTACCACAAGATCATTTCTGGACACGTATGAACATTATATTAACCTTGCTTATAATAATGATGCAGATATGTTACCCAGATACCTAGCCAGTTATCTCGGAGGAAAAGCCAAACAATGGCTCGACAGATATCACAGGACTCCGAATGTTGATAGAAATGACTATCCAACTACAATAGCTGCTTTGATAGCTAATTTTGCCTCAGAGGAGAGGAAATTAAGAATTACTGGTGTTAGGAAACAAAGGAAAGACGAATCAGTAGAATCATATTCTGCTGAAGTCAGAGACATTGCACATGCAAGAGGATTAAACGAGGAATCGTCGATAGAAAAGTTAGTAGAAGGTTTGAGACCAGAAATAGGTAAAGTTGTGTTGGCACAAAATCCTGTGACATTAGATGCTGCTATTACTATGGCTAAAACAGCAGAAGCAAGCATCCAAAAGCCAGCATTAGTAGATTCGGCGGACATATCCGCAATTGTGGCTAGCTCATGTTCAGCTCTCACGAAAATTGCTGACGAGCAATTCAAGGCTCTTAGTGAACAGATTAAAGCTGTAAAAGAGGCAGCAGAAGAAAAGAAGTCAGAACCAGTCGCCGACAATACAGAATTGGTCCAACACATGCACGGCGGACGTGGCCGCGGCAGAGGCCGAGGAGGCCGAGGAGGCGGCTGGAACAATAACCACGACAATAGTAACCAAAATGGGAATGGTAATGGTAACCAGAAAGGCCGCGGTGGATGGAAAAACAACCGTGGTAATCGTGGCAAAAATCAAGGATATGATAACAATTGGAACAATGATTATCAAAACCAGGGAGGCTACTACAATGGTAACCAGAACTGGAACAACGGTTACCAATACCAAGGTCATCAACAAGGCTACTGGCAGCCTTACAACCAGCAACCAGGACCCTCTTATGACCAACAATTCATGAATGATTTTCAAGCATTTATGAATAGCAGACGTCAGGGAAACGGCAGCAACACATCGCAATAGGGCCAAGCGATTGTGTTGAAAGTCTCCTCGGGCAGAGACAGACGATTGTGAACGATAAAGAACTGATCAAGGCATGTCCCCCGACGACAAAATCATTCGATATTGATTTCAAAGAACTGAAAACTGACAATGAGCGCATTCTGACAACAGATACTGGGAAAGGAATTGATGAAGGAGCAACCACTATACGACTAAATCCAGGTGAGGCAAAACCTATTACTGCTGCTATTAAAAATGGTTGTCTTGATATAATTTTATACAATTATGAGATCCCAGGTTTAATCGATACAGGCGCATCTGTATCAGCAATTCGTGCAAAATTGTTAGAAAAATTCAGAGCTAGAGGCACGGTTAAGGTAAAACGAATCAGATGGAGAATATATGTAGCCGATGGGGCAGTTGTACATGTAAAGAAACTAGCAACCCTATCATTTCAGGTACAAGGTACAAAATTCACCCACGATTTTGTAGTTATGCCCACGATGAGGCAGGCTATGATATTAGGTGTGGATTTCTTTAGAAAAAACAAGGCTCATATCATTTTTAACGAAGATCCATCTGAAAAGTATATGCCAGTACGAGCCACGCGATGCATAACAATTCCCCCACAATCTGAGTTCGCATTAACAGGAGAGATTACTTTGTTATATGATATAGAAACAGAAGGAATTGTTGATAATATGGCCAGACGTGTTGAGGTCCCCTTCTTAGTACAAAGAAGCGCGGTTCGACCCAATGAACGTAATAGACACCCAGTTGTTCTACTTAATACTTCATCTTCCCCATACAAAATCGATAAGGGACAGATTGTGGCCATATTCTCTAAAATCCAGGACAATGAGTTGGTTTCAATTCCAAGCAAAACCAGTGCTATGCTAAGCGGTAGGGATAGTTATTGTTCTAATACGAACGTTTCAAATGATTATGATAGCGACGATACTCTATCTACTGATTCTTCTGTTGACGATATGTTTTTGAACAATTACCAAGAGGTTAAGGTCGACATAGAAAATAATCTTCCCCCTAGCCAGGTACTTAGTGATGAAGGTAAAGGAAAATTGAAGACCCTCTTGTCGGAATTTAACGATGTATTTGTGGGACCTGATAACAAACTTGGTCTCTCAAAATTATATGAACATTCATTATACATCAAGGAAAATACCACCCCCTGCCATTTTCTTCCTTTCAGGACTACTTTAGAAAAATCTCAACAATTTGATAAGGTCTGTGAGGAATATGAGAAACAGGGGATAATTGAGGAAACAAAGACTGGACCATGGTCCAGCAGATCATTCATGGTACAAAAATCAGACGGCGGTTTAAGATTAGTGACAGATTTCAGATATCTAAACGCCCATTTGATTAATAATGCACTAATATCTCCAAGAGCAGATGAGTCAATTGAATACGTACGCGATTTACAACCCACCATATTTTCTAAGCTGGACTGTCAACAAGGTTGCTTTCAAATTCCCTTGAGGAAAGAAGATCGCGATTTGACTAGTTTTTGTTCTTACAGCAAGAAATATAGGTATAAGGTTTTACCAATGGGGCTTAAGACTTCTCCCCAAGCCTTCTGTGCTCTTGTGACAATAATTCTAAAGAAACTTAGATATAAATGTTCAATTCCGTACCTTAATGATTTACTGATACTGTCTAAATCCGAACCAGATCATTTTAGAGACCTCAGAAACGTATTTGAGGCGCTGAGAGAGGGTGATCTGAAACTCAAAAGGTCCAAATGTGAATTTTTCTTGGACAGAGTCAATTTTCTGGGCATGGTAGTAACCCCTAAAGGTATACAGCCATGTCCCAGAAAGATAGAAGCGCTTAATTCATTTCCAAGACCAAAAACTGTATCTCAAGTAAGATCGTTTAATGGTTTATGCCAATTCTTCAAGCGTTTTATCAAGGATTTTAGTCAGATAATAAAACCTCTCTATGCTCTAACCAAAGCTGGCAACAAATTCCATTGGGACCAACATTGTGAGAACGCATTCAATTCTATGAAAGCTTCAATATGTGAAGAAGCGTTACTACACTTTCCCAATTTTAATAAAGAATTCTCTCTTCATACGGATGCCTCCGGAACATCGGTTGGATCCGTGTTAAGTCAGCTTGATAATGAAGGTATGCTGAGACCAGTGGCTTTTGCTGGAAGATGTCTACGTAAACATGAATGCAATTATAACACAACTGAAAGGGAACTTCTTGCAATCGTTTACTCTGTACAACATTTCAGGCATTACCTCGAAGGTAGACACTTCAAACTTTTCACTGATCACGCAGCCTTGATTCCATTGCTAACCCATTGAGGACGGGCTGATGCCTCAAGGCATCAACATCAAAATGGCTTAGTGGACGGGCTGATGCCTCAAGGCATCACACATAATTTGGCTCAGTGGACGGGGTGATGCCTCAAGGCATCAATTTTTTATATAAATTGAAGGGGGCATAACTTAATAAAAAATGAACAGATTTTTATGAAATTCAAAATATATGTATACAAACATACTAGAAATATTTTTATAGGTATGTTGTCATGGAGACAATAATGATGACGTCATAACTAACATATGTAAATGCTGGAAAGTGAATTTGGAGCAAGGTTGCCACCATATTGCACCCGATTGAGACCCATTATTTCAATTATTGAAGTCCACATTCTAGAAATTATGAAAAAATATGATCAATAACTGTTTACACCTATTAAAGATGTACATATGACACATATTATTTGAAGAAAATATTCTTAAAGTGTTTTTAAAGCCTAAACCTCATGTTAAACACCCGTCCTGAAGCCCAAAAAGGGGGAAAAGGGCCCCCGTCAGTCAGGCAAAATATGTGTAAACTGCCCCCGTCCTCAATGGGCTAACCAACAAACAAAATAAGAACAGAATGGCTCGTTGGGCATTGGAAATTCAACAATATTCATTTACCATAGAGCATATCAAAGGCAAATCGAACACAGTAGCTGATTGTCTTTCAAGGAGAGAGTATGACGAGGCACCAGCAATGACTGAACCTCCTCCTCCACCCAAAAGAATAAGAGTTGCTACAAGGGTTGGCTTCACTGACTCAAAGAACTTTACATCTTTTGGTCAGAACGAACCCCCGAATTCCATCTTAAAGCACTCTATAATAAAGAAAGGTATTCTAAAAGAGTCCACACACCACTTCTACTGCAATTGTGAGGTGGAATATTGTGGACAATTCCCCAACAATGACTTTAACCCGATTTCCGACTCTAGGATCGGTGAGAAGATCAAATCTGACTCGCCATCCAATACCGAACTTGAAACCGATCAAGACATTTCACAGATGGCAACAAGATCTTCCATTTCCACCTCAAAAACCCCCGATTGTGACCTACGTAATCAAGCTATGTCTGAGTTTACTTCCATAGCTGATACGTTAAAAAGAATACCAGATTTTAATTTTTCTCTTTCAAATTTGAAGAGATTACAAAAATCGACACCTTACATTAAGGGACTTATCGAATATCTGGAGAAAGAGATTTTACCTCCAGAAGAGAAGATAGCTAGATACGTGCTCCAAAATCACAAACACTATCTAGTCATAGACAACGTTTTATTTCATTTTTCCCTTGAAGCTTGGAAGAAATTTGGTTCTCTTCAACTTCAAATTGTTATCCCAAATGATATGATCGAAAATACTCTTCAATTATTCCACGACACTCCCATGGCAGGCCATATAGGCGAGGTAAAAATGCTCACGGCCATGCTGCCTAAAGTTCATTGGAGATTCATGAACAGGGATGTCGATGTCGAAGAGATATGTTTCGACATGCGATTTGTGCTTAAAAGCAAAGAAACTGAGGAAAACTCAGAAATCGCCCATGACAATAAGGGAACCAACAAGCAAACCCTTTGAAAATGTATGTATTGATGCTATTGGTCCGCTCCCTATCACTAAAAAGGGACACCAATATATTCACGTCATTGTGGATTTTCATAGCAAATACTGCATTACTTTTCCAACCAAAACAATTGATGCAACAAGTGCCATAGATGGGGTAATAGAACATCTTATTTGTCGACATGGAATCCCATCCACAATCCAGTCCGACAATGGCACAAGTTACACAGGCAAAAACTTTAGAGAAATCTGTAATAAATTCAAAATTAAACAGATATGCTCCTCACCCTACAGGCCTAAGGTAAATGGACAGGTAGAACGCTTTAATTCTTCGATCAATACAGCTTTAAGAGCATTTGTGATGAATCAACAAGATAGCTGGGACCTATTCCTACCCCAGATCACTTTTGCCTTAAACACAACCCAAAATCAGACCATTGGGTACAGTCCATACTTTATTATTCACGGCCGCCAACCAAGAAATATTTTAGATTCGGCATTTAACACCAATTCTGAGCCCTCTACACTCATCAAATCAATTGTCGACATGATCCTTACCCAGGACAAAACGACAGAAGTGGCCGCAAAACGATCTGCTGGACAGAAACAATTGTCCAAGCAACAACATGATGCGAAAGCCACAGTTTCAGACGTGTCGGTTTCTGACATTGTCTACATTCATGTTCCCAATTTACTATGAAAACACTCATCAAAGAAGATGCAGCAATGTTTTATGGGACCATACCTTGTGTGCAAATTCAAATCCAAACACACAGTCATTCTAAGAGACATTGAGTCTGGTAAAATCGTAAACCGATCTGTACACATAGACCGATTCAAAAAGGTACAGAAATTGAAAAACAACCAATTCTCGTACCAATTGTTAAAACATACACCAGAAAGACTGGGAAATAAAAGAAGGGATTATTAATCCAAAGGAAAAAATAATCTCCCCAGAGACAAAGATTTTCCCACGTCAAAGCCATTCTAAAATTCAAAAGCGACGATAATTTCTAAATAAACATAACAACATGAAGGGCATATGGGTAATTATCAACAAACTGCTAGGCCAGACTCTAAATCCTTAGCATCTTATTTTTCTCTTTATTCCTTTGTGTATACTGAAGTCAGCCTTACCGATGCAAACATGCGATTACCAATATGTGTCAATTGTTCTGATATTAGCTCGCCACCACAATTGTTATTATACCAACTGAAACCAGACGCTATAAGATTAAAACAATAGCCAGCTTTATGTAGCGACTGTCACCACTCACGATAAGGTGGCAGGAGGCGACGGCTTGCTGGCGAGACGTCAACACCTCACAGCTCATATAAGCCTAAACAATAGCAATTGCAATTACACGATAATGCTTCTTCAGGTGTAACCGCCATAGGCTCATAGAGATTAGCCAACCTACGGCTCTGGGAATAGGAGCTAGCATTTAAAGAAGCATCCAAACTCCCATTCTATCATTCAACAATAGTACACCATATGAGCAAGAGCTTTAGACACAGAGTAATTTGCCTAATTACCGTTTGCTATCGGCCAGAGATTGGATTGACAAGGTATAATCACAACTTCTTATATTTTTATTCGTATATGTAAACATATACTTGTATTTGATTTGAATTTATTCTATGTGCGCTACTACAGTAGCAGGCAAGAGATACTGAGATATATTATTTTGAAAAGCGACCAAGTCAATTTATATTGAATCTAGTTCTATCTATCTTTACAAAGAAGAACAATTGTCGCATATACTCAGGCTTAGCACGCAATTATTTTATTTTTACAGAAGGATGCTGGCAATTCTCATATTGCTAGGCCTAGGCACATTTGCCTATAGCGCCGACTCAATCTTAAGGCAGAACGTTGGGATTCTGTTCGAACCACTACCAGCTCCATTGGTAAATGGTCACGATTTCACTGAAGTGATCTTCGGAGTCCCATACAACCTACCCAAACCACCGCCCAAGGCTGTGAACTATACCTCACAGATTCTTCAATACAACAGAATTATTGGAGTAGTTCCAGCACAAAACATCGATAACATCATGGTAAAACAAGCTTCTTCTTTGGATAAATTAATAGATATCACGGAGACCCAAATCAATGCTTCTACGTCAACCTTGACATTATTCCTATCGGATCCTATCAATAGCAAACAGGAAAGAGTTAAGCGAGGTGCCATCCTAGGTTTCCTGGGAGAAGCCTTTAAAGGACTTTTTGGCCTCGCGACGACCAAGGATATTGACAATCTTGTAGGTACAGTAACCAATATTGATTTTGTACTGAAACAATTTGCGACCCAAGATCAAAATACGGCCAAATTAATTACTAAAATTACAGAAAAGCAAGATAACATGTATCATACTTACGTGCAGGACAAGGAGTCCAACAAGAATCTCTTTTCTAATATGGCCACCACATTTGATTCTTGGGCACATAACATCTCTTTAGATTTCGGCAGCCTAGAATCTAACCTTGAGAACTCTAGAAGCCAAACAGCAATTTTATTTGAAGCTGTCGCCATTTTATCTCATAAACTTCAATATCTCCAGGCTCTAAATTCAATAATTGACTCGCTAAGATTACTAGCTACTGGAATTTTATCTCCAGAGATTGTAAGACCGACTGATTTTTCTAAGTATTTACGACAGATCGATCTACAACTAAAACTCACATCCCCCGGATCGCAAGTGGCAATTATGAACACAGAATACTATTATTCTCAAAGGATATCAATGTTCGTTTATTCCAAGAGCCATCTCTATATCAACTGTAAAATAATAATTTCTTCGACAGTATCTGTTTTTGATCTGTACCAAGTGATTAGCACACCAGTGCCTATCAATACTACCTATACTCCTACAATTGGAATCACCTCGATAAAAACGGACATTAAGTTCATCGCAGTATCGAGAGATGCATCTTTATTTCTACAAGTAAACCAAGAAGATCTACATTCATGTAAGGGAGAGGCCATTCGAGTTTGTTCTAGAACAATCCCTATGATTCATGCCTCTTCTCCTTCGTGTATCATTGCGATTTTTCAAAACAAATCTGCCATACTAAAGGACTTGTGCGACTTTAATATTAAGCCTTTAGCACCACCACCAACGACAGCCATAGCTATAACAAAAGATGAATATCTAGTTTCAACAAATGAGCATAAATACGACATATTATGCCATGGAAAACCAGGGAGGTCCCATCGTGCCAAGGCATTTTTTCTACTAGGCGTACCATGTCTGTGCACTGTGAACATTGGACCACTTTCTCTCCCTAACTCTAAGTTACCGTGCAATGATTCTAAATCCTTTCATTACGAATTCCACACAACTAACTTACCATTTTTGGCTGCTATGGATTTTAATATAGAGCATATCACCCCAAGTGCGGTTAGCAAGACCCCCTTTCATTTTTCTTCTCCGAACATATCAAGATTTTTAGGAAAATTTGCCAAGGAAGCAATGATTGATACAAATATGGAAATCGACCTACTACCATTCGCCAAAGCACTTCTTAAGAACGCTTCAGCTTTAGACATCCCAGTCAGGAAGATTCAACAAGAGGATTTGTCACTGTTATCCCAAATAACGACCAACCCAGCTTGGTCATACATCAATCCTATTTTATCGATATGTTCACTACTTATATCATTATTTTTACTTTACAAAATTCACTGTACCGCCCCAATATTCGGATTCACTCAAACCGCCAGGGCATACAGAATTTTCCATAAATTAACTGAAAACTCAAGGGACATTCCTACGATTTCATTCAACAATAGGTCCACTCCAGTCGCAATCCCAACAACCACTGAGACCTTATACATCTCAGCAGAGGATATCAACACATCATATTCCTCCAGATTATTGGGAAATGACGACACCCATAACATTTTTATTATTATGATCATCATCGTCATCGCCTATGCTGCTGGGAAAATTCTCAAAGTTATTATTACGTTTTGCATGAAAAAGATGGGGAGGATCAACCCATTGAGGAGATCAAACCCCACCCTAAGCCTAAAGATTTACTTAGGAAATGAAAACTATATGATACCTATATTGGCAATTCCGTACGAATGGGATATGATCACCAAAGGACAATCCCCATCCATATCGGATATATCATATGCAACCTTCCCATCACCCAGAATCACCTTCAAATGGGATGGTCCAGCAAAAATTACTGTAAAGGAGGAGATAGTGGAATTCCATCTCCCTCCAGTCGTAAATCTCCCATACAAAGCCTATTGTACTATATTCCCCGCCTTAATGGATCCAACCGTCAAAACTACACTCATCCTCTATACTTATGAAAAAGATCCGATGACCCTCCTCCAATATACAAATACTATCGAACAAGTCGAACATGATATATCTATTCCAAATGAAGAAAGCAAAGAAGAATTCAAAGTGGAAAAACAAGAAGAGGACAAGTTTACTATGTTAGCCAGAGCGATTATGAACGCTCCAAATACCATCTCAAAAGAACAATAATATCGCTTGAATATATGTTATCCAAAACCGACTAA
This sequence comes from Sthenelais limicola, assembly GCA_942159475.1. NCBI lineage: Eukaryota > Metazoa > Annelida > Polychaeta > Phyllodocida > Sigalionidae > Sthenelais > Sthenelais limicola. The sequence continues at coordinate 50,645,438 of OW804098.1, forward strand.
GCCTGACCAACGATTACGATTGCGCCTATCGATATATATAGATATGTAAAGGTATAAGCAGTAAACAAAATTCACCCTCCAAAATGCACGAGTAAGATCAAAAATCAAGACAAACCTCACGTAATAGCAGCTATAGGTATTGCCTCACGATCATTTTAACATCTTATGATTTTTATGTCGTTATATTGCATCTTTGGATATGTATTTGTACTGACCTTACATATTTTTCAGGATAAACCCAGACGTGTTGAATGTATATATGTATTTTTCAACGGGTATCTTCAGATCCATTAGACTGAAAACATTGATAAGATTGCTATTTTTCTCTTTGGAAACTAACGTTTCACGATTTTTACTTGTGTTATGACAATGTATTGTATTTCAATGTTTATCCTATATGTTACAAATTGTCCAGATAACCTCTAAAGACCTGTCAGATCTAATAAGTTAGACTACAAGCCATCTTTCACACAGAGAAAGAGAGGATATTATTTTGGTAAAAGCAGCAGCTTGAATTACCTCTGGATACTGATAAAAGATTTAATAATCTCAAGGTTATAAACTCAATGATAGAATATGCAAGCCCGGCCCAAAGGACGCATAATGAGTAGAGATTATATTCTTATAAAATTGCAAAAACTGTAAAGAACGATTGTTCTTTGGTTGTCATTTTTGCAAAAATTCATTTTTCATATTATGAACATGACATTACTTTTTTTTTTGTTTTTAAAAGTTTTTTATTCAGTCTATCAACAGATTCTTTCTTCATACGGGGTCGATCACACTGTTTTACATCGTACCCTCTCTTTTTCTGGAATTGGTATTTATTTAAAAGTGAAGATTGAGAAATAAAAGAGAAAATATTAGCTTCATGCGCATAGAAATGGTCTTTTTTGTTAATACAATATGACATGTACAGAGAATGACTATTTGGTAACGTTCAAGGTTTGTGTACGGAGTATGACACTTTGGTAGCCAGTCAAGACAAACTACTCTGATTTAAAATTTGTTGTCTAAAAGATTTATGTACCGGTGTAGCAGTTCTAATGTACCCCCCATCAGATGTACCCCCCGGTATAACTAACCTAGGTCTAATGTACCGGGGGTACATTTGACCTAGGTCCAATATACCCCCGGGGGTACTTTAGACCTAGGTTGGATATACCCCCTCCAGTTTTAATGTACCCCCCGGGGGTAAAATAGACCTAGGTCAAATGTACCCCCACCAGGTTCAAAGTACCCCAAAGGGGGAAACTAAACCTAGGTCTAATATACCCCAAATATTTGAAAATAACCAAGTACTGATCGAAACATTAATTCTTTAAATTATGACAATAAAAGTAATAGTACATACCTATAATAATCAGAACTGAATAGATTTTAGTAATGAATTATTGTGATCTGAGAAAAGTATTTAATTCAGGATATGAATTACACAGAGTGCTGTTCTCATCACATCCTGTAGCATTTTATTAGATATTAAATTATTGACATAATATTATAATAGTGACAATTCTATTATAGGCATTACATAGAGCAAAAATCGTAATTTCCAATCTATAATAGTCCAATTCAATTTTAAATGTGGGTTGTAGCATAATCTTAATTTGAGGCAAGTAATGGAATCAATAGAATTTACAAAATTCAAGATTATCAAAGAAACAAAGGGGGGTAATTTGAACCTAGAGGGGGTCATTTAATCCTGAGGTCTAAATTATCGGGGGGTAGTTTAGAACTGTTACAGGGTGTAGCAGTTCTAATGTACCCCCCATCAGATGTACCCCCCGGTATAACTAACCTAGGTCTAATGTACCGGGGGTACATTTGACCTAGGTCCAATATACCCCCGGGGGTACTTTAGACCTAGGTTGGATATACCCCCTCCAGTTTTAATGTACCCCCCGGGGGTAAAATAGACCTAGGTCAAATGTACCCCCACCAGGTTCAAAGTACCCCAAAGGGGGAAACTAAACCTAGGTCTAATATACCCTTAATCGCTTTTCCCAAAGGACCTCATCAAAATAAGATTTCTAAAGGTCTTAGAAGTTAATGACTTGGATGGTATCTTTTTCTGTATAATACTGGAGATGCATATTATTCCTATTTGAATTAAACTGTCTACCCAGCTATTATAAATTCATTGAAAATAACATTTGTGAGTAGATGTAGACCTTCCATGGTAGAATATCGTGATAATAAATATGACGGTCTAATAAGACTAAAGACTAAAGACATAAGACTTAAGACTAAAATGTTCCGCATTTTCCCACAAATTGGTTATATTTTTTATGTTTTCCGATTTCAATATATATGACATCAAGGCCTCCCGCACAGGATGACCTGTTATTATGCAGAGGGAGCAACTGCATAGTATTCCATGTACGCTCGTCTTGAAATAAAAATTACTATACACATTATTATATAATTATACTAATCGATGAAAATAATGTTATTGTACATCATCAGTATAAATATAATTTGCTCAGCATGATAAAAGCAACAGAATTCCTGATTCAGTACAAATTGTGAATGGTCTCCTTGTTTAGATGAGTGTGGTTTTGCTAATTTGTATCATCGAAAGTGGTTTGGACGGCTGCTTCAGGGCAAATACATCCACTCATAATATTACTCAATTATCTCAAATAGTAGTCTCTAAGCAAAATTAATATATTCGAAGTCAAATTTAAGTCCGACGTAAGCGCAACATTTTATCATTTGACTCTATGGGGGAAAATGTTCTAAAAGGCCCATTTGCACATTTCCACAGGTTTTACTGTATATAACCAAAGAGGTTTTATACTAATTATCACTCTTTGATATAACATACATGTATATATGTAGTCGTAAGTTCCAATGCATGCAGTTGGGGAAATAGTGCGCTTACGATGACATTTTTGGACGCTACTTTATGTGAAATTATTGGCTTGTTATTTCGTACCTTTTGTTACATAGCATCCTGTGTGTTTCACCCTAGACCGTATGAAACACGCATAATTTTATTTAGACCGTACACAGCAATATTTTGCATGCTGTTATATACTTATATATAGTACAATTATGCAGTAAATACCGACGGTCTGAGGTGTGAATGATTGGAGTAGGGAGATAATGAGTTGTCCACGAGTTGCAGAGGTAACAGCAGAATCATGAATGTGTAGAAAAGGTATTGACCACGTAGAAACTCAATCCCATTCTAATAACGGCGACCAAAGTATAGATTTCCATATCAGCGCTGTTTTTTTTACAGTATACCGTATACGTTGATTATTGTGTGTTAATATACTCGATTCTCGGGGTATATGGTAGAGCTATAGCATATCGGCTGGTTACCGATATGAATAATAATAAGCTGGAAGCGTGATATAATGTTTCAGAATAATCTGAGAAGTAATCATTTATTTCTGAACAAGGGTTTATATATGATGTAATACCAGGTGTGTCTGGATGCATATCCAATGAGAAGATAGGAATACATTAACCAATTAGAGTCATTAATACAAGGGGAGATAATTTATGCATAACCAATCATTACCGGTCACGTGGTCACAGGTAGGGTGAGCCGGTGAGGTGGTCACATGACCAACCTCTAATTAATACGATTATGTAATCAGTAGACAGCTTGGCTGGCTCATTAGGCCTCGCCAACCGTCATGGCTTTCATGTTAAGCTACTAAGATAATATCTTTAGACACACCTGGAAACATGTGAAGATTAGGTAATTACACAGTCTGGTATATGAACCTTTAACGGTTATTACTCAGCATGAATATTCGTAATATTCGGTATATAATATATTCATAATATTTCTATATAATAGATTCATATTTAATAATACCTTACGTCATGTTACGTAATCATATAAAGCATTTGGTCATTGAATTATGAGTATGACATAATGCCCCGGAGTTAGACATGATCTCTCTGTAGACATGCTAAAAATATCTAAACTATACATACATGAAAATATCAAGTATTTTTAGTTCTTAATATATAGTTCAAAACACAATGTAAATAACACTTTCCCTCGCCAAAATATTCAGGTAATAAAAATGGTGACAAGAAAATCCAAACACATCTCAGGTTAAGTTTGAGATTTTAAAATATTCTAGTCAGGCTTAAAACCTGGAAATGTATATAATACGTAACCAAGTTACATAGAAATATATTTTTTTTTTTTTTTTTTTTTAAAAACGGTAACCAAAAGGTCATTCTCAGTACATATGAGAATTATAGTTTCATGATAGTTGTAGAAGTGGTGCTGTAGATGGTAAAAACCCTCTTTAGGAAAGGAAAAATTATATCCAATGTATAGCTTGGTCGTGCTGCCAAGAAGTCATTCTCGGTACATAAGCCCTTTAGATAACAAATTTTAATATATGTCTTAAGACGGCTACCAAAAAGTCATCCTCAGTACATATGAGAATTATAGGTTTAAGCTAGTCGTAGGAACGTCGATGTCGATGTTAAAAACCCCTTTTTTAAGGTGATAAAGTCTCATATCAAATGTATAGCCTGCGTGCTGCCAAGAAGTCATTCCCGGTGTAACAGTTCTAAACTACCCCCCGATCTAATGTACCCCCCCGGTAATTTAGACCTCAGGTTTAAATGACCCCCTCTAGGTTCAAATTACCCCCCTTTGTTTCTTTGATAATCTTGAATTTTGTAAATTCTATTGATTCCATTACTTGCCTCAAATTAAGATTATGCTACAACCCACATTTAAAATTGAATTGGACTATTATAGATTGGAAATTACGATTTTTGCTCTATGTAATGCCTATAATAGAATTGTCACTATTAAAATATTATGTCAATAATTTAATATCTAATAAAATGCTACAGGATGTGATGAGAACAGCACTCTGTGTAATTCATATCCTGAATTAAATACTTTTCTCAGATCACAATAATTCATTACTAAAATCTATTCAGTTCTGATTATTATAGGTATGTACTATTACTTTTATTGTCATAATTTAAAGAATTAATGTTTCGATCAGTACTTGGTTATTTTCAAATATTTGGGGTATATTAGACCTAGGTTTAGTTTCCCCCTTTGGGGTACTTTGAACCTGGTGGGGGTACATTTGACCTAGGTCTATTTTACCCCCGGGGGGTACATTAAAACTGGAGGGGGTATATCCAACCTAGGTCTAAAGTACCCCCGGGGGTATATTGGTATATTGGACCTAGGTCAAATTTCATATTAATGATACACTTGTGACATCGTGCGTGCTTACTGCCAGTACTGTTTGAAAATATGTACCTTTCGGGTAATATTGAGATGGGAGTTAACATTATTGTGAGAAAAAATGCATCGCAAGATAATTTTTTTAAAAACCAACATAATACTTCTCTTATAAACGAATAAATGCCATCTTTAGCGCATAAACTAATGACATTTTAATATTCGTGTATTAAAAAAAGTTTTAATGATATTGTAATTCAATTAATGATGTCCCCTTTTGGTTTTATAATAATATGTACAAGTGAGATTTACTGTAGTTCTAACTGTAAGTGTAGGGCGGCGCTACGAGATGCACCAGACAGGCAGCCACTTCTATAATTCCAGCTAGTATCTCTCCGTGGCTTGGATCTCAGTTCAGATCAGCGCCATTCCTCGGAGGGACAACTTAAGGCTCGGCTAGGACAGTAACACTGCACTGGTGAAACTCGCCAACCCACACCTCATGGCTCTATCTTGACAATCACAGGGACCTATTATTTTATTACAATTAAATCATGGGTCTTCCTCCGAGGAGCTGCCTGAGGACATCTGTTCTCGTTATATTTATGATCCTCTATCTAGTCGTTGGAGCTGTGGTGTTCATGTTAATAGAATCTCCCCGCGAGCAGACACTCAGGAGCAAAGTCCGAAAAGCTAGAGGCATCTTTCTCAGCGAACATGAATGTGTCACAGGTAGGCTTGAAGTAAAAATGATTAGATGGCTATTTAAATGTCTAGTGACCGTGATTCCTTATTGGAAGTATTGTGTTCTATAGTCACAGCTATGGTGACCTGGTCCGTCCAAACGCTCTGTTGAATACATGCCCCAAATAGAGACTATACATGTCCCATATTACAACTACTACGAGGAAACCACCCTTTCCCAATGGAATAACAATGGAACTACATTCAATAACATATGACACCATTCACACATAATCCATTACCGTTTTGGATCCTGGTATCCATTGATCGGTTTTATATGACCACCAGTATATTTAGCATACTGGTTAATTCTTTGCTAGAGGAACTGTCGAAACCACTACTTTTTCATAATTGTATTTACTATGATATAATAATAGGCTTATAGCATAGGCGTGTCAAGTGTTTGTCTCGTCGGATGAAACCGATGGCCCATATACATTGTATGTACATACATATTATGTTTGCATATACTGTACGTACGTGAATATATATGCATGCATTTGCATATACACGTGTATGCATTTATATAATATATTATTATATTCCTCACTGTGTATGTAGCGTGTGTACATGTATGCACCCCCCCCCCCACACACACACACATAAAATGAATCAAAATATTTGACTCATTTCATTGTGTCAATGGTCAATTTCACAGTTTCATCTTGAAATACATTTCGTTGAGTTACGCTCAGACAATTGATATTATAAGGTTATATACTAAGGACATTATAGTGGGGATCAAGTTATATGCACATATAATTTGCACTACAGGTGAACATTATGGGCAAGGGTAATGCACAGAGATGACAGGCGAGTTGGAGCAGGATGAAGCTTTTAGAATCGTAGAATTTACTATAGGTTCATATATAGGTAGATGTCTCCATGGTGACTGCGCGGATTAAAGCATAAAGGCAGCACTGAGTGTTTTCAATTGTATAACACAACAGATGGGACATGTTATCTTACGAAAATTGAGCTTATAAGACGGTTATGAGACGCAGAAATTCAAAGACAACTGTGGCGTGTGGAGTCGGAAATATTATAATTAAGCGAGCGAATATATGGCTGATACTAACACGGCATGTCCACGACAGATCCAGATGGCTATCAAGCGCCAGACGAAATTCAGCATTGTTTACTGAAGCTCTCGTTGTGTTGCTGATACCGGATCGTTGATTCAATGTTGACATTCAGTTCGTCCACACATGCACATCACAGACTTGCATATTTGAGTATGCCAATATCAATTTATGTGCGTGCCCATACCAATATGTGGTACCGCTAAGTTGTAAAATGATAATGTCAAATTGATGGGTATCCAATTAATACAACTTTCCGGGCTTGGCATTTAGGATGGTGTGTCCAATGCTTGGTTACCAATCAATAAAATCGTTCAACTATTTGTTTTATACCGTCAAATATGGCATATATAGACCAATATGCTTAGAATGGAATAGTAAATAAAAAACGGATGTTTAAACCTGTATGTATACTTAGTTTACTGAGGATATATAAATGTGGGCCGCTTCTATCGCTACTCAATGCTGATAATATTTTCTTTATCTTGAGGATCATACAATGGGTTCTAAACTTCTATAATCATTGGTAAGCTAGGGTCATTATATCATTTTGATTTCTGTTAAAATAGTCTTTCTAATGAAGTAAATTGAATTTAGTATGCTTCCTGTGTTGATTCCACAATCTTTACCATGCTTCTTTGTAATCGTTGGTTTGATTGAACTGGAATGTTTGTTTCCAGTGTAACATACCAGAAGCCCATATAGAAAGAATGGAACGAGGTGCTAGTGATTGAATATTTATTGGACGAGATTGCGTCCAATAATAAATATTCAATATTCAATTACTAGTACCGAGCTCCATTCACTATTTATTATATGCCCCTAGCATAGACAAATATTGATATATATTGATCTTTTGAATCATCATAAAGTATCTAAAAGCTAAAAGAAACCCCAATTCGAATTGTTATGGTACAGGTACCATACAAATATTTTTAATACACCCCACTTATTGCACCTCTCAAATGGAATGCGCATATAATAAATATAAATATACTCCCTCACACCCACCACGAAATATTAATATTATGGAAATGGCTGGCTGTGAAAGACGAATCTTTATTCAGAGGATATAAACGCTGGTTCGAATAACACATCGCTGATATTGGTGCAATATTAATGACTGCATTAACCTTTGATTGACTTTCGCTCCCACAACTATTTCATATGGCATATCGCCCGATATATATACATTACAATGCGCCCACCGCCATGAACTAATCTTTAAAAAAAAAAAAAAAAAAAAAAAAATCGCCATGAACTAATCTAATGCACCGCCACAATCCACAGGTGTCAGTCAGTGTGTTGACTATACATCATCTATAGGGTAGCAGTGCACCTGTAGATCAGCAAATTCACAAAGAGCACGTAAAGTGTCGGAAATACAAAAACAATACAAGAAAAACAGACAAAGACATGTTAAATAATCTGAATAATGGAAGCACTATATAGGTATATGGCTGGACGACGGGGGTGGGGGTGGGCAGTGGAAGCGAAAAGCCTCATCGCAGATTCCCGATGACTTTATATGATAGGATGCATCGTGAATATCGAAAATCTATATAAATGCTAGGGACAACACAGTAAGTGAAACGAACAGAAGACACCAAGAGAAGGAGCTAGCGTGCAAACTTCTTATCATCGAAGAAGCAGGAGATTGACTGACCCCCTTTTTTATTCAACATCCAAAAAAGAAAAAAAAAATCAACTCAAAGTCTCTTCTCAGTTCCGATGCGTCTAACCTTCCCGGTGTCTAGCTGGCCTCTGCTTGAGGTAAGGCGGGAGCACAAGCAAGGGCTGTCGGGAGAGTCTAAATTTAGCTTCATAATAAACAAGGCAGTTCGGCACATGATCCCACATTTATATGCGGATTAACCGCGGTCAATCCTTCCATAGTCGTCAATTTGAAATACTATCCCAAATTAATGTATCTGAAAGATTGAAGTGGCTATGGTTGGTGTAACATGCATAAGGAATCGAAGTGAAGTAATGTAAACTATAATATGTATTCCTGATATAATGTTACCTTATATGTTTCCGATATATAATGTATTATATATATATTATATATATGATATATATATAAAATATGTTTGTTTAGGTGGTCACCTAGGAGTTCCCGCGCTGGCCACTCTCTCTCTCTGCCACCAATCAAACTGGACGTGGGATTTCATTTTTATATATATGTTGTAACCTAGTTGTTATATGGTAACTATTAGAAAGTGTCAACACAGTCACCTTATGTACAAAGTGGCCATCCATGATAAACATGCAGACCTTGACTTTGAGCAACCGACCCGCCCTCTAGAGGGCGGAATTAGCCCACTTCTAAACCTCCTTACGTTGCCCAAACAATCAGTGTCATTTCCCTCTTATACAAGACTCATACGTATGGCCCTGTTTTCTATGTATTCCCATGTAAATGGGCACCATTACATCGTCTGTAAGGCAAGTCGTGTTCCTCCTGATGCCTTTTTATGGGACGACTTATGTATAATATGGTACAGGAAAGTAGTAATTTTAAATATAAAAAATGGCGTCCAATTTGTTTTGAGTCCCACCCCTCTCGGACCTCCTCCGCTCTAGTACACGCCGTGTTTACATAGCTTCAGCTACTATAGCCACTGCCACCATTACATTACACCCATGCTCACAGGCATGTTGACAAAATGTATTTATAGGGCAGGGAAGCGTAGTGTACACAGCACGTTGTGGTGTGTACGTCTACAGTATTTAACACTAAATCAAATGGATATTGTAGGTAGGAGGGATAGAGAGAGCTAGGGTGGGTGGATGGGTCTATTTCCCTTGAAATAAGAAACCCCAACACTCAAAAACAGAAAAAATCAGTAAGTAACACCAACCAAAAATACTCGTGGGTAAAATTTCTGGATTAACAGGTGCCGGCTGGCAAATAGGCAGTCACCACCTATTCATTATGAAGGTCACTGCATGGGGTAATGCACGGCCCACATACATACATAAGATACACAGTTTAAATTTAGCATATTACCATAGGACGATTAAGATAAAGATACTTTTATTTCCGAACTTGTCGCTTTCAGAGGGCGTGACTCCAGCTAAGGGAGGTTTGCAAGCCTTCTGTTTAGTACATTATTAATTTAACAGTGGACAATACCACAGTCGTCATAGACAAAGGTGGTTCACTGTTCTTTTCCATTATTTTGTTTATTTTATAAGTATTAGGCGCAGTAGTTCTCTTTGTGAATAATTTCTCAGTGATCTTAATTACCTTTTTGATATAACAATTTCAACATGGCGTCTTGGGATATATAATATGTTTACTCGATGAAGTGTTGGTCTGAACATATGAGGGTTTTCTTTGCTACTATTTTAAATACCTTAGAATCTTGTATTTCGTGAGCCATGGTCTGGAGAGAATTCCATGAGAAGGGTATTCTATGTAATATTGATTTTCTCATTTGTTCGTTTTTTGGTATTATTTGTTTTAGTGGCTTTCTACCTTGTGCGAGATGTCTTGTATTTAAATTTCTGATGTCTATAAATCTTGGAATTCTTGCCAGAGCATGGCCCGCCTGCAATATGTGTAATCGTCTTCTATGCTTTAGAGTCAACAGGTTCTTTTTTATATGAATATCATCAACGTTGGCCCTGGATGGAAGCCCATAAATTCTTTGAAGTATTTTGTTTTGTATTATCTGAAGTCTGTTGACAAGTCCGTATTGGTTGTGGCATGTGAATCATGGAAAATGACAGTTTGATCTATTAAGGGTAATATCATTACTTTATAAATTAGTAGTAGTTTCCTGGGGAATTTTTCCTTTTAGTTTTGTTATCTGCCAGCATTTATAATTCATTGTATTTATTAATTTATTTACTGATGTTTTGAATTTGAGATTTCGATCTAATTTGACTCCTAGGTATCGAATAATCGTTGTCAATATACTCGTCTGTGTCCTCAGAACCCTCAACTGTTGATGGGTCAAACTTGCATCTGACTCCAAACGGGGGTGAAATTTTTTAGGTGCTCCGATCATGGCGGCTTGAGTAGTACTGGTGCGAGCAGGTGAAGCGGCCAAGGTCAGGTGATGACTGCATCGACTTCCGGTTTAGATATATTCCCATATATAATATATAGGTCAACATATATCTACTTCTTCTATTGTGTTTCCATCCAGGCTCTGTTTGTGTTTATTCATTTGTGGTTGCTTGCCTTCTGCCCACCTCGACCTCATATTTTGTTTTCTGAAAAATGTCTGAATCTTTGATTTATCATAATCTATTGAAATTTTATTTACTTTGCACCAGTATATTATGGCATTTAGATCCTGTTGAAGCAGTTTTGTAGCTTCTAGGACATCCATGCCTGTTGCATATATTATGGTGTCGTCTGCGAATAGCTGAATCTTGGATTTCTTAATCAATTTTGACATGTCATTTATGTAGATACTGAATAATAGTGGTCCAAGGGTTGTTCCTTGCGGTACTCCACAAGAGAATTAGATTCAGCCTAGATTTTGATTTGTTTATTTCTACTTTTTGAAACCGGTTTGATAAGTAATTTTTGACCCAGTCCAATTCTTTACTTTTTATTCCTATGTTATGCAATTTTTCTATGAGTCGTTAGTGATTTACTGTATCAAATGCTTTTCTGAAGTCGAGGTAGGCTGCCCTTGTTACCTTATTTTCATTCGTATTTGTGTATATTTCTAATAGGTAGTTCATTAGGGCATCTTTCGTCGAGCGTCCTTGTCTAAACCCATATTGATAGTCAAACAATAAGTTATTGTTTTCTAAATAACCTGTAACTTGTTTGTGCATCGTTTTCTCTAACAACTTTGCAGGCAAGGGTCTTGAGGAGACTGGCCTATAATTACTGGGGTTTGTGGTGGGACAAGCTTTGTACAGTGGAGTAACCTTAGATTGTTTCCATTGTTGAGGGATTGAGCTTTTTTCATATGTCAGATTTATTAATTCTGCCATTTTTTGAGATAATATTATTAGAATTCTTTTCAGTAGCAAGGAAGGTAGGTTATCATAACTTGAGGATTTTGTTGAGGGTATACTTTTTATAATTGTTATTACTTCGTCTGCCGTTGTTGGTCTAAATAGAGAGCTCAATTGATTCTCAGCAATGTTTTGCTGGTTATATAATCTGGTCTCTTCAGGGGTTGGAGGGGATATCTTTTTTGCTAAGTTGTCACCTACTGAGGCGAAGAAGTCGTTGAATTCATCAGGGACATTTTCAGATCTAATGTTTTGGTTGTCCTTTGTCAAAATTATTTCTTTATTTTCTCCCTTTTCCATGTTATTTATTAAGGGGTTGAGTTTTTTCCAAAACTTCCTGGGCTCATTTTTGTTGTGTTCGATTTCCTCTTTTGTATAATTATTTTTTAAGTTCCTAGCTAAAGGTAATTAACTCTTCTTCTTAAACCTTTAGCTTGTTCTAGTAGTCCCATGTTGTTATATTTTTTTGCTGCTCTGAATAATCTATCTCTTTCTTTCATTAGTTCCATTATATCGCCTGTAATCCAAGACTTCCTCGCCCTTATATTCTTCATTTCCCTAATTGGACACATTTTATCCACTTCCTCCATTATCACCTGTAACATATTTTCCCAGCATTTATCTGGCATTTGTGTTTCAAATAGCTCAGCCCAATTACGTGAGAGTAATCTCTCTTTTAGTACTTCCTCATTCAGTTTTTTGTAGGATCGACACTTGAAATTTATAAGCTTATACTGTTCTTTTTCTTTTTTTTATTATTAAGTAGGTTGGCTTATGGTCACTTATTCAGTGTCCCACATTTACTTATAAACTTGGTATTCGTAAAAATCAAGTCTATCGTTGTTTGCGTGCTTGATGTTATTGTGGTGGGTACATATATTATTTGTTTTAGCGAGGTATTATATTCTATCGATTGTAATTGGGCTTTGCCAGTTGAGGGGATTGTGTAATTTATATTAAAGTCTCCTACTAATGTAACCTCATAGTTTTTTGGTAGCAAATCTAATATTGATGATAGAGTTTTAATGGCATCTGCCAGAGAACCTCCTGGAGGTCTACATACGTTAAGGATGGTGATGGGTTTGGTTTATTTTGAGTAATTCTGGTTGTTTGAATTTCAATGTCTTTTGTACATATTTGTAAATTTTCGTCTATTGGTAATATTTTTAATTTGTCCGAAACATAGCTTATCAATCCACCACCTTTCTTATTATCGGTTCTCCTGTCTTGTCTCTGGCAGTTGTAGCCATTTATTTTCATCAAGCTTTCATATGTTCTATCATCTAACCAAGTTTCTGTCAGACACAACACATCTATTGGCAATTTTTCAGCCAGTATATCAATTTCTGCTCATTATGAGGAGAAAAGACAAGAATTAAAGTTGAATTTGTTTATTTTCATTTGGGGTATAGCTGGTAAATCTTTCAGTTGAGAGTCAGTTCTTGAGAATCGATGTAGAATGATATTATCGATTAGAGTCACTAATTAATTATGCGTCAAAGTCTTGAGTTCAGTTAACTAGCCCAGACCATCACCCAGGTGAGCGAGGGCATGGTGAACTGAGGTGGTGGCGAGTGGATGAGGAGACAAGTAAGCATCTACTGCTGAAGATTTCCACGTTCCATGATTTTACACATCTGTAAGTGTGGAAGGCATACTGTGCCCCACCACGACGGAGGCTATGAAGTGAGATATTCTGCGACGAGATACCAGATGCCTTGACCAGAGCTGCCCACTGTCTGGCGACGAAGGAGGCAGTCATGGGGTTGCCGTCCTCATATGCGAAGAGGGGAGCGGCAGCTCCGGGGATTGAAGGTGGCACGGCGGTGATCCCGATATGCTTGTAGTGGGCAGAACACAGATGAGGGAATCTCCCTGAGAGAGATAACAGTAGGAGTTGATGACGCCTGCATCGACTTGGACCACTTGAGTGACACTACCAAGGCATTGGCTTGTAGTGTAAGATCTTGAAAAGTAAGCTGCCTAGTTGGGTCATAAGCAGCTGTGGTTCGAGGAAATAGATTTGATTGTCATAGGAAACCTTCAAACATCATTATCGCAGGCCTCAGGTGTGTAGAGTATTGGTGTGATTCGGCCAGAATCAAGCAAGACTGTACCAGTTGTTGCGAAACAGAGGCTTTTGGAGTTGGCACATGTCGGCCTGAGAGCTGAACACCCCTCAATGCATTGGCGACATCTGGCTGGTTGAAAGGTGCTACGTCGAAGGCTGAGATTTTGTAGAACGTTCTGATAGAACTGAGCGCGTTGGAGACAGATCCTGGTGACAGTCCATTAGCTAGCAAGTACTCAATGTACCAACACACCTGTCTGGGAACGACGTTGTCAAATGGTATGCTGAGGTGAGTGCAGAATGCTAGGAAGAGAGAGACTGCCGAGTTCCTGTTCTTGACAGTACCAGGTCTGTGCGCTTGGGATTGTCTGAGCTGCGCCGCTCTCGCCAGTCGGGCGGCCAGCTTTCCTAATAGAAATCAGAGATGGAGAAGGCAATAGTAGGAGTTAGATTATTATCACGAATAACATCAATTTGCTTATGAATATGTGAGAGAGAGGCTCTAGACAGAGTGTCGGGAATATTCATGTAAACTCCGGGCACATGCACATATCTGAGTTGTATTTCAAATTTCGCAGCTATAAACCAAAGAGCATGGGCACATGCGGAGAGAGCAGGGTCCCTGGCTCTCTCCCCTTTGAAAGCCTCAATGGCAGCAGTGTCATCACAATGAATCACAACTAGGCCACCCTTGTCCTGAGGAGACACAAATATCCTTGCAGCCGCAACACAGTTGAGTGCCTCCAGCTGATTGATAGATTTTCCATCTTTGTCATCGTTTGTGAAGATATATGAGTAGCAAGTGCCGTCTGTGGCACCAGCGCCGACTAAGCACGCATCAGCCCAGATCTGCCTCACTACCTGTATCCTAGGAATTATTGACTTCCCATTATAGAGGGGAAGGAACCAAGTGAACCAGTTGAGATCTTTCTTGACAGAAGCGTTCTGGCCCCTTTTGCTGCACGAAGGGCTGCCAGCAATCTACTCATGAATAGTTGGGCTGGTTGTACTACCTTGCTGAGATGAGCAACTCTGCCTATTGTTTGCTGCAATTCTTTGCTGGTTATAGACAGACGTAACTCAGTGGCTGCACTTGTAGATTTCACTGAGTTTGTCTGGCTTAATGGCGATCTGATTCTTTATAGTATTGAACTCGACCCCAAGCCAAGTGACAACATTAGAAGGTGGTTGAAGCTTCTTCTCAGCTATGGTGAGGCCCAGGCATTTTAGCATTGCCAAGGTGAGTTCATACTGTGGCTTGAGAGTTTGTAGGTCATTGGCGAAGAGAATCAAGTCATCCAGATACATTAGGGCCACAATGCCTTCAATGCGGATAGCCCTAACTATAAACATGGCAACACGTTGCATGACTAGGGATGATATCCTTGCACCAAAAGGTAGAGAAAGATCAAAGTAGTACTGACCACAGTGGCTGATTCCAAGTAGTGGCCAGTCCAGAGGACACACGTAAAAGTGGCGGTATGCCCTTTTAAGATCGATAACTACCATGGCGAGTCCGTGCCCCTAATCACATCCACTGCCATGGGTACTGTAGGTAGATTATGATGAGCTGGCACACTGTTGTCATTGATTTTTGAGTATGTATCGGTTGACCCCACCCTCCGGAAAGGACAGGTCCACAATCACACGGCTGGAACCATCCGACTTAGGCCTAGTCATAAGGGGACTGACCTTAGTCCAGGGGAGGAAGGGGGGGTCATCAAACGGAACAGCCAATGCATTGAGGCGAGTCTTGATACTGATGTACTCATCAATGTCTTTATCAAAATTGAGGGTCGAAGGGTGATTACTGATGCACTCAGTGCCTAGAATCGGCGCCGCAGTATATTGCAATGGAAAACCATATAACAGTCCTTGAATAACAGTCCTTGACAGCGGAGGGAGGATGAATCCTGGTCTGAGTCGCTTCGTTCATGGCGATAAACAGCAGAGTCAACATGATAGAGGCTTCTATCTCGTGGTAAGACGAGTGCGGTGTTGTTGTATAGCCGCCTCGTCGGACCTTGACAAGACATCATCGAGAATATAGTCGATCACAGCCTGGGACCAAACCCGGGGCCCGTCCCAGCCATGAGATGCCGTGTCCTGAGCCAACTGTAGTAGATGAGTAGTGATATCTAATTCCTTTGACTTAGGTGAGAGGAGATCTACAATCATACTGGCCAGTCCACAAATATACTCGGGGAAAGATAGATCCCGTTTCTCCTCCTTCACTTTAGCGGCCATATCAGGAGGTAATTTTCTTTTTAGCCCTACCTTTAGGCTTGCCCATGGACGAGGCCTGTCTTCTTGATGTTGTGATTATGACGGTAGAGCCTCTTAATGTGAGAAAGTGAGGAGACATCATCGTCTGAAGATGATGAAGTAGAAGAATCTCTTTCCCTGAAGGGATGTCTAGCCTCCGCAGATGTTTTGAATTTTCTCCTGTTTGATCTCTTCTTAGGTATAGCCACGAAATCATTGGAACCAGAAGCGCTGACAGAAGTCTCATCAGAAGAGGAAGATGAAGTCTCAACACAGCCTCTTGTTGCACGGGCGCCTTCTCTCCTCGTGGCCGTCAGCGCTGGAAAAGGTTGAATCGTTGCAGGTGGCTGGCCATACCCGGACTTTGCCTTAACCTCCTCCTTAACTGACTTACACAAAGATCGAATGTAGCCCTGCATCTTCTGTAACTGCTTGGCGGAAAGATCCTTTGCCTTCTTTGCCCTCAAAGCTTGCTTCTTAATTAAGCTTCTTACGAAGTTGGAAGCATGGAACTCGGCCTGCTGGTTCGGGGCCGGACCACCACCATCTTGGCCACCTTCGTGTGTTTCTGAACCGTCATCTTCTTTCGACGTCTGGAATCTTGTACGAATAACCCTATGAACCTTGGGTTGTTTCTTCTTGTTCCCAACTTTCCTATGCACCATATTGATGGGTGTAGGAACGGCAGTGATCAAAAACCCTGATGAAATTGGGCTTCACCCGAAAGAAAAATTATCGAAGTCATCAGAGACTATGAGATGACAGTTTGTGAAGTGACGTTGAAGTTAGCGGATGTTGCATCAGAGACGTTAGCTAATTCAGAGTCTTCATTCCCGCCACAATGCCTCGATATTGTTAAGGATAACAGTTAAGCAGGTCATTAAGATTTTGTCGGCCGTCGAGGGCCTTGAGAAGAAGTCCAATGAGAAGAATGTCACTCCTGAACCTTCTGAGGCATCATCATCGGACTCTGAAGTTAAATTTCGTAGTTCCAGGCCTTCTCATCGTGATACTGTGCATGTGTTTTTTTTAAATAAATTTTATTACGTAAATATTTCAGGCGAACCCAATAATCTCATGATACACAGTTAAAAAATTTCATAGTTATACCTTTATATATTTTAGTTTTTTTAACTTTTTTACTTCATAGTAATTACATTGCAGGAGGACATACGCATGTTTATTTACTCCTGGCAGATCAATTTCATTCTAGATATACACAATTTCATGTTTTCATACGCTTAACTAACAATATTATTGTATGTTTTTTGATATTTTTGAGTTTTTTGTTTTTTTCGACCATACAGAAATAGAATAAAAGTACACATTGGCATAAAAAACAGATCATACAGCAAGTTATATTTGTCTCCAAAATTAGAGATTTTCCTGTCTTATTACAGGAGGTTCCTTATAATAGAAGGACATTTATCATACAGTTTCACATGTACATTTCAATCAATTTGTGTCCGTTCAGGCCCCTCGTTGACCAGAACTAGGACAATTTCAATATTTCTGAAAATCACACTTATATCAATTCGAGACCTATATTAGATCATTATTGACCTTCAATGATGTTTTGAGGATTTTCCAATCTAATTTACGGTAATTAGCTGGAAGGTTATTCCATAGGGTAGGACCGATAAAGTGGGGGGTCTGCCAATATTTTTCTCTATTAGGCCTATGGATCTTTAAGACCTGCCCGTCCGCAAGCCTGGTCTCTCTTGGCATGTTTTGACAATAAAGAGGATCGTTTTTCTTTTGGTACATAATCCCTAATAAGGCAATTTTACCCCTTTTTTCTAGAGAGTTGATGATACACTCAATTCTTAGGTCGTCTATATTTCTGTGATCATTCTTATACACAAGTTTGATGGCCCTTATCAGAAGCCTCTCAAGTTTATTTTTAATGTTGGCATTTGCCATACTCAGAAAGACTACACCATATTCAAGAATTGATAGGATGTGCGTTTTTAATATTTTACGCGCCATCTTGATTGTAATATAGCCCCTGATTTTTCTAAATTGAGTCATTTTGTGTAATACTGAGATACAGTTTGTTCATATGATCGTTCATGCTTATCAGTCGATCTATTTTGAAGTATCTTACTGTCTTACTGTTTGTAATTTCTGAACCATTTATATAGATCTTTCTTAGTTGGTTGAAATTAATCTTTTTTAGAGATGCTCTTGTGCCAATAATTTGAAGCTGGGATTTCTTCCCATTCAATAAGAGGCCATTAGCCTTCATCCAATTATTTATTGTTGAGGCTGCATTTTGACATATGGTTAGACAGTCATCAAGATTAGGACCCGTTACTGTTAAGGCAGTGTCATCTGCGTAAAGTGAGATGCTTAGATCATGTTAGTTTAGGCTCTTACATGAGCGTCGTCAACATTAAATCTGCTTACAGGGCTGTTGCCATTAACCCTGATCATAGGACATTGTGTGGATTCAGATGGGTTATCAACGGAAAAGAACAATATTTAATGGATAACAGACTATGTTTTGGTCTAAGAATAGGCCCTTGCATTTTTTATCGCATTTCTACTATGATAGCTGAATGTATGTTTAATCTGTTCGAGGTATGTGTGGTAAATTATTTAGATGATTTCTTCGTATGTACCCCTGACCTTCCCTCCTGTACCTACGCCCGTGATTCCCATATTGCCGTCCTTTGCTTCCTGGGTTTCTAAGTGGCGTGGCCCAAAGTTCCTACGCCCAGTAAGACCTGCACCTACCTGGGCTTCGAGATTGATTCTTCACAAATGACTTTGAGCCTTCCATGAGGTAAATTAGAGAAGCTTCGAGTCATTCTTCATAATGTTCAAGACGCCAAATACATCTCAAAGAAGGAGTTGGAACGCCTGTGTGGTTATCTTGCCCATTGCGCTTCTGTTTTCAAGGGCGGGCGTACTTTTTGCAGACGCCTCTTTGACTTATACAAAATATTATTAGCCAAAAGGTCATTCACCAGTGTCAGAGGCATTCAGAGATGACATTAAATGGTGGTATGCTTTCTGTAAAGTGTTTAATGGTGTATGTCTGCTTGTCAAGCCAGAATATGATTTACCGATGATTTCAGACGCCTCCAGCCAGGGTTTTGGAATTTTTCTTGGTGGTGATTGGATTGCGGGACCATTTCAACACCACACCATACCTTGGAAAGGTAAAGAGTGCCTTCACTTAGCATCTGGCCCTAAGGAAAACTTAAAGCATGACAACATCAACGTCCAGGAGTTGTATCCTATTCTCCTGGGCGTGAGAAGGTGGAAGGACAAACTTAAAGGTTGTCGTGTGAAGTGTTTTATTGACAATACGTAGGTCATGGCCATGTTAACCAACGGCATTAGTTGCAACTAAACCTGTCACTTTTTTTGGTGGTCAAGGCCATCCCTTCTTCACTGTTATTATTATATAGACTGCTCAGCCTGCATAGTCCTTTAGATATGTGTAGGTGAAGGATCACTGGGTATATTAGAGACGGCGCCAGGCAACGCCCCTTTGGCCACGTCCCCCTCTCTAGGAGAATTGACGATCTACGAGCAATTTCCATTTCCCCTGTTACAGGAAAAATATTCGAAAGATTGTTGGTGAGGAAATTAAATGACCATCTTGATAATATTGAATACCTAAACAAACAACAGCATGGGTTTAGAGCTGGTAAAAGCATAGATGTTACCAAATAAAGAGAGAGGGATTGAAACAGTAGCAACTTATTTCGACCTCTCTAAGGCCTTTAATTCTATAAATATTGATATTTTACTGAAGAAGTTGAAGTTTCTGGGAGTGGGGGACGACATGTATAAAATAATAGAATCATATTCAGTGGGGAGGGAACAAATGGTAAAAATAAAGAATGACTTATCTGATTGTCTAACCCTTAAAGCTGGAGTGGCTCAAGGAAGTGTCTTGGGACCCTTGCTTTTCATTTTATATATCAACGATCTTGCTTCTTTGGACTTCTATGGTGAAATACTAATGTATAGTTGGTGGGCTTAGCGCTCAAAACAGGCCATTTACTTCAAGTCATGATGCAAAGGTCCCCTTTGGTATGGTAGCACCTTAGGGCAATAGAAAAAGATTTATCCTAAGACACACGTGATATCACAACATATGACTTTTTCTCTTTTTGAGCAGATACTAAGCATATCAAAAGTACATTACTAAGACACCTTTTCCTATTACCGACCAGAGATTTCTATTTCTGTAGAGACTATTTCTCCATTACTGATATGTTTTCTCCTATTGCAACAACCAGGAAGCTATAACAAGGGTCTATATTACTATTACCACTCACCATAGCATCTATGGTATCTCCCCTAATACAGCTCACTCCTTTGAACTACTACCTTGATCGTTCACTCCTTTTCCTCTCTGCTAATGGCAATGGTAAATTTGTTATATAACACACTTGTTCACTCATAGGGAGGTCCTCAGCACATATGTACTTACCACTTGTCACTCTACCCCATTCCCACACTCATAGTACATGGGAAGCCTCTCTCTCCTTCTCTGCCTATGCCTCTCTCCCCTATCCCACCCCCTCCTCAACCGCCACAGACACCCCTCTTTCTCTGGCTCTCTGCCTCCCTGTCTCTCTTTATGCCTCTCTCTCCCTCTCAGTTGCTCTCCCTCCCATACTTCCCCCTTGGATATTTGGATATCTCGATATTTGGATAGCTATGTGACAGAAAGAATCCAAGATAGTATATATATATATTGTATTTTTATTCTGAATTAAAATTACATCATAATGGGATGCCTGCCTCTCAGATGAGGTCTTCCACGCGGATCCCTTGCTTATTTACCATTTGTTAAACATGATATGGTGATGCAAAATGAGTTACAGATGAAATACCTTAATACATGAATTGATATCCCGGCTCATGTCAAAATTTCATTAATTAATATTGACTATTGTTCATTTCAATTACCGACTTTATAGTTCATATAGAATGTCAATGTCTTGTCGGGTTTACTAGTATTACTGACGAGCAGTTTAGTATTAATATACTGAGCCTTTCCCCCCCATCTAAATATAACAACAACAGTATAACAGTATACAATGTTCAGTGCACAGCTTGCACAACTTGATATTCAATCAAATAAATATTAATAATGAATTATAATTATAATTATAATTATAATTATAACTATAACTTGTAAATTATAAATTATCGATGTATCGATCTTAATATAAGGTCTTGCATGCCTTTTATAACAATGTTAGTTTACCTATTTGGTAATCCTGCATTCTCTACTATCTATCTCAATTATTAATTACAATTTCTTCTTCTGCCGTGGATAGATACTCATCATTCTCAACTATATATATTGTTTTTAGATATTGCTTAAATTTACTTATAGTATCCATATTTTGTACTTCCGTCGAGAGACTGTTCCAAAGATTTGTTAATACATACACATACATACGCTACAGAACTTTTCCAATCCTATTGGGGCATCCATTCTTATGTGAAAATAGAATGTTGTGATGTCTGCTCAGATTTCTGAGTAGCAGTAGAAGTAGTGGTAGAAGTAACATGGCCATAGCACCCATTCTGGTTACTTTCATTCTCCTGCTCCCACTTCTAAAGAAACGGAAGCAAGAGACTGTCATAGTAATGGGGGAGTAGTGAGAGAAGTAGCATAGCCATGGAACTCACCTTTTAGAAAGGGCTGTGCTTGTCCAAATTCTACATCCTACTAGTGTTTCTACTATTGGACATTATGCCCAAAAGGTCTTCACTCAACATATTCTTCATGATTTTGAAGAAACAATAGATTGGACATTGTTTGGGACATCGACACTAAGACAAACTTAATCACAATCTCAGGAGGGTTACTCTTTCAGCAAAAGTGCCTCGCAACTGGACAGCTTTCAGGTGGACCTCAAAAATCAGGAATTCTTTGTGGAGCTGGCCAAAAGGTTCAAGCTTTTGCAACTTCAGGTAGAATGTATCGAATGAAATATATGGAATCATATTGTTCTGATGGATGTTGTAGTGAATGGATTATAAAGGATTGTTATTCCACTATTTCAGTGTCTATCTTGTTTTAGGCCAAAGTACTTTTCACCACTGTACTTGGGAAATGCATAAGCTCTCCAGCCAGTTTTGATGTTGATGCAATGGCTTCTTGCACCATGAGAAAGCGGACACCAGGGTGTTTCTATACATTGCTGCAGCCACTGTAGTTGGTCATTGTCAGATTGTTGTTTGAAGCAACAATAGTGATGTTGTTAGGCTAGGCATATTTGCTTTTGTGGCACTTGGAGAGAAGGTAGTTGCACTCTACATTGCATTTGGGGTTTATTGCAATTTCAGGCAGACAGCTATGTTTGAGCTAGTTTCGGTTATCTCCTCTTTTTATTTGATAAGGCTGATGAATAAGGGATTTCTTTTCCTTGTCAGGTACATTCCTCTACATGAAATTGGATCAAGTCCTGGACCATCTAAAGCATGGCAATACTCTCATGTTCTCACAGGGTGTGATGACAAATGCTTTCCTTGATAAAGGCAAGGAGGCTGCATGCTCCACATGGCAGTTGCTGTCCTTACCTACTACTGAGATGATTGAGACCCATTCACCAGTGTTTCAGAAATTTGTAATGAAGCTATAGTGTATCTGATGACAATACAAAAGAGTGTAGATGAAGGTTGTCAACACCTTTTTTCTTAAAGGCAAATATTTTGACTTAATGCCAACAAGTTCTGAGACACAGCAACTACAAATCTCATCAACAGCATATCAGGTATAATATCTTGGGCTAAATGCATAGAATATAATTCTATTTAGTGATTATTTTATGATATGTACTTGAAACAACTTGTGGTGCATTTCTCTTCAAAGAGGACACATATATGAGGCAACATGCTTGTCAGGAACAGAGCTATTGTCTCATCTTCTCTATGGTGTTGACAACATGATTCAACAGATTCACCTCCAAGAGCTCTCTTTTCCACATGATGAAATATGTATTCCTCTTTGTGTGGGCAGCAATGTAGCAGTTGCCATGCATTCTTATGTAGGAGATTTATAAATGGAATAAATGGAATTTTTTTATGAAACAGTCATTTCATAAAAAAAGTTCCCGATCATTTTCAGTTATTATTCAGCTTCTTCGAACTTATTTTATGAAATAACTTTAGATTCTAGATGGTAGAAGGGGAGAATATTGCTGTATATCGGTTAGGGCCGGGTTGGAAATGATGAATCGATGTGGATCTCATTAAAAGTTGTTGATTATGATTTTATTAATTACACAAGCTTTCGGGCTATAGACGCCCTTCTTCAGGTGTGAAGTAGTGAACTTTACATTCTCTTAGTTGAATTGAATCTATGAGTCATACAGTTTTTAGTTCTGTTAAGATTAATTCCTTTCAATTTAGCTAGTCAAACATGGCCAAAAGTTACGGCGAATTTACACAGTTTCTGACCTGCCTGCTGACAGTAGGCCTACATTACTGTTTATTTGCAAGAAAAGCTTTTATTTTTTTATCATTATTCCTTTACTTTGGTAGCAGTTGTGTAGTAAATGTAGAATCACAACTCTGAGGTGGTATATGAACATGTTTTCCTCATGGGTGCTTGAAAAAAATGTCAACATACTCGCTATCACTTGTGTGTCAAAGGCAGACTTTTCTCACCCCTATGTTCATACCATTCCCTTATTTTGTTCTATCATAATACAACACATTTTCTCAGGATTAGCCTGAACTAGCTCTTTGCCACTGTAAGCCAGATTGTAGACCTCCATGTAAATTTTTCAAGCAGAAACAGCCCTGCTTATCTCTATGTGGATGCCTGGGATCATGCTCTTGTTGTTATATATATATATATAATACTTTTTATTCAAATAAGTTATACAGTTACATAAATGCGGAGTCAATAATCAAATAGGTTGAAACCCTCTGCTCATTCGCAGTTGTGCATTATTCAGCTAAACATGATCTTTTCAAACACTTTTTTCAGCTGTAAATATGTTGTGCGGTCAGCCATAATCACTAAAGAGTGTATTTACCCTACAAGGAAGGAGTTTGCTTAATAAATTAGTAAAACATTTTTTAGTGAATTTTATTTGATATTTTTTTCAGATTTTACCTCTAATATTCTTTTTAAAATGAAAACCATCATTCTTTGAGACTTAAAACCCTTTCTATCACATTCTTTGACCCTGAAAACCTATGTTTTGACACTAATCTTGTCTTTCTATGTCAAATAGAAGTGAAGTTAGGATGTTGGTTGAATTTTTGGCGTCCATTTTGTAAAAACGTCATTTTTTCGAAAACGGGGGGTGATATCACACATGTCTTAGGATAAATCTTTTTCTATTGCCCTAAGGTGCTACCATACCAAAGGGGACCTTTGCATCATGACTTGAAGTATAAAGTCGTTAAGCCCACCAACTAGTATGCTGATGACTGTGTACTGTTAAATAAGATAACAAACAATGACGATCTAGTAGCTGCCAAAGATGATATTAACAGTTTCACAACTTGGACAAAAATGAATGGTCTAACTATTAATACTCAGAAGACTAAACTGCAGATATTGTATGGGAGTAATAATAAGAAAAAAAGAGACTATGTACTGTACACAAATGGAGATAGCATTGAGGTTGTTCATAGATTCAAATACCTTGGTTTCTTGTTGGATAGTTGACTCAGTATGACACAGCATATAAATAACACATGCTCGAAATCTGGAATAATAAGTCCCAGATAATTTAGGGCTTTTCACTTGCCCCAGACGTGTTTCTATACATAATGTGCTGAATATTTAGCTATATACAGATATCTATTTGTAATTACACAATTTGTTTCTCGGTTGAGGTTTACACATCTAGCCGGTTAAGAAGTTATGTACAAGTATATAATGAGAGAGCGTTAGGGTAATGTATATTATGCTTGAAAAGAAAAAGAAAGGAAGAAGAGAGCCTTGCCACTTTGTTCGTTGTGAACATGTGTTGACTTCAATTTTCGCCTTATTTGATTAATATATCCAGTTGGTTATAGGTTATGTACATGCATAATTGTGCGAGAGTTAGGGTAGTGTAAGGTATGGTGAGGGAAGAGAACCGTGCCACTTTGTTCATTGTGAACAGGTGTTGGTTTCTTCTGTTTATCCTTACTTTGGCTAGAGATTAGTAAATTATAGGACAAGAGGATGAGAAAGTGGTGTATCTAATTTAGTTCTGGAAGTGGTGTATATAGGGTATTTAGCCATAATTTCTGGTTTGATTTGAATATCTCGATAGTGCCTATGTTTCTTTGCTTAGCCGAGAGTTCGTTCCAGGACCTCGCACATTTTACTACAGTGGGGTTTTCGCCAAATCTGGTTCTGAATTGAGGAATTTTCAGGGTTGGGGCTTCGTTCTGTCTGGTGTTTCTATTATGGGGGTTTGCATAGTCTGGGTCATTTTTCCTTTTATAGGCTAGTAATCTAAGATGCGTTAGTCTTCTATTTGCTAATAATGGTACTCTGGCTTTGGAGTGAAGTATATCAGTGGGTGTGTCAAAAGGTAGGACATTATGTTGATAAGAAAATCGCATTACTTATATAAATATATATATAAAACATACATTCTACCTGTTATTGAAATTGGTTGTATCATAGTGGATTTAGCTGTACAGAAAGATGTAAGGAGACTATAACTGGTCCAAAATAGTTGTCTACGCACTATTTATGGGCCAAAAAAGAGAATAAGCGACCTCAGAATAACGACAGTATCTTTTCATTTGAATTATAACATACTGCCTCTTTGTATTAGAAGAGTACAGCGATTTCTCTCCTTGTTTAGAGGTGAATTTAGATTTGAGGATAAATTTGTTGTACCATACGATCTGAGGGGTGGGGGCGCCTCAAGGTGGACAACTGGAGGAGGGAGAGTATCCGGAGAAGCCTATTCGGAAGAATTAGGCTTCTGTGGAACACTCTTCCTGTGAATGTTAGAAACCTGGAGGAGGATCCCCTGAATCCAAAATGGGTTAGATCATAATAGTTCATGAAATAATCCCAAGCTTTCAAAATTAAACGAAGGAAAAAGAGCCAGGTGATATATAAAATTATGGAAATATTAAATGCAAGTTATGAAAATACATTTAACAAAATATGTAACGTAATACCATACAATATTCAGACGACTTTATAGTCGAGAATTAATAAGGGACATTAATTAATGTAACGCTTAGTAACAATGAAATTTTAAAAGTACAAGCTCGCATGGCATGACTGAGAGATGTCATACGATTAAGGTAGTCGCGCTAAGTGGCCAGAGTGTGTATACATCGTTACGTAAAAGTACATATCATTACGTAATAATGAAAACCTAAACATTTTCACTACCACCCCACCCCTACTAACTGTGGGTATTCTATGAATACTACCCCTTTAGCATGGGAGTCTATGGGGAAATGTTGCATTTTTTCACGTTTTAGAGAATAAAACAAAAATGGCCATCGAATGCCAAAAGTTCCAAGATCTTTTACACATATAGTGGAGGTTATATGCTACACATATAGAGAAAAAAATATATGTCATTGCATTAAAAAAATGTAGCTGTCTGAAATTGACAAGTTTAGGAAACCCAGCTAGCTGTGGGTACTCTAAGTAGTACCCATTTATTATGGAAATTTATGGGGAAATGCTGCATTTTTTCACGTTTTCGTGAATAGAACAAAAATGGGAACTCCTAATGTCCCAAAATCTTCTACACATATAGTGCAGGTTACATGCTACACATATAAGGGAAAGAAATATGTGTCACCACGTTAAATAAGAAATTATAGCTGTCTGAAATAGACATGTTTAGGAAACATAAAACACTTGGAAAGCAGCAGATTTTGGGGTTCTCGGCCATGTTTTGTGACATACTGTCAATGTTGCTTTGGATATCAAATTCAAATGTTGCTTAAGTATAGTAAAAAATATTGTTCATTTAATATATGAAATTAATAGTGAAAATAAAGATATTTTTGTTAATGGAAACCTTTGTGGTATCCAAACATGAGGCCAGACTGTTTTCGCAGCTTTGTATAAATTGAGACACCAAACTTTTCAAAGTGCAATTATTCAGAAACTAACACCATGACCCACTAATTTTTGTTTCCATGACCACAAACACTCCATGAATAATGTACTAACAAATCAGAAAAATGACATTTATTTTCAGTGGTGAAAACTTGCATCATGGATTTGTTGTTTTCAGAATAAAAATAACCAAGCATTCTATAAAAAAAAAAGGCATAGAATTATTGGCCAAATGATACTCTCTCCAAAACTGGTAACTTTACTCAAATCGAGTGAATATAAATATCAAATATGAACTATGAAATTGAGGTACTGCAAATGTATTATATATATATCACATGGCTGGTTTCCGGTTCCTGTTTGAGAAAGTTGAGAGAGCTCTGGATCGATTCTTTTTTTCAGGATATAGGAAGTATTAAGTGTTGGTCAATTACCAAAAAGTGAGAAAACATAGTTAAAACATCAGTGACTCTAAAACACAAGTCAGATCGGATTATTTACACAGAAGTGAGAAGAATCCAGCATCGCTATAGTTTAGCGCTCCTTTCCTTTAGAGGAAAGTGGGAAGGGGTAGATGGAAGGGGAGGGAAGGCCATATATCCATTGGTCATTTAGGCGTCATTTTATGATTTTAAGTGCCATTAAAGGTCGCCTACTTGATATGTGCTATTATGACCTGGCTTAGAGGGAGAGGATTACATCTAAAGACAGGGGGAACTTCCTCTCAAAATGGGTCGAGGGAGCCGAGCCCAGCTGTTGTTTATGGGGATGTGAACTGATTAAGAGGAACTAATGGAATATGCCTTCTTCTACACCTCGACATCAGAGAGAAATCCCCGCTCTATAATTAACCTGCCATAAACTATAGAAGAGACTCAGTAGGTCGGCGGGAGCAAATTTGTTTTGCCCGCCATTACTCAGTCTATGAATGAACAGAACCTTAAGTGCAGGACGAGAACGAGATCACAAGGACTGTAACGGTTATTCTAGAACATTATCGTGATGGATTTGTCCATGAAAGGTCAGTTGAAGTTGTGAAAAGTGGCTTTAAAAAGATAAGGCTCTCAGTTTTACAGAAGTAACCCAGATCATTGTGAGACAAACACGCCGGTAGTAAATTCTCCCAACCAGCAAGCTAACACTGGAGTCTTTACTGGAGTCAGTGGTGCCATCTGGTGGATATATTTATCATCTAGTGCCTTTGGTTTGTTTCCTCCTTCCCCACTATGGGTGAGGATGGAGTTCTAGGCCACAGGGCACTTGTTGAATCAATGAGGAATCAGCAGATGGAATATTACCAAAAGCAACAGAAACAATTTCAAACCCTACTCGAATTGCTTGAAAAGCATGAAGAAATTGAAGTGGATGAGTCTGATGAGAGTACCAACAAGGTCGCCATGTTGGAGGATCAGGAGTCCAATCTCATGGTACTATCAGAAAGGTCTGATAATATAGTCAAAGAGAAGAGAGAATACCTGGAACAGCTGAAGCTAGCAGAACAAAAGGATCCCATTGAGAATGAATACAAGATACCCTTCTCCTTTATGGCAGGTCCCTCAGGCAATGGACTCCAAGACAACTTGAACACTAAAGTCTTGAACCTTATTGAAAAGCTCTTGACTTTCCCTGACAAAAAAATAAGGACATATTACAGAGTAAAAGGACGGTTGTTGTTGGATCCAGGTTAGACTGGCCAACATAAATAAAGCAGCTTGTCTCAGAAATTTGGAATAGCCACTGCACTATGTTTATTGATTAAATATATTTAATTGCCTAGTGCGAGATTATCTCTTGTACTGACACCAGACGGCGTTGGCGGTCGGAAATGGAGCCCTCGGTCGACATAACATTGCCATAGCGTATGCATGCCGAGTATGTATACCATCGGCAAACATTATACATGGACGTCATCTTATTAAAAGCAGCTTAATCATCGAGAAAAACATTCACATTATGTTATCAGGTAGACAAAATTATTCCCAAGATGAAATTTTCATACTTCAAGCCCGTTGAATAATCGCTTCCATAGAGATTGGCCTGGCCGCTATGCTGTTGTGTCGACGAAAATGGCAAAAGTACAGAAGAAAACCGTTGATACACCTCATACTAGGTGGCGGGATCGGCATTCAATTACAAGCGAATTGTTTTTTGTTTTTTTCTATTATAGCTATTCTCATCGGATTACTTCTAAAGGCTGTTACTACAGTGTCCTTAAAAAGAAAGTATGATATATAAAGTTTTAAAGGAGAAGATTGATTTTAAGTGTAATAATTTAAATGAGGAATAATTGCTTTATGGATGTTGTAAATTATGACGAATCACTACTGTTTATGATTATTTGTGACAAGCTACTTAAGTGATGACATATGGAGAGATACATAATAGGGCCTACATGGTTTACCAATATGTGTGATTGTTCTATACTTCCAGATGAAAAATGTGAAGCGGTTTATATGTATACATTTATATTCATTATGATTTGTAATCATGATTCTTTTTAAATCGAATTGAACATGTTAAGCATAGTATAAGTATGGATAGAGATGTAAATGGTGTTATTTGCCTTGGGGTTTTGATGCTTTTTCTCTTATGGCGGTATATTATTAACCATGTGCTTAGAATTGTATATGCCTCGAAGGCAGGTATCAGAAATAAAGTCTGTTGTAAAAACAAAAAAAATATACATCACATATCATATATGTTTGTTTAGGTAGTCACCTAGGAGTTCCCGCGCTTAGTAACATTTGCTCATTTGTTATTTTGAGATACCAAACTTTGAAATGCTGTAATTAAAAAGTGAGCATGGTGACCCATTGATTTTTCAAGAATCAAGAATCAAATACCAACATTTCAGAAAAATGACATTTATTTTCATTTTCCACTAGATAGTAGCGTTTGCCTTTAATAAAAGGGGAAAGAAATGAGAAAAAATCAAGATAACAAGGGCTTCAGAATTAATTCGAAACAGAAGAGAAAACAAATCCTACAGACTAAACATTTACATGTAATCAAAGCTGATATAATCCGTGTGTACAACAGTTTTTGCAAAAATACATAGATTCTGTGCGACAAGCTATAATTTCTATTTCATCAATACTTTGTATTCATTTAACCTCTAGGCCTACATTTGTAAAGAAATGTTAATGCCTAAAGATGCTAGTGCTTATTTGGTTCTGGCCATTTATTCCTATTGTAATAAACTGGGTTCAGAGGGCTACAATTTAACTAAGAGTGGAGAAGCTTTCGTATCTCATAAATATGAATGTATTTGGCCCACTTAAATATCACATTCGATTCCATAAAACAATTAAAAAATAAAGTGCCAAACAAACCACTTTGAATCTAACTAATTATTTAGCTTTGGATATTACAATAATGCCTTGTGTTGATTCAATTGTTTTTAATGCAGATCAAGAATTGGAAGCTTTCATCGCTGAAATAATTGATGCCAATAACCGAGGCGTGTCAGCAGTCGGCAATGTAAGCTCTGAGCCCAACTGGAGCATTGGACAAGCAATGTTTTTTGCGGGGACAATATTGACAACTATAGGTAATAATTAATATTATTTTTTATTGATGTATATTTCTCATCACCTATCAGTGTTTACCGACAGGTGATGGAAAGTGCAGAGAAGCAATTTTCTCAAACGGTGGCGGGGTGGTTGGGTAGGGTGAGGGGGGGGGGGGGGCAACTCTTGTGAATCTCAGACCAGTGAACGGCCTCCTGCTTGAAACGGACCCAACTTGCTTTATCCAGATTAGACCAGTCAAGATTATACTGGTGGGCATAATAAAAATCAGCCCCCAGCAGTCCATCTTCAGGCCCTTGCAGATCAGATTGTCAGTGATCCTCTTGCAGTGTATTCGGCTGTTGCACAGAAACTTTCTGTATCTGGGCAGACCGGTTGGGATTCATCAACAACCACTATAACTGACCTTCAACAGCTTGGTACCATCTCACATCTGACACAAGAGCCGGGCTTGTTGAGGAATTCTTTCTACCTGGAAAGGTGTCTTCTGACAACGATCTAGAATCTCCCGTTTTCAAGAGTGCCAAACCTTGTACACTGTCATTCTTGGTATATGAGCATCGTCTGGTGGATGTATATAAATCACAAGTGTATATGGTTGGACGTCTGCTTATTTTTTAACCACCTCTAGCCGTATACGTAACAGGTGTGAGTGATTGACTGCTGTGTAGCGCTGGGGCTAATGAGACTACGTGTGTAGCGTGCTTTTCGCTGTTACGTAACAGGTCATTTGAGGTCGCGTTAGCTTTTCTGTGGCCAAGCGGCCGTGTGGCTTTCAAGGGTGTACAAGGTGACCTTGAAATCCATTCATGCATGAAGCAGTCTAGCTATATGGTTTGTGTGGTACTATATGTGGACGTCTACCAAGTCGCGCCCCAGTGCTCCACCAAGCCATGGGAGGAGTCCTACTTAGGCCTGGATGGGGTACTGGGGTGTGGCTGTTTTATTCAAGTCATGCCTCATCCCTTCTTGGCTTGTTTAAAACACCTGCCGTGCTCTCTCCTGGGGGCCCCTTCACACCAATATAAACAAGGAGAGGGCCGTCTCACTTCATTCACCACCAACGTCCTTCATCCAACCACACCACTGCTTACAAATAACTCCACAGACACCTACTGCACTTGGCTACCTAGAAGACAGGCATATAGGTTGGTTACCTCACCTGCTTCACAACCCTGCTAAGTCAGTTCACCTCCGTCGACATCCCTACCAGTCAGATAGGGTCCACATTCACCGGCACATCTCATCATTTCTTCAATCATCCAGCCTCACCAGGAGCCAACACCAAACCCTTAACATAAGCAGTAAGTTCTTATCATGTTTGGATACTCTGCAAAGATCCCTTGAGTTCTGTGGTAAGATGTGGAAGAAACATCGCGCGAATACTAACTGACAGTCTGTTTACTGCTACCCCTGGTATTGTGGTGTTACCCCTGCCGCCCCTGGAAGGGGGAGGGACGGGAGAGGTTGGTGGTGTTACCCCTGCCGCCTTTGAAGGGGTAGGGACGGGAGAGGTTGGTGGTGTTACCCTGCCGCCCCTTAGGCTCCCCTTGTAAACTCAAGGTATGATTAATAATTGTATTCATTATTCTAAATGCGCCTGGAATATTATAGAGAGATATTGAAATATTGAATTACTAAGTTAATTGTTTTGAAATACAGCAAACATTAATGTGTTTCATTTGATGTACAGACGTGTACTTTACAGAAGCTGGCACAAGGAAGAAATACATCAGAGAGAAATGATGCACCAAAATAATGAAATGATGAATTTGAAGGGAAAAATAAATTCGTCCTCTTCAAAGTCATTGAATGAATAAACAAATAAATAACTAAGCAGTATTTCGTGGGCCAGTAAAGCCTGCAACAATAGCAACCCCCTCCCCCACCCCACACATAATCACCACAGCATAACGAACCCCCTCCCCCACCCCACAGTGTGGGTACATGCAGCACCCGATATTACGCTCCGCGGCAGGCCGCCGACGGGAGGGGGCGCCGGTGGCGCCTTGCTATGGAGCAGCCCGGGAGCGTATATTTGGTCAGACGTACATTCAGCCTGTGGCCGGCTTGAGGATGTAATCGAACATGTGAATAATGTTACTGGCGTAGCAGTGTACCAAAGCGAACGCCTTACTATAACGGGTGCCTGAGCCACACCCCCAGTTCCTATATATATAAAATCGCTGTCCGAATGAAGCGGCGTCCTATTCACTACTCCATCTCACTTCTTACAAGGGCAGCTTGTTTAGTTATAGCTATAGCTATAGCTTAATAGCTTTATTGATTACAGTAATGTCTCTTGTTTTGAAAATAGTCTATTCAGAAATGAAGATTGAAGACCATGCAGGTTCCTAGCTCACATGTCATATCAGGCAAGAGACCTATTGCAGTAGTGATCAGCAGGGCAGAAGCGTAACCCGGCTGTGATCGGTTACTTATGTATAAACGGCTTTCCATAGTTACTAGCCCGGCCCAGTATAATGTTGAACAGGCACTGTACAGGAATTATCCTAGTCCACTTGTGCGGATTGGAGTTATATATATACATGATCGGTTTTCCATAATAAACACAACCACAACGTGAACTTGCTCATGACTCTCCAGCTTCATTATAAGAGACAAGAGCCTTTGGCCGAGGCCCCTCCATCAGAAATACATATCACATTAAAAAAAAAGGAATCCAAAGAAGAGCTAAATTAAATAATTTCATTGTGATTATTATCACATATTGATTTGTGATATATTTTATGTACCGGTATGCTATTCCTATGCAAAAATTGCCTAGGCCTATAAAATAAATTTGTCCAAACAGGTATTTTGTTTCCAGAGATGATGAAGAAACCCCTTCCCTCCCCTGCCTATAGCCCCTTCTCCACCCCTCCAGCCATTCCTTCAGTAACACTGTTACTAACAGAATAACCAATAGCTGGAATAAATTGCCACCCAAAATAATATCAAGTCTTTTTCGGCCGTATTTTGAGCCTCAGCTGATGGCCTATAGGCAATGATCCTATAGCTATAGGATCATTGCTATAGCCTATAGGCCTGCAGAGTCTGCATGCCCAGCACCGGCAGCAGTCCAAGAGGGCGCGGGAAAAAAGAGTTGTGAAGGACTCAGAAGAGTTGTGCGGTTACTAACGCCATTTAGACAACGTCATTGGGATGGTAAGCCACAAAGCGTCATCACGAAACATCGAGATTCTCGTAGGATATTGGAAGGATCAAATTGCGACTAGCCTTACAAATATTTGATTGTTAGAAAATCCTTTCTATGACTTTGCCACAATTATAGATGGTTATTTGCCGGGTTATTTGTGTCCGTACAGGAAAAACCAAACAAACACCACTGTCTCCCAGCATACATCTCTCGAACGGCGTGCGCATAAAAACGGCTTCAATCGGAAGTAGAGTGGAGAAAGCGTAGCCTCCTTTAAAGAGTAAGGTAATCAAGCTGAGACAAACTATGACATGTTACACCGGTGGAAAGTATGACTGTGATGTGGTTCATTGCGGCGCCATCATTGTTTGCAGGGCGCTCTGTCATATTTTTTACTCTTGAAGCCGACATTTTTGCATCCATGAAATATGGTTATATCAGGCGGCAGATTGTTTGGTAATGTTAAGAAATCAATCATTGGATCAGTTTAAGATGAATTCCATACAGAAGCAGGAGAAAATACATATAACCATGGAATTCATGGTGTTTTCAAGGAACAAACTATAGGTTCAAATGTAACTTTCATTTTAATCTCGTTGACCTAACTATATGTGATAGTGATAGCCTTCATTGGAGATTCGGATAAGCTGCTAAATTCACATGTGATCAGCATTACACCAGCTAATCAACCCTCCTGACTATCAAACTTTAAAGCATCCACTATAATCTGCATGCTCTTCTTGTATGTATTAACACAAGTGTACTCGGGCAGAGTTAGGGCTTAGCGACTGACAGTAATCTTTTACACACGCACAAGGGGCTGATTAATGTAGGCCTATAAGCAGTGAGTGACGAAGTAGAAAATTATCAGCCTTATTGCGGTCTGGCATTCACTCGAGCAAATGACAGAATCTTATAACATCCTGCCTAACAACATCTATAATTTAACACAGAAGTGTCATAATGAACATGGCTGCCCGCTGTTGGATGCATGCAATATCAGGAAATATTATATATCAGTTATGTTACCGCATAGATCACTAGAAGGCAGTGGTATCCAATATCACACATCTCTGTATTCATGTCTGTTCGTTCTTCCATATCATTAGACATGGCATGTTCTTGCTGTAGGCTATGTAACTGGAAGTCTAGAGGGTCAGCATCCATGAATAGAATACCATGAGACTTTATGGTAAATTATACTATAGTTGGTGCCCTTATATACAAGTCAAATACCATAGCATAACTATAATCGATCCGGGGAAATGGGGAAATGAGATTCGAGGGTCATTATATCGCTTCATACAGGTTTACGATCACCTGACGGCATAATTGATGTTGGTCGGAGAATACTATAGTTATACTCGGCGTGTGGCCCATCAGGAGGTTTATAGTTATATATACACATGCCTGGAACCAAATCCCCCATGGAACATGTCAATACTAATTTGGATTGCATAACATCAGATCAATTACACGAATCATGTTAAAATGTTGGTCGTCGATTTTCAAGAGTGTGACATTTATGAAATACTGTTGTACAGAATGAATATTCTGTTGCCATTATGCAGGGACTCCACTATGGAAAAAACGGCAAAAAACGGCTGCGACGAATTTTTTGCAACGAAATATCTAATCAAGTTAGATATTTTGCAATTGTTGGCAACAAATAAATGTGTTGCCGACAACCTTCCACTGCCGACAACCTTCCACTGGTGATTAGGAATGAATAATGACTTATAAGCGCCTATATATTAATGTAAAATATATTATTATGTATGTGTTGAAATTCGGCATATAGTCCTACGGTATGGCGCCTTTTGCTAATTTCCCTCCTAGTGTAATAATACATGGATATGATTAATTGTATTAGAAAATGTACATTACCTTCTTTTTTAATATTTCAGGGTATGGACATGTGACTCCACTTTCCGAAGGCGGAAAGGTATTTGCAATTATCTACGCGTTGATTGGCATCCCACTGACTCTAATCATGTTCACCGCGCTTGTTGAACGCCTTATGATCCTGACAAGCGCTTTATTAAATACCCTTAGCAGACGGTTCGGCCATCTCTACAAACCTTTCAATATACGGATGATCCATCTGGCTATAGTGCTCACTGTGCTTGTTGTGTTCATCTTCCTAATCCCCGCCGCCATTTTCATGGCCATTGAAGAAGATTGGAATTATTTAGATGCTTTCTACTACTGCTTTATCTCTATGACAACGATTGGACTAGGAGATTATATTCCCGGCGACAAGCCAAACCAACCACATCGTGCCATCTACAAAATCTGTACAACATGTAACTATGCCTATCATTCTTTGTATATTTTATTTAACTCAAATATTTTTTTTGGATTTTTCAATCGAAATAAGATAATGTATCTTCATCACTACCATCACTTTACCATTTGGAGCCAACCATTTCGCCAATATTATCGAGCTTATCATGATTATGACTGTAAACGAAATCCGAACCATATATGTACCACATACTTTTTGCAATCGTTGGAGATAAATTAGGCGGAGAAGTCTGAGCTATCAAATTATTACTGGCAAAGGATAACAACAAAGGATCGAAAAGTATCATATATAACGGAACATGATATTAAATATATTGTTGCCGAATAGTGTTGTCTAGTTGAACCGATCATCACACAAAGTATATAATCGCCCGGAATAATTTAACTGCAGGTTACCTGTTCATCGGATTGATTGTCATGATGCTGACACTGGCCAATGTTTACGACATCCCTGAGCTCAATATCGGGTTTCATTTCTACATGAAAAGTGACGAGGACGACTCAGAAAGAGTACGACTAAGAGCCTCTAGCGACGAAGGCGTAAAGTACACAAAGCAGGTGAGCCCATGCATTAAAATATATGACCACTATGGTAACAGGAACTTTCAACCCCTGGTCTTTTCCCACCTGGAACTTTCAACCCCTGGTCTTTTCCCCCCAGGTCTTTTCAACCCCTGGTCGTTTCAACCCCAGGTCGTTTCAACCCCAGGTCTTTTCAACCCCAGGTCGTTTCAACCCCGGGTCATTTCAACCCCTAGTCTTTTCAACCCCAATCCGCTCCCCATACTATATACATGTGTCCATTTCAATTTGTGGCAAAACTCTTTGAAATGATTAAAACAAAAGTCAGGATATGTTCCACTTGTGTAAATCTTGTAGTGACATACATGTACTAATATGTGACGATATTAAGAGTCTTGTACGACGACTTGTATCGGGGAATTTTAACATCATTTCTCTCTTGTTGGATGAGTAATTAGTCGGACAACATGTAGTTTTATGGTGATGCAAGCTGGTTCTTATTTTCGTAATTGGGCGTTAGAAGTGGCCAATAAATTAGCGTAACGGATAATGCATGTTGAGATGGCCATGTTGAGTTATTTTATGCAGTCGCATATAAGAAATGCGCAATAAAAGAAAATAATTCAATATCAGAATATTGGGAAATGGGGAAGCCTAATATATATTTGTACATGATATCATTGAAGGTTTAATGGCAATTAATGTTTTGGTATTGAACAACCCGTTGTTTATGATTGAACGATATTTCTTATGACCAATTGTGCTTGTTTCTAGGTTGATGAACGTGCAGTTGTAAATGATGAGGAGGTGGCAGAATTGCCACAAACTGAAAAATAGCAAATCACCGACGGACAGATGATTTGTCATGCTATTATTTGTTGTCTTCATTAGCTGGTATAGTAAAGAATATACCGAAGAATGATTATGACTCCAACAGGTCACGGACACGGTACTAAACTACTATATCATTCACTCACTCCAGTTATCTATGGAAACATGGTTGTGGCATGGTTCAGAGTATTTGAGATAATTTCAAATTACATTTACTTCCTATGTTCATGGCGATCATTTTCATCACATCTAGTTATAAAATATTGCTAGTTGTACGGTCCAAATAGCATCTAGTTAAGAGAATTCAACCTCATGACAATCCATGAAGTTTTATTCATTAAGTTTTATTCGTTGATTTTCATCCATTTTATTTCTTGCTCCTACTATTAAGGACATCTCAAATGCGAGTAGAAACAAATTTATCTGTTTTTCTTTCACAGACGCGTGCTATTGTAATAGGCTATCAGCTAAATGCAGTTATAAAGAAATAGCACAGTTTCAGTTGAGTCACTGCATATACTTTTCTGGCCGAATGAGTGAGGCTTTTCATCTGTAGAAATTTAAACCTTATTCTTAGGTGACTTTGCAGATCATCGCTATTATCTTCGCATAATCTTCTAGTACATTGTACAGTTTATTTATTTATTTATTTATCTTAGTGCATTTAGTAAAATACGTTTATAAATACATTAGAGCGATCTTCTTTTTTATTCCGTACAAGACAAGTAAAAGAATCCAGTATCTTATACAGGCGAAAAAACAAGACCATCGGTTGAAGAAAGCTTTCCCATTGCACGAGGCATAATAGGGAAATGGGTGATATAAATGAGTGTTGTTGTATTTCCCCCGTTGATTATGAATAAGAATGTTCATGATACAAATACGTCTCTATTTTACTGTGATAGTACACTTTTGGTTCATAAATCATGATAACATCCCAATTTCCCGGTGGGGGATTCAGGGTTGTTGGTCTTTAAATGTTTAGAATAAACATAGTAATATAAACCCGTATGTTCACCGTCAAGGTAATGCGTGTAAAGTACGTATAAGGTTAGTATATATAAGGTTAGTATATATCGTATAGGGTTCCATGTTATTAGTCAACACATGGAGCTTTATATCGCGTTGTACTGCTATTACACATAGCAATAGGAAATATCTTATTTTAGATCTCTGGATGAGGTTTGAAAAATAACTTCTGCTCATTGTATTAATGGGGTATCAAGGGTCGACACACACAATCATATATGCCTTAGAACTGTCGGCAAGCAACGTAAGGGCAAATAATACTTTCAGTCAACAAATCATAAAAATAAATGAAATGACACGGCTATATTTTTTCAGTAACGTCTATTTTCCTACTGAGGCCATCTACCGCCTCCAAATGTTAGCTTGGCCTAGAAAACAAAGCGATTACCAGGATTTACACAATTCACCTTAAATTAGATTGGCTATTTTGCGGTGTACAATTTCCAATGGTACTATGTCAAAGAGAATGCAATTGGTGATTCTGCACCGGGGTTTAAACGTTCCAGATATATGTATTGCCGTTTCCATGGAAACGGATTCAAACTTGGTTTGAGGTCTAAATTAAGTAAATTAACTTTTTATTAGATAAGTATGGAAAAGATATTCACACTTTAACCAAGCCTTGGGATAAGTCCCTAGATATTATAGTCTATTCGTGCAAGTACATACCTGTATTCCGTTGGCATAAAAGGTAAAATACTGGGTCGGTATTTTTTCTTCAATGGATCGCCAACCGTATATCCCATTACATTGTAATCGGAGATGCGAAAGCATCCAAACTATATGTAGTGAATAAATCGCGATTATGGTTATTCCTGCGTACTCTTTATGTAATTAGTTACATAAGTATACATATAAGCGGTAGGAATCGTGGTTTTTGTCGTCATTTATTGTAAAGGTTGTTTTGAAGGATGAAGTTAATAAAACTGCTTGTCTGTAAAACGCGTCAGATTTATTTGTCCCACATATATATATGTTTTAGCCTCTATTTAAGAGCGAAGAACAGATCACTCGAAAACTTCTCCAATAAATTCGCTAAAGAGCAATATGAAGAATTGATAAGAAACATTAAAAATAATTTTAGATAAACAGTATTAATTGTTACCGTAGATGTACAAAAAGAGGGGTTGCAGAAGAACTGATATAGCCTTTCCACTTGTAGATACAAAATGTGATGTACTTGTTGTTGATGTGGACATAAAGTTCAATAATGATAATAATTATAATTTGGTTAATGCATAGATATAAGGGTCTAAATTATAGCCTCACCGCATAAATATTAGCCATGACTCATGGTGAGACTTACTTGACGAAGGTCTGTCTGGGCGATTTGTCATCTACCGTGTACAAACATTAGGTGGGGCTTAATTTTTTCAGCAGCTGGTGCGGGGACTGATCACAGTACGACCTAGATGGCCGCTCCTCGCCAGCTGGTAGCCTACACTTTGTACACAAAAGTATGATGTTCAGGAAGAAAGTCAAAGGTAAAAAACACTCTTGACCATATTTGACATTACCATTATAGAGAGCCTTTTGATCATCTTATATTCGCGCTATATGTTTATGACCACACATACAAATATAGCAAGTAACTTGTTTGAGTTTTATGATAAGGTAGAGACGCGGAAGAGCGTCTATATGAATGTGCCCTATCATCGTTTCTGTTATTAGGATATGTCACTGCAGGCATGTAAATAATTATTCGATATCAACGGGGAAAAAAGAACATTATCACGCATAATAAATGTATAACTGTGAAATACAATGAGTTTTTTTATATTTCAAAATTATTGATATTACTTCGAACGTGGTTTTACTCGTCACCAAAACAATTTGCAATTAACAAAAACGATCTTTTAAAAATTAAATAATGTAGAGAAGTCACTGATGCTTCATATGTAAAGGCATTATTGCCTGGTGGCAGTAGTGATGGTGGGGCAGGGTGTATATGATTAATTAAGATCCTTTCCCTGGAATATGCCCAAACCATTCTCAAGCCATCTCTAAATTTGAGCCATTCTCACCCCCTGCATTTTTAGAGCCAAAGTATATAAACACCACCAAGAACAACCACGCACAATTCTAGTAGGATAAATGAAAGTCTTTATTTCTATGATCAAAAGATGTACAAATAGTGGAACAAATATGAAATATTAACATTTATGTTCGCATGTTAGAATAAAAGTCTGTGTAGAAGTAATTGAATGGTGTTTAACTGTTTTTGGAGTTTAATTGCCATGGCTTCTTGAACTCCATAAATGTTGACCAACCACCTTCGGAAATGATGTCATATCTAGACAGAAAATATATTCTATACATAATGACGTAAGCACGCATTCATGTTGGGATACATGGTTGTTGTTTTATCATTTTATATAAAATAGGTTATTCCAAAATATTAAACATGTTTGCATAGGCCTTATTTTGAAATATTTGATTTTCCATGAAATCATTATATACAACTGCTTCGCGAAAGTGGGTTCCCCTCCTTAAATTTATATTGGATAGAATCATTACAATTATGTTACTTTCAATGTACAAAGGAATACAATGGAGACCGCTAGGGATTTAATACATTTAACCGAACCAGTTGGAGCCCAAAGGGGGTCAGTTGCAGGTTCTTTTTCAGCCAATTTTGAATGAACCCCAATATATAACCCCGCTCCCCTGAAAACCAATAGGTAGTAACTATAAACATCATCCATCCCTTGATATAATCTAGAGACAATAATACAGCACCAATATCAGTATAGAAAGCCAAATTGCATTATAATTTGGTATCTTTTAGATTGGTTATTAATGGTGAACAGAAATTTTTAAAAATCTAGAAGTTCTGACAGGGGTACACTATTTGACAAATATGCAGAAATTTGGTTCTGAAGCGTGTAAGATAACTATTTGGGGCAAGTTTGTTATGGCAGGTAACAATACATTGATAAGGAAACATATCTCCTTGATAGGCATCATGCTTCTGCAACGATAAATAACTTTCAAAGATGATTTGAAATATGCTTTCCAGAGAAATTAAATAAACTGGTATCGTGTGTCTATGGAAAAGCATAATAATTGGTTATCCATATCCGTCTAACCCACCATAAAATTGAGTTATCCATATTCTTCTAACAGTTCTGTGAAGGACTTATAAGGAATTAATAGCTCAAGCATTCTACCAGGGGCCCAAATCAAAAAGTGAATTTTCAGGTGTAAGACTTATAGGGGGAATGGTTATCTGACCAGAAGTAAATAGTTAAAGTAAATGCAGTTATATTGTAGCGCCTTATATGGTTGATATATGCAAATATATTTCGTCTGGAATGATCTTCAGGTGATCTTTAAGCGACTCCTTTTAATTGTGAAGCATTTATCTAATGGCTTTAATCGCATTTTTAAAATCTTCAACCCGAACAGACAGGATGGGTTTGTTTACACTGTAGAAAAAGAAGTAAAAATGAGATTGGCACATTCCGCCTACACAAAAGCACATCTTTTAATCCATCGAACCACATAAGCAAATGACGTTTTTTTCCGT
Source organism: Sthenelais limicola (assembly GCA_942159475.1). Lineage (NCBI taxonomy): Eukaryota > Metazoa > Annelida > Polychaeta > Phyllodocida > Sigalionidae > Sthenelais > Sthenelais limicola. The sequence goes on from OW804098.1 coordinate 50,687,717, forward strand.
GCGCCAAATCAAACAATGGTTAGTAGTTGAATATTCAATGCAAGAGACTATGACTTAAGAGATAAGTATAATCAAAAGAAATTCTCATAAAATTAAAGGCGTTGTAAACAGACTAAAATATTTAAAATAAACGTAGTGTTTGTTACTAGGTTGTATATCTTAAAACAGATATTATCCGCAATATCATCAAGATTGTATTAAAATTAATATACTTTTGGTCATTTTGATCAAGCTTAGATTCTGAGTATTTTTGTTGTCGACACCCCAGGTACTTAATATTTATTTCTTTTACTTCCATTTCTATAACCGTGACAAATTAGCCTTCCTGGGCAAATATAATCTAATTTTATGCTGAAAATCTTGTTCAAAATTATAATCCCATTTCCACCGATATGGGTATATACCTCCTTAACATATTCATACAAACAACATTGGTTCTACCATGGGAAGTAACGCATTGCAACACATCCAAATATAAGGAACGATCGTACAACTATCTGGTCGGCTGAAGATGGTTTTCCACTTTGATTTCCGAACTCTCCTCCTTTACCAAACTTATTTGGCTTGCGATAACCTTTTGGGCTTTTCTCAGACACGTTATCACCCTTTTTAACAGTCCCCTTTTCTGTTGTCACTTCTCGATTACCATCATCAGTAACCCTTTTCACCTCTATTTCTTCCACTTTGCTCTTCCTTTTCGTTTTCGATCCCTGTTTGGGGTTTCCCGGTTCAGTGTTCAGTGGTCTTTCATGGTGTTCTTTTCTATCCTTTAGAGGCGATGGGGTCGTCCTAAACATCTTACTTCTCATTCTTACCCTTGTTTTAATGATCTGTTTCCTTACTACAGCAGGGTTTTTTTCAGAATCTTCAGACGTATCATTCCTTCTAGTACCTTTTGGAACCCCGCGGTGTTCTTGACCTTCCTTTCTCTTCTTAACAACTTTTCTTCGCTTTTTATCTTTGTTTTCTTTGGAATCTGTCTCTGATGAAGAGCTCTTGGGCTCTACGGTAGGTTTTCGTTTTTGCACCAAAACACGTTTGCCATCACATTTAAGCCAGGGTCCGAACTGTGAAACGGCACTGAGCGAGGTTGGATTCCTCATCCATTCTATCACTCGGTAAGCACTCACCAAATATACGTCATTCAAATCTAAAATGCCATCGAGAAATTCTTGCATTGCTTCGAAACGGTAGTCAACTTTGAACCAATCAGCATGAACATTAATTCCAAGAGGAGCTCTATTTTTTCCATAATGCCGATTAAAATTTTTCCACAGGTACCTCAATGCATCATTCTTACTCTTCAATAGTTGGGTGCTGCATCCGTCCACCATTGAGCAGGCCTGTCCATCAAGTCCTATCCATCTGTTCAGCGGCAACTCCCAGATCCCCGAGAAATTAGCTTTGGGACAGTTATCGCTGTCACAATATTCTAACTCCGGATAGAATTCTAGAGTATAGGGCCAGGTAGGCAATCTCCAGTCTTTATCATTGTAAGGACCAGTCAGGAAGGAAGAATCATAGAGGAATCCTTCGTCACCCATCACCTCAAATTGTTCATCTCCTCCCAGCTCAAGGAATGGCACACGCACTCCTCTCACTTCAAACTTTGGTACACCTGCCTCATTAACAATATTCTTCCTTTGTCCATCTAATTCAGACTCCCAATCTCTGTACGAAGCCTTTCTCCACCACTCACGAGGAAGACGATGAGATATGCTATGGTCTCCGATTTCGTGACCAGCCAAGTACAATTCCCTCACCATTTTGTAATCTGTCCAATCATGGGATACGAAAAACGTTGCACTTATTGGACACCCATTGGGATTGACCCTTTTTCCGCTTAGGAGCTTTCGGTAGAACTCAATATTTTCTCCGTTGACTGCATCATCGAAGGTAAGCATCACCATCTGTGGAATGTCATGGGTCTGCAAATTAGATGGGCCTCTTCGAGAGGGGCAATAGCAATCAGGCAATCGGCAGTTAGCCGCTGAACAAAATGTACTGCTGATACCCGGACCTGGGGGCCTGAACTTTTGGGCTGCAATGTGCAGGATCAAACATGATAGAATTGGAACTACAAACATTATACTGAAGGTCCTCATGGTGTTTGCGATGAATTGACTAACTACTCCTTTATGGTCGGCAAACATATATCTTGGTCGGCAATATATCTTGCTATATATGGGTAGTATTACCAATTAGAAAACATTATTTTGGATTTATAGTTCGTCGGAATATTCCTTTGTTTGTGAAAAACCTCCTATTTCCATTATATATCCACAGTCTTGTTCCTCATATATAAATCTGTTCAAATTAAGTTTGTTAGTGTTCAGAAAATATATATCCTGAGAGAAAACAAAGACTATCGTCTTCCTCCTAAACTTCGCACAGGAATAATGACTTTGTGTGCAAGATGTGTCCAACCACGGAAAGCCTCTCCCAGGAAAAATCTTGGCAACATCTGGTGATCTAGGAAGCGCATGTAACATGGGATTACTGGTAACACATGTTATCCTTCGGGACTGGGCACCCACTGTCACCACTACTCTCCCAGTTGACAAGCAATGTAAAGGCATACTCAAATGTTAACTGTGTGTGCCCACGCATACATATGACCAGCTGGTGCATGTCAGACTGACCAATGATCGAGTTTTCATCTGCCTTTGTCTTTATAAGAAGAGCGCAGAGAAGATCTTTCATGAAAGTACAAATTTTCTCCCATATAGACACTCGCGGGACTATAGCTAGACTTCCATGTAGCTAGTAACTCCAATACTGGATGTAAATATTATAAATATAAAATGAAAACGGGTCTTATGTAAGGGGGACATAAGACCCGTTTTCGTAGATCGGGTCACAAATGATAACTACTGCTCATTATACTGAATCTAAATATTATAAATATAAATGAAAACTACTGCTCATTATCGCATACGAAAGACTGAGATGAAGACTCGGCTGTTTTGGGTATACTTTTCTAGAGTTGGTAAAAGTTGTTTATTTAATTTGTAAAATAAATGGAGTAAAATGATGATAAATAAATTTGGTGATACAATATAACCCTTTGTTAAGGTCGATGATAGGATGTGGGAGGGTGAGTGCTGAGTACGGCAATTATGAGTAGAGTGAGGTAGAGGAGCGTGTGAGGGGCGATTATATATAATAGTGAGTGGTGGGCCCTGTTGTATAAGCTAAGGAAGGAATTTTTCTGTGGGAATTCCTACGTTTTTACATTCTACGGAATTAAAAATTCGTGAATGTTAGTGAATTGCGTACCATTCTGTCAATCATCCTGAGTAGCCAGTTCATGTGATACATTTTGAGGTGTTGGTTGAGGGTTGGTGTGAGGAGTGTGGACACTTATCTGGGAGGATATCTGGATGCCCATCTCTGTGTGATGTAATTCACACCAACACTACTAACTTGGCACTTATGCAAAGACTGCTTGATTGACAACCTTCTACCATCTCTGCAGTAAATCCCTGAAGGCCAGTGTGACATCCTATTGGTTAGGACTGTTTGATTGACAACCTTCTACCATCTCTGCAGTAAATCCCTGAAGGCCAGTGTGACATCCTATTGGTTTACATGTCTTGTATTCTATTAGCTATCTTGGTTTGATTGACAACTGTAGAGAGGACCACCCATGACTGAATCTGAGTGATCTACACCTACTACACCCTTTGCGATTTCTGGGTTTCAAAAGAGAGTTATGTTCTTTATCCAATATTATTATCACAAAATTTACACATATAATTAAGCATAAGCATTTTTAATTAAATATTAAGCATTTTCAGTCGAGCAAAAACTAAACTGCTAACTATGACTTGCCATTGCGCACAAATAGTTGTCCGTAGAATTCGTTTCCTTGGGAAACGCACAATATATACATTAACTTAAACTGATTATAAAGTTAAACAGAAAAACAGTTCATTAAATGATTGATTAACTTAAAAAACTTATAACTTGTTTCCTTTTACTTCGGTGGGAAATTCCTAGGGTAAAATACATTGTGTGTATACATAGGCTAGTATTCCTTCCCTGAAACATTCCTTGCCAGCTGCTAAGCAAGGAAAACTAGCTTCTCATGAGGGAATTCCTTCAGTCTGATATAGTTACAGTTAGGTCTCTCTGGGAATGTTTATACGAATTTTCCTTCCCACCAAGCAGAGGTGAAGATGTAGGAAATTACTACAGCGTTTTCCTCCTTGAAACACTCAATATTCCCTGCCTACTTCAAACAACAGTCTTCAAGGTACATGGTAAATGCGGGGACATATATATTTGTTCTCACTAGAAATCAACACTATTGAGGCACACACAATTGAGAACAATTAGGTCAAGGACAGATTTGAAAGGTTTATAATGAAACTCTCAAGTCGGTGGTTCTAATCCCACCCAGTGCTGCTTGGCTTTTCTCTAGCTAGGCTCACCTTTCATGGTTCGAGTCCCAGCTTTTTGTTCTACCCAGGATCATTCAAATTATGTTAATAATCAACAGAAAAATCGTGTAACAGCAGAAACTTTATAATAGCAGATATGACCAATTCCACCAATTTGACAACATTTGGCCCCCAACCGTGGAAAGTGATAAAATGGGCTTAAATCAAATTAATTACCATTAATTTGATTTTTGTGTGGATTGGATGGTTCTACCAACCTGTGGAACCACATTTTTGGCATTTTTAGCCCAATTTTTTTTTTATTATTTCAAAATCCCATTTTGGGGGCAAAAATCGCTTTTTTAAACTGCCATTAGTCCGTGGAATTGCTAAATTTCTAAATAATCTTCAAATTTGAACATTTTTTTAATATGTTGTGATAGTAAGTTACGTGAATATGCATGATCTGTGTAAAAAAAAAATTGCAAAAAAAAATATTTTTTGGCCAAAAGCCATCAAAATCAAATAAAAGAAATGTGGGTACCCCTGGTGAAGACTAACGACATCCTGTTTAAATAAGGTGGAATTTTAAAAAAAAATGAAAATTATCCAATAATCACAAATAATGATGAAACTCACAGGATTTGATATGTAATGAACATTAACACCATTGGTTAGAGTTTTTCTTGGACCTGAGCAGACAAAATGCATGGTTCCAGCCACACTGGGAACCAGAGGTGATGAAGATTAACGAAATATGAAGATTAATGATTTTATGGTCTTATGAGGTAGCATTTTAATAATGAACTTTAAATTTGATATTTATTATCAATTATGTGTAATATTAGTCTATAAATATCAGTACTTAGAATTTCCGACTAGGTTTTACATGCTTATTACTGGAAAAATGGGTATTGAAGATTAACAACATAAGTGAAGATTAACGACATCTAGGGGGTCAGAAATGAATGAAATTTAATGCATGAGCAAATCCACCAATTGGTCATCATTTGACCCTAAAATCCCTAAAATATTTGCCTCTAATTACTCACATACATCCTTCATGAACAAGCAATACAGGTATTCATATTTAAAGTCAACTTAACATGAAAACGAAGGGGAATAACTATTATATATTTGTGTAAATATTCCAAACAAAATCGGTTATATATGTGTAGGTCAATAACCCTTGCTGCCAAGACTGGATGACACCTTCGCGCTCAACAAGACAATAGGGTCAGGCGGAACTACTGCCACCATATTCCCCTGTACATCTACTCCGTCTAGTAAAGTGAAAAAGAAGGATGGACGTGCCGCCGCTAGCCCCCGACAGAAGCTCTGGAGCAAGCAGGAGGTGGAGATGTTGGTGGACTTATGGCAAAGTGCACCTTGCCTATACGATAAAAAGTCAAAGTTTTATAAAAACCGACACATTAAGGAGCGTGCTCATGTGGCCATCAGTGCAGAACTATCGAAGACAGGTAATTGAAACCATTTAATTAAGGACTTACCAATTATTCAGTTTGTGTTAGATGTCATTTAATTGGATACCCTTATGGAATTGTCAATACCATGAAGTATAACTGTTTACATTTTTGAAAGATTAAACATTTCCTGTTCGGCAAATTTTATTTCAGTCCAGCAAGTAAAAACCCATATCGAAACACTGCGGTCAACCTACTCCAAGTCGCGTAAACAGTCGAACAAATCGGGCTCTGGCACTGGGAGTAGCGGGGACAAGCCCCTAACTGACCGTCAACTCTATGTGCTGGAATTATGTCGTTTCCTGGCTACACATGTGAACCACCGCAAGACAACGTCTAACTTGACCACCATGGTGAGTACTTTCAGCCATAAGTGTTACATTCATATATAATAATTAAGGTAATTTGATGTAATGGCTGGTAGTCGAACAGGCAATGATTGCCACACGGATGCAACGATCATATACACCTATGGTCCTACAAATTTTTAAATAGAATTAATATCTACCAATCTTCCGCTGGTGTTTTGTTACAGTAAAAGTGACCATTACCCGTTTTTTTTAATACTTTAACTGGAATATATGTCTAAGATGTTTTGTACGGTAAATACAAATACTATTTAAGTCAGTCAATGCCCAACGGTTAGGGAAATGTTATGTATGAAATACCTTACGTTGTAATTCAATACATTTGTTCATTTCAGACAGTCGATTTTGATGCAGAGGCGTCGCGAGTAGAAACACCAGCCGAAGAAATTCCAGAGCCATGCAATTATAATGAACCAGAAGAAGAACCAGATGAAACTGAAGCAGAACCGCAACCTGAGGCATCACCCACATTTTCACGTCGGAAAGGATCTGCGCCATCTGAAGCATTTGCCCTCATGGAACAGAATAAAAGAGCCCGCCATGCGGAGCTGGTCGAGGACTATTCGCTGCTAAACGACCCTGACTATGACCCCACCCAGGGAAAACAAGAGTTCCGGATAGCCAAGCCCAAGCGAAGAGCTTCACTGGAACTGCTAACGCCGCCAGAGTCGAAACAACAAGGACTCAAGAGACGGAATAGTGGCGTGGGTGATGACATAGCGGTGACAAGTCCAAAGAAACCTAATAATTTGCCATCAAGCTCTGCCTCTGCCAAGGGCAAAGGTAATCCTACCAAAGTGGTCACACCGAACACGGCGGCAGCTTCTAATAATTTGCCATCAAGCTCTGCCTCCGCCAAGGGCAAAGGTAATTCAACCAAAGCGGTCACACCCAACACTGCGGCAGCTTCAAATAATTTGCCATCAACTTCGGGGACAGCACCGGGTAAAGAACCACAGACGAAAGAGGTCCTGCCGACCAGTGCTGCAGCAGCGAAAAATATGCAGTTGACGTCCCTTGCCGATTCCATAAAGTCGTTCACCCATGATTACAAACAACTAATTGTATCGCAGGGAGCAAAACCTGTATAATTAGTCTATTTGACCCGGATCTTGCCATTTGTCATATCATTAGTGGCTAGCTATAAGAAATAAAGTATTGGACTTCACCAATAACAATTAGATTTCATTGGCTTATCTCCTTGCCTAATCCACACTGTGGTAAGAGTTCATGCATTTCCCTAGTGAAAGTACACGAAAGGCGGGTCAACTTGTTGCACGCTCATAGCGCCTGTCTCTATTGGCTTTTCGCGTACATTTCTACTGGTGTCTAGTGACGTCACCACCCGCTAAGCGCGTGAAATCAGTCGCCTTACCGAGGCGGTGGCGGCTTGGCTTGCTCAGTGGTGCGTGTAAAAGCTAGGGGGTTTAGGGGGTGGGTGGGGGTGCGTGTGGTGGGGTTTGGCTTAATTATTTATTTGTTTTTTCATTCATTGAATTTGGGGTAGGTGGACTTCATCATTTCATCATTTTAGTGTGTCATTTTCATTTGATGCATTTCTTCCTTGTGGCAGCTTCTGTAATGACAAAAGTACAGGTATATATCAAACACCCCTTTTATATAGCTGTGTAGCATATAAAATGTAATCACATGTACATGTAGCTCCCATGCATACCGCACACCTGCCTACCTAACCACACTCAAGCTTTGCGCTCCCGGCCGACGGCCGACACGGTCCCATCAATGTATTTGCGCTTGAAAGAGGCCCATCCCAAGACCTCCTGTGACGGCCTCTCTTCTTCAGGGACGCCCGCAATTTAACCCCGAAAGCCCCTCAAAACCCTTTAACCCTCAAAGACGTTGGTTTTCTGGCCATTTCTTCAAATATTGTCCACATAATATTATTCATTATGCTCAGAATTTGAAGTTGTTTACAGTACACATTGTTCAATAGGCACTAAGAGTTTGAAAGATGATTAAGAACAGAATAATAAATTGTATCCTATCGTAGGCACATGCAGAATTTAGCCAAATTGATTTCTTTTCAAAAGGATTACCCTACCATAAAAATTAAAGGGTCTGCCACACAAATTAGTTTGTTTTCTTTCATGAATATTATTGGCTTTATATACATGTGTGAGTCGTGGTAAGCTGTCACGGTAAGTACAGCGTGGAAAGATTTGGCGCGGCAAGGCTGGTACCCGTGGCCACATATCACCCACACCTAGCGTTGGGTGGAAAGGTGTAATAGCCCTAAGCAAAACCTACATGGTACCTAACGTTCTATCACTTACCTTAGAGTCTGTACATTTCTCAGGTGTCTGACTGTCTGTCTTAACTGAAACAAAGTTGAACATGGATTATTCATGAGAAGTGATACTAAAAATCATAGTTAATGAATTAGAGTGAAATGAAAGAGATGCATGCATCATACTTACCTGGGATTCGTATGTAGGCCTACTAGTATACCTATAACTACATCCAATGTAGCAGACCCCCAGTCAAGCTGAGATCGTTACACCTCACTGCCCCGGGCCCTCGCTCAGCACTGAGCCATAGGGTGGGACTGTACAACAGCAAGCTACATCATAGGCTTATGTAATCCCAGGCGGGTAGTCTTCCCTCCCTCCCTACGCTCTGTCACGTCCATGCCTAGCTTTCTGGGGCGCGTTGGTGTACGCGAACTAGTGTATCACTCGTCTAGACGCGTTGCAGAGCAGGGTCTTTCGCGTGGATATACGCTTATTTATAACAGTGCATGTTCGCTCTCTCGCCTCGCAAAGTATCTCAAAATGATGCACCCAGTATAAAAATTGCCAAGTTCTGATCTGGCTTCAATGAAATTACAAATTCACTTGACTCTATTTTCAGACATTCTATCGATATCATAGCAGTAAACAAACAGCGACTCACACAAGAAAAAAGGACACAACAAATCAAAAACCTTTTGAACTTCTATATTATTTACAACACAGCACAGCCATTTACAAAACAGGTTATTTACAGGCTATTTACATCTTATATCTAAGCAGTAAGCAGAGCATGAGCAAAGGAAAGAAAGCGCAAAGAATAGAAAAGAATAGAAAACATGAAAGAAGATAGATAAGAAGGGCGAAAAAGAGGCGATACTTCAAGCAATCAAGCGGTACAGGCAGAAATTGATGTACAGTCCTGGAGGTCTGGGGAATAGGTCCCATATTAAGTCAGTCCATATTAGTCCATGTGAATGTCCCATGTCCTAAGCGATGGTCTGGAACTTGAGGTCCATAATAGCTCACACAGCTCATACGGTCAGTGGTTCTGGGTCCTCCAGGCTCCGTTTAAGCCAGCTCACCTGTTCTGAAACACAATTTTTGGTCTAGTTTTAAACAAATCTCCAGTATTTTTTGATTTGGAAATTATTATTGAAATGAAAATGTCACTAATGAAAAAAATCCTTTTTATTACAAATAAATATTCCCCAATCCATAGACATTATATACACTTACAGCATCTGTGGTCATTTGATACTGGACAACCCACTGGTCAATTCTGCTGACGCACATGTTAAGGTCATCCTCAAACGATAAGCAAATCACTGTTTGAGGTGCCAAGGGACACCGGTTGATGGAGACCCAATTTAACCTGGGCAAGGTGGCATCTCGGTCCTCGTCAAGAGGAAATCTTCGAAGAAAACTTTCATTCTGGTCATCATTCCATTCGCCCCGAAAATATGCAACACTTCAACCCGCCACCCGTCGAGAGACTCGTATTCCATGCTGCAAAATAAAAAATATAAGCTTAACCACCAGCCCCCAGTGATACACATAAACCTAGCGCCCTACCCAATTAAGCCTGCCCCCACGCCCCCCCCCCATCTTATCGCATATCGGCACCGAAACAATGACTCCAATCCCCCGGATCAAACATTTCACATTGATTACACAATCAGACACAATAGTTAAACTGTTCTTACAGGTTTCGTAACATCCTAGACATGTCAAAGAATCGTAATAGGCATAATTGAAGCAATATAAACCAATACTTACTTGATCAGGGTCAAATTCACGTCGCAGGTAAAAACAGGTGACTCTTCTTAATGCCGTCCAAAACTAAGATGGCGGCTCACTTTACAAATTATTTCATTCACTCAATCATTAGGAAATTGTTAAATGCTGCCTCCCCTTGGCACCTCTGACCCTCTGCTGACGACGTCTTTCCGATCCTAGCCTCCCGCGCGGCCCGCCACAAAGCGTCTCTGACAACACCTGGTCTTATCAGTATATTATATAACCACTGAAAGCCAACACCGGCAGGACTAAGGTCTATAGCATATTTAGAAAACTAAAAAAAGGCGTTATATTGTATTTGACCCCTATGATATATAACAATATATATCATCACTTTTTCTATCACTCAAGCATTATGTTTACTTGCCAGGACGGGATCCTTCACAGAACAAAATACAGGTTATCGTTTACGTGGAGGTAATCTAAGAAAAGTTAAAGTTGTTAGATGGAAAAAGAGCAGGCTAAGCAGATGTATAGCTGGCAGAGTCAACAATATATGGAATGGCCTGCCTGAGAAAGTCAGGATAGAGACTGACGCAAATTTATTGAAAACAACAATCAAGAACAGGTATCGAGAGAGCTTTAATCAATCTGGTCGGGTTGACATGTAAGATCAGAATTTAACGTAGATGAGGAAATGTACAATTTTGCAACAAAATTTCAACAACATAATTCCCCCTTGACATAAGAGCCTATTTATAACGATATCCTCTGGACAAACAATTAGTCTGGTAACAATGTTGAATCTTTTGTCATAGATATTTGATACAAAATGGTTTGCGTGTGAGTGCACGGCGCAGGTGGTGGGTTATTTTATTACAGCACTCCAAATATATACCGACGTATAAATGTTATAAAGGTGTAATATACTGGTCTGCTATTTCATTTTAAGCATGTCATATAATTTACAAAACGAACATTGTTACTTTGTTGTTAGAACTAGAACCGAATTAATTTAAATACTTTAATGCTAAATTTAATAATTTAAATCAGGCTAGTCTGAGAATATTTATGCTTGATGTATGAAAATGTCTACTTGTCCTGAATAAAATATTTTTAAAATCAAATCAAAATCAAGATCCCTCCATGATCCCTACATGATCCCTACAGGATCCAGCGCTATTCAAGCTAGTATAGTATATAGAAATTGGGGACCGAACATACACCTGAAATTGACTGGCCTTTCACTACTGCTCTTATGGGTTCGGGGCGTTTTGGGGGTAGATAAGTTATGCCATTCATTTTATTGCTGTGTGCGGAAATTGAATTAAAGAGTTGGACAAACAAATAATGCGAGTTTAAACTTACACTAATACTTTATTAAAACCCATTTAAAAAGGTATAAATGGAGCATTACCACAGGAAACTTTGCAACAGTAGTGAGCGCATATTTAAATTGAGAAAACGGTATGAAGTTTTGGCAGAATCATAATACATTCAATTTGGTATCCTCGTATGCAGATCAACCTTCTTAATATAACCTGTTCTGACTGCATTACGCATAGCACACATGTGGCTTTTTTAAACATAATCAACTACATACGTGCAAAGTAAAAGTAAATTTCCAAATTCCTGGTCAATCAAACATTTTCACATGAAACAACACAATGAAACTTAATTTCTAGGTGTACAATGACAGTGTAATAGTACAAACTTTATAGACGTCACGGAGTGGTATTTCAAAATAATATAGAATATATGGAAGTGCTACTTAGGTTCCATGTGTATAACACAACGAACTGCATTACATTTCAAAGGAAAATGGTGTCTCACATAATTGAAGCAATAATATATTATATAAACGTTCACTAAGAAGCACTTCTGTTTATTGGTATGACACACACTTTACAGTAAATCGATTAGGTCATATTGCCAAGTCACGCTACCCTCCCGAATGCAGTAGTTAGCGATGTCGTCCCTCATCACCTTGGCACCCTGGTAGCTGTTTCGTGGGGATCGGGGTTGGAGACGGTCAACATGGGCGACCTGCCTCCACGTACCTGGGCGTGTTCGGTGGGCATCGTCCTCAAAAATGTAAAACTCTCGTGCTAAATTCGTGCTCATGAAGTCCTAAAACTCAACTTAAGTGAGTTTTAGCTATCCCGGTTTTAGCGCTAAAACTCTCGTGCCAGAGAATTCTCATTTCGCGTTCTAACTTCCCCGTTCCAAAATTTCCCGTGCCCCAATTCTCGTGGCAGCCAACTAGTTTATGCTATTAGGAGGAGAGGGAGAGGGAGGGAGAGAGGGAGCGGTAGAGAGAGGGTGAGTCCTCTCTACACTCCCACTCTCTCTCTCTCTCGCTTCTCTCTCTACCCCAACCTCTCCCTTCTTTACCGGTGGAATAAAAGAGTGATTGGACGCCTACTGCGCCAATGTGTTTCCCGCCAATTTTCCGTTCCCTGTTCCCCCTTCTCCGTTTACATAGTGTATGCCATTAGGAGGAGAGGAAGAGGAGGAAGAGGAAGGGGGAGCGGGACGCCTGCCAATATGCACATGCAAGTCCTGTTACTGTCTGATTCGATCATTTCACAAAGGGAACAAAACAGATACAATCTTCCTCGACTCTCCCGCGACCTACCGCTTTTGAAAAAAGCCGCCACCGGCTCCTCTCTAAAATTGGAACAGTCGTACCCGTTATCACGGTCATACGTACAAAGTAGAAGAAAAGGGAATTGCTGCTGTCTCTGCCAACGAAATAAATGCTCATTCAGCTTTGTGTCAGGTGTGAGAACTACCGTATATTAGTAAGCAACGATATTAGCTAGTGATTACTGGAACAATATTGTCTATATACAATGCTAGAGTCAGGTATAGCTCGATAGGTCCTGTCGGGAAGATTCGAATGGACGGCCATTGCCGCAAAATATATCAACAAGCGCCGAAAATGGTGTCTCCCAATACCGCCGCTAGCGCCACTGCATAGGCCGCTGCTCAGTGCCTACGCACTGAGCAGCGCTAGGGGTGGGGGTCGGGTGGAGGTGGTAGGGTGTGTGGACGGGACCTCGTCGGCAACTGTTTTTCTTTATTTATACAAGCAACTAGCCTAAAACTCAGATCCCAACACAACCCAATCCAGCGGTATGCTTTCTGGACCGTCATGATCCATATAATTGTTACCAGTGGGAATCCTGCGGTTGGTAATGAATGTAGCTACACTTGGAAACCTGAAACATTTCTCAGGTATAATGTGCATCATACTTATGTATACTAGTTCGCATTTCCCGTGCTCAAGTAATGATGACATGTGACCAGTCATGCGCTGTGATATATCCATACTGCGCATATATCGTCAATGCACTGCCAATTTTTGTAATCTCAATTTTACCTAATCACCGAATTTAAACATCTTGGTTTTACACAGTTTATACTGTTTTAAAAAGGGGGCATCTAGTGGGCGATTAGTCCCGGAAGTTGTAGGGGGGGTTCGTTGTCTGTTTGCTTAGGGACCCCCACCGAGGCGATAGCCGAGGTGGGGTCCCGGGCAAACAGACAACGAACCCCCCCTACAACTGAAGGGTCTAATTGCTTTAGTCCAGAATTGTTGGGATCCACAATCAACCACCAATTTATGAATAAAATAATATATACACTACCTTCGCAAGACAAATAAATCATTCAAAGCCATACACACATGACTGGCTCCTTTCCCTCCTCACACAACCCTTTCACTTTTGGATGCAACCACCCGTCTGTTGTGGCGGAGCGCATGCTATATCCATGCTGGTCATCATGTATAGGGAGGGGAGGGCTAATTTTATGTTTGGATTGGTTGCTTGCTCTACGCTCCCTTTAACACCAGACAATGCCAGACAAGGTGGAACGAACTAAAACCAGTAGCTCATAAAATCGAGGACATAGTTACATTCAGGAAATATACACAACAACTCCTGGCCCCTTTTTGAATCCCTAGGAATGTTTTGAAAGTCCTGAATATCATAAATACTATGATGTTATAATGATATTGCGGTGTTAAAATATTTATGACGATTATTCAATGGTAGCTTGCTGCTCTGCATAAAGCATTGCTCAACCCCATCATGCTATATCATGTACCTCTGTCATATTATGTCCTCTTGATGGACATTATTCATATTTAGCAAATCATGTATGTATTTTATAATGATGCTAGCAGATGATATATGTACCATATATATTTATTTACCCTAGTCAATGAGTCTCTATGTCCAGAAATGTCAGTCGTTCTCTCTGTTTAAACCACCCCATCTTTATCATCAATACTCTTATCCATCCTCATCATGTTTTACGGTTGTTAGCTTTAAGTACCTGTTTTCTGTAACCTCAATCAAGAATCTCATGTCGGCAGTCACTGGAAGACCTGTTTCAAATGATTACAGATTTGACCGACCATTGTAATAATAGCAACAATAAAGAATTTTTGAAATTGAAATTGAACACTATACTTTCATATATAATTGGTCATATCAAGGCGAGAGGGGGAAACACGAGAAACGGGATGAGATGTACGAGAGAGAGAGAGAGAGATTACTTATAATCAGCTCCCGAAGCTCCCATAGCTCCCCTATGAACACATAATGAATGGTCATCCCAACATAACGCGCGCTCTGCACATGGCAAGCGCCACTTACAATTGGTTGTGTTTGGAACTGCATTTGAGTGCAACAGATTATCAGTTCTTCATTTTAAATAATGGTTATTTGCTGACAACTTCAATTTGTTTGATCTTGAATTCAATGTCAGACATGTTCCCTTCTAGTTTCTATTGATGAAATGCTAAAATAAGGATGGAAACAAATTATTCAATGTCATTCAGGAAGTGCTGGTATACAAACACAACCAGAGACCAACAGGGCTGGGAGTGTGGAGCAGATGGGCGCAGTAGAAGGAGCGCGCAGCTGGAGTGCAGATGCACTCAGTCAGGGCAGGTGGGTGGCCCACAACAAAAACAATAGATGCGTTAATGTGCATATCGGAAGAACACAAATGGTGTTCAGGTCTGCATCAAAATAAATTTAAATTCATTTGGCCGATTCACTTTATTCATTTATACCACCATTAACCAGGCACGCTTATCAAAACAGTCCAGGAGAGAGATCATGAGCCTACGGGAACACCAGTAGGCCGGAAATACTTGACCGTCACGGTCGGCCGCACAAATTTCACTCGTTATAGCGGATGTCCGAGGTCCAATAACCATACCAAAGATCCCAACAATTCGGGACTAATGTGTAATTATACCTCTATCTCTCTCACACCATCCCTCTCTGTCTCTCTCTCTCTTTCCCCACTTTCTCTCTACACTCCCCCCTCGCTTCTCTCCCTACCCCAACCTCTCCCCTCTTTTTCTCCCCCTCCCCCATCTCTCTCCCCCTCCCCACTCTCCACCTCTCTCGAAATGCTCTCCACTGTCTCTCTTTTGCAGAGAGACAATCGAGGGAGAGAGACCATCATGGTCGATCTTACTATTATCATTTCCCAGCTACAAAATAAACTAACATTGAGTCCAACCAGGGCAACCAGAAATTCTGGTGGGCAATCTATTTTTTCCCTTATTTCGACCACTGTGTATGTTTGAACTATATGCATGTAATTGTCTAATTGTATGTATCTACCTAAAGATTTAAGAGCTAACCACTGGCCCATGTCCCAACGCAGAGGTGTGGGTCACAAATATACCCCAAGCCCATTTCATCCATCTTATTCATAGGATCTTATTCATAGGAGAATGCGATATGTTAGTGTCTGTAAGATTTAGAGAAGAGACTCATTTAATCGTTTAATCTCCCTGTTGCAGGAATATAAGTGAACTGATTATTAGTTTAAACCATAATGGCCATAGACTCGGGAGTGCAAGCCAGGGAACTGAAGGGACTGGGTGAGGAGTGGTGAGGTGGTCATGACTAGGCTGTGAGGTGACCACTTGCTCACAAGTCTAGAGTATATGTGGCACCAGGAATCGGCAGGATATCGTCACAACAGGAGAAGTCTTGGGCTATTTACTTTACTAAACATGGAATTATTTGTACATTGACATTGCCCACCATCCCACCCACCTCCCTCCTATGGCGTCTCCCGACGCCTTCCAAATCGTTTCGTTTCTTAGCTTTAATCTCCACATGGCCGATCGGCGCTCTGGATTCCCTGCTGCTATGACGTCATTACATGGGCCTCGTTCTGGGTAGGGTTCTGGTGGGGAATCCCCGCGACTATGACGTCATTACACGAAGGTAACTGAGTGTTACCGAGTATTCGTACGGCCGAGGGAGGTTAAGGCTTAAGCACTGTTAAGGCTTAAGCACTGGACATCGCTAGTCATGCGTTGGGAAATCAGGGTATGTGCATTACGAGTACAATATAGACACTATGAACCCCAACGTTTTGCTTCTTAAACATGTTGAGGATGGCAAATCCGTACTTGGTTTCTCCCATGGGCAGCGAAAACATAGGTAGTTGGGTGAGCGAGACGGATTTGCCAGACTAAAAAATAGCCCCCGGGTGGGCGGGGGTGCGTTATGACGTCATGGTAAATGCAGGCATTGCTTTGCTCTGCCACTAGCACCTCCTCGTCCAGAGGGCGACTAGCACTAGGTTAGAATCGTCACAATAGATAACTCGTAAATTAACTAGGATATTATACCGTTTGACCGATAATGAAACTTTAGGCTATTTAAAAAGGCTTCGCCGACCACCGACTGCCCACCGCCACCCACCGCCATGTTGCCGGCCGCCTATGGGGCCGTCAACATGGCGTTCCGAGTAACGTTTGGAAGCGGTGATCCCATTGGCTGAGAGCCTGGCTCAAGGTTGATGTAACACGCCCTGTGATTGGTCAATTTTTTCCCCACGAGTTTTACCGATGCGTCCGTTCATGCTTAAGCATATAGGGGTCGGGGAATCGGTGATTACTCGGTTGTGATACCAGAAAGACCTTGATATATTGGAGGTAATCGCAGTCTATATTATTTCTCTAGGCGTGGGGACATTGTTTTGGTGGCTAGGAGGTCGGGAAATGTGATTTTGGGAGGATCGGCGGACCATTGGGTTATCTACTGGTATTGTCGATAAGTAAGGGGGCGTGGCACATATCGTCGGTAAATGCTTGAGGCATATGAATATGCCAGTTTGACGCCGATCGGTCCAGAGTATTACCGCGAGATTAATTTGGGTGTGATGTCTTAGGCTATGTACTTGTATTATATAAATATGGAATCTTTTTCTCATTTTCAATGCTGCCCACCACCCCACCCCCCGGCTCCCGCTTCCCTCCTACGCTTTTGTTTTGGTGTCTAATAATACACATGCATGTGAGGCATGTGTACCGCCAGCAGTAGTGGCGCCGCAGCGGCCGTTCCGGGAACTAAAACGCGCCAATGTCCGGTCAGTACAAATCATAACACATGGATGGAAGGTGGAAAATCTGTTTATATCTTCTTTTATGGACAACATTGTTCCAGGAATCCCTGGTTAATTACGATGCTTAAGAAAATACAGTAGTAGTAAGCTAGGTAAAAAAGCTGAATGAGCATTTATTTCGTTGGCAGAGACAGCAGCAATTCCCTTTTCTTCTACTATGTGCGTAGGACCATGATAACGGGTACGACTGGTCCAATTTTAGAGAGTAGCCGGTGGCGGCTTTTTTCAAAAGCGGTAGTCGCGGGAGAGTCGAGCTAAGTAGGTCACCAATGACCATGCAATATCTGTGTAGACTTGCACTATCTCATCGAAATGTTATTAACTTTTTGGTTAGTGTATCTGCTAATTTAACTATGCTGGTACAATGTATATTATTCTAAGACTTAATTGCATGGTTGTATACATGTACAGTATGCATGGTTGCATGCATGTATGATGTGTACCATGGTATAGGAATCTGTATAATAATATATATGTCTGACCAAGTCTATGATGTTGGAGTTGGATTTAAACTGACTTCCCTCACTGCCTCAGAGACATCAGAGACTATCGTGTATGGAGTTGTGGTGGTGGAGGAGAGAGAAGAGGGGGAGGAGAGAGCGAATCTGTCCTATAGCTGGGATATTCTTATGACATTTATGGTTTGGAGCATTTAAATGGCATTTTATGGTTTGGAGCAAGAGCCTAGACTAGAATGATGAAAGAAAATTTTTAAATAATCCGTCCTAATAGGATTTTCATGACATGCGGTTTGAAGCATTTTAATGACATTTAGCAGTTGACTAAAATCTGTCCTAATAGAATTCTTATGCCATTTGCGGTTTGGAGCATTTAAATGCAGTTTGCAGAGCATTAGCTAGCATTCATTCAAGCCAATATCATATTTAATATGATTACAAATAACTCACTGTCCAGGACTCCTTCGAGGATGATCTTAGGCGTTGATTCTGCAGAGTATACATTAGTTAATTCACCCTCCCTAGGCAGGCCCTCTATTCCGCAATGAGTTACTCCATACTAGTACGTAGAAACTGGTTGCAGAGTATAGGGCCTGCCTAGGGAGGATGGGCAGACAGGGAACTCACTTCAGTTACCTGGCTTTTATTACCCTGGGCTGCGTTGCTCCCTTTCTCGTTAACCAATCTGACCTTAGCAATCGCAATATTTGGTTTTAAAGTATTGCTCCAATGAAATAGCAATCTCTATGGGCCATTTTTTTTAGCTCAGGAGGCAAATTGTACTAATGTACCAGAAGTCCCTCTCTGTCATATATTGTAGAATACTGGTGCATTAACCCACTTGCGAGTAGCGTGAAAACGGCCGGCGGTGGCGCTGAAGTCGGCCACCTTGTTGCTAGGTCTGGGATGCTCATCCATAGCAACCACTCAGAGCATAGGCCCAATGAATACATTTGGCGGAAAAATGTCACAAAAACAATGTCAATCTTTAACTATATTATCACCCTGGACAGAATTTGTTGCACTCTTAGCTATGGTAAATTATCACATGTCATGTCATGAGCATAATGCGTAGGCCTATTAGCAATATCATGCATTGCTGTGTGCCTGTTAGGTTAGGTCTTCAAGAAGGAGGCCCGCCTACAGTCTTACTTTTAAAGAATGAATGTGGTGTCATTGATGTAGGCCTATGTACTATATTTTTAGATATAAGTCCAAACTATATCAATTACACAGAGTGTGAAACTTTTTTCTTCACCAAGCAACTTGGCGGGTAAAATCAGAGATATACCCGCCCACACATAAATTTACCCACCCGCAAATTACACCTCAAAGAAAGAAGTTCAATTGATTCCACACAATTGAATTAGGAACTATGGTCGTTTCTTAGTACCAAAACAAGATAGAGCTTTTGTTCTGTGTCTAGCCTAAATAGATGAAATAGAGTTCCATTAGAGCACTTCCAGTCAAATGCAACATAAAACATCTAGTTGTCCATTGGCTCTATCCAGCCCAAATGTATACATAATATTTTGGTGAAATTATGTGTGAGTCGTTGAAGAGAGAGAGCGTGAGATAATGCCTTAATTAATGTATGTGTGTATGTAATAAATGTATTTCTGAACTTACATTTACATAGCTGATAAATGCATAGTCAAGAAAAAGGGATAAAGAAAGATAAATCATTCAAATACTATCTGTGCATGCACAGGTTTTCCTAGTCTCCCTGAAATCTTTAAGAGAGAAATATTAAAATCTTGTTAATGATTCTTTTTCTGTTGTTTCTGCTTCCAACTCATACAGATGAGTTGGAGGATATTGACTTATACATTACATACTTTTAGCATGAGTCCCATGCAAAATGTGTGTGACTTGGGACGCCTGCAGTAGGCTATACTCGGCCTACGGTCCTCACACCTCCCGCCAACACGCCTTCTAAGTCGGGACCTCTCCCAACGTAACCCACATACTTTCCCTCTCAAACTTTCTTTGTACTTACGCGTACTTGGTAGGTTCAAACAAGCCATGCTAAAATGCAATGTTAGTGGCCTCATCTCTACACAATACTAGGCTTTATTAGAGCAAATTATCCGAAGAAGAAATGACAAAATTTAACATGTTCACATGTTGCTTCTACCGCATTCCTATGCTGAGTGGTCAGTCTAACCCCTTTATTGATTGTGAGAGGAGAGTGTGGAAAGGGAGGAGGGTGAGGATGAGGGGAGATGGGGAGGAGGATCTTTTTTGGACAAAATTTTATTCAGGTTTTAACAGACAGTTACACTCTCACAAACAGTTAATTATATTTGTGGTTTTCATTATGCCCTGACTTAGTTGACAGTTCTTTACAGAGCAGAGGAGATCCCAGGTAACAAATTAAGCCAATTATTTAATAGTTAGAAAAAAAATGAAAAAAAAAATGATGAAAGATGATGAAAAATGAAGTTACCTGTCTATTGGTTATAAATTACAGCTATTATGCGAGAGTCATTAATATATTGGATTCTGTGATTCAGTACTCCGTACACATAATTGCAAAAACAGGCAGTAAAAATAGCCATATGGTTGGGTTGCGGTCGTGGGGAATGAATGGATACTGAAACGGGTTGGCCAATAAATCCAAGGGAACTTGGATTTTTTATTCCGAAACAACAGACATGAATAATGCAGAAACACATGAAATAAGAATAAATACATGAATACAGCAGCAAAGAAATTTTTTTAAAGTGATATGTCCGCTCAGTGCAACCGTTTAGATCAAAGTGTCTGTGGATCGAAATGGTCGCCAACAAGTTATAAGTTTTTTAAGTTAATCAATCATTTAATGAACTATTTTTCTGTTTAACTTTATAATCAGTTTAAGTTAATGTATATATTGTGCGTTTCCCAAGGAAACAAATTCTACGGACAACTATTTGTGCGCAATGGCAAGTCATAGTTAGCAGTTTAGTTTTTGCTCGACTGAAAATGCTTAATATTTAATTAAAAATGCTTATGCTTAATTATATGTGTTAATTTTGTGATAATAATATTGGATAAAGAACATAACACTCTTTTGAAACCCAGAAATCGCAAAGGGTGTAGTAGGTGTAGATCACTCAGATTCAGTCATGGGTGGTCCTCTCTACAGTTGTCAATCAAACCAAGATAGCTAATAGAATACAAGACATGTAAACCAATAGGATGTCACACTGGCCTTCAGGGATTTACTGCAGAGATGGTAGAAGGTTGTCAATCAAACAGTCCTAACCAATAGGATGTCACACTGGCCTTCAGGGATTTACTGCAGAGATGGTAGAAGGTTGTCAATCAAGCAGTCTTTGCATAAGTGCCAAGTTAGTAGTGTTGGTGTGAATTACATCACACAGAGATGGGCATCCAGATATCCTCCCAGATAAGTGTCCACACTCCTTACACCAACCCTCAACCAACACCTCAAAATGTATCACATGAACTGGCTACTCAGGATGATTGACAGAATGGTATGCAATTCACTAACATTCACGAATTTTTAATTCCGTAGAATGTAAAAAGTGGGCGTGGCAGTTGCGTGCAAGAATGACGTCACAATAGTCTCTGTGAACTCCCGATGACGAATTCATCGAGGGATCGATTGGTTATATAACCTTACAATTGTTTCACATATCAATAATAAGCAACATGACTGTACAGCTTACTGGCTTAACTACCCAAATCGGCAGAGTTTTTTCCAATT
The DNA here is from genome assembly GCA_942159475.1 of Sthenelais limicola. NCBI lineage: Eukaryota > Metazoa > Annelida > Polychaeta > Phyllodocida > Sigalionidae > Sthenelais > Sthenelais limicola. The sequence continues at coordinate 50,709,568 of OW804098.1, forward strand.
TCCAATATGACTCCCCTCCCCATGAGCCCCCCCCCCCCCGCCCCCACTTCAACCACACACACACACAGACACAGAGCAACGGCCTAGTCCTAGAATTACTATTAGAATGCACATAACACTCCCAATCCTGAGTTGTTTAATCACATTTGATTTGTCACAATAACAATCAGGTGCTCCCCACCACAACAGCTATCACCTTTCTCTCAACTTCCACTACCTTGGCTGCTCTATACTAATGTAAATTGAGTGAATTCAGAGCTTGGGTTGTTGATTTCTCATAGGTGGAATACCCCTGCAACAGTTGTAAAACACCCATGAAACACTCAGGTCGACAGTTCGACTCCCACCTTAGGTAGCTTGTTTTTTCTATCGAAGATCATTTTAATTGTGTCCATAAATGAAGTAAGAAATTATAAAAATATTAATGTACAATGATTACATGATGGTTCTATCAATAACAATTGTTGAAACATGTTTTTCTCCAACAAAATGCCTGTGCATAAATAACGAAAATGGCTACGAGGAGGTCTGCACCTCCTCTCAGAATTAGCCTCTCAGAGAGGGTTTTGGGCATGTAGTGATTGTTATTTTCAAGTGAAAGAACACTATGAAGTCAATTTAGCTCTCGTTAGGGTCAGGAAAGCACAGAGCAACGGCTGTGCAACACTATAAAAATTTTCGCAATCTGTATTCGTGTTAGCTCGCATTAAAACCCAAGTTTAATCAAATAACAGGGCAACGCACCCCAGGTGCAAGAGGAGGAGGGTGGGTGTCTGGAGCTCAAATGTTTGGTCTTCATCTCGTTCTATAATATTGGAGATAGTCCTATATTTTACAATATGAGGTATAGTTAATATAGTATTCATCAGCAGTCATAATTATCTATTGAACATTTAAATAATCTAAGTCGGTAGAACACCATAAACTATAATCCATGCGATCTGAATTTTGAAGTTTTATTACAATGTTAGTATTAATGTTTATGTGAAAAACGAAGAATGATATCGAAAGCTCAATGGGTAGGAATTGTTAGGTAGAACCTTTCCCCTCCCTCTTCCCCTTCTCTCTCAAATGAATCCTTATCTTTTTCTCATTGAATTTTCCCCAAATATATTCAAAAATAAAACCGGGAATTATACCAATCCTTGAATGTATTATGCCCGTGACCCAATGACCCAATGAGCCAGTCAGCCCGTGTTTTCACTTGTACCAACGAGACTAGAGAAGAGAGGACCGGGTCCAAAGCCCTAAACTTCTAAGGCAGAATGTATACCTTATCGGGTATAATTTATCTAACCACAAGGCCCACATCAGAGTCCTCCAGTGCCACACAGCATGAAACCACAGGCCAGGCGGCAATCCTTTAGTCCCGAGCTTGTTTTCAGCCCTAAACTCCATTTTCTTAAACTCCCATAAAAGCCCCTGACCCACATAAACTTACAAGAAAAGAGGGTTACTTTGGGTCCAGGTTGTGGCCAGGTTACTTATGATATCTATATGGTAAGCATTTGGTGTGAATCCCCTAGTCTTTAGCTTTCAGATGGTATGTTCCCCTTCTTTAAGGACTAATATGACTTGGATCTATTGAGCTGAGTATTAAGCTCTCAAATTCTCATAAATATTTGTAATTTATATAATGTTCCGATCTGGTGAAAGAATATTCATTAATTGGACATGTGTATAATAGTTTGAATTAGCAGTTCAAACTTGTCCCATCATTTTCACCAGATCGGAAGGCATGAAAATAGCAAAATTATTGGGCCTACATGCAACAGCCATTGTAAAGCAGCTGAAGATGGAGCCATGTGGAGTGACCACATCTGCCCACTTCCAAGAAAACCACACACCACTATCTGTCATTAGCCCTTAATGGGTGATAAGAATCGAAAACAAGCTCGTCCTAGGTTCCCCCCATATAGGCCCCTCAGTCGGTCCTCTCTTCCCTCTAGTCTCGTTGCTTGTACCAAACTGGACTGCGGACTCAGACTCAGTGTGTGTGGGTGTGTGTTTGGGGTGGGCCCACTGGGGGTGGGGGTGATATGGGTCACTTGGAAACAGGAGTCACTTACTCTGATTAGGACGACCTCTTATCATATCAATATACATCCTCCCAACCCTTCCCCTACTATGTTCTGGGCTGATTTCCCTCCTTTGATAATTAATATAATAGTCATTTCGATTTCGATTTCGATTGCAGGTCTGTGTCATATTGGTAAATAAGAAACATCATGATCGAAATATGAATGAATAAGTTTTGATTATACACGAAGATTATAATAATTTTGGTCTCAAGACAAGACTCATGTAATCCCATCTTTTCAGATCGATCAAGAACAACGAATATTTAAAGACCAGGGTATATTATCTCCACATCCAGTCCAGTATGGATAACGAAAAATAATTCTAATTTTTAAAAATTTCCGTGCCAACATTTCCCTAAAAAGTCCGTCCCAAAATGTCCGTCCCAAAAATTCTCGTGCCATAGAACTCTCGTGCCAAACTGGCATGAGAGTTCTATGGCACGAGAGTGCTAACTTTATGGACACCCCTGCTAAAACGGTTTTAGTCAACGGCACTGGTTCCCTGGCACCAGTTCCCTGGCACCGACTTTTTATTAGCGCCAGCCCTGGTCTGCGGCAATGTACTGCTTGCCACATGTGTCCCTCATAAAGTTATGAAGAACACATGTGGCTTTGATGATGTCTTCCACTCTATCTATTCGCATACGCAAGTCTTGCCTGCATGTATATGGCGAATTTGGCTGCCAAGATGCCGAAGACGTTTTCGGCATCTTGACAGCCGATAGTTGAATATTCTCTGCTTCACTGATAAGCCCTGTCCAGGATAGGGCTTCATCAGTGAAGTAGTGAGTGGAAAGGCATCATCGCCGACCAGGTAGAACAACAGGTCTCGTTCCATTCCATTTACTGGGGTGGCTCTTGGTATGTGGAGAGGGTTAGCCCGGGCGGACACCATGCGTTTGAAGTCACATTGTCACTTGCCATACGCCGCCATCACTTGCCGATCCCTCGGCCCTGACATCGATAAACAGCCATCAGTACAACTGAGAAGTATCCCTTATAATTGTGGAACATGCTCTAAGCCCGGGCTCTCAGTGTTTAGCGGTTTACGAATGCGGATATGCCGTCAACCGCTCCGATGACGTTCGGAAGATTCCACCTGTCGTTGAAACCCGTGGCTACTCTCTTCCAATCTCGGTCCGTGCATGGGACCTAATAATGAAAAAGTATTAGTCTGCTGCTTAAAATAATTTATTGACATTTTATTAGTAATGAATTAAATGTCGTAAAAATATTCTGTATTGTCTACGCTATCAGATGCGTCTACTCATCGCGATAAGTTCAGCAATCTACAGCCGACTTGCTTATGTATGAGCATACAGATCTATAGGTGTCCTCGTGTAGTTAAATCTCTGGTTTTAGATTCAGATAGGGTTCTCACCATTGCCATATACGAATGGAGAATTTAGACTGATAGATAGATATCATCACATCACCAAGTTGTACAGGGGTGACGTCTTATGTGACAAAAAGACTATTGGGATTTCTTGTAATATTATCACCGATATTCATTAATCATGCAGTACACGTGTATACTAAATCCTACCGAAATAATTATTTGAATGTCAATAAAGGCTCTTAATAATTACTTAAGGTCTATAAGTATTTTTAGTGAGACTGAGAATAAGTTAATGAAAGGTAAGTACCTGTGTTATATTATAGGGAGCGATGGAATAAGAAGGTCCGTTCACAGCAATGACTATTATAAGAATGTTTATTAGAACTGCGTTGGTGGGTGACGCGGAGGTCACCCACATGACTGGGCACACAGGCCTGTCACTCGGTGAGAGGGGGGTCACTACCCAATACATACATACATGTCACTATACAAGAGTAATACATAATAAAGGCGTAAAATAAAGTAGTAGTTAACCTATATATAGCATAGCTCCCTCCTCTCTTTCCAGATCAAACATTAGTTTGATCTAGAAGACAGTTAATAAAGAACATAATATTTTATTTTATAATTCATAAGAAATGTTAATGCGGGTACAGTTTGCGTTGCAATACTGCGCGGCGGTAACAATCGAGCTCGCTAACCTACAGCGACTCGCGCGCGACTCCAGTATCTGGGTCACGTGACTAAAATATATCTAAATGTCTAATCTATACGAATCTTTAGGCACGCGCTACCGCGCGAGTAACCTAAAACCTCAAAACGAATAGAATAGGTGAAATCATTAAAGCATTGATTTCCAAGGTACAAATGGCGTAATACACATCTATACGCAGGTAAAACATATCACAAAATACAAATTATGACCTCGATACAATGGTTGAAGCACATCGTATAGTTTCTTGCAGGTGTGATAAACAATAGCACTCACTGTGCTCAATCCCACCCTAAATTGCTGGTGGATCGACCAGAATCCGTCTCATAGTAAATTAAATAAAAATGATTAAAGCGATTATAGTAATGTCAGAAATCAAAGACAGTACAGTGTTTATAAATCGGTCATTCCTTCTATAAGGTTAGAGTATAAATATTTAACTGGTTATCCAGGAGAATTATATTATAATCATAATGGCATATTGCCATTCAACTTGTAGAAGACTTTTTTAATGTAAACATACCCAAGCGTGATACATAATCGGATCTCGGCAGGTATAGCCTTTCTGTACCGCGTATCCTGCTTGGTGATGTGTGGGCACATCAATTCCAACAGTTGTTCGAATGTATCAGGAGGCATCCTCAGCGTTCGCATAATATACGATGCTTCTCCATCCTAAAATGTTGAAAATATATGTAACATATATACTTGCAATTTTAAAATATTAGAACCTTTCCCAATACGGTAATAATAACCAGGCCAATTATCAGTTAGCCAATTATCATTTGTCCACTTTGACATTAGTATTTAATTTATATTAATATTGAATTATATATGAAATTATATATTGAAAATATGATACAAAGTACCGAATAAGTATAATAATTTTAGTTCGCATGGGTAAAATTAAATCGCCTATGTACATTGATGTATGGATAGATTTATTTACATCTATTAGTAAAGCTATATTTGTTTCTTAATCAGCATATTTCACATTATGTATACTTTGACAAAACACTAATGGAAACTTTTTTAAATATATATATGGTTGTCTAGGGATTGCCATTGGGAGATATTTTTTCCTGCTACTTTCGTAAAAAGATTTCGTCATAATATGATTAAAACATTGGCATTAATATTTAACAATATATATAAGTGTAACAACACAAATTATTATCAAATAAAATTATTAAATCAAATTATTATCTGTTGTAGTCCATAAGAGTATAATCATAGTAATATATAATATGATATATGTAATAATTTAGACAGGCATAGTCATTATTGTATTGTATTTATATATAGCATAACACATTTAATTTTTATATGTAAGGAGCTTAAGTAAGGAGTTTATGTACTTACGTCAAGCAGCTCACAGTACAAGGTGTACATGGTCGGGGGGGGGGAGGTTTCTCGGGATCATCCCTCCGTCTCAGCCAGGCCTTCATCCACACTCTTGTGGGGGGCTCTTCGAGGGCATCCTCCAAAAAGGCGATAGTCGCCCCCAAAATGGCGAACACAGGGCCAGGGTGTAGCAGTAGTTCCGCCATCTTCTTCTGCGTCGAGCGTGACCGGAAGTAAATAGACGAGGTACTTACCGCCAAAAATTAACGAGCTGCTCCTACCCCACCTACCGTCACTCCCAAGTATGGAGCGATTGCTTAATCTGGCCGACATTGGGACACTAATCGGAGAGCACTTGGCTAGGTGTGGGTCCACGTCCCCGATTAATTCATTTTTACTAAATCGGCAGAGAATTGCTCCTGGTGTGGGTCTCCACAAATGGACAGTTTAACCCATTGAGGACGGGCTGATGCCTCAAGGCATCAACATCAAAATGGCTCAGGGGACGGGCTGATGCCGCAAGGCATCACACATAATTTGGCTCAGGGGACGGGGTGATGCCTCAAGGCATCAATTTTTTATATAAATTGAAGGGGGCATAACTTAATAAAAAATGAACAGATTTTGATGAAATTTAAAATATATGTATACAAACACACTAGAAATATTTGTATAGGTATGTTGTCATGGAGACAATAATGATAACGTCAAAACTAACATATACGTAATGCTGGAAAGTGAACTTGGAGCAAGGTTGCCGCCATATTGCACCCAATTGAGACCCATTATTTTAATTATTGAAGACCAAATTCTAGAAATTATGAAAAAATATGATCAATAACTGTTTACACCTATTAAACGATGTATATGACATATATTATTTGAAGAAAATATTCTTAAAGTGTTTTTAAACCCTAAACCTCATGTTAAACACCCGTCCTGAAGCCCAAAAAGGCGGAAAAGGGCCCCCGTCAGCCAGGCAAAATATGTGTAAACTGCCCCCTGCATAACCTATGTACATAGATTTCACATGACTTCACCCCGGTGGCTGGGGAACCCTACTAGCCGCCATAATTGGGGTCAGCGCTTTCCTTGCGTCTATGGCGTGGTCATCAAAACAAAGCTGATAAACTTCACAATGGTGGATACTTGAGTAATACTACACTAAAAGAAGATAATCTAACCTATAACGAAGGGTTTGTTTAGGCACATTAAAATTGGTGAAGGTTAAAACGGCCCAAAAAAGTCCAAAAAGCCCAAAAAGCCCAAAAAGCCCAAAAAGCCCAAAAAGTCCAAAAAGCCCCAAAAAGGCCTTTTTAGCTCTTACCATATGCAAATGAGGTCAAAAGTGGGCGTGGCTAGTGGTTTAGCCAATAGGAGGCCATGCACCATGCTAACTAGGTCATCTAGAGGTCAAAAGGAGGCAGGGCTAGTGGTTTTAGCCAATAGGGAGCCTTGTACCATGCTAATTAGGTCATCTAGAAGTCAAATGGGGGCATTTTAAGTATTTTAAGCCCCAAAAGAGGCCTTTTAACTCTTCTTATATGCAAGTGAGGTCAAAAGGGGCGTGGCTAGTGGTTTAGCCAATAGGAGGCCATGTACCATGCTAACTAAGTCATCTTAGAGGTCAAATAGGGGCGGGGCTGGAGGTTTCAGCCAATAGGAAGCCTTGTACCATGCTAATAAGGACATCTAGAGGTCAAATGGGGGCATTTTTTAGTATTTTAAGCCCAAAAAGAGGCCTTTTTAGTTCTTCTCATATGCAAGTGAGGTCAAAAGGGGGCGTGGCTAAAGGTTTAGCCAATAGGAAGCCTTGTACCATGCTAATTAGGTCATCTAGAGGTCAAATGGGGGCATTTTTAGTATTTAAGCAAAAAAAGAGGCCTTTTTAGCTATTCCGATATGCAAATGAGGTCAAAAGGGGGCGTGGCTAGTGGTTTAGCCAATAGTAGGCCATGTACCATGCAAACTAGGTCATCTAGAGGTCAAAATGGGGCGAGGCTAGTGGTTTCAGCCAATAGGAAGCCTTGTACCATGCTAATTAGGTCATCTAGAGGTCAAATAGGGGCGGGGCTAGTGGTTTCAGCCAATAGGAAGCCTTGTACTATGCTAATTAGGTCATCTAGAGGTCAAATAGGGGCGAGGCTAGTGGTTTCAGCCATTAGGAAGCCTTGTACTATGCTAATTAGGTCATCTAGAGGTCAAATGGGGGCATATTTTAGTATTTTAAGCCCCAAAACAGGCTTTTTAGGTCTTCTCATATGCAGGTGAGGTCAAAAGGGGGTGTGGCTAATGGTTTAGCCAATAGGAAGCCTTGTACCATGCTAGTTAGGTCATATAGAGGTCAAATAGGGGCGAGGCTAGTGGTTTCAGCCATTAGGAAGCCTTGTACTATGCTAATTAGGTCATCTAAAGGTCAAATAGGGGTGAGGCTAGTAGTTTCAGCCAATAGGAAGCCTTGTACCATGCTATATAGGTCATCTAGAGGTCAAATGGGGGCATTTTTAGGATTTTAAGCCAAAAAAGAAGCATTTTTAGCTCTTACCATATGCAAATGAGGTCAAAAGGGGTGTGGCTAGTGGTTTAGCAAATAGGAGGCCAAGTACCATGCTAACGAGGTCATCTAGAGGTCAAAACGGGGTGTGGCTAGTGGTTTAAGCCAATAGGAAGCCTTGTACCATGCTAATTAGGTCATCTAGAGGTCAAACGGGGGCATTTTTAGTATTTTAAGCCAAAAAACAGGCCTTTTTCGCTCTTCTCATATTCAAGTGAGGTCCAAAGGAGGCGAGGCTAGTGGTTTCAGCCAATAGGAAGCCTTGTACCATGCTAATTAGGTCATCTAGAGAACAGATGGGGGCATTTTTAGTATTTTAAGCCCCAAAAAAGGCCTTTTGAGCTCTTACCATATGCAAGTGAGGTCAAAAGGGGGCGTGGCTAGTGCTTCAGTCAATTGGAGGCCATGTACCATGCTAACTAGGTCATCTAGAGGTCAAAACGGGGCGCGGCTAGTGGTTTCAGCCAATAGGAAGCCTTGTACCATTATAATTAGGTCATCTAGAGGTCAAATAGGGGTGAGGTTAGTGGTTTAAGCCATTAGGAAGCCTTGTACTATGCTAATTAGGTCATCTAGAGGTCAAATGGGGGCATTTTTAGTATTTTAAGCCCCCAAAAAGGCCTTTTTAGTTCTTCTCATATGCAAGTGAGGTCAAAAGGGGGCGTGGCTAATGGTTTAGCCAATTGGAGGCCATGAACCATGCTAACTAAGTTATCTATAGTGGTCAAAAGGGGCGAGGCTAGTGGTTTCATCCAATAGGAAACCTTGTACCATGCTAATTAGGTCATCTAGAGGTCAAATAGGGGCGGGGCTAGTGGTTTCAACCAATAGGAATCCTTGTACCATTATAACATGGTCATCTAGAGGTCAAATAGGGGCGAGGCTAGTAGTTTCAGCCAATAGGAAGCCTTGTACCATGCTAATTAGGTTATCTAGAGGTCATATGGGGGCATTTTTAGTACTTTAAGCCCCCCAAAAGGCCTTTTTAGCTCTTCCCATATGCAAATGAGGTCAAAAAGGGGCGTGGCTAGTGGTTTAGCCACTTGGAGGCCATGTACCATGCTAACTAGGTCATCAAGAGGTCAAAAGGGGCGAGGCTAGTGGTTTCAGCCAATAGGAAGCCTTGTACCATTATAATTAGGTCATCTCGAGTTCAAATAGGGGCGGGGCTCGAGGTTTCAGCCAATAGGAAGCCTTGTACCATGCTAATTAGGTCATCTAGAGGTCAAATAGGAGCAAGGCTAGTGGTTTCAGCTAGTAGGAAGCCTTGTACCATTAAAATTAGGTCATCTAGAGGTTAAATAGGGGCGAGGCTAGTGGTTTCAGCCATTAGGAAGCCTTGTACTATGCTAATTAGGTCATCTAGAGGTCAAATGGGGTCATTTTTTAGTATTTTAAGCCCAAAAACAGGCTTTTTAGGTCTCCTCATATGCAATTGAGGTCAAAAGGGGCGTGGCTAATGGTTTAGCCAATAGGAAGCCTTGTATAATGCTAATTAGGTCATCTAGAGGTCAAATAGGGGTGAGGCTAGTTGTTTCAGCCAATAGGAAGCCTTGCACCATGCTAATTAGGTCATCTAAAGGTCAAATGGGAGCATTTTTAGTATTTTAAGCCCCAAAACAGGCTTTTTAGGTCTTCTCATATGCAGGTGAGGTCAAAAGGGGGTGTGGCTAATGGTTTAGCCAATAGGAAGCCTTGTACTATGCTAGTTAGGTCATATAGAGGTCAAATAGGGGCGAGGCTAGTGGTTTCAGCCATTAGGAAGCCTTGTACTATGCTAATTAGGTCATCTAAAGGTCAAATAGGTGTGAGGCTAGTAGTTTCAGCCAATAGGAAGCCTTGTACCATGCTATATAGGTCATCTAGAGGTCAAATGGGGGCATTTTTAGGATTTTAAGCCAAAAAAGAGGCATTTTTAGCTCTTACCATATGCAAATGAGGTCAAAAGGGGCGTGGCTAATGGTTTAGCCAATAGGAGGCCATGTACCATGCTAGCTAGGTCATTTTAGAGGTCAAATAGGGGCAGGGCTAGAGGTATCAGCCAATAGGAAGCCTTGTACCATGCTAATTAGGTCATCTAGAGGTCAAATGGGGGCATTTTTAGTATTTTAAGCCAAAAAAAGGCCTTTTCAGCTCTTCCCATATGCAAATGAGGTCATAAGGGGACCTGGCTAGTGATTTAGCCAATAGAAGGCCATGTACCATGCTAACTAGGTCATCTAGAGGTCAAACGAGGGAGGGGCTAGTGGTTTCAACCAATAGGAATCCTTGTACCATTATAACATGGTCATCTAGAGGTCAAATAGGGGCGGGGCTAGTGGTTTCAGCCAATAGGAAGTCTTGTACCATGCTAATTTGGTCATCTAGAGGTCAAATGGGGGCATTTTTAGCGGCAGCGGCACAGGTCACAGGTCATTGACCCTCTGGCCCATTATACACATATAACCCATATTTAGAATATATATACAAAAATATTAATAACACTGTTTTCTCCTTGTGCCCCTGTTAAATTGGCTGAATTCTTGTTTTGGTTGTTTATGAAAGTGAATAATATAAGTTATGTCTGAGTATTTAGAGGCAAAATTAGTAGGGAAAAAATTAGAAAAAATAGTTTTCACCCCCCCCCCCCCCTCTAGACCCCCGCCCCCTCCTAAACGGCGACATGGGCACCCTCTAGACCCCTGTTACGGTGACATACTGTTTTTGCTTGCTGCTATCATCTCCCAAAAATTTAGACCCCTGTTACGGCGACAAGGTGCTTCCAAATAAATTATTTTTTCATAATATTACCAAAGAATTAAATTGGGAAGTTGAAAATAGTGATTTTTTAACCGTACAACATATTATTTCAGAGTAATGTGTTTTCAAAAAAAATCTGGCTTCATTTTTTAAACAGTGGTTATGATAAGAAAAACCTCGTTTGTTATGTGTGGTGCTGGCAGGAAAATAAAACATAAAACATAACCTCTCGCCCAGTCTTATCTGGGAGCTTTCTAACTGAATGTAAGGGAAGCCGCGTTAAGTTACCGCAAAAATTACGCCAGGGCGTAGACAGATAAGATAGGGAAACAGAAAACTAGATTGAAATTATAGGACCAGAAATCTCTTTTGACAGAGCTAGACGAAAAACAAAATATCTTGCAAGTTTTAGAGCAACATGAGCTAAATAAAGCACAGGGCGCCTTAGTTAGGTCCAGGGCCAAATGGTCTCTGGAACGTGAGGAACCAACTAAGTATTTTTGCTCGTTGGAGAAACACAAGGATGAGAGAAAGGTAGTCAGCTTTCTGTGAATGGTGCACTGGTGGAAGCTGGGGGAAAAATTCGGGAAGAAGGAGAACGGTTTCATAAACAATTATACTCTGAATTCCAAATTAACGAAGAATATGCCGAAGTTTTTACAATACCAGAGGGCATTAATCAGTTAGATGACACAGACAATGAAGTTCTTACTCGCCCCTTTGAGGCTCATGACATCGAAAAAATATTAAAAATCTGAAGCCAAATAAGTCTCCTGGATGCAATGGTTTCACTTCTGAGTTTTACATCTTCTTCGGGTACACCATCAAAGATATATCTATGCCAAGGCTGATTAGCAGCCTCCTTCAGGGAAACTCTCAGACAGTCAATGAAGAGGGATGATCAGTGTCCTGGCCAATAAAGACACAGATGTTATCCACTTAAGAAACTGGAGACCCATTACTTTACTTAACATTCCAAGCATTTTATACCAGGCATAGCCCGTGTCATAGGACATTAACCTTTGGCCTGTATAATGCAATGTTACGTAACAATGCAAAGTGACGTAACTAATTAATTTTATTTGTGCCTTGGGACAATGGACATAATATTTTAAGTGTCTATTACATAATTTATAACATTGTTATGTAACGACGCATAATGACATAACCAATTAATTTTATTTGTGCCTTAGGACAAGGGATTAAGTTGCTGCAGGGATAAGACTTTATTATGTATTACCTAACATTACATAATTCATACCACAGGTGACTGGAATGTTATTGTTAATTTCATTATTGTTACATAATAAGGATGATTATGTAATCCAATGTTGGAGTAAAATTCTCACCTCAGCTGTCACTTAAGCAATTTTTAGATTAATAAATTAGTTTTTCTCCACACTCACTGAGTTTGTTTAATTGCAATTTTAATTTTCCCAATTTTTAATTATGTAACCTGGCGTAATGTTGCATGGCACTGTTGCCTATGCATTTTTCATAATTTTAATTATGTATTATTACGCAACATTACAGGGCACTGTTGCCACTGTACTTTTCATAATTCTAATCATTAATTATTTTCAATTGCGTAATTATTATGCAAGGTTACACATGCTTCAATTTTAATTTAATTACGTAATCACTTAATGAGATTATGCAACATTATGCAATAAATGTTATCATATCTTATCCTGGTACAGGTGACATTCCAATATGTCACCTCAAAATTCATGCTTTCTATTATATAATCTTACATAATACTTCCGCCTATTACCTATTAACATTATATAACCTTAAGCCTTATGCCACAATTAGTGTAATTTAATAAATATTTCTTCAATGGAGCGATTTTCAATAATTGGGGGATAATATGTAATAACACATTAACTCATATAACTCAACGAATTTTCACCTATAGCTTTTTACAAGGCTCCCCTTGTTAGCTACAATATGTGGGACTGTCTTTACCTTTGCAAGTTAGTTACCACACCTGAGAACACCTAGGTTACACTATGATATACCTGTATCAGGAATAAACATGATTCTACATCAAACTCTGATTCTTCGTTTGCCTTTGCGTTACACCACTTGTAACAGTTTGATAGTATCATTGGATTTCACCAAAGCTTACGATTTGAGCTACTCTTTCTCGGACAGGGCACTGGCCTCCAATAATATAGGCTATAGATCTTGGATTAAAACTTTATTGGAAGGTACCAGAGCCACTCTCGATCCCCTCTCTTCCTCCTCCCCTCTCTTCCTTCACCTCTCTCTTCCTCCTCCTCCTCTCCCTCCCTCCTCCTCTCTCCCCCTACCTTCTCTTTCTCCCACCTCGTGCCTCCTTTCCTCACCTCATACCCTCCTTCGCTCCTTTCCACCCCCTCTCCTACACCTGCTCTCTCCTCTTCCTCTCCCCGCCTAGGTTCTCCTCTTGCTCCTGTATTATAATCTCTCCTCTCTCCTCCTTCTCGCTCCTCCTCCATTCTCTCCCTCCTCCTTCTCTCTCCTATTCCTCCCTCCCCCTCCTTCTCCCCCTTCCTTCCTTCACTCCTCTCCTCTCTCTACCTCCCCCTTCTTTCCCATCTTCCTTTCTCCCCTACCTCCTCTGTCTTCCTCCTCCTCCTTCTCTCTCCTCTTCTTCCCCCTCCTCAAAACGTTTTGTAATAATGGTCATATCTCTAACTGGTTTGACATCAGGAGAGGAATGAAGCAGGGCTACTCCATTTCATCGATTTTGTTTAACATAGAGCTTGAAAAACTGAAATGATAAGAAGAAATAAAGAAAGTTCAGGAATACTATACTTCGAACAGATCACAAAGCTAAAATAGTACATTTTGCAGATCTGATCTAATTCTCTCAGTAAAAGACGAAACACAAAATGCGCGATATTGTCTCAGCATACTCTTCCCTGCGTTCCCATCCCACCCTCGACGATGAGGGACATAGATTTCAGGCCAAACAATTTAACAGTTAAACGAATATGTGTGTCAGCCATCCTGGCGTTTTACCACGTTGCCTATACAAGAGATGACAGAAACACAAATATAAATATCAATTACCAATATCTATTATCAACATAATTTTCAACAAATAGACTTATTATCTTACATCATGTAAAGATTATGAATTATGCTTTGTCTATTACAGTAGTAATAGTCACCAGCAACCCGCGCTTTTGTGAGCAAATATAGGAAATGGTAGTGATTTTGAAGGGATTTTGAAGGTTTTGATTGAAAGGTTGCTCATTTTCGCGCGGTAGACGCGGTGAGACTATAGGCGCGCGGTAGCGCGTTGGAGTGTTGGTAGGGGGATATGGGTGGGGAGAGAGAGGGGGGTAGGGGGTGGTGAGGGTGGGGAGAGAAGGGGGTGGTGAGAGAGAGGGTGGTGAGAGAGGAGAGGAGAGAGATCGGTGTCTTTGCCCATGTACTTGTCTTTGCCTATGTACTTGTTGATGTCAGTGCATTAAGTGGGTATGGGGTTATATTTGCTAGGGTGGAGAAGAGGGGGTGTTTGGTTCGGTGATTGTATGCTTTTGTCGGGCAGTTACATGGATGGAGGTGAGCGGGTACAGAGAGATGACGGGTACACAAGAGATGAAGTGTATAGAAATCCTTTATTTGAGTATTTTTTATATTTCCATTTGAATTGGGTATATAGTGTCACAAAAGCGCATCTAAGGTATAAAGTCCTACGTTAATCCTTTAAGTTTATGAGGCCTTTCTGGGTGCATGCTTTGCGCTTTTTAGTTAGTGTCATTTGACGGGGATGGGTATGGGGTGGATATTGGTAGATATAAATTAGTTTTGCTCTTTGATTCTCCGCAACAATGGCAACGTGCGCAAATTGTGTAAGGGTAGAATGGCGTTTCAAAGGCTAGAAATATGTGGTTTAGATTAAGATCGTCACAGCAGGTGTTATCCCATAGATCCATATTGTTTAATGGGAGTTGTTTTCCGTGGTAACATGACACATGGCTTTTTCCCTCCCTCATGAGTTGTATTTTCCAATCGTGCGGGCTTTGGTGTGATATGAGTGTATCTGGGTATTGTTCCTTTCTTTGACTGAACATTAGCATTAATCGGCTGTGGGAGCACTTATTTCCAGCAGATAGGACGGGGAGAACTTCAGCTGCGTTGAAATTTACAATTTTTTTGTTCTTTAATGTGTCGATGAATATGATTGCGGAGTTGAATGGACACTCATTGGTAAATCCTCTATATTCCAAAAAGGTTCGAGACGGGATAAAGAACTCTTTGGTTTCTTTGAATAATTTTTGCACTAGCACTAGTCTATAGTGTGTTGCGAAGTCGTGGAAGGCCCTATGTGAGATGAAAGTGGTATCCTTTTTAATGAATAGAATTTTGAGTCCTGCACTTTTAACAGGGCGCCACTCTTCCCCGTTTGATAGGCAAGCATTTGCTATAGCATTTGCTTTATCTTCACTGCAGATGTTGAATTGAACCCATGCGTTATTGCGTATGAATTTTTGCAGAATTTGTAGTGTTCTACATGGGTTTTCCATGGCTTTTTTTTCCTGTGCGTTTCGAAGGCGATTGAGATATCTATATCTGTATGGACCCATTGCGTTGAGAAGACTGTTTGTTTTGAGTTTGGTGGTGCTCGATCTTTCTTTAAATAAACCCAGTGAAATGTATTGCCTCATTACCTCACCAGGTGGAGTTGGTCATATGCAACATTGTAGATATATATGTGAGGCGATTCATCAAAAAGAGTCCCATGTCGGCAACTTTCATTTTGAGATATAGGGCTCCAAAGGTGGTATAGGACTTTTTCGGTCGAAAACTTTTTTTCCCGTAATATTAATCTTTATTATGTTTTTTTTTAGACTGGAAAATATTTTGTACCAAAAACAATTATTTACGCTTCATAACGGCCGGTAAACATTTTCCTAACATGGTTGGATGGGTTTAAACAAAGGAGCCGAAGGCTATTTTTCACTAAATTCACTCGTACGCCGTGGACATTTGATCGTAGGGTACCCCAGCACATTTGGTATCCTCGGAAAGCCGCGAATCTCCTCTAGCCAATGGGATTCTTCCCTTTTGAATCGCCGCGTAAGTAAACCAATCACAGAGCTCTCTCCAAGTGCATTCGGCGTAAACAATGGTTGCTAGGGTCGTCAAGGGAGCCCACGAGGGGTCGATACAGCCCTGTGATTGGTCCAGCCGCTCCGAAAGATCAACTTCCGGCTGACGCCATCTTCTAGCGTGGTCTTGGATTTGAATCGAAGCGACCAGTTATTCCTCGATTCCAGACGATACAAGACGTGTTTTACTCTCCAACAAAGTTTTAAATGGACCAAGGTTTATTATTTAAACATGGAAGCTGAGGCCACCGTCGCAGAAGCTCTTAATGGCATCGCTCGAGCCAATTTGGGAGGTGTTGTCGACAACGCCGAATGGCGTAACCTCATCGAAGAGTATTTTGTGTTCAACGAGGAAACAGAGACGGTGGAATCTGACTCAGATGGAGAACCAGACGTCCCTGATCAGCCTGAAACTCCGGAGACGAACGAAGAAGAAGTTGAGGAAGCATCAGAACCTATTCTTATTATTGATCACATGCAGGCAGTCGTGGACAAGGAACGGGAAAAGTGCTCCACGTTTCGGTAAGTGTTGGTGCTCTGCAGCCATCTTTTCTATCGTGTGTGTTGACATGCTGGGGGACGCGATCTGAAAACTATGCTATGTACATCCCTGGAAATCATTCCAAATCTATAATCCAATGCTGTTATATGTGCTAGATACCTTGTGGGTATATTTAGAGGTTCTAAAATTTAATTGGTGTATGTTTTAAGTCGCATGGTGTTGTTCGTGCGTGGGGAGTTTAAGGCCCTCGAGATCTGGGGAGTAGCTATTTACTTGGGACGTCTGAGATTCCTTACTCGTCTCGTGTGGAATGTAGGGTTAAAAATACATTGTTTGTTTGTGTCATTATGGGCAAATTAAAATCTAGGATTTTGTCCATTTCAGATGTAACTGCCGATTGTTTAACGGCGGGCCATGCATAGACCAGTTCACTGTGGAACAGCGCATCTCTCATCGGTCGGAACATGACCAAATCCATCGAGGTAATTTCAAAATAATGTTTTTCTCTATTGCCTCATTGCCCATACATGCCTGTATAATACTCATTCAGTATTTTAATCAGTATTTTAAGCTGTAGCTTGTTAAATAATGAGGACACGTCCTACCCAATTACATAGGATAACTAATTACGTAGGATAACTGTAGGGACTCAGACTAAGATTGGTGTCGGTGATATTAGTCAGTCACAAATTCATTTTTACATTATTGTTATACTGTCGTTTCAGATGAGCTCGACATGGCACTCTTTGGCGTTTTCAATACTGTTACTGACAACAGTGATCGATGCAGTCCAACCAAGAAGGGGCGCCAGTGGAAGGGAGAGAGAAAACACCCAAAGAGCCACTACAGGATGCATAACAAGCCTATTTGCAAAGCTACCTTTAAATTCCTTTACAAGTGAGTGTTATCATGAATCTTGTGGTGCCCATTAATACTGAACATTAGATAGCTATTCATAATAACATGATTATTTGCTAAGAATCAATATTTTGGTATTGTCATTTTAAGATCCTGCATTATGTTCAATTTCTTCCTTTGTCAACGATTAAATTATTATTAATTATTTTTTCTATTTCTTTTCTCTCCCTTCACTTCTAGGATTAGCCAAAACTTGCTGACAGTTTTGCTAAAATCCTTCGCTGAGGATGGTCTGGTCACTCGTTCACGACAGGGTGGTGGTCACCGTGCTGTGAGGTCTTTGCCAATAGATGACCTGAAGAACACTATCAACTTCATCACATCTTATGCCGAAACACATGCTCTTGTCTTGCCAGGCAGAGTATCTTCTCACCACAGAGACGACATCTTAATTCTCCCCTGCCGTTCTACAAAAGCTGAAGTTCATCGTCTTTACACACAAGCCATGCAAGAGACTGGCAATAGGGCTGTTGCCTACTCCACTTTTGGTCATTTATGGCGCAAGTATCTTCCTAAAATAGTCACAAGTCGTCCCATGACAGACCTCTGCTGGGAGTGCCAGCGTAATAACAGAGACATTTCCTGTAGTAGTAATTTACCTGATGTTGTGAAAGCTGCCAAGTTAAAGAAACAGCAGAAACATTTAGACAGTGTAACTGCCGAAAGAACTCTTTATCAGAAATTTTGTGCTGATGCAAAAGAAGCGTACAGAGACAATGGTGAACCCCCCCTTGGCAAACATGCCCCTTGCTCATGTGACATTCGAGTACATCTCAGTTTTGACTTTGCACAACAAGTGCATTTACCTTCTTACCCGATGCAACCAGGTCCCCTTTATTTTCTCACCCCGAGGAAGGTAGGCCTGTTCGGTATTTGCATGGAAGGAATGCCTAGACAAGTTAACTACCTTATAGATGAGAGCCATTGCACCAGTAAGGGGTCAAATGCAGTTATTTCTTATCTGAATCATTACTTTGAAAACTATGGTCTGGGGGAGAAAGATTTAGATCTTAACTGTGACAATTGTAGTGGCCAGAACAAGAACCGGTATGTTTTGGCCTATTTGATGTGGCGTGTCCTTACTGGAAGGCACAGGTCTATTACACTTAACTTTTTGATTACTGGGCACACTAAGTTTGCCCCCGACTGGT
Source organism: Sthenelais limicola (assembly GCA_942159475.1). Lineage (NCBI taxonomy): Eukaryota > Metazoa > Annelida > Polychaeta > Phyllodocida > Sigalionidae > Sthenelais > Sthenelais limicola. The sequence goes on from OW804098.1 coordinate 50,728,016, forward strand.
GCTTTGGTCTCTTGAAAAAACAATTTCGTCGGGACAACGTTTCTTCTCTTCAGCAATTAAAAGCCAGTGTGCAGCGCAGTACGCCAGGGGGGGTCAACCAGGCCCAACTTGTAGGTGATGAAAGGGGTACTGTTTTTGTTCCATTGTACGACTGGCAGGCATTCCTGTCACCTTTCTCCAAATCTTTTCCAGGTATCAAAGGGTATCATCATTTTGAATTTTCTAGTGACAAACCTGGTGTTATTTCTTTCAGGCCATTTGTAGGCCCTGAAGATAGTGGTACTTTTAAAATGCTTACTGTTGATGTGGGTGATGTCCCTCAGGACAACCCACCCATTGTACCTTCTCCTGGACTGTCTGCATACAGACAGTGGTATCTTTTTAATTCTATTCGTGATTTTTGTACCGAAGAAACCAAAGACATTATGTGCCCCAAACCAACTGTACCTGAAGAAGGGCCAGGGAGGGGGGGGGATGGCTACATTGTACAGGCTCCTGCAGTCGCCCCAGTAAGAGGTAGAGGGAGGGGAAGTGGAAGGGCTAGAGGAAGAGGGAGGGGTAGAGGAAGGGGAAGGGGAAGGGGAAGGGAGAGGGAATCTTCTTCTGATGAATCATTAGAATTAGGTGGTGATGAATCTTCTGAGGAGGAGGAGGAGGAGGAACCTCAAGAGGAACCTCAAGCTAGGGGTAGGGGTAGGGGTAGGGGTAGGGGTAGGGGTAGAGGAACAGTAAGGGGAAGGGGCAGGGTAAGGGAATCTTCAGAATCTTCTTCGGATGGGGAGGTTGCACCTCCTCCAGCAAAGAGAGGTAGGGGGAGGGGGAGGGGAAATGTTGAGCAACGCCGGCCAGGGAGGGGTAGGGGTAGGGGTAGGGGTAGGGGCTGACTGCTATTTTATTGATTTTATTACTGATTTTATTACTGATTTTATTACTGGTGAATACTGTTGTACATTTTGTTTTGTTAGAATGAATGGGTGTGTTATCATGTATATATTGCAAGCACTGCACCAAAGAATTTTGTACAGAATTATTATACTCGTGTTAACAGGGTAATAAAATAAAAAATATTAAATGAAATGCACTGATTTTTTTATATATTGTGGCCCTACTAGTCTATAATACCTGCCCCAAATCTGAGAAAAATCCAATCATATGAACTGGTCATTTTGCATGACGACGCGTCCGACATAAATCCCACAAAAGTCTCCTAGAAATGTATTTTGCCCAAATTTCACCCAATTTTCATCGCGCGATAAAATGATAAGTTACTAAGTAAATGAACTGAATTTGGTATATGTTATGGCTATGGCAGTTAGTAAAGTGTGTCCCAAATTTCATAGAAATCGCTTGATAACAAATGCCCGTAACCAAGGATGGCGCGCCGAAGGTCACTCGCCGAACTTAAACAGGCTGTATCTCAGTTTCCGGCTCCTCCAGTAACCGCGTCCCTTAAATACTCACCGCAACCATAGAATTATACCCAATAGGCCTAAAATTAAGCTCTATACATCATTGGAAAGCTCTTTCCTGCTGCTTACCCATCCAATAGCTAACTCCAAAATCGATTTGGCCGACATGGGACTCATTTTGATGGAGCGGATCTCATATATGGCGGAAAAAGAGCGCGTGATTAATTTGAAAAAACATTTGACCATGGAAGAAGTTACATATGAGGAAGTTACTCAATTTTCCGATGCAGTGGAATTATACTTTTGTGCTCTTGAGCGAGGAATAGAGCGACATAAGTATGTTCAAGGACAAATGGCTTATTTACGCCAAGTGAGTGGATAATTTTGGAGTTTGGAATTATGACTTTGGAATTATGCCTTTGGGAATACTGTTGTGATTTTATTACTATGTCTATGTTATGATATTGTAAATGGAAGCAGCTAATAGGGAGAGGAGTACTTTTTGTATGGTGAGCTATTTTTATATTTTATATTTGACTGCATTAGTGAAAAGTGAACTGATTACAGTGAGCTGATTAGAGTGAGCTTATTAGAGTGAATTTTTTTTTCTATAGCTTCCAACGACTACTCATGAATTGAGTGCGACTGCTGCTGCTGCTGCTCTTGCTCCTGAGACCCCTGCTGCTGCTGCTCCCTTACCGGCTCATTTGCCTATGAGTGTACCTGAGGAGGGGGTTTTGTCACCGTTAGATTTGTCTATTCCGCTGGATATATCAGAGATTGATTTCCACACTACAGAGATTGAGGCTCCCACACTACAGTCCATTATCAAGGAGTATGGAATAGATAAAATGGAGAATGTACCAAGCGATCTGGATATATTGAATGCCTTGGAACAGCAGGTAACTTTGATTTGGACTTTAGACTTTAGAATATAGCATATAGCATCTAAAAAATATAACTAAGAGATGAGAATTACAATGTATATTTTTATTTAATAGTTAGCCGAACAAACTACAGTTCCTGGGGGAGAAGGTACGGGGAAGAAAGGGGTATTTGAAGTGGACGCGGAGAAGAAGGGGGTGGTTGAAGTGCCCCCGGCTGGTCCAGTGCTTTACAGTCCCATTTCATCATGCGACGAGGGTTCAAGAGAGTCTGTTGTACTTCCGCCGCTGGCGCCGTAGGAGGGCGTGGTGGAGGAGGAGGAGGAGGAGGAGGAGGAGGAGGAGGGTGTGAAGGAGACATTCCAGCCGTGAGCTCAGGTAAAATTGAGGAGCATCTTGAGTTTTCTAAAAAAAATACAAAAAAGTTGAAGAGTTGAAAGTGGCTCTACAATCTATTTTTTATATTTTAGGAGCTTTGTGACAGATGTGGATTAATGGTTGAATCTAATTCCAAGACTTCTGCCATGCATAATTTGGGGAAGTGCTTTTCCCTTTCCTTTGCTCCTGAGCAAGAAATGGATTATGGCAATGATGAGGAACTGATGATGGTTGATGATAAGGCTTCTAAAAGCTCACTTGAACATGAGGAGGAGGAGCAGGAGGAGGAGGAGGAGGAGGATAAGGAAAACATACATATGGGAAAAGTAAATACTTTACTTAAGAAAATAAAAGTCATACATTATTGAGAAATTGATTTTTTATTTCATAATCTTTCTTTTTCCCTTACAGAAACCACCCCGTTTTATTTTGTGTCGTTATTGCGAAAAGCCATTTAAGCGGAGGTTTAATTGTCAACGGCATGAGGTGACTTGCAAACTTCGCCTAAAGCCTTGTGGAGATTGTGGCTACAAGCCCCTGTCCAAAGCTGATGCCATTCATCACGCGTGTGTTCGCAACAGGACTTATAGGTGTCGTACATGCGATGACAAATTTGCAAATAGACGTGCTCTTTACTTACACCGAGGTTGACTTCATGGAAGAGGCGACGATCTTCAACCAGAGCCTTGGGATCCTGAAAACGCGCCCTTTGATGATCCCGCTATGGAAGAGGTGTTTAATGCAAATACCCGACAGGCACTGGGTGCAATTCAGTGTGATGGCACTGTGATCAATTTGTGATTGGCCGCAATCTAGTGAAATGCGATGTGTATGTGATACTTATGGCTATGTTCCTAGTTTCAACGCTTCTGAGCCCAACAATGATGCTCCTGCTCCTGCTGCTGCTGCTCCTTCTCCTAAGCCTGATGATGCTCCTTTCCTAAGCCTGCTCCTTCTCCTAAGCCGGCTCCCTCCGCTGCTTCTCCCGAGACTACAAATGTACGAGCTGCGCCTAAAACCTCACCAAAAAAAAAAAAAAAGGACTTGAACGCAGCGGGCACAAGCGAGTCCCACCGCCACCAGGAATTCCTGTCCAAGGTCAAAAGAGAAAAATCAAGCCTGATTGGAAAGCATTAGGCAACCTCGAGGTTTCTGAAAAAGATTTACTATGATCCTTCTCACCCAGCGGGATTTGGAACGGCGCGGCAATTGTACAAAGAAGCCAAAACTAAAGGAATAAATTTTGAGGATAAGGAAAAATTTTTGGCGGGTGAGGAAACGTATACTATATACAACGAATCCCCTTCACCCAAGCGCAAATTACGCGTTGTAGCAGCCCAAAAAAAATATCAGTTCGATGCTGATAGCGCCCATTTGGTCAAACTGCAAGATAGCAACGATTCCTACCGATATTTTCTTGTAGCCATCGATGTCTTTACAAGGTATGGCTACACTCACCCTTTAAAAAAACGCTAAAGGGGGTGGAAATGGTCGCAGCATTGAGAACCATATTTAGAAAAGGAAAACCTGATGTGTTTCGCTCCGATGGAGGCGCGGAATTTGACAATAAATGGGTGTGCAATTACTTTAACGAAGTGGGTGTGAAACAGGTGATTACTCGCAACAAGACCCAAGCATCGCTAGCAGAAAGGCTTATAGCTACGATTAAGCACAAATTGACAAAATATATGTTTCACAAGCAAACCCATCGTTGGATCGACGTATTACCTCTAGCCACGAAAGCTTACAATCTATCGAGACACCGGATAATTAAGCACTCTCCCAGCGATGCATTAACAAGCTCAAACGTTGATTTATGGGATGCTCAGTACGGCCCGAGAAAGAAAAAGAGAAGGAAAGTGAGTAAATACACGCCTCCATTTAAATCCATATTTAAATTTGAGGTGGGGGACACGGTGAGAATTTCAAAATGGAGGCATGCCTTTAGTCGAAAATACAACGAGAAATACACCCATGAGCTCTTTATAATCACATCCCATCAAGCAAAGCAGGCCATTCCTCAATACACCTTAAAGGATTGGAACAACAAGGAAATAGACGGCCGTTTTTTTTAGCATGAGCTTCAGAAAGTCTGCGTGAGTCAAGACACACTCTATAAAGTGGAGAAGGTCATTCAAAAGAAGAAACTCAAGGGAAAGCCAGGTTTCATAGTGAAGTGGCATCACTGGCCGTCCTCCTTCAATAGCTGGGTGTCTGAAAAGGACTTTAAAAATATTAACGAGGCGCAATAATGTATTTATTTTTGTCCTCAAACGACTCAAAAAATGAAGTTCCAGGTAACTCGATCTGGGACTTTACAGTAGAACTTAGGAGTACAACCAATTTCCAGGAGAAAGCATGGGAGTGTGCATTGATGGAATTGTACATATAGGGAGTGGAAACATTAAAAGAAGAGCTATTTGTATACTGCAGCCTGTTGGAGTACAGCTCATTGTCTCAGGACCGCTTTCGAAACCTGCCCAAAATCGTTAATACCCCCGGTGAAATAGTTCTACCCTTTTACATGCCTGTTAAACCTGAGAGCATGTGCGATAAGATTTGGATATATATAAGAACAGCAAGTGGAGCAGTTCCCTCATTTGATACGGATGAAGTGAGGTGCACGCTTGAATTGAAGGTGTTAGAATGAGCTTTGTGAGCTACCTTCCCGAAAAAGACAAGTGGGAAAATTTTACCAAAACAAAAAAGTCATTTGGAAAAGGAGCAGGAGGCATTGTAGAGGTTAATTCATCGGAGCAGGAAGTTTTGGAGCGAGCCAAAGCGGCTTTATTAGAGAAGAAAAACATGAAGCCTCATTCATCACATAGAAGGGGGACTGTTCGCAAGACAAAAAGGCAACCTCGTAAAAGAACGAAGGGTGTCCAAAAAAAGAGAAAAAAGATCCCGAAAAAACGAGTAACCAAAAAAAGAGCAACCAAAAAAACTTCTGGGAAACGAAAATTTAGACGATAATAATAATAATGTCGGCCTCCACATACATATTGAGCAATGCTGATGAGGGAATGACTAAGCGCATGGATATTTTTAATCTGCCTGAGGTCGACACTTCTGTTAGAGAGGTGGACATAGTCAAATTTAAACCCATGAGCGTCATATCGGGAGACTCACCCATTTCCTTCCATGTTCCAAGCACCTCTGGTGACTCAATAGACCTACAAAAAATTAGGATAGCTGCAACGTTGGAAATTCATGACTCCGCAGGCAATGTCATAAAACCAACCGACGATGTTACCTTGGTCAACAATGCATCGGTGTCCATGTTTTCTAGACTGGACATTGCTCTCCAACAAACTCAAGTCAACTCATCCCTTTCGACTAACTGGGCCTATAAATCTTACATTGACAGGCTTTTGAGCTATGGCTTTTCGGATACTATGAACTGGTTCTCAGCCACTGGCTTCACAAAAGATTTAGCAGGAAGCTTGGATGACCATGTAGAAACATCAGCTCTGAATTCAGGTTTAACTGAGCGCAACGCTTGGACGGCTGGAGGAAAATCGGTTCAATTGCTCACGTCCCTATGCAGTGAAATTACTGAGCAGGAGAGATTGCTCGTCAACGGTGTTCCTATCAATATTACTTTGTATCAATTGCCAGACGCCTTTAGGTTGCTTTACGCTCCTGGTGGTGGAACGTATTCACAGGCTGCTCAAAAGGCTGCTCAAAAGTCAAAAAAGACCAAGACGGGTGAGAGCGGAGGAGGAGGAGGGGATGGTTCTACTTCTCCCACAACACCTCCAACGCCAGCAAAACCCAAAAGCTATTCGTTCCACATCAAGGACATTACCCTCCTCGTGCCTTTTGTTAAAGTCAACGAGGGTCTATTGCAAGTCCAAAGTAAGCGCATTGAAAAGTCACCTGCCCTCTATCCCATCAATCGCTCTGAGATCCGAACATTCAACATCCCAGCTGGTAACCTGTCCTTTTCGGAAAGTCACTTGTTTGGGGATTTGGTACCCGGAGAGTTGATTGTGGGATTTGTGTCTGGAAAGGCATTCTACAGAGACCCAACACGAAATCCATTCAATTTCAAATCATTCAATTTATCTCGCATCAGTTTTGAGGTGAATGGTAAATTGGTGCCGGGACAGCCACTGGAGTTGGACTTTAAGAACAAACAAGTGACACAAGCCTACGCGCAAATCTTTGAGAGTCGCGATCCCTCTAAACACGAGAAGCCTAATCTGACCTTGGCCGATTTCTTAGGAGGTTATACTCTCTATGTGTTTAATATAAAACACTTTAGAGGAGAACCTCTTCTTTCCACAATCAATCGAGGCAACACACGCTTGGTGGTGTCCTTTTCGGAGAAGCTAACAGAACCAGTCTCGTGCATTGTCTATGGAAAGTCGCCAGCTCTGGTCAAAATCGACTCGACTCGACAGGTCTATTACGAAAGCTAAAACATGGACCAAAGCAAGGGAATGAGTTCTTTAGACATAGATCAATGTTTAAAATCAGTCAAAGGCTACCAAGGTGCAATGTCTTTTGAGGAGTTACCACTTGGAAAAATGTTAACTGGAGAAAGGTTTTATGTTGTTAATACAGCTAGACTGTCATTTTCACAAAATGTTATTGGACACTGGACTGTTATATACATTTCAAAAAATAATACTTTTGTAGAGTTTTTTGACTTGATGGGTAAAGATCCGGGTTATTACCACCGGGAAATGTTACAATTCTGTATAGACAATGGCAACAAATACAAGTACAGCTCTAAAAAGCTTCAATGTAGTGATTCTGCGCATTGTGGACAGTTTTAGACGGTATACTGCTTTTTAAAAAGCAAAGAAAATATGTCAATGGAAAACTTTATCGCATTGTTTACGGAAGACTAAACAGAATGAAAAAAAGATTGAATTTTGGAATAAATGTAGTTAAAACATATATTTTGTTCTCGTTGTTACTTACCGTCGTTACAATGAGGTTTCGTTGTCTCTCTCGTACAACACAACCTCCTCGGAAGGGGAGTATCAGACGTTAAGAAAAAGGGGAGTGGAAGGGATATTAGAGTTTATAGAATTTCTTTTTCTCCTCCAAATTAAAATGCCTGCGATAATAATGATAATGATAATGATTAAAACAGAGCCAGAGGTCATTCCCACAATAAAATTGGTATTATTAGGTAATGGTTGGTCGTGAGGGAGTGGAGTTGTAATATTTTCTGAGGAATTGGTGGGTGTTACAGTCAATGAAGGGAAAATGGCGGTGGTGGAGGAGGAGGAGGAGGATTGCTCAGCTGTGGTTGATGGTCTGGTCGATGATGTGGTTAATGGACTGGTTGTAAAAGGTTCAGTTGATGTAGTTGATGATGGACTGGTCGATGACTTGGTACTGGTGGACGGAAGACTGGTGGTAGTTGTTGCCCTTGTTGATGTTGTTGTTGTTGTCCTTGTTGTTGTTGCCCTTGTTGTTGTTGTTGCCCTTGTTGTTGTCGTTGTAGGCATGGAAGAAGGAGAAGAAGAAGAAGAAGGAGAAGGAGATATAATAATACAATCAGTTATAATTTCATAATCCGACGTTGGTGGTGGGAGAGAAGAACAATTAAACTGTATCGTCGACTCGCTGAGATCCAAAATTCTTATATTCTTGTAATCACTGGCGAATTTCTCTTCAAAATTTATAATGCGGCATTTGCGGAATATAAATTTCTCCATCCCGCCTGCAAATTTACATTCTGCGAGTGGGTTTATACGCCCACTACACTCAACTCTCTTTTCTTCATTGATACACTTGCAAAAGCGCCCAAGTTGACAGCGCTGACTTTCACCACAATAATAGAATGTGTCAATGCAATGGAGAAATAAAAACAGATATATGATGCAACGTGCCGTCTTCATGGTTATTTTTTCTGATTTGACGTTCTTCTTCTTCTTATTCAATCTGAGACTAATAGACTTTCAAAACACTCGTAAGATTTTATATGGCAATGCAGACCTACACAATCCACTTATCAATCGATAATTTAATAATGGAAATCAGTCCATTTTTCATAATCTTACAGTAGAACTACTCCATCAAACCCATTTTGATTCTTTCTATTGTCTAAGACATTTAACGTCAATCAATCCTAACGTCTCAATCAATCCTAATCAATGAAACAAAGCAAAATACTTGACCGATATCAAAAGGTTCCTTCTACGCTGGGCAAAGGGTAGTCGTCACGACCACCGCCACCATTTGTTAGACTCCACACGGTAGTCGGCATCTTTCCTTTGTCGCGGTGAAAATAAGCTCAAGCTGGCATCCTTTCCCTCTCCATTGAAGGCTATTTGCTGTGATATTGACTAACAAGAGACAATCTGTGCTCTTGTTTAACTTTGGGGGGAAGCAACAAACAAAATTCCTTGTTACAACGACCCACATGCTGTAATGGCCGCCGAGATGAAAGCTGATACGGGGCGAAAGGTGTTTATAAATGGCTATTTTCATATTTAGACCCCTCATCGGCAGGAAAAGACGCGGACAAATACATATTGATTTTATAAGACGACATAAAGCCCTTCTTTAATACATATTAAGCCTTTAGTTAAATCAAATCTATTTGGTCGTTACTGCATAGCAGCACCCCTGTGGTTCCCTGGTGGCGCTTTTTGTAACAACTATCCCTCCCGCGCTACACTGTGGCTTTTCATTTCTACCGTTGCGTAGGGCCATAGGCTGTCTATACAAGCAAAATACATGACTGAAATGCATCCTTTTATAAAGCACATTGGTAGAAAATAGGTATTGATAAATAAAACGCATTTAAAACAGATAAATAAAGACGCAATGGACTTTTAGTCCGGCAGACGAGGGGCTATTTTTGGCTGTACCTTAAAATTGAGTTCTAACTCTAATTTTGAATGCAGAACTCTAATTTTATTGGTGATTCTTGGAAATTAAGGTATGCTGAATCTGAATCTGGCCATATTTGACCTGGCAAAATTGAGGAATTTTTTTTACCAGGGGTCAAATGTCAAGGTCACCAAAAATACTGAAATATTGAAAAAATAGACATTGTTGGCTGGTATTTTTTCTAAATAATGGCTAGAATGTTCTAATTTGGCAGGTTGGTCAGTCTTTCATTGCCCCATCAGGGAATAAAATGTTGGTGACCTTGGTCAAGGTCAAGGTCATTTGTTTCAAGGTCAAATGTTGAAAAATTGCCTTTTTAGCCTACTGGTATAAGATTATAGGTATTCTTTGGGGCATTTTTGACACAAATTGCATATATATGACCTTTCCTAGTGTAGAGATACCCCAGAATACCTTACATCGGGTGAAGAAGGTCAAAGGTCACAGATCATACCAGAAGTAGGTAAATCCTATAAAAATGGCACATTTTTGTTTTGCAATTGGTGGGTAATTTAGTCAGACAGTTGAGATATGGCAGGTAGATTTTATTAATGATTCTTAGAGATAAAAGGTATGCCGAATCTGAATCTGGCCTTTTTGACCTGGCAAAACTGAGGATTTTTTTATGAGGGGTCAAAGGTCAAGGTCACCAAAAATGTAGAAAATTAAAAAAAAAATATACCGTATATACCCGTGTATAAGCCGGACCCCGAGTATTAGCCCACCCCGTTTATAAGCCGGGGGGTCAGCACTTCATAACGTTAATATAAGCCGGGCCCCGTTTATAAGCCGGGTGCCTGTATAGATGCTGAATAGATTGACCAGAACAAGCACTTAGTGGATGATGAATAATAGTTTAAATAATAGAAATCAGTTGTCGGTGATTCATTGTGAATTTAGGTACTGCTTTTTTTGTTCAATTGAAGTTTAAAACATGAAAACAAAAGCACTACATGAACGTCATAATAAAATGAGTTTCAGCTACATCTACTGGTTTTCTGTTATTGAAATATAAGCCGGGCCCCAAATATAAGCCCACCCCGAATATAAGCCGGGTCAAATCACCATTTGAAATTAATATAAGCCGGGGCTTATACACGGGTATATACGGTACATATTGCATCCTATTTTGTCAAAATAATGGCTAGAATGTTCTAATTTGGCAGGTTGGTCAGTCTTCCATAGCCCATTCAGTAAATAAAAAATTTGTGACCTTGGTCAAGGTCAAGGTCATTTATTTCAAGGTCAAATGCTGAAAAATGGCCTTTTTGTGCTACTGGTGTTCAAAATAGGATTAAATTCAGAATAAATTGTGCATACAATGGAGGAAGTTATATCGTAGATAACCTTTTGTTACCAAAAAGCTATTTGATAGGAGAAATATGGGATAATTAGGCAAATTCCTGGTTAAGCAATTTTTTGGTGACATTTTGAAGTCAAAATGGGTGCCAGGTGTGTAACAAAGCAGTTTATCCAAAGCTATCATCTTGGGACAACTTCCTTAGCAACAAAGAACATGGCCATCTGCTTATTTGAGGTAGTTTTTTTATTACTTTAAGGCATGTATTTCACCACTGTTGATCATAAACAGCGTGGTGACCATGAAGTGTTCAAGAGTTTGTGGAACACTAGAACACCGACATTCAAGGTTATATTTGGCTTCAATATTGAGGTTTTGTTCATGAATATGGCCTCTGATTACATGAAAATAATTTTGTTGGGAGGGGTGCTGCCAACCGATTGAGTTTCAAGTAGATGAGTTTTGTTACTTGGTTGAAATGAGAGGGCTGTTGGGTTGAATATTTCACTTTTTATTTGGACCTTAACTGGTTGACGTTTCAGACTTCAGTCCTTCTTCAGGGCCAGTCCAGTGTTGACTGAGCCAGACAGATCTGGGCCCCTATTTATACTCATGCTAAGCATCTGGGATATGGTAACTAGGTAAAGTTAGCCTGACAATGGACTGAGTTAGTTGTGGTACTTTCTTACAATTTTTGTTTCATGATTTAGTTTGGCATTTTGGGTTACTTTATACAATTTTTGGCCTTTTATGGGATTTAGAAATTATAATAATATTGTTTTCTTATTTTTGCCTATTCTTTGTGTTAATGTCTTAAAAAAAGAGTTTCTTTAGGGTCTGGAATGTTGGATTTCGATTGTGGGGACTTTGTGGTGGTTAATTGGATAGTCGAATAGGTAACAATAACTGTCCACACATACATATATGATTACTCATTTTAATGTGTAATCCAATGGTTATTTACATTCCAATACATGTTGTTGCACTGTTTCGTTTATACTACGTTGTTGTAATTTGATTAGATGGAAAGTTCTTCATTATATAGTCTGGTGAGTATACTGAAATCCACCGCTAGATTAGAGTCTACCGTATTCAAAAGTTGGGTCACTGCAGCGAGGAAAGGGTTTCTTTGCCTTGTATATCGATGGGTGCAATGTGAGTTGTTTCCTCATCCGTATAGTTTTCATATGGTCCAAATCGCTGGTGTTGGAGGTTGTGGGTGTCGGTGAGTCATTGTTACTCTCATTGGAGGATGGTGAAGGTTTTTTATCCAGGCAATTGGTGCTATTCGAGCTGGAAGTGGAGTCACTCCCTGAGCTACTCGAGCTTGATACACTCAAATCAAATGCAGAATTGTTCTTGGAACTACTGGGGCTGCTGTCATAGTCTACAAGAGTGTTGGTTGGTGCACTTACTGATGTTGGTGGGGCAACTGCTTCTGTCGTTTGTTTGCTGAGCATGTGTTCTAGCTGGGTTTTTGCTCCTGTCAGGTTTGCCAACGATTTGTTAGCTTCCTTGCCCTGCAGGGCTGATAGATTATTTATGGGGGTGACTGCTGGATTAATATAATTACTATTATTTGAGTTTGGGTCATTGTAAACGATGATTTCACTGATGAGCTATACCGTTGACAAGCTAATTTTCAATAAGTTACAAGCTGTCCTTTATATAAACAAACAGAATTTAGTCAGGCTCACTTTTGAGATTTGCAAAACTATACATTTTTGGCAACGTCTAAACGTCAGCAATGCAAAAATCGATGTTGCCATTTGCGCCAGAGTGTTTTTTTGTGAATTATCAATGTTTTTGTAAAAAAAGTGAAAAATATGATTTTTAATTGATAAAAAATTCTAAATCATTTGGAGACTAGCAAAACTATACATTTTTGGAAACGACAGAATGTCAGTATTCATAAATGAATGATGTGACTTGCACCAAAGCTTATTTTAGGAATTATCGATGTTTTTGTAAAAAAAAAGTGAAAAATATTATTTTTAATCAATAAAAAGTTCTATATAATCCCAAACCCAGATATAAGGTGTTGTCGGTTGAAAGTCCTGTGCGACACTGACGCGTTGGTGGGACTGGACAACCGAGGAGAGGGGTGGAAGTGGTGCCCCCTAGTGTCTGTTCATATATATATATATGTACCATATATACCACATCTGGGTACAAAACTAATATTTTCATAGAACTTGGACTTTATAATGCAATTTATAATGGCATGGTGGACTGAATTATACATTTACTTGTTGTGACATATAACGGTCAAATGGGGTCAACAAGTAAGGATTACTCATTTAAACTAAAGTACCATAATTGTTAAAAATTATAATAAAGTTGCCAAATATTAGCATTGTTGTCAAAGAAAATTAACACTACATAATTACAGAAAAATATACAAATAAGACCATCTACTAGGTTTCCATGCATAAATAGTCTGCCTTTAATTTCTGCTGGGTTTTAAATATCAGCCTCATCCCCATCCTCCTCATCACTGTCATCTGATAGCATGATGTCCTGAGAGTCTTGATCATTTCGGCAGTCAATGCTGCACTGACAGAGGTCTGTGCATGGCAGTTCCTTTGCTTTACATGAACATCTGCCTTGTGACTAGTTATATTTTTTATACGTACCAAACTATTAAATCAGACTTTTGACCATATGAAATTAATTATTTCCTTATTTGACATGAGCATATCCATTATATTTTTATTTTATAATTTTCAGAATGCACCTCCACTATGGACGACTCGATGTTTACACCCAAATCGACGAGGGGGTGGTGAGCGGATCCGTAGAGTATCATGCCCTTTCAGAAGTTGAGGAGGAACATGCCAATGTTGCCTGGAAGATGGAAGCAACACAGGGGAACAACGTATTGACCCGATATGGGGGATATACGGTCATGATTGAGTTTGACGGTGAGGGGAAATTTCTTTGTGAGATTACACATGCAGCCAAAAACGTCACCATACGTCTTCAATTGCCAGCATAGAAAGACATTAATTAGGACTATATATATCTACTCTCCATTTAACTGTGCATTGGACATCACCATATGACATCCATTGGACTTAAATTTAACATATATACTGTGCATTGGACATCACCATATGACATCCATTGGACTTAAATTTAACAAATACACTGTGCATTGGACATCACCATATGACATCCTTAATTGACTATTTCACCAGCTAGGAAGAACAATATATAGTACCTACCTATACCTGCCCAGGTAACAATTCACGTTAGCACAACATTGGTTAACGTCAATGGAAGGTTAATTTATCTACGTAAACGTTTTGATGTGAATTTAACCTTAATTTCACGTGAATTTAATTCACGTTACTATTTTAGCGTTAAGGAAACATTAACTTAAAGTGAGTTTCATTGATGTTGACTACTCAACGTTAAGGGGTCATTCAAAAATTATGTAACGCTTTTTTTGACCAAAATTGACCCCCACCCCCCCCTCCGTAACGCTGCATAACACTTCATCATACACCCCCTTGGTGTTACATAACACTAGATTGACCCCACCCCCCCCCCCCCTTCCAATGGCAATTGAAAATCTCAGTCAGATAAATGTTTCTGCATCACTTTAATGAATTTATACTTATGAAATAAATGGTTATGATTTTATGGGAACCTGATAAAAGTTATGACTAGATATCACACTCTATTTTGTCATGGTTAGGATGAATGTCTGATCTGCCAGTTTAAACAACAGTGGTGAAACTGTTGATGATAAACTTGAGCAGAAGAATTTTGCTCATGCTGGGCAAGTTTTAGCAGACATATGGTCAGGAACAGTGATTGATGGGCATCCAACAATAGCGGAGTATATTGAACCAGAAGAACATGTTCCTGAAATTATCAAAAGGAGTCAGCTCTGGTATGATCAGCATGTACAGGAAAGTCAATACTTCTTACAGATCGTAAAATGCTCTGACAGGGGCTGTTGTAGTCAGCCAAGAAGTTCTTACTTTTCCCTGATCAGGAACAGATTCATACCACCTCCTCTTCCCCTTGCACAGACAAAAGATGACCTTTGTTGCTCTTTAGAGGATCCACATGCAACCTTTCCATCTCTTTTTGTCAACCTGGCTCTTGACAAAAATGTTTTCCCTGCATGTTCTCTGAAAAGTTTTCCCAAAGGGCTACCGTATAATTATGCCTACCCTAAGCTTCAAAACGTATGCAAAATGCAAAATGTTGTACTTCTAAGTCAGCATCAACGATTGTGCCAACTAAACGTGTTCATCCTCAACGTTTAGCTGCGAAAAGGCAGAGGGAGTTGATGTGTGTGTTGCAATACATGGAAACCGAAGAATTCGAATGGCATGATCAAGAGGACATAGACATGGATGGACTTGAGGTCCCCAAAGACGTGGTGGTTAAAGGCGGTATGCCTATCCTACCAGTAGGAGCCAGGCATTCAGTTTGGTGTGAAGACAGCAAAAAGTAAAAGTATTGTGTTCATGAAAAGGGCCTAGACTTTAAACCAAGATTCATGATTTGTTGTTGTATAATACTGTTCAAATCAGTTATCTAGATAGTTACTTGACTTTATTTGAGTATGTTATAAAAGTTAAGAGTGAATAGTGAAGAACAGATGTGAGTTAAGAGTGAAGAACATTACGCTATAAAATACTGATGTGTACTTGTATATGAATACTGATTTTCCAACTGAGTACCATTTTTGCTATCTAGTCTTATTTGTATTCCTAGTCTTATTTGTGCTATGCTCTTGGATACTAGTATGATAGATATGGTGCTCGATACATTCTGAGATATTCATTTGTTTGTTGTAGAGTTTGATGTGAAGACAGCAAAAAGTAAAAGAATTGTGTTCATGTGAAGCGCCTAGACTTTAAACTAAGATTCATGATTTGTTGCATAGTACCTCTTTCCATATCAGTTATCTACCTATTTATTTGACTTTTTTTTTAGTATGTTTTAAAAGTTAAGAGTGAATAGTGAAGAACAGATGTGAGTTAAGAGTGAAGAACAGATGTTCAAGATTATCACGCTATGAAATACTGATGTGTACTTGTATATGAATACTGATTTTCCAACTGAGTACCATTTTTGCTACCTAGTCTAATTTGTATTCCTAGTCTTATTTGTGCTATGCTCTTGGATACTAGTATGATATATATGGTGCTCAATACATTCTGAGATACTCATTTTTTTTGTTGCAGAGCTGACTGTCACTGTTCATGTTGGCATTTTCAGATGTACTAAACATGTTACATTTCAATAAACTGGTTTGATATAGATCTATGCAATTTTAGTATAATTAGATCTCTTAAATCAGTGTGCAAAGTGTCAAATATTCTTTATATCAGTTCTACAAGTAAAAAATAGTTACATAGATCATTTTGTTATGTAACACTTTGGATGATACCCCCCACCCCCCTGTAACACCGTGTAACACAGGGGCTGACCCCCACCCACCCCCTCTGGTGTTACGTAATTTTTGAATGACCCCTAATTTGATTGTGACTTAACATCAATATTTTAACATCAATATATTTGCGTATTATCAACATTAACTTTGGGTTAGTAAATTGATGTCAAATTATTAACTTTAACTTACTGGTCAAGTTAACGTTTACATTTTGACATCAAATTATTAACATCAATTTAATGGTAACTCAACATTAATATGTGAACATGAATATACTTCGCTATTATCAACATTAACTATTCGTTAATATCTTGTATGTACATTAAGGCTATCATTTCCTTCATAAAAAACTTTTGCCTGTGAATGATGGCTTTGATTTGTGAAATAAGCCAGTTAATGATTTTCGCGTTTTAGCTATTCTGAAGTATACCAAAGATGTGTCTCTCATATTAAATATAAACGTTGATTCACTGGTGGGTCAATGTTAATTGGAATTGGAAAATAGTTCATTCATCATAAGTATACATACATCAAGAGGTTCAATATGACGAAAAGGTCGACAAGCTTATGGAATTAGATTCCATGTATTCCCGTGGTTACCTTTACTTAGTGAAGAGAAAGCAAGTTTAGATCAACTGATAGAGAACTGCACAAGCGTCATGGTACTAGGTACATTATCAAAGTAAGAAAATGTTAAATATAATAATACAGAATCAATTAAAATACATGTCAATTCTAGTCCAGACTAGTTGAAAGGTACAGTACAGCATCTTTTTAAGTCAGGTTTAATTAGCCTTTAATACTAAGACTAATAACTCAGTTTATGTAATAGGAATTGTTCTACAGGATCTCAAAGGAAGATGTCGTACTGAAATGTATATCTATGAAAGAAAAAAGTGAATGAAGGAAGAAACTGTTATAATGGATGTAACATAAAGGAGTGAAGAATTCAGTAGAGTATGAATGATGTTTTATTGCCTTCAGATGGTTATACCAGATGTTGATGGTAATGGCAAGTGCCCGAACGGGCATGCAGTATGGGGTTATATACCTTGATAGGATTACCTGGTGGTAATCCTATCCCACTGATTGACAGGTACGTCTGGACCAATCAGGTTGCGACGTACCTCAGTAGCTGTCTAGCCCTCGTAGGGGAAGGAGCTACCTGTATTAACAGCTTTTAAAATTTATGATGTGTCACAACGAGTTATAACATATTATCCCCCATTAATAACTAATTAGCTCTGCCGGCAGTTATTAAATAAATAAATTAATTAGTCTTGTCGTGATGTAATAATTATTTGTTACGTAATAAATATGGGCTAGAGCTCTTATATAACATTATGTAATGGAGAGAACATGAGAGGGGCAATATCTGCTAGTCATACTCGCGAACTAGTAGAATGATACTAAAAGAACATGGTTGAGTAATGTTACATAATAATTATGCAGTAAATTTTAAGAAAAATGGAGGGCTGTGTTTTTAATGCGGTCACAGTCCCGCGTAACCTTACGTCACATTTTAACATAACCCTGAGTAATCTTACGTAATAGGTAAGGGAAATTACATAATACCTTGCGTAAGAGATAAAGAAGAGTAACATAATACCTTGCATAAGAGATAAGGAAAGTTACATAATACCTTGCATAAGAGATGAGGAAAGGTTACATAATACCTTGCATAAGAGATAAGGAAAGTTACATAACACCTTGCATAAGAGATAAGAAAAGTTACATAACACCTTGCATAATGTTTTTCTGGTCGCAATGTTATCTAATATGGCGTAATGATGCGCAATATTACGTTACTTTAGATGTTAGAACAGATAAGAGTATGCTATTGCTCAAGGTGAGCGGTTATTAGGCTATTGTTCAGAAAACAGCTCCTGAGGCGATGTGGGTATCGCCGGCCTGGCGGCTGGTGGAGAGATATGGAGTTGCCGGGGGAGGATGCGATTGGCCACGCCGAACAGTGCGCGAGGACCGGACGGTGGGTTGCTCACAGAGTGGTGTGCTTGTAGAGAGGTTTTGTTTGAGGTGTAGGCAGGTCCGTGTCTCCGGGTAGGAGTGTTTAGATGTGGTTATTGTCTCTGTTTACTTTGGCTGGTTTTATAGAAAGTTCATGATGTCGTCAGGGGTGCCCTCCCCGGTGGAGAAAGTCACCACTCCGATGGTGCGAAACTGGCTGGTCAGAGACAAGAAAAACAAAAAGGAAGATCTATAAGTACAGGTTGAATGTATCTGTGAATGGTGGAGTGAATACAAATGAGACTGTCTAAAGATTGAGAGAGTTCTTATCTTTTAGGCGTAAACCTATGCTTATGGAAATATTTCCTAGCCAATTGATATTTGTGCCGAGAAAGGAGAAAAGAAATATATTATATAAAACGAAAACAACAAAAACCGATGTATTGGAAAAGGATAAAAACAAATATTATGGTAGGGTAAATGGTTCGTTTCCCTGTGTGGAGACTGGAATATAATCCACTTTCGGTTCCTTACGTACCTTCGCTCAGGGAAACAAAATACTATTTGAAGGTGGGCTGATTGGAGAACGAAACCATTGTAGAGAGAAGCTTCTACCTCCTCTGATATAGAGGAGAAATCAGAATTAACAGAGTTTGTTAGGAAAGAAATAGCAGAGGTGAGGTTGGAGATAGCTGAAAGTGTTTCTTGGTTCTGTACGTTGTAGGCTTTAACGTTAGAGTTAAAATGGGAAACTATTTTGGTGAGAAGCTTGTCGCGCTTTTGTCCCTGGGCGGCATCCTGACGCAAATATGCGTCAAGATGGTGGAAGTTGGCCTCCACTGCACTAACCCTAGGGTCGGTTGCAGTGCCTATAATTGGTTCTAGTATATCGCCAATTATTTGGAGCACGGCAGCTCTGGCCTGCCTGCGAGCTTGCTTAGAAGAGATAGGTGAATTCATGAGGGTGTGTATGTCAGAAATTGTTTCATTTATGCGTGAATTAGTAGACGCAAGTAATTGAGATAGTTGTTTCGCTTGTGAGTAAGCAAAGTCAGAGAAGGAGGCATTGGTCATAAGGGATTCAATGGAGGATAGTCTAGGGTCAAAAGGCGGATCTAAGATTTTGAACTTTATCGCGAGGATAAAGTCTACAGAGTCGTGTCCATTGAGGAGGACTTGGCTCTGTTCTTTAAATAGGACGCCATAATTTTGGCGTAGTGCTAGCCTTGCACTAGTGGGTTCACTAACACAACTAATCACTAGAATCAAACATAGTCTGAAACCCAATGTAATAAACTTATTAGGATCATGGCTCTCATAGTCGCATTAAAGGAAAGAAAAACACAATCTCAAAGCGCAAAGTATAGGTAAAAATATAAATATACAGTGTTAGTAAGTGACTCCATGCACCGCTGGTACATACCCTATAATATCCATGACTATGCTGCACTGTTTTGGCAGCGAACAAGACGGTCTACTTAGTATCCTGAGATAGAACAATTGCTGGTGTCTTAAGGTTGGCCGGAATCCAGGTAGGAAGTGGCCTGGGAAGGTTTGAGTTTAAGGTTAAGTAGGGTGTGAAGGAGGCCGAGGCGTGAGGTGTGGGCGGGACGGTGCGCGGATTGGTTACCACCCGGGTAAGTCAAGTTACCTGGACGACAGGCTCTTGACCCTCCCAGCCCACAAACTATTGTTTTCTCACTACTCCCGGCTTAAGGCTTTGGCTTCCAAAAACAGGCGTATGGGGGAGAGCGTCTTGGCTGGGGGCGTTAATCCCCCCTCTCCGTGCCTTGTATTTTGGTCACCTAGCCAAGCTGTCTGGAAATTTAAAGCTTGGCTAAATTTAAAAACAAAAGGTTATGGAGGGTGTTACCAACAAAGTGTGTCTGGTCTCGTTCGCGCTGGCATCACATAGCCCGGCAGGGCAGTGGGGCTAGCACATGGCGTCAACATACAAGGTGCGACAAAGGGATTGGCTTCCTTAGAGCACTTATAGAAACAAAGCCCAGGCCTGGAATTACGGGAATTACATACAGACATGTGAAACAGGATTTGTTAAAGTTGGCATGTTAAGCTCCAAGCTGCTAAAGCGCTTGAAAAGAAGTTATAAGACGGTTTGGGTGCCGTCTGTTTGGTCCCTGTACTGGGAACAATGACTAATTAAAAATGAGGCATAAAGCCTAGTTTTCCTTAATTAAGTGCACTTGACGTATACTGGTCAGTGTTTGTATAAGGTTGTTTTTGGGGAACCAGCTTTGTGTCTGGTTCGTAAACAATGGAGCTTAGGCTGCTACAGGGCCACAGCTTTAGTTAAAATAAAGCTTATGAAGTAAATGATAGCTTTGATATAGGTTGAAATTACGTAGGTGTGCGCTAGTGTAATAGTCCGGGCGGCGTGTCGGCCGATCCTTTTATCTAGGCGGAGATTACCACGCTGAGTGCCCGCTTGTTTTTATAGCTGGCAGAAAGTACAAACTAACAGCTTTATAAAGTCTAAGAGTCGCATAATTGGCGTCTGAGGACATGTGTCTAGGGGACCTTTGTTCCCTCGCTTTTAGGAAGCTTATGATTTAGACATTTCCTGGCGCCTTACTCTTAACCTAAGTTTTGTTTGTGAGTTTAAAGATAAAGGCAGTAGCTTATAGCTACTGTTTGGTAGTAATTATGAGTTCTTATGATTTAATGTGGCGCTGTAAGAGCTTAAGAAAATATCCGTCCGGCAAATGTTATTAGCCTGGGTCTTGATAAAGGACGGGAATTGAATAAAGGAAAATTTAAAAGGCTGGCAGCTAGAGCTTTTAATGTATTGATAAAGCTTTTGTTTATGGGAGTTTAGATAGCCTTTTAGGGTTTTTTTTGTTGTCTAGCTGTTATGCTTTGAGTAAGCTTGTAGACTTGTGCTGCTTCTGAAATAGAATCTGATTATTTAAAAAAAATATATATGCTTTTTGGTACGTCGACCGCTGGCATATTTTGAAAAAATTGAAACCATGACGTCGTCGGTCAGGATAAAAATTTGGGTGAAAATTTCTTTTTGTGGGAAAGGTGGGTGAATCTTTCTCTTCAACTCTGTGAAGGGAAAATTCTTTGACGCTGCCGAGCAGTGCTCAGTGGTTAAGCTGAGACCGAGCGGGCGCCAAAAATGATGGAAAAATGAATGATAAGTTGTTTTTAGAGAAACTCAAGGGCTTGTAGCAGCTGTGTCTTTGGGGCTTTGCTACAAAGGGATGGGCGGCCCTTGGTTGTTTTTCTGTTCATTTTTGAGTGTGGCTGCTTTCTGATAAGGGGTGGTGGTAATATCAGAAGCCTATCTGTCCTGGTGAGAGGTGCTTTTATTACTCTTTCAGGGTCGCAGAATTCTCCCGGGTTGTTAATGAGGCGCTTGTAGAAAGATGGATTTGTAGATCTTACTTTTTTCAGCCTTTCTACATGTACTGATGTCTGACAATCTTTGTTATCGGACAGGCGCCTCAGCTTAACTGTGACGGGTGAGACTTGGTCTGAGATAATGAAGGGGCCTGTGAAACATTTTTGGAGTTTCTTAGATGTTTGCTTCGTAAGAAGCGTGGGGACGTACAGATAGACCAAATCTCCGGGCTCATAGTCATGCAACTTTGCTTTGATGTTATGCCTCTTTCTCATTTTCTCTTGGCAAACCTTCAGCCTCGCCTGAGCGTTCTGGAAAGCCTTTGTTTGCTGCTGCTTGCGGCGTTCTTCTGATGCCTGTCTTTGTTCCGCAGACTGCCGCAACAATGGCATGAGGTACTGAGAAAGTTGTAGAGGGTTGTCCACCAATATGTTATAATGGATGTAACATAAAGGAGTGAAGAATTCAGTAGAGTATGAATGATGTTTTATTGCCTTCAGATGGTTATACCAGATGTTGATGGTAATGGCAAGTGCCCGAACGGGCGTGCAGTATGGGGTTATATACCTTGATAGGATTACCTGGTGGTAATCCTATCCCACTGATTGACAGGTACGTCTGGACCAATCAGGTTGCGACGTACCTCAGTAGCTGTCTAGCCCTCGTAGGGGAAGGAGCTACCTGTATTAACAGCTTTTAAAATTTATGATGTGTCACAACGAGTTATAACAAAACAAAAAATGGAAAATGGTTTACTCTGATATTGTAGAATTCTTAGAAATAACGAAATGCCAGGTCTAAATATCTATCTATCTACAGTTCCATATATCATCCAAAGTAAAACGTCTCTGTGTTGAGATTGTCATGACTTCAAACTTATGCATGTTGGTCGGGTACACGTCCAGGGCCGAGGCTAATTGTTTTTTTATTTGCCGAGGCTGTTCCTTCTACACAATTCCAATGCATAGATGTTTAGACTATTTCATTACATACTAGATATTTCTTTAAGCTTATTAGTTTCTTTCTCTATACATGTTTCAGTGTTCATGCAATATTTTATAAAGCGGCCGTTGGAGCCTTAGTGGGCCTAGTTGGTCTGTAATTATATGAATGGTTATTTAACTACTTATGGGGGCTGCCGGGCTGATGGGGGCGGCTGGGTTGTAGCCTGACAGACTTAGTGGGCTTAGTCTAACTAAAGCCGCCTTAGTGACCACTGCCATCACATTGCTAGGCCATATGCCTTACATGTAACCATGAAAACTTCCTGTAACATCCTAATCTGTAACCGTTTTCTCTACTAAGGAAATAAAACAAAGGATTTCGGGGTCTGGGAAACAGGTTGGACATAGCACAAGCATGGGGCCCCTGACTGGGGCTGTAAGAACCCAGTATCTAGGAGCTTGGGACAGTTATCCAGTTAGTAAGCCAGGAGTCAGGGAGACCAGTACAAGTCAGTCAGTTATAGCAGAGCTATACATTATATCGAATGTATAGCTCTGGTTATATTAAAATGCCAGCAGCAGTACTCTACACGGAACCAGAGAGAGAGAGAGAGAGAGAGAGACTATATAGCTCTACTGTACACATGTCAACCTGTGCCGGACCGTGATACTTGATACAATATAGGCCCTAATACCTCACCCAGATTGGATATATAGATCTAACCATTGTCTGCAAATGCAAGATGGATTCCCAAATCTCTTCAAGGAACATTTATTTATTCAGATTTAAATATGGACCAATTATGGACCAATTTGGCATACTGAGCTAACCTGATCTGAGACACTCTGAGATCATATGCATAGCATAGCATATGACTGTATGAAGAAGTACCTACATCAACACGAAAATAATCCATCAAAATAATGAAATGATGACTTTCTGAGTGTAAATAAAATAGTGGTGAACCAAACTGACTAAACCTCTATGAACTGAATATAAAAAATATATGCAATCAACACCCCCAAATAACGTCAATACTTTTGCCCAAATTGATGTTAATATTAACGTAAATCTGACGCTAATCTTATGTTAATATTAAAGTTAAGATTCACGTTAATATCTACGTTAATATTGCGCAAGATTGGTGTGAAGAATCACGTATATATTGACGTTAAGATTCACGTTAATATTGATGTTAAGATTGCGCAAAATTAATGGTAAGATTCACGTTAATATTGAAGTTAATATTGCGCAAAGTTGAGTCCACACATTCACGTGAAGATTAACGTTACCCATTGACGTATAATTGCTCTAAAATGTGGGTTAAATCGCCGTTAAGTAAACGTCAATTTGTTACCTGGGTGCCTTTTATACATCTACATTCTATACCTGTATTTCAATACTTTTGTCTTTGGTCGATCACATAGTCATTCGACTTGATTCAATTTTGTGCCCATATGAAATATGTATATTTTTGTACCGATATGAAATATAATATTATATGTTAAATTTTGTACCCATATGAAATATATGGGGATAACTTTTTCAACTAATATCATATACCCATGCACATATCCCCGCCGCGACTTCTTACCATCTCTCTACAGCTCTATGATAGCTGCCTTATCATTCTTGAGAAGCCTACATAAGTTTCCTTAATTGCTGTCGTTCGCAGGAGTGATTAATATTAGGGCATATATATAGTTCTTACATGTTCTTGTACTTTTACTATTATATTATTAGCTACATGTATTTCATTTTTTTTGTCTTTGGTTGATTCCACTTGATCAACTTTTGTACCCATATGAAATATGTACAGTTTTGTACCCATATATGGAATATGCTAATCATTCTTAAAATAATATCATACCCATAAATGCACTTGCATCTGAACCACTTTATATCCGGCCCGACTTCTTACCATGTCTGCATATATGTAGTATATATCTGTTGCTATATGAAATATATGGGGATATAACTTTTTCAACTAATATCATATACCCATGCACATATCCCCGCCGCAACTTCTTACCATCTCTCTACAGCTCTATGATAGCTGCCTTATCATTCTTGAGAAGCCTACATAAATTTCCTTAATTGCTGTCGATCGCAGGAGTGATTAATATTAGGGCATATGGGTGGGGCTCCTGAAAATGTCCATTTTGACAAAATCACCCATTTTAATTCCATAATTTATTCGGATTTCATCCCACATTACAAATTTTTCAGTATTTTGTACCTTTCCAAGTGTATAATAAGGACATATTGAGAAATATATATAAAAATTCCTTTTTATGCAAAAAAATCATATTTTTATGTTAGAAAATGTCTCCAAATGTATGTCCCTGGCATAAATTCTTTTTTGTTTCAATGAAAAGTTATATAAAACTTATTAATTTGTTATTTGTCTTTAATTCTTCATGAAGCATATGTAAGAGCTTCCTTCTGAGTTTATTTTTTAATTTGATTTTGTTTTATTTATTTTATTATTTTCTGTCTTTTCATTCACATCTCTCTAAATAGTTTATGAAGATTAGTGATAAAATGATAAAATCTACAATAAAGGTTCTACCTAGGAAATATTTTGCTTTTGGTCTCTTGTTATTGATATAGTCCCATATCACATAAAACTTTGAATTTTTATTTTTTTCCAATTTTGACCATACTCAAGGTTCCATAAAGTTGAAACATAGCAATTCAGAGTCTGACCACCTTTTCTTCTCACAGTGATAAAGAGAGTTTTTATTCAAATATTCATGAAAATACATGTATGATTATGCACATTTATTTGATATTTACCCATCTTATATGTTGACTTTGAATATATTAGCATATAACCAACCTTCTGAGTATGTGTTGTGTTCGGGGAGAGGGGTGTTGTGTTCGGGGACAGGGGTGTTGTGTTCGGGAACACAAGAGATTATGACCAAAAAGTAACAAAATTGAAAAGTAATGGAAAAATCGACGAAACCCTTCATTTAGGCATGTAATTTTGTACATGACCCATTGGTTATACTTACATTAACTGCTTAATTTCCCTTAAATTAAGGAGGTGTTGTGTTCGGGGACAGGATGGGGTGTTGTGTTCGGGGACAGGGGTGTTGTGTTCGGGTAAAAATATGCTATGATTAAAAAATGAAAAAAATGAAAATTAAAGTATTCTATTCAATTGTGTATGCAATTCTGAACATAAATAACTGGTTATATTCCAAATGTCTACTTTCTTTCCCTTAAATTAAAGTGGTGTTGTGTTCGGGGACAGGGTGGGGTGTTGTGTTCGGGGACAGGGTGGTGTGTTGTGTTCGGGGACAGGGGTGTTATGTTCGGGTACAAATATGCTATGACCAAAAAATGATAAAATTGTATAATAATGAAAAAGTAAACTATTCTAATCATTTCTCTCTGTAATTCTGCACATAAATCTTTTGTTATATTCCTATTTACTACTTGACTTTTACTTAATAAATGGGGTGTTGTGTTCGGGGACAGGGGCCTTCAAGCAGGATGAGTAAATTGTTAATTAAAGGGAAAACATGAATAATAGAATCAAAATTAATCCGAAATAAGATACCCCTGTGGGTATAGAATGTATACCAACATAAACAATGGCAATATAATAGGTATTTATAGGTATTTTTGCAATATTTGTGTGTCTGTTGTGTTCGGGGACAACCCAGAAAATAGAATATAATATAGGCCTGAGTTTTATCAAGTTAATTCGATATATAGAGTATGAAAACAGAAATAATTGTTAAATTCCATAAAAATTGACATGTGTTGTGTTCGGGGACTTGAATAGCTTAGTCTTCTTCCTTGTGCCATTAAATTCATGCTTTTTAAGGAGATAGTGATAAAAATAGGTAGAAGTGGGGAGAAAACCCCTCGAAATTCTGAGTCATCCTTTAAAAAAGCAGAAAACATGAGATATTTAATTTTACATTGGTTTGCAGGGAAAACTTTGGGATAGAATTGGCATTGAAGCAATAGTGGTTCAAACAACAGGAAATAGAAATGAATAAATATATGAAATATCATATAAAATATATTTCTTCACTCAATACAAGAACACTTGTCTAAGTCTAAGTGGATGAGGAGTAATTACAAAAATATAATGCTATTTTCCTTTTTTATTCAATTTTATTCATTTCCTCCCCGAACACAACAGGCACTGTGGCCAAAAATGGACACTTTTTGGATAGACATTGTAGGAAATCAGAAAAAGCTCAGAAAAATTCATAATTTTAGTATGTTTAAGCTTGTACCATTAGCTATGACCAGGAGAAGGCTCAGATAAATTGAAATAGAATACAATTTTGACTTTATTTTTTTGAAAGTGGACATTTTCGGGAGCCCCGCCCATATATATAGTTCTTACATGTTCTTGTACTTTTACTATTACATTATTAGCTACATGTATTTCATTTTTTTTGTCTTTGGTTGATTCCACTTGATCAACTTTTGTACCCATATGAAATATGTACAGTTTTGTACCTATATATGGAATATGCTAATCATTCTTAAAATAATATCATACCCATATATGCACTTGCATCTGAACCACTTTATATCCGGCCCGACTTCTTACCATGTCTGCATATATGTAGTATATATCTGTTGCTATATGAAATATATGGGGATAACTTTTTCAACTAATATCATATACCCATGCACATATCCCCGCCGCGACTTCTTACCATCTCTCTACAGCTCTATTATAGCTGTCTTATCATTCTTGAGAAGCCTACATAAGTTTCCTTAATTGCTGTCGTTCGCAGTAGTGATTAATATTAGGGCATATATATAGTTCTTACATGTTCTTGTACTTTTACTATTATATTATTAGCTACATGTATTTCATTTTTTTTATCTTTGGTTGATTCCACTTGATTAACTTTTGTACCCAGATGAAATATGTACAGTTTTGTACCCATATATGGAATATGCTAATCATTCTTAAAATAATATCATCCCCATATATGCACTTTCATCTGAACCACTTTATATCCGGCCCGACTTCTTACCATGTCTGCATATATGTAGTATATATCTGTTGCCAAGCTAATTAGGTCTCCTCAGTGAAGTTATTTTTGTACCTTTTCATGAATAAAAATAAATTAAAAATCAATTTAAATCATATTTCTCATTTCTCATTTTTCCATAGATCGAAGCGCCATATAATATTGTACCGATTCTCTTCTCCTAATTGCACGTAATTCTCCTCATATCAAACGCACAATTTATTTTTCTTAAATGTTGAAATATGGAATGCTCCACCGATATATCGTTTGATACATATACCATCGCTGCGCCATATATGCATCCATGCATATGGATCTACCTCTCGCATCCCTTCTGATGCAGTCCCTATATATATCTCCCACTCTCAGCTCGCATCCTATTGCCCCGCGCCCCCTTCCTTCATCTTATTATACCCTGATCGAACCACTCTATAGCTACCCTATAGACCGCCACCACATACCTCACCATATACTGCCCCTCTTGCGCAAGTCTATAGTGAGTCTATATATAGCCACTTCGTGCCCTTCAATACGGTTGGACAAATTGCGTGTATATTCCTCAGAGCCGAACTCCTGCATGTACTAGCATGCACGGTCACTCGTTCCTCATTCCTCGTTCCTCGCACGTTCGAACCCCACTTGGACCAAAATACCTCACAGCACGCTGCACAATTGATACAGGCTGAGCTCGGCTTTTCATAAATGATAATTATATTTTACTATCCTATCTGATTCATGAGAATGTGACTGAACACAACAAAAACAGGCACTCGATTGATATATCGATTGATGTTCTAAAATCAAGTGGAATGAAAAATCTTTCTACAACCTTTGTAAAATATGCATTGTTATCTTGCATTGATAATTTTGTCAACTTGTTAAATAGAATAAGAATTACAGGAATTTATCCGCAAGCCTGGAATGTATCTTTATGTACACTAATCCCCCCCAAAAAGAATTCCAGAGATATCAATGATATCCGACCTATATCTATAGCACCAATAACAAGTAAGATCTTTGAGAAAATACTATCTGAAAAATTAAATAATCATTTGTCTACCTTGAATATTCTCTCTGACTCGCAACATGGGTTCAGGGAAGGTAGGAGTGTCGATACAGCATTGTATGATTTTGTAAAATTTATTTTAATGAATAGGGACAGGGGTGTTGATACATCGGCTACTTATTTCGACCTATCCAAGGCATTTAATTCTATTAATATTGAGATTTTAATGTATAAATTAAAAAAGATTGGCTTTGGTTTGAACATATGGTCAGTTCTAATTTTTTGGCGTCCAGGGGGCTAAAAATTGGTCGATTTTCAAATAGGTCTTATTCAAAGGGTTTTCTTATATCATGAAACTAGATATTCTGAAGCATTTTTGTGCATAAATTGGTAAGGTTATCTCTGGATATTAGCTGAGCTATAGGAAACGAGTCAAATGAAGCCCTAGGCAAGTATACCATGCGTATGCCATATGATTTATTCAAATTCCTGCCAGCTTTACTAAATATGTCTATTCATATCTTGATTTTACTTTCATAATATGATAAATACATATATATCTAATTGTCTCAGAGTCAAAGACATTTGATTATATCTTTTTTTAGATAATAGCTATGGATTCGAAATCAAGGTGTTTCTTTGTGGAAGTCATTCTATATTGAGTAGATGTTACAAAGTCCCAATTCACTTTGTCATATCAATGACTAATGATTATTGCCCTGTGTTTTTTTAAAGATGAATATGTCCGTCATATTTTGTGAAATTTCAGGACAGATTTAAAGAGTTTTTCATTACTTTATAAGCTCTTAGCCTAAGGCATACGCACGGTATAACACATGAGAAAGACATGAGCCTTCCAGTTTAATTAAGTTCAAACGGCAATGGGTTTCTTTTATCATAGTATATAAGTCTATGGATAACAATTTTAGTGTGATCCCTTTATCTGATATACATTTCTATTAAATACAAGAACTAGATATTTATTTCCAATGGAGATTTCTCTTTCATCCTAGGCATACGCATGGTATGCATATTCAGGAACATCCATGGGATGGGTATTTTGGTTGGAAACATGTGTGAAACATGCAAGAGTCATATTTGAACTTGGCACTTTCAAGAAACAATTTAGATTGACTCATTGCATTAGAAGTGGTTTTGATAAATATAAATTCTGAATAATTATGGCATTAAAGAGGATGTGCCGTGAGTATGCCACTCTATACAGGTTTTATACAATGTATTCTACAAAACATACAGTAGCAAGACGGTACATATGCTCTTATAAATGGCCTAGATGTGATGAAAAGTAATTTGGTACTTAAGAATATTGATAGGATTTTTTCAATCGCATTCTTATTGCCCTTGGGCATCTGAATGATAATGTCTACTAGACTAAGGTATATTTCTAATAATAATAATATATGGGTGATAGCAAACAGAAAAAAAGACCACTTATAGAAGTTCTAATTGTCTTTACTTAAAGCGGCTAGGACGTCTTAACATTTATTTCTATTTTTTATGAATATTATAAAGTCCAATGGTCGTATATCTCCCAATTCTCTTATAATGGCATACGCATGGTATATGCATACTCATGGCATGTTTATACTAATCTTGATAATCATTTTAAATGTGTTTTGGCAACATAAGTGGGAGATACCTTGTGTATTACCTTGAATAAGGATCTAACTTATGTATACATGTTTAATGTTAAATATGTTAATTTGCTGAGATATGGATATCTATAATGCATACGCATGGTATGCAGAAAAGTTGACTATACTGTATGTCCCTTTACTTTTTCATTGATAAGCAAAAAACAGTGTTAGATTGATAATTCTTTCTGGTGTTCTTTGAAACTAGAGTAGTTCTCCTATCATATTAATACATATTTGCCTAAAAAACATTTATAATTAATATTAGATTGAGACCACAATGTCTAGGCATACGCACGGTATGCCTTGGGTTGACTATTACATAGCTATAAAACAGATATATGAATTATTCAAATAGAATCATTAAAATCATCCTATAATATGTAAAAGTATTTTTCCAACCAAATTATAACAAGTTTGAACTACTTATATACATTGGTTATATTCTTTTTACACTGGGAATGACTATTTTTTTGTACCTGATTGTAAAAATGACCGATTTTAGGACGTTTTTAAAAGCTGGAATTGTTAATATTCATTTTACACCACCAAAAGTAGGATTCGGATTGTAGCATTTTTAATGGCGGATTTAATGAACCACACAAATCATGTATAAAGTCAATATTCCTTAAGATATAATTTGAAAACCTTATGGACGCCAAAAAAATAGAATTGACCATATGCTCTCTGCTTCGTTCTTACTCTGTAAATAGGGAACAGATTATATGTATGAATGATTGTGTTTCGGATAGGCTTAGATTACTAGCCGGTGTCGCTCAAGGATCAATACTGGGGCCACTCCTGTTTATTATTTATATAAATGATGTATCATCTGTTAACTTTATTGGTAAAATAATATTATATGCTGACGATTGTGTCTTACTGCAAACTGTTGAGGGTGACAATGATATAATAGATATCCAAAGTGATGTAAATAAGTTTAGAGATTGGACCAACAAGAATGGACTTTCGATTAATCATACAAAAACGAAATTACAAATTTTTCCTGGTAACAAGCGGAGAAATAAAAGAGAATATTTAATATATAATGATGGATTACAAATTGATATTGTGGGAACTTTTAGATATTTGGGCTTTATGTTAGACAGCAGCTTAAATATTCTTCCACATAATCGGTAATGCCTGCTCGCGAGTTCAGATTCTATATAAGAGATTAGCTAGGATACGACATTTCATCACAGAGGATATTTCTATTTTGATTTATAAAACCTATATTTTACCAATTATTGAATTTGGGTCGCTTTTGATTGATCTAGCTAGTGAAAAAGACATTGCAAGGTTACAGATTCAACAAAATCAATGTCTTCGTTTGTGTTATGGGGTGAAGAATAGGAGGAATATTGTTAGAGTCTCTAACATAGAATTACATCAGAGGTATACCATTCTTCCTCTTTGTTTTAGACGTCTACAGAGATTTCTGACAATTTTTTACTCTTGTAACAATTTTGATTATAATTTACCCCAGCATAGATACAATATGAGAGATATTAGACTCCCCGTTATACCCTGGAGAAAAGAAAAAATCCGCAAGAGCCTTTTTGGAAGAGCTGAATCTTATTGGAACTCTCTACTGATTTTTGTAAAAACTCTAGATGATATTTTAAATTTTAAGGGGGAGATAAAGAAAATCTGTATTAAATCCTATAGTACCACCTTACATATCTGGAAAATTCCAGATCCTGATAACCTGATCTAGCTATACTTAGTTGTCGTTTGTCTTGTATATTGATCTGAATTCTTTCAGAAATTGTTTGCCTGCTTTCCTTGGTATATCGAGTCCCTTTTGGCTATAGCTGATGCTCTTTTGTCTGTAGTAAATCGATGTTATACCCGGGTGACGGTTTTTTATACCTTGTATCGTATTATTTATATATTATCTATTTTTATTTTTTACTTAAAAATGTCTGTACGATCTGACCTGATATTATCGTTAAATTGGATATTGTCGTATTTTTCTATTTCTTCTATTTAATATTTAATCACGATTATTTTTTCTTTTCATATATCTTGATGTAAAGCTAATTTTTCCATCAGCTATTACTGAGAACAGTGTGTAACAGCATAATGCCTCTGGCTGAATAAAAACTTTAAAAACAAACTTCTCTCTCAATGGCATTTTAAGCTACAGCCATGCAAATGCAGAAAATCACTATTTCATCAATATTGACTTAAGACTTAAGCTGATCGACCTCTTGTTGAATATTAATATATATATGAATATTCACAAATCAAGAACAGCCTATATATATACCTTGTTTTGGGTAGACAAAGTATTCATCTCTTGGTCCAGTCCGGAATGTGGGCTATATGTTTTGGCATTTTCGGTCACAGATGATGAACTGAAAATCATTTAAATCATTTAAAACAAGCCTAAAGAGGCACCTAAATCAGTGTCAATTGGGATGTTCCCTGTATGAAAATAAAAATATTTGACAAAAAAAAAAGAGATGATTAGCGCACAATTATATAGGGACGGTCAAAGGAAGAGGAACCGTTAGTAAACATTTGGTCCACCCATCCGCCTCTATTAATAAGTTGATCAGTCATAACAGCTGCATTCCAATCAACTTATCACCTTTGAACAAATTCATTAAGCCTTTCTTCTCCTCGCCTCCTATTGGCCCGCGCCCGCTTAATTCCTTCATCCCAACTGACCCCTCGGGAACGCTGCACCATCTCCAGCCAACAAGGGATTCCGAAGCACCTCCGGTTCCTCCCACTGACCCTGTCTTGCCTCTCCATTTCCTTGTTCATCTCAGGGATGCCAGTCTTCCATCAATTAATCAATATCCATAATGTCCACCCTTCCAAAAAAGATCACATAACATAACATTTTCAAATTTTCTTCTCCATTAAACCCCATTTTGTCAGTACAATTACGATATATCATAATACATAAATACTTTTGCATTGCTTAGTGTCAACTAGGACAAGAAAGACGGAGCATGTGCCGACATTTTGGTCACCATATGGTCCCGTCAGTTGGGCGGTATAGTGGGCAGGACTCCCTCCATTAAATTACTGGGTCTTTCCCCAGCTCAAATTCCATCCTCTTTCTCTAATGGAAGCATGAGAGCGGTGACAGGTCCGGCACCCCCCTCCGTATGTCACCATGGTGTAGCAGCGAGGTATATATATATATATATGATTTTTATTCTGAGATTCTGAGATTTTCTACAAGTGTGTAGTTCAATTAAAAGTGTCCATTGTCCATATCTCCTTTTTTTCAGATAGTTTTGTACTGTTTATATTTCATTGAGTATATAATTAAAATGTCTGTTGAATCTTTGCATCTTGGTGGACCCTTTATGGACCCAACACTCACTAACAGACTATAGATCTAGACATATAAAGCCCACAAGATTGACACCTATTAGCTATTTACACTACTGGATATCAAATGCACCATTTAAAAAGTATTTTTTTCAATTTTCTTACGGGGAGTACCCCTTAAATTCCCCTTAATTCCCCTTCCCCAAACCCTACTCATATCTGCTCCAAACGTCTTCCATTAATTTGGTCGACCTTGACTGGCATCCCTGTTCATCTTATTATACCCTACTGCCGGTTGCACAACTATATAGCAATTTCATGCCCATCAATAGTCTTTGGAAAGTGCGTCCACCTTCGTCAGAGCCGAACACGCCCGGTATTATTCTCTTGACAACTTTGAAATCTCTATAACTTCCCTACTCATCTCAAATTTAACCACGCACAATTAAGACTCACATATGAATTCGTCCATGAACGCTATAACTTGCCTCTTTCTGCTATAATTATTCTCAAACTTATATATTCTATAATAAGGGTGCGTGACGTGCAGCCAGAGTGCAGCTGGACATGTTTCTCTTCAACAATTAATATCTTACCGCATGTCCAAATGGCCCGCTCTACACTTTGTCCCCTTAGATAGGGGATTTGCATCCAATTCTACTGAATCTTGACTCAAATGGAAATATGTTTTTTATGCTACAGTGTAAATTTCATATCAAAAGATCTCAACTTTACGATGCGATATTTATTTGTGCTCTAACTTTAATATCTGCATATTTTAACTCTTTCCCAAACACAGCTTACTTAACTAGGTCACAATTAAGCATGGAGGAATGGCCCAAACCACTTGGCCGTCATCAATGTGATCTTTACCAAGAGATATAAGGAGAAATAAACACCTAGACAAAAACTTGAATCGAGAGAAACATTACCACGCCCTTTTAGTTAAAGCTCAGAATGTATGGTTATTTGATTTAAAGAAATGACTAAGTTTCAAGCCCTCCCAATTATTCATTTTTATTTGGTCAACACTAGCCTAACACTCAGCATGTACGCCAACCATAACAAAGCAGCATATATACCACTTTGGATGCCTATAGTTGTGTATTATCTGGGCATGTACAAAAGATCAAATATGATATCCTGTAGGAGGTATAGCCAGAGTTTTACTTGATTAAGTTAGATGTTTACCCACTTTAGAAAACGAAAATACTGAAGTGTATAGAGGGGGAGGATACACTGAGACATGTGTACATGTGTGCTGGTTGAGTTGCTGGGAGGGAGAGCTATTTGTCACCGGGGCACCAAGCCACTCCCTGCCGTACACTCACACTAGGCTTCATGCTTGTGCCCTGCAGTGACATAGCCCGGGATATAGCTTGATATACTCCAATATATCTCACACAACACTCACTGACACCCTTCAAAGCAGAACCTCATATACCACAATGTATTTCTTATCATCCTGTCTCATTCTGTGGGTGCAATTTCAAGTAATAGCATTGATATGATTCAATCTACATGAATGACTATTAAAACAGTGAGCTAAGGCATTTCCAGTGTTGTGGAGGCAGTGAGTAGCGTGTGCGCGCTCAGTTTTGCCTCCAGTTGAGTTCCCGTGCACGGATTAGCTGTTGATGACGTCAGCTGAAAAGGGTCTATAGAGCGCGCTATCAAAATCGAGATGCCGGGTATACCTCGATCAGTCAATTCGTACCAATTGACCTCTCGCAGAGCGGCACTTAAACTCATGATCCCCTCTTTCCCCCTTATTTTATTTTGGCCACTTCCGACCGACAAACATGTGCCTATACTGACCATGCACCTATATAGATGGCTCTATACATAGATCATATATCCAGCTCCTACTCTGCATACGTCGACTGACTGACTCATGCATGTGTCTTAATTATTACCCTTCAGATGCTATAGCTTCCATATGCCCTATATAGTCCGATACCTATCCCTACACTTTCCGCTCAGCCACTCATCGACGCTCCACACACAGTCCAAAATCTTATTGTTCCTTTTTTTCCATCATGAATTGTTTGATATATGAGTAATTCTCCCAATCGGGCAGCATTTGGTTTTCCAGCCTAGGGTCTCTACAACCTGTATTTGGGATGATCACACATGATTATAACCACTTTATTCGAATTCCTTGGCAAAAATGAGGCTGTGGGAACCCCCCTTTCAAAGCTGTTATGCTAAAATATTCGCCGTTATTATGATAAAAGAGCTTTTTTAGGATAGAAAATATATAATAATTATGGAATTTGAATATAATACACAGCTTAATTTAGAAAATATATTACTTCTGCTGACCAGAAACGGTTTCTACACATACACACATGTTCATGATTATGAAAAAACACAACATTCATGTATTCATTAATTTGAACTGATTTAGACTGGAAAAACTTGTTTTGGAATAATTGTGTCGCCATTACGACATGTAATGGTTTCAAAACAATGAAACACTCCAACAGTAATAATTAATTTTAAATTTCATTTTGTTTTTTGTGGAGGGAAGATGTATATGTAGATATATCTAGGTAACAAGAAAAGTTATCAGCCCACGATGTCTCAGAAACCTGTGATTGCCTTGCATAACATTCCCTGAACTGGTGTGGGAATATTTTATGTCGCGTTACGACATGTAAAATAACTCCCATATTTAAAATAAAATATATTTTTATGCAATTTCCTCTTTTCTAATAATTGTTAAGGCCTGCCTGAATTTCGTAAAAAGTATAGATATGAATAAATACAGATGCTGTTGAATTAGAGTGAGCATATGATAGGATGTCGCCGTTACGACTATAGTGTCACCGTTACGTCATAATTAATAGAAATAAAGAGATCCTGCTATATCAGCGCAGTTATTGTATAGAAATTAAACAGATATTTTGACAAAAAGTCATTCAAACTTTGGTTACAACCAGGTCCTATCTTGGCAGCCATCATCCATTTTCTAGCTGCTACTTTGTTATTTAATATTGCTGGCATAATTACTGGGTATCTCATCTCAAATTTACACAATATTATTTGATTAATCTGGCTTAATATAGGCGAAATAAGGCAAAAATGGGCGTTTCTGAAATATAGGTGTAGGAATCGAAATATCTGGCACAGCCTTCCCAAATTTTGCCTGCATAATGCTGATATCCCCTTCTATATATACGCCAAAAATTGTAGATTGGACGAATTTTATTTTTACTAAAAAAAATGGCCTCCTGAAATCAAATGCTGCCCGTTTGGGAGAATTACTCATATATATATATTTTTTTTTTTTTTTTTTATTTAACATACAGCCATAAGTGATAAGGATATACAAGGCTCACGGGGGCTATTATTTAGCATTGTCCATGATTTTCCGCTACTATAGAAGGAAAGGAGTGGTGCATAAGTAAAGGTAATTAGTAATTAGTGTAGAAGGAAAGATGATAGTTGTTAATCTACATGATATATAGGATCAGTTATTCTGTCCGTCCGTAGCAGTGTGTTTTAATCGTCTGCCATATTGCTTTCAGTCCTGGGGAGTTCCTGTGGTCATGGGATGTACGTTCATTTAATTCTGTGGGTTTCCCCCTTGGGTAAGGTTGTGTGTGATTTGATTTTGTGACTGAAATGTTTGCGGTTGTTTTTTATGTCTGGGGGTAGTTTATTCCATGCCTGGGCACCATAGTACTTATAGGGGCTCTCTTAAGTGACTCGGTTTTTGGTCTGGGCAGAGGAAAGTTGCGTTGTGAGGAAGACCTTGTTTGTCGCCGGGATGGGTTAACAGGCTTGTGGGAGAGTTGTTCTTGGGAATGAGGTGGTCTCTATGGTCTTGCAGTGGTAGTAGCCCAAGGGATGACCTTATTCCGGACACGCTGTCAAACTTCCCAGCATGCGAAATAATGCGAATATAGCCCTGTTCTGAAGTCTTTCTAGCTTATCTCTAAATATCTCTAAATATCTCTAAATTAAATCGTTTGGATCTATCGCTCATGCAGCTGCATACACTGGATATCAGTCACACCATATATATCCATTTGTGTCTGACAATGTGCACATGTATGACAACATATGATGGGATTTTCTACTTGTGCTATATTTGACTGAGGGGCTTGTAATTCTCGGACAAAGGGTCTATATACCTCCTTTTAGACAATTCCCTAGTTACATGCCCCTACATTTTGGATTCCATATATATGATATTCCCCACTGACCGGGGGAAGTGCCGGGATCACGCGGCCATGCAAGCTATATATCCTTGTCGAAGCGATATACCACACATATATCATGTACGTGCATGGCCTCGATGCATCCCTATAGCTTCCACTCTGAGCACCGACTCTATAGCTGCTCCTAGAGTACATTTCTAAATCTTACTTTTCAATACTATATACTTTCCAATGGAAATGTGTAATTTTTGTTGTGTTGTCTTGTTTTAAATTAACTTGACCCATATCCCCCTGAAAATGGCGCGGGTGCCTGCCTGCATGGTGACGTTAATTAGCCGTACAGAGCGAGTGACTGCATGCGTGCTCACTGCATATGCATCTCTCAGTACAATAATCGTCTGGTATGTTGCATTGAGTCGGGCATTAATTGCGTTTATACTTAATTGCTCCAATACAAAAGCTAATGCATATACATTCCACCAATACTTGCTCCAATACATAACCTATAATGCATATACATTCCACCAAATCCCATATAATTGAAAAGTTAGGAAATTATATCAACTTACTGCATGATCTAATAAAAAAATCGTCATTTATTTTAATCTCCCCCTGCATATTGACCTTTTTCGACCCTCCATGAGTTATACAATGCTATTTCCATACATGCTTTTATGTACGTGTTTTCAGGAAATGTGTATATAGTAGATACGGATATTCTTTATTAGTTAGTGCATGTTTGTATACAATATCATATATATAGTCTAACTACTTTCATTCCCTCTTATTATCGTCTGGGTATCGATGGACTGCATCGCCGCCTTCCGCGGGATGACATATATATCTCTAAATTAAATCGTTTGGATCTATCGCTGATGCAGCTGCATACACTCGATATCAGTCACACAATATATATCCATTTGTGTCTGACAATGTGCACATCGAATTTGTCAATATTTCTCTCTTTAACGTTAATATCTGACATTAGAGTTACATTAAGCAGCTATAGATATAGTGACTTTGATTGTTGGCAGGTCTCATATATTGATGAAATGGCTGCGTCAGGAGATATGGCAGCGGGCCGCGTGTCCTTGCATGCCCGCTATATATATCCATTTAAGGGTCAAATTAAATTGTGAACTCGCTGTGGCAGCCTAGCTGTTGGCTTTCTGTATGTGGCCAATGTACACAATATAATTTCGATTATCCACTAATATACAATTAATCAATCATATATAGGCATGCACTGTATCTATCCATTAAATGTAGGCCCCACATATGAAATGTCCATTAGTACATTGGCTACGCATGCAATGTTAGTAAACAAAGACACATATGGCCCATGCATGCAGTACATGTCATATATAGATCGTATAATGACCCAACCATTGCATCCCTGCATGCATCATCATATGACGTTCCTCACTATGTCTTCAGTATAAATCATATTTTTCCTCACCCCACTCGCTATGCATCACCAAATATTGTACCCATTCATTTTTCAAATATATAACTTTTCTAACCAACCTCTCCCTCGATCTACCTCCCTCATATCTCATAACAACCCTGGTGAACAACTTCATTTTAATCTTGCTCTTTTGACATCAACACATATAACAAGAGCCAAAGACTCCAAAACACAAAATAGGTCAGCAAAAAACAATTATGGCAAGAATCAAAACAAACTTTAATGATATGATAGTAATGATATATGTCATACATATCTCTCTAATCAGCACACATAGCCCATACTCGCCACAATGACAACTGCATGGATCACTATCAGTCTTTGGTTAAACCAATCCCGCCCACCATGTCAATGTAACCGTCTCCATGTATATGTGTCTCACGCCACACATCCTAAGTCACAAAGTTGCATTGCAACTCGATCTCTAATTATTCATATATACGACTTTCCTATGAAGTAGACAATTAATTGTAAAAAGTCGATGTACGTATCTATATTTTCAAATTATAAGATGCGTTAATCTATGTTTGATTGATGCTAATACAATTTGTATTCAATTGAAGTGCCCCGGCTATAGCTAATTGGTCTTTGCGTTCATCTGTTGTTTGGCTTTACGTACCGAAATGGAACGACTGAACTAATCAACTTATGTTTGGCCCATGCATACACTAACAGCTATAGATATCTGTGACCATAAAAGTCTAACATTTCAGTTAAGTTGTTTGTCAAAGATATATTTGTATATGTTGCGTCCAACGGCCAAACTAGAGTTCTGCTAGCTAGCGCGATAAGCATATCTCTATAGTTCCTGTTCGGCATTAATTAGTGAGGCAATTACCGCCATGCCACGCATGTGTAGGTGTTCCTATCTTAATTTAGTTCTGGATATAGTTATAATCTTAGCATTACTGTTAGCTCATTTAGACAAGTCATGTTAGCTTTAGGTTGAACTATAGGCTTTTGATCTATAGCCCCCGTCTTGGGATGTTACCTAAGTCCTTCGCTTGGCTGTGTTACTTCTCCGCTCGCCTATTGTGTCTAACCAATTATAGTCAATTAGAGTGTCTCTATAGGTCTGTGCGATAGAATTCTGGCCCTACATACCATTCTTGGAATCAAAATACAAACTGAAAATCTGCAGTGCTAGATATTTATTTGGAGTGAACAATTATAGTGAGTGAATATACACCAATCCTAATAATGTCCTGGTGAGCCCTGAACAGATGTAACAATACCCTTTGCTGGGAGGTGTGAGTACCACTGAGTGTTTTTCCCTCAATCTCCCCTGGCCAAGCAGTAGGATATTCAAACAAGTATACAGTAAAAGGTTCTACTTAGCTGGTGAATGTGAGTGGAGACAAGTCTGGCTAGAAGAATGCCCAAAGTCCGAATCTATCTCCTTGAGAGGCAGTGTATATAAAGTCTGGAATGTTAGCCTGAATAGAATGCCCTGCATTCCATGAATCCTGGATAGTTTTCCTCTGTGGTTTCAGCAGGGAGTCTTGAAGCTGAGGCAGATCTCTGGAGAAGTCCCTCCTCAGTCTTAACTCCTCTTTTTTATACAACACCTCTCCTCCTCCTCCTCCAATTGGGACTTGCCAACTCCTCCCCCATGTGGGGCTCCCGCTTCACCTACCCACGTCATTGCGCACATCATTCACCAGCAGAATCAATACTCCTAATTAATCTACTTAGCCACTTCCGTAAACATGTACCTCAAAGGGTCACTCAATGGTCAAGCTGCCTTAAAGCTGTATTTCCTACCTATTACAAGCTTGCCCTGATCTAAACAGTATTTTAATAGAAAACAGATATTTTCTTAAATAAATCAGGACTCACACCAACACATTCTCCCCGACCTATCTTCTTGCACGGCTCGAGCAAGATTACCGTCTACAGAGGACTCACCATCTCGAAACAACAAAGTCATCAACTACAAAAGGAAGTGACACCATCCAAGGTGTGTCATTATGTTCAAGCAATCTCAGTACTCAGTACACCACCGGCAGACAGTGATCTCGTCCGGCGTAAAATACATAGCATATCATTAAATACATCTAGCATAAGTACCTAGCATTTCACCGGTACACCGCATATTCCAAATATCTAGTTTATCTTAAATACACATCCTATCGTAAATACACATACACATAAACACATTCATAATTGTAAAAATTTGCACGCGCTTCCTCTCCTTTCACCGTCCATAGGGAATAGCTTCACTCATACTTGGTATCACAGTCGTCTTTGAATCTTGAAAATTTTGCCCTTTTTCTGTAATTTTGATTATTAAATTTCTTTGGCCCCTTGTTCAAAAGTATTGCGCCCTGCCCATGCCCTAGTCCTCTATCTCCAAGCTGGACATACTTTCAGTCGGAGACAGAGTCCCGGGAGCGCCCATGGCCCTTGTCCAATGCGGGTCTATCTGGGGGATCAAAGCCCCCCTCGGGATCAAGGTCTGCCACCTCACCGGGAGGTGCGTGGGGTATCTAGAGGGAGGATGAGCGTCATGCTCGTTCATTACAGGGCTATCCAAGTTGGTCTTATGTAGATTTACCCCGCATAAACCCCGAACGATCCTTCTAGTTCCCGCGGTCCTCTTCAGGGCCACGTCGTCTGTCTCCCACAGACTTCCCCCCCTAAGAGGCGTGTAGCAGAATGCACATGTATCGCATGGCATCTGCTTCTCCCAGTAGCAGGCTTTGTGCACGATTACCGCACAGCAGGGGTATCGGGCGCCCGCTCGAGTGAAAACCCTGGGGTCATCCTCCGCCCGATCCTTCCGCATTCTGTCAATAAAATCGTAATCACAAATGGCGCAATTAAACATAAACCCTTCCCTAAAGGCCAAATATCTGCCCACCCCCATGGAAAGGAGTTCTTTCAAATGTCCAGGGTGGAAGTTGCTATCATCCTGCTCGAGAGCATTCCCATAGCTGTCCTCGTCGTCAATGGAGAAGGTGTGACAAGCAGTCCTGACCATCCAGAACACGGTCACCTTCTCCCTCCCTTCATAAAACTCAAAACGTGACCAAGTACCCATCTTATCCACTATCTGTCTAATAATTACCACAGCAAATTCTATATCCCTTAGGATGAGGCGAGGAAGGAGAAGAGGGAAAAAGGCCACATTCATAAAATACATAAGGAAATCCAGCCAAGTTTCCCCCTGGTTGCTCACCATCACCTGAGCCAACCTCCGCGCTGCTCTGATCGGATTCTTGGCGGACATTGCCGATATCACTCTGTGTGTGACACCAAAAGTCAACATTAATGGCATCCACAGAGCCGCAGCAGGGTCGAAGCGTCGCGCTGCCCGGAAGTATTCCATGTGCAGCAACAACTCTGGCGCCGGGTTGGGAAGCTCGATTGAGATAGAGGGGTCCCTATCCGTGTGGCGGAGGCGGCCTGCCTCCACGGGCGCCTGCTCCCTACTGGCCGTGTCCAACGGCAACTCCTCCAAGTCCGATATGTCCGACTCCGGTTCCGATTCGTCTCCCTTAAAACCAATGAACCAGAACATGTGATCAGTCAACAAACTCAACCTGTGCTATTCCTGTGTACCTGTGTGTCTTGGCCGTATTATTTAACAACTTATCGGTTCCCTTTACAAATAATTCTTCTACTATACCGACACCAGGCCACAGGCGTATCATATACACACTAGCATATACCTGCTACAAACCTTCATTTTCCTCTACTACTTACATGTCGTTTAGTATTCATATATAGTGTAATACGTTATCTTCTTAGGCTATTTGGTTCAAACTGAGATACAATTCAAACACTCCCCCACTGGGTTTATACTATGCATACCAAAATTTAGTAATAATTTACATGCACTATTATACAGTGTTACAACACATATACCATATCCAAATAGCTTTAAAAACCGCGATTTTCTTTTATTGTGGTTCAATACTCACAGCGGCATGGCTTTTAGGTGAATTCTCTATGCCATAGTGGGCGGGGCCTCCTCGGAAATCGTTCCTGAAGATCCCTCTCCAGTCCTGTTTTCCTCAATGAGTTCTCTGTCACCATACCCCCCCAAAATTTGCTCAGTCCCTGAGCCAAACGCATAGCCTGACAATCTGGACTGCACCATTGTGGATGTATCACTATTCGTTACTGACATTCTCCTAATTTCTGGGGAAAGTGATGCTGTCTCATCCAACAGAGTCGCGCCTGGGAACCCTTCGTTAACATGTATACCCACCGCTGCTAAACCCGCACATCTCTGTACTCTAGTGTGTGTCACCTGTTCAAACTCAGTCTTCTGCTTCAATCCCACAGCGTAATACATGTCTCCCTTTCTCAAAATGCGCCTTAGTCTAATCCCCACTGCCCAAGTGACTGGTGCCCTATTTTTGACCACCACTGGTACTCTACATCTCCCTCTGATGTATACAAATTCCCCAGGCACAATCATATGTACCATTGCACCTGTCCAACCGAACGTTACCTTTTCAATCGTTATCTTAGGCACTGAAACGATCCTGACCAGCGCAGGCACATCAAATATCTTAGCAATCGTAATCATTATTGTCTTATCTAGGTTCCCTACTCTCAACATCAATTCTGTGTTATCGTCTGCGATACTCCGCTTAGTACAATTTCTGCAGCATTTAATCAAAGACTCGGGCATGCAAAGACGCAACACCCGATAGACTGCCTTGCAACAACTGCACAGACCCCCCAAACATTTCGCTACCAAGATCAGAATCATTATCACCAGTACCATCGACACAGTCTGTTCTAAATATTCCAAACCCACCAACGGATTCCAATCCGACATCAGCGAGTCTGGTTCCTTCAATGGAGCCTGGGTCCTACCCAAGATTTTGACCGTCCCTGATCTTTCCCACGCTTTTGCCAAACCGGTCATGTTTAATCCCACCAGCATAGCTGCCAACCTGAAGTACTTTATCGAGAGATAAGCAAGTGTGGTGAACGTTGTGACAGTTGTCACCATGTTCACAACCATCCAGACAGATTTATACCCCACTGGTAATTTATCATACCATGTTAGTGCCAACCATTTTGGCCTAGCTAAGTCTTTCTTCACCAACCTGATCTCATTTGCAAATTCAGAAAGTGAGGAAGTAAAATTTTTGCCAAATTTCCGTTTAATTTCCTTTAGATGATCTGTAATGTTTGGTACCTGCAGGAAAATCTCGTCCTCCACCCCGAAAGATAAACCTCCCTCAGGGTCTGCTATTTCATAGACCTCTAACATGGGTACATTCACACTGTGCAACACTCTCGTGACCGACACATTCGCACAATGCATTGCCGAACCTGTTGTCATGAACAGTCCCACGGACAACCGACAATCGCAAGGCAGATCTATGACACAGTTACTACAATAGATCTTTCTCGGGCTTTTTTCCCCCACACATCCCAGGGTCACCTGTCCACCTGCCTGCATGACTAGAAATCTTGTCTCTCCTAGGGCATGTAATGCCGTTGGAAAGTCTGTAAAAGGCACCACCTCTATCTGACAAAAATGGTGCACATCATTCAGGTTACCTTTAAACGCTGCTAATGCACACGTTTTCTGTGACCAGGAGCGGTGAGGAATTGCATATGGACACAAGATTGCATGGTCCATCTTGCAAACCCTCAGATCTGACTCGTAGAATTCTGCTGTTATTCCCCAATCCTTATTCACTGCTAGGTAGTCAGGAAGATTTTTAATTTGAGTATAACCTTTCTCCCGTTCTTCCCCCACCGACAAAGGTACTGGGAAGGACTTAATAGAGTACACTTCCAAATAGCTTGCCCCATCGCTCACCGGTACACTTAAGTGGACGTACAAGTGATTCCGCGAATA
Source organism: Sthenelais limicola (assembly GCA_942159475.1). Lineage (NCBI taxonomy): Eukaryota > Metazoa > Annelida > Polychaeta > Phyllodocida > Sigalionidae > Sthenelais > Sthenelais limicola. The sequence continues at coordinate 50,772,987 of OW804098.1, forward strand.
GGTTACCGATCGCAACAAACTGTCATAATAGAATGACAAATCCCTCACCACTAAATGCTGCTCTCTACTGCTTATTTCTGTCTGAACGTCTTCCAATGCCTTCTCCATTTCTGATTGTGGTATTAGCGTTGCTACAATTTTCCCTGACAAAAGTCTCTGAACCGCAAGCGTGAATAATTTCATTTCAGACTCCAAATGGTTTAGTACACTCAATCTATGCTGTCTTTGTGCCATGGCTGCAGCAAAATACTGCAACCATCGTTCCCTAGTTTCTATGGACTTATAATCTGTGAACAGAACTGAAAATCCTTCTCTAACTGATCTTTCTAACTCCTCCTGATATAATGCCTGTCTTACTAGTTCATCCCCGAGATCCTGTAACTTGTCTGATGTCTCGTTAAATAAGTTTGCAAACAACACATTAGTATTATTGAGGTTACCCCCCAACTCCTGCGCATAGTTAAATATTTCTATTACCGATTCCTTATATAGTCCGGTTCCTTGTGTAATTCTGTAGGGTATTGATGGAGAAAGTGAAAACTATACATTTTCGGAAACGTCAGGACCCATAGATCATGAAAACCAATGTTGCCCAAAACGTGTCGGCCATTTTGGCCGCCATATTGGACAATCCAAGATGGCCGCCATTCCAAACCTATTTATACCCATAACTATCTTATTACTGGTCATAGAAACTTGATTTTGGTGTCTACACCAAGGTTATCAAGGTCAAGGAATACAATGAAGATATCTATTTGAGCCTGGCATGTGTCGGCCATCTTGAAATCCAAGATGGCCACCATTCCAAACATTCTTTTGCTCATAACTTCTTAATTTTTTATAATAGAAACTTGATTTTGGTGTCTACACATAGGTTTTCAGGGGCAAGGAATATAATGAAGATGGTTAATTGGGTCTGGCATGTGTCGGCCATCTTGAAATCCAAGATGGCGGCCATTTGGGAAATGATTGTTATTGTAAGAAATCTCAAATCCAGTCCAACTTCTTACTTTTTTATAATAGAAACTTGATTTTGGTGTCTACACATAAGTTCTCAGGGGCAAGGAATACAATGAAGATGGCTGATTGGGTCTGGCATGTGTCGGCCATCTTGAAATCCAAGATGGCCACCATTGAAAACATTCTTTTCCTCATAAGTTCCTTATTAGATGTCATAGAGACTTGGTTTTGGTCTCTACACCTAGGTTTTCAAGGTCAAGGAATGCAATGAAGATGTCTGATTGGGTCTGCTATGTGTCAGCCATACTGAAATCTAATATCTAGAAATTCCCAAATTGGATTTCATGATGGCAACTTCTTTTACCCTTTCGCATTATTATTGTTATGTCACAGATAATTGATACTTGGCTAAGCCTTGTTATATGGGCAGTTTAAGTTGTACTGGGGCTTTTAGGTTAAATTGTGAAATAATCTTATTAAACAACCTCTTAATGCAATGAAAGGTTTTGTATTTATCTGAGTTGATATAATATGTGGTTTTATTCATAGTTTGCTCCAGTGAAAGCAATTTATTAACCTAAGCACAATATGGATGCTCTTTTCTCAGACTATAGATTTCCTTACATAACATGCATTACCTGTAATAGGCCAGCAGCCAAGGGCCAAAAGCCTATCCCTACCCTCTAAATGGCCTGTTTCCATGGAAACTAGTGATTTTTTTGTATTTTAGCAAGAAATAGGTTTTTGTGTCCCATATCTACACTTTTGTCAGCATTGTGACCAAATTTGGGAATAGTGATGGTGTATCTAACCGTTATCATTTCTTTTTGAAACAATAACTTGATCAAGGTCAAGGTCACCAAATATGACCTTGAAATTTAAAAATAGCAAAATTCTGGGATGTGACATCTTATTTTCTCTCATGAAAATATGGCAATAGAGGAAAACGGTAACCTAATGCATACAATAATACTGTAGTGGCCCGTTTATAAGCTGGGACCTGTTTATAAGCCTATGTCAAATACAGACCAGGGATGTAGGGGTCATGAAAAAATAAAATCTACTGAAATTTAATTGTCGATTAAAAGCCTATCTCAATTATATAGGATGTTTCATCTGATCAATATGGGAATCCAGTTTCTCACTTTTTTTGTGGTACCTGATTTGAAAAGTTTTTATACAGGAAAGAAAAACCTTTCTTGGCTATTACATTAAGAAAACATTTAGTTAGAGAATGGTGATGGAAATAATTACTAATATATAAATTAAATAGAGAAATGATCTGTTCTAACTGATAAAGGGGTGTGCGACGTTTTTTCACCAAATTTTCTACATTAATCTTTAATAATCACTTATACAAAAACTATTGGTCTAATTTAATGGCAGCCTCACATATACTCCTGCCTATATATTACCTTTAAACTTACTAACTCTCAGATCGATCAAACAAAATATAATTTTTACCCTTTGAGGACAGACTGCACCATTTTCGTGAGAATGGGTCATATATGTCGTGTAATGGAACAGGCATTACTGGTATAAATGTAAGGAGAGTGTCTCCACCTAGTGGCTCCCGTTTCAACTGCGCTGGTTGTACGAGGCAGCACACACACATATCACTCTACTCTTCGCTTCCCAAGAGAGAAGTCATGGGATTTTTTTCCTGTCGATAGAGTAGTGTGATTGGCCTTTTCACTGTATGGAAAAGCTCTGCTCTTCTTGTAAAACATATCACAAGGCTCCCTTTGGTGGTTATTGTACCATTATGGCTGACAAAGCCAAAATCAAGGACTTGGAGCAGAAATTGGAGCTCGTGAAAGGGCAACTTCTCGATAGGGAGAATGAGGTGACCGCTTTGAAGACTGCCCGGGCCGACAAAACTGTCAAGATTGAACCGCCAAAGATCGTAGCTGGGGGAGATGGTACTGATTCCAAGCCAGGAACTACTGATCAAGCTGTGTTAGACGCTTTAAATGCACTTACCGATCGAATCTCTGCCTTAGAAGTGAAACCTCCGTCCGGATCGGGTGGCCCAAAGCCGGTGGTGATTCCCGCCTTTGGTAGCGTCCCTGGTAACCAAGCCTCTGCTGATATACTGTCGGGCGTCCTGTCCGATGCCATAAGTAAAGCTCAGATCTCTAAGGATGAGCAAGGTAAGCCATTTAGGCCGGAAACTTATGCCCAGAAGACGGATAAGAAAAGAGACTATTCCAAACTTGATTTCGTGGATCTGGTTTTTGGTTGGACCTGTGTGGCCGAGCATTTAATATTGAAGGGTGGGGATATTACCTCGTATATCGCTCACATGAAATTTGCCACCGAGCTGATTCAAAGCAGAAAGTTCTACGATATTTCGGCAGTAGAGTACGATCGTTTCATTATTGATAGAGTTATTGCTGGTCAATCATCCACCTTTGATCCGGATCCCATTGGTTCGTCTCTCCATTTCTCCCCACACGTAATCCCCGATAGTGTCAATTCGAAACATGGTTCTTCTCTCCACAAGAACTATTTGGACGCCATTGGCAAACAACTTCCGGCAAGCCAGCGGAAGTCGGGTGCTAGGGCCAACAGTAACAATGCGAACAGTGATAACAAGTCGGCGAATACTAGTGTTTCTGAATATTGCCTTTTTTATAATTATGGAAATTGTACCAAGACCAGATGTGATAAATTGCACTCCTGTAAGAAATGTAAAGGTGATCATAAGGCAGACAATTGTACTGCTTCGAAGAAATGATGTGTTTCCCGGCGCCCTGTTGTTCTTTCTGATGTGTGTAGCGGCCCGGCCGCAAAGTGTCATGGCGTCGGTGTCGTTACCGGGCCTGATTTTGGTGTTCCTGACATTGAATTTTCTACAATTACTGACGTTTCTTCTCATGATGTTGTACGTGATGTCTGTGATGGGTATGATACTAGCATTTTGCACGATTGTATTGATTTTGTTGCCTGTGATGAGTATATTTCTCCTGTTACAGATGATTATGTTGCCGATTGCAACCTTACCGCGTCTATCGATTCCATTGTTTTGCCTGTGCGCGTGGCACCTGCTACCCCGTATGATTTTCAACATCATTTGGGTCATATATACAGAGGGTATAATGGGGGTCATGGAGCAGCATAGAGGGTATAATGATGGTCATGGAGCAACATAAAGGGTATAATGATGGGTCTGGAGCAATATAGAGGGTATAATGATGTTCATGGAGTAACATATATACAGAGGGTATAATGGGGGTCATGGAGCAGCATAGAGGGTATAATAATGGTCTTGGAGTAACATACAGAGGGTATATTCAGTTATTGTCGCACATTCACAAAAATTGAAATGTAGGTTCTTCTAGAATTAATCTTGTGGGATCAGTCATTTTTATCTCATAAAGACTGTATTTACTCCATGTTTTCATGGTAACAGGATGTGATATAGTTGTGGTCTATAGCATAGCAATTCCTAAACTTTGTTGCAACAATATAATGTGAAAAAGATGCCAATCTTGTTCTCATGCTTGGTCTTATGTTTTGAGGCATACCCTCATGTTATATTTAATAAAATATAGACCTTCCTCAGGTATCTATAACAACCATTGTATTGTGATGTTGCTAGGGGAAGCCATCTTAAAAAAGTCTTGGCACAAAGCTTTGCACTCAAATAATATCATGGTAAAACCATGAATAGGGTGTTCAAAAACAGAAAACCCAGGCTGGATTGGAGATCTTGAGGTCTTACAATAACAGTCATTTTCAAAACGGCCACGATCTTGGATTTCAAGATGGCCGACACATGCCACACCCAATCAGCCATCTTCATTGCATTCCTTGATGTCACATGACTATGTTTTGGCCACCCAAGGGGTGCCGCTAGGTAACAATTAATTCCTGTAGGTGTCAACCCAGTCTCTCTATTTCAGAGAAAGGATGTATGCTCAAAACGGCACACAAACACCTTTTAACAGTGATCTGATATATCTAGTCAATTCCGTTGCCACAGATTGCCCTCTCAATACCTCTAGATTGATGTTTTAAAGTAACACAGTCATCATAGCATGAATAAAGGAGTAATGGACGTTTTTCCCTCCTCTGCCATGTGTTGGCCCTGCTCATATGACTGGCAAAGTTCAGTAACCACTCCACCCAAGGGCCATAGCCCAGTGGATAGAGCACTGGCATTTAGAGTGAAGGTTTGGGAGTTCGAGCCTCGGTAGGGTCTCACAGCCTTGTTTTTTTTATCTCAGGATTGCATAGATGCTGTTATTCTATGCAACATATATTACATATAAAGTTTACAGATAAATACCCATCGATCATCAGGGCTATCGATATGACTAAAGGAGAAAAGAGGCCTCCCTGCCCGCGCTAGCAATGGCCACTCTTCCTGGACCCTGAAAACATATGTGTAGACACCAAAAGCAAGTCTCTATGAGATCTAATAGGTAACTTATAAGCTAAAGAATGTTTTCAAGGTAGCCATCTTGGATTTCAAGATGGCCAACACATGCCAGACCCAATCAGCCATCTTCATTGTATTCCTTGACCTTGAAAACCTATGTATGGACACCAAAATCAAGTTTCTATGATAACAAATTACGAAGTTATGAGCAAAAGAATGTTTGGAATGGTGGCCATCTTGGATTTCAAGATGGCTGACACATGCCAGACCCAATCAGCCATCTTCATTGTATTCCTTGCCCCTCAAAACTTATGTGTAGACACCAAAATCAAGTCATGGCATTAAGCAACCATTACTCACTCACTCCAAAATCAAGTTTCTATTATAAAAAGTAAGAAGTTAGACTGGATTTAAGATTTCTTACAATAACAGTCATTTCCCAAATGGCCGCCATCTTGGATTTCAAGATGGCCGACACATGCCAGACCCAATTAACCATCTTCATTGTATTCCTTGCCCCTGATAACCTATGTGTAGACACCAAAATCAAGTTTCTATTATAAAAAATTAAGAAGTTATGAGCAAAAGAATGTTTGGAATGGTGGCCATCTTGGATTTCAAGATGGCCGACACATGCCAGGCTCAAATAGATATCTTCATTGTATTCCTTGACCTTGATAACCTTGGTGTAGACACCAAAATCAAGTTTCTATGACCAGTAATAAGATAGTTATGGGCATAAATAGGTTTGGAATGGCAGCCATCTTGGATTGTCCAATATGGCGGCCAAGATGGCCGACACGTTTTGGACAACATTGGTTTTCGTAATCTATGGGTCCTGACGTTCCGAAAATGTATAGTTTTCACTTTCTCCATCAATACCCTACAGGGGCAACTTCATGTACATAAGAACCCTGACTAATAATCCCTAATGTCTGACACAAGTGCTGTACCAAAAATACGTCGAAAGAACCTCCCTATTCCCTCCAAAGGGGCTCTAGATTCCCTGTCTTCCTCCTTTCCAAAAGCAGGCAATCCCAAGATTAAATCTAAACTTTCCTCTTCCACTTTAAGACGTGCTGCAGACGCCTCAATGTTCTTATCTAATTGTCCCAAAATCGGCTGTAATCGCTGACAGACTGTACCCTGCCAATCTATAGCCAGCTGATCCAGTTTCCAATCTAAAGAATGATTTCTAGCTTTAGCTAAAGACATAGGATGCTTTTCTGGCCATCCCATACCTTCTATACAAAGAGATTTTGGTGGAAGGTGATATGCAGAAAAATTCTCTGGTCTATCTATCACAAAAGTAAGATCTATATAACTCTGACCCGAAATGAGTGTCAGATGTGACCTTCTAAATAAAATACCCGCCCCCTGTCGTAGGACATAAGGGTCGTTTGGGTCTGCCATGAAGGATGTGTGGACCTAGAATGAAGTCAAATCCAAGTTAAACATTCATTCCCCATCCGTGGCACCCGCCAAGTTACTTTATAACATGGAATATTTTAGTGTTTGTATTCCCATTGAATTTCATGAGAATAACTCTCCGTGTATGTTTGAGTATCTCATTGTCCATACAATATAAACATGCTCTAATAATCTATAGTCGTAACTGGACTCGACTCATAGTAAAGTGAACCCACATTAGACTTATTGCAAAAGTCAACTCACCCTAGCGACCATTAAGGCTGCTCCCATTGATAGCATTCGAGCCATTGTACAAGTCGAGTTTTGCTACTGCAAATAGGCTTCAGGAATTCTCAAGTACTAGCTTCACTTTGACAAAACTAGTCGACCGCGTTGACGTCCCAATTGAGAATGATCTCTCCCCTGAATAGGGCTGTATTTTATGGGACCCCTGACTTTGCAATTGTAACCATCCCACATCGACTTTTAATTAACAAGTCAGTGTACCTCTTCCTGTAAACATCTTCTGTCACCTCCTGACGTAACCTCTTTTGTATCACGCAGTGGTCAACCGTTATATAAGTGGGTGTACCTTTTCCGGTGACTAGCTGCTGCCTTCCCTATGTATCATACTGCCATAGTTCACGCAGTGGTCACCTATTCATGCACCCCACAGTCACTTGACACTTCCTAATTGTTTTGAATCTATACTGAATACATGTCCCTCCGATGCGCAATCTCAATTTGCGCTATTTGGCAAGCATACTTATCCATTGCTCTGACGCAATCAACTCCTTCTGCCAAACCAATTAGGCTATCGAAGTTAAATTTTATACCCCCTCATTGCTCTGGCACTTGGATTTCCCTTCCAATAAGTTAATTATCTCCCGCTCAAGCTCTTGTCATTACTTCTGACCCATACAAATGATCTGTGAGCATCCTAACACATACAGGTTCTAATTGCCATTGTCCATCGCGTATGTGGACTTTTCCCCATGACATCTTCCTGGATCTCTGACTCTCCCACTGTTCTTCGGATGTAAAAATAAAGAAATAATTATTGAACAAGATCTAATGCCCAGTTTGTGGCCACTCGCCAAGCATACTCCTGATCAAACATGCTCGTCAGCACAAAAATATAAATATTCAAATAACATCCTTTTCGTGGTAATCTATAAAGTACTCCTAGCCTAGTTCCTGCTAGTTCACTGCCCTTAGGGATGTGAAATAAAACCCTATTCTTCCTTAGTTGCAGATAATTCTCCTAAAACCTGTAAGTTCATCAAATCCACCAATATACACATGTGCCCTTTTTTATTATACCCTATCCGCGATAGGGTATAATAAAATGGACGTTTTTCCCTCCTCTGCCATGTGTTGGCCCTGCTCATATGACTGGCAAAGTTCAGTAACCACTCCACCCAAGGGCCATAGCCCAGTGGATAGAGCACTGGCATTTAGAGTGAAGGTTTGGGAGTTCGAGCCTCGGTAGGGTCTCACAGCCTTGTTTTTTTTATCTCAGGATTGCATAGATGCTGTTATTCTATGCAACATATATTACATATAAAGTTTACAGATAAATACCCATCGATCATCAGGGCTATCGATATGACTAAAGGAGAAAAGAGGCCTCCCTGCCCGCGCTAGCAATGGCCACTCTTCCTGGACCCTGAAAACATATGTGTAGACACCAAAAGCAAGTCTCTATGAGATCTAATAGGTAACTTATAAGCTAAAGAATGTTTTCAAGGTAGCCATCTTGGATTTCAAGATGGCCAACACATGCCAGACCCAATCAGCCATCTTCATTGTATTCCTTGACCTTGAAAACCTATGTATGGACACCAAAATCAAGTTTCTATGATAACAAATTACGAAGTTATGAGCAAAAGAATGTTTGGAATGGTGGCCATCTTGGATTTCAAGATGGCTGACACATGCCAGACCCAATCAGCCATCTTCATTGTATTCCTTGCTCCTCAAAACTTATGTGTAGACACCAAAATCAAGTCATGGCATTAAGCAACCATTACTCACTCACTCCAAAATCAAGTTTCTATTATAAAAAGTAAGAAGTTAGACTGGATTTAAGATTTCTTACAATAACAGTCATTTCCCAAATGGCCGCCATCTTGGATTTCAAGATGGCCGACACATGCCAGACCCAATTAACCATCTTCATTGTATTCCTTGCCCCTGATAACCTATGTGTAGACACCAAAATCAAGTTTCTATTATAAAAAATTAAGAAGTTATGAGCAAAAGAATGTTTGGAATGGTGGCCATCTTGGATTTCAAGATGGCCGACACATGCCAGGCTCAAATAGATATCTTCATTGTATTCCTTGACCTTGATAACCTTGGTGTAGACACCAAAATCAAGTTTCTATGACCAGTAATAAGATAGTTATGGGCATAAATAGGTTTGGAATGGCAGCCATCTTGGATTGTCCAATATGGCGGCCAAGATGGCCGACACGTTTTGGACAACATTGGTTTTCGTAATCTATGGGTCCTGACGTTCCGAAAATGTATAGTTTTCACTTTCTCCATCAATACCCTACAGGGGCAACTTCATGTACATAAGAACCCTGACTAATAATCCCTAATGTCTGACACAAGTGCTGTACCAAAAATACGTCGAAAGAACCTCCCTATTCCCTCCAAAGGGGCTCTAGATTCCCTGTCTTCCTCCTTTCCAAAAGCAGGCAATCCCAAGATTAAATCTAAACTTTCCTCTTCCACTTTAAGACGTGCTGCAGACGCCTCAATGTTCTTATCTAATTGTCCCAAAATCGGCTGTAATCGCTGACAGACTGTACCCTGCCAATCTATAGCCAGCTGATCCAGTTTCCAATCTAAAGAATGATTTCTAGCTTTAGCTAAAGACATAGGATGCTTTTCTGGCCATCCCATACCTTCTATACAAAGAGATTTTGGTGGAAGGTGATATGCAGAAAAATTCTCTGGTCTATCTATCACAAAAGTAAGATCTATATAACTCTGACCCGAAATGAGTGTCAGATGTGACCTTCTAAATAAAATACCCGCCCCCTGTCGTAGGACATAAGGGTCGTTTGGGTCTGCCATGAAGGATGTGTGGACCTAGAATGAAGTCAAATCCAAGTTAAACATTCATTCCCCATCCGTGGCACCCGCCAAGTTACTTTATAACATGGAATATTTTAGTGTTTGTATTCCCATTGAATTTCATGAGAATAACTCTCCGTGTATGTTTGAGTATCTCATTGTCCATACAATATAAACATGCTCTAATAATCTATAGTCGTAACTGGACTCGACTCATAGTAAAGTGAACCCACATTAGACTTATTGCAAAAGTCAACTCACCCTAGCGACCATTAAGGCTGCTCCCATTGATAGCATTCGAGCCATTGTACAAGTCGAGTTTTGCTACTGCAAATAGGCTTCAGGAATTCTCAAGTACTAGCTTCACTTTGACAAAACTAGTCGACCGCGTTGACGTCCCAATTGAGAATGATCTCTCCCCTGAATAGGGCTGTATTTTATGGGACCCCTGACTTTGCAATTGTAACCATCCCACATCGACTTTTAATTAACAAGTCAGTGTACCTCTTCCTGTAAACATCTTCTGTCACCTCCTGACGTAACCTCTTTTGTATCACGCAGTGGTCAACCGTTATATAAGTGGGTGTACCTTTTCCGGTGACTAGCTGCTGCCTTCCCTATGTATCATACTGCCATAGTTCACGCAGTGGTCACCTATTCATGCACCCCACAGTCACTTGACACTTCCTAATTGTTTTGAATCTATACTGAATACATGTCCCTCCGATGCGCAATCTCAATTTGCGCTATTTGGCAAGCATACTTATCCATTGCTCTGACGCAATCAACTCCTTCTGCCAAACCAATTAGGCTATCGAAGTTAAATTTTATACCCCCTCATTGCTCTGGCACTTGGATTTCCCTTCCAATAAGTTAATTATCTCCCGCTCAAGCTCTTGTCATTACTTCTGACCCATACAAATGATCTGTGAGCATCCTAACACATACAGGTTCTAATTGCCATTGTCCATCGCGTATGTGGACTTTTCCCCATGACATCTTCCTGGATCTCTGACTCTCCCACTGTTCTTCGGATGTAAAAATAAAGAAATAATTATTGAACAAGATCTAATGCCCAGTTTGTGGCCACTCGCCAAGCATACTCCTGATCAAACATGCTCGTCAGCACAAAAATATAAATATTCAAATAACATCCTTTTCGTGGTAATCTATAAAGTACTCCTAGCCTAGTTCCTGCTAGTTCACTGCCCTTAGGGATGTGAAATAAAACCCTATTCTTCCTTAGTTGCAGATAATTCTCCTAAAACCTGTAAGTTCATCAAATCCACCAATATACACATGTGCCCTTTTTTATTATACCCTATCCGCGATCCTTACCTTACTCTGTATTCCTTTTTCCTCTGAGTTAAATCCTGCATATCTCATTATATTAAATTTCTACTCACCTCATTTTCTTTTATGCCTGTCCCACGTTGGTGTTTTGACTCGTAACGTCAGTCACCTGCTGGGGTTGTTGCGCCGCTTGTCCCGACCACATGGGTCCCCCTGGCAGTCGGTTGACAATCATCTCCTGCTGTATTCTTCTCTCTCTGGCTAATACCTGCATTTGTTGCAATCGTTGTCTCGCCAAGTGCTCTCTCCTGTGACTTTCCACACAAGCCATCGAGCGGAAAAATTCTCCACATCAGGGACAGCGATAACTGTTCATTCCGTGCACCTGCCAGTTATGCTTTGTCAAATCCCCTCTTCTTGTGAAGAAGTCATTGCAAATGAGACAATAGTGTCTCCCCACTCTCGAAAGACTCTGCACGTGTCCATGATGAGCGTATGGTGCTAATCTTACACCCATAGCTTCCCCCAATTGCTCCATCTCCATCATGTTCTGTTCTACTCTCTGCAGTGCTTCAGAACATAGAGTTACAGCTTCCCTACAGCGCAACATGCATCTCTCCATCATTTGGTTTCTATCTTGAGGTGTTAGGGCTGCCATGATTCAGTAAGCAACAGTTACTCCTTCGGTCACTCCTTCTAGAGTAGTGCTTGTAAACCCGCGTTGCGGTGCTTAGTCCCCCTACTTGATTAGATTTATTAGGGTCCTAATTAACTCAAAGTCCTGGCTCCACTTGACAGTTCAAACTGTATTTTTGAGCCCTGTTACACCCATGTCTATGTACTCTATGATCGCATATTTCGCAGCAGTCTTGGGACATTTCTGACTGCTACCTCATTTTCCAGAAATCTCTCTCTTGCTTTATCATTCAGTGATAATTCATCTACCCAGACTATTGATCCGTCCTTAAATCTTACTCTCAGCCTTATGGCCTCCCCTTTCACCTTCACTGCATCTATTATTTCTGCTATTTCCATGAATTGAGGGTTATCATCAAAACGATTCTTAGTGGCCCTGGGTATCGCATCTGTCGTGTCCGTCCCATCTGTAGGTGTAACCCCATTGTCTTCATCCGCCACCTGTGTATCGACTGTCTGTTCTCCGATCGCTGGAATTCCTGTATCTATAGGCAAATCTGCCTCTTCCAATTCCATTGGATCCTCAAAGGGCCCTGTAAGTGGTGCCCATTGACCCACACTTTCCTCCCTCATGGCCCCCATTTTTAATCTGTCCACCGTCACTGGTTTCGTTAGAATCTTCCCATCTGAGATTCTCTTCAGGATGACAGTTTTCTCGGTTACAAACCGGACTAGAGTGAATGGGCCATGATACATTCCCGCCAGTTTTAATTTTATTCCTGGCTTTGAAACCCTGGGCCAATATAAGTATACAATTGAGCCCTCATCCATATCTGGATAGTGTGTGTTCTTGTCATATGACTCCTTCATTTGTCTTTGGCGCTCAAGTAGTATTTCTTTAGCTACTTTTTCAGCCTTTTCCTGGACTTTCAACATGTCCACAAATACTTCCCTCATTCCTTGCTCATCCTCTGAAGGGTTTATCAATCGACTCTCCATCGGCCATACCGGCTGGAAGCCGTGTAGTAGCAAAAATGGGGAATGGCCCGTAGCATGGGCCGGAGACATATTTATGATGGATTCCACTAAACTCAAATGAATGTCCCAATCACTCTGTTCGTCATTTACCATAAAGCGTAGCTTGTCCAGGATGTTCCTGTTCGAGCGCTCGATCAGTCCCGAAGCTTTTGGATTTAACGATGTAATGAAGGACTGGCTTATTCTTGCCCGTGCACAGAATTCTTGGAAAGCGCCTGATATGAAAAGAGAGCCGTTATCGCTTATTATGCGTTTAACCGCTCCAAACCGCAGTATCACCTTGTTATAAAAATGTTTTATCAAAGTGTCTGCCTTTAAATCTGGCAGCGCCATACATATCAAAAACCTCGAACAATAATCTATTATTCCTACAATGTGGCGCATTCCTAACTTAGTCTTTGGCAAGTTTTCCAGCGCATCCATATTTACACAAGACCATGGACCAGTTTCTGGATCCCTAAGTGTCATAGGTGCACGAATTGGCCTTGTCATCTGGCGCGTTCTATTGCACCTATCACATGAAAGGCAAAACCGCCTAACATCGCCATATAAGGTTTTCCAGTAAAACCGTGAGCGAAGTATTGGCACCATTTTACTTGGACCTAAATGTCCTGCTAATTCACAACTGTGATATAGCTCCAATATTGGGATAACCGATTCCTTCGGTATCACCATCTGTGCTCTCAGCACAATGCCATTTGCCTTCACAATTGGGTATCTGAAAAGGATGCCCTTGGTTATAAAATACTCAGGCTCCTTTAATGCAATAGCCCTTGCCAAACTATTGTCTTCTGGCAGTATTCCTTCTTCTATATATTGAATTAGAGCGCCTATAGTCGTGTCTTGTCTCTGTTTCTCTGCCATTACTTTTCTGTCAGTTGGAAGAGTAGTGTAGCTCTCCCAATCAATATCTACCGTGCGCTTTGTTCTTGGGCGACCTCTCTTTTGTTTTTTCTTTTCCTTCTCTGTCGACTGTATTACCATCACAGCATCGACTGGTAGTGTGTCCGATATTGGTTCTGGATCTGGATCTTCCGGATACTTGCTTCTCGAGAGCAAATCAGGAACTGTGTTGGCTGATCCCTTCAAATGCTCGATGGAAAAATCAAACTTACGTAGTATCATTACCCATCTACCAAATTTCCCTTTATTTTTATCATTATTTAGTAGTGAGCATAAGGCGCTGTGGTCGGTAAACAACTTAAATTTTCGCCCTTCTAAATAAACTCTGAAATGCTATACTGCCCACACCACAGCAAGCAATTCCAACTCCGTAGTAGACCAATTTGACTGTGTCTCCGAAAGTGTCTTAGCTGCAAAAGCAACTGGTCTTTTCCTGCCTTTCTCATCAAGCTGGGACAGGGTTGCCCCGAGACCGACGGCACAGGCATCGGTTTCTAAAAGAAACTCCTTTGAGAAATCAGGGAATGATAACACCACTCCCTTCATTAGCTCATCCTTCAGGACGTCATAAGCTTTTTGCTGCTCGTCCCCCCAAATCCACTTCTGTTCCTTTTTTAACAGAACTGTTAGTGGTTTGGCCTTCGCGGAAAAATCTTTTATGAATTTCCTGTAATAACCAACCATACCCAGGAATCGCTGGATATCCAATACCCTTCTAGGTATCACTAACTTTTGAAGAGGCCTTAGATTGTCCTCATGTGGCTCAATACCCTTAGCCGATATTGTGTGCCCTAGGAACTTTATTCTATCCCGTCCCATTACACATTTAGATGGCTTTAGCTTAAGATTTGCTTTCTTCAGCCTACCAAACACTTCTGCCAGATCTCTCAGATGAGTATCAAAATCTGGGCTAAATACTATACAATCATCTATGTAACAGAGGCATGTTTCATATCTCAAGCCCGCTGTTACCATGTCCATTACTAACTGGAAAGTGCGAGGAGCGTTCGCCAATCCCATCGGCAGGACAGTACACCTGTATTTATCCCCCGATGCCGACATGAAAGCTGTGTAATCTCTGCTATCTTGTGTCAGCGCGACCTGATGAAAACCTGACTGTAGATCAAGACAACTGAAAATGGATGGGGATTTTTGTCCCACATTATCCAAAATATCATCTATCCGTGGTATACTGGTATACATTTCCTTCGTATTTGCATTCAAGCTGCGCAGGTCTATAACTAACCTCCATTTTTCGAAGTTTCCTGGCTTAGCATTACCTTTTGCAACCAAGAAAGCTGGAGAAGCCCATTCTGACCCATAACACTTTTCGATTACGCCCTGGTGCAGCTGTTGCTGTACTATCTTTTCCATCATATCTCTCATCACAGGCGATTGTCTATATGGCATCTTATGTACCACTTCGTAATCGTCCTTTAATCGGATTTTATGTTCCGCTAATGGTGTTAATCCCAACATACCGTCTGGACCAACAAAAACATCAGAATATTCCGCGCACAACATTCTTACCTGTTCCTTTTGTTCTTCTGACAAATAATCAGAGCTCAGATCCACATCTGGGATCCACTTACCTTTTTCTTCTTTGCTGGAATTTCCACCTGAATCGCGTGCAAATGATACCATCTCAGTCACCCTTCCGGTGCTGATCCATCCCAACATTAGACCTTTTCTTACCGTTTTAGGGACACGTGTATAATTCATTAAACGAACAGGGATACCACCCCGACTGACATTCGCGACTGACCTTGCGGCTACCATGCCGCCTTGCAAATTTTCTATCATAGGGTCAAACCAAACCTCAGTCCTTTCTTTTATTTCTCCATCAAACACCTTACCTCCCGTTATAGCCTCTGTCATTGGCGGTACCACCACATTCCTGTCTGCCACAACCTTAAAAAGTTTCACCGGGTCCAACTTACATCCCCTGTAACTCAGGACCAGGTGGTGTGTCATTAGAAAATCCCTGCCTATGATAATGTCTATCTCCTTATAAAGATGAGGCCAAATATAAATTGATATTGGGTATAATACTGTCCCAAAACGAATCTTAGTGGACCAGGTTCCCAGCGCCATCACTGATTTCCCATCTGCCAGATAGCATGTTCTCTTGGGACCAAGGTCGACATATCTACCTTTATTTATTGATTTGAACATGGCTGCAGACATCACACATATGGAGGCACCAGTGTCAATCAATGCCCTGACCCCGCAATCAGCAATTGTACCCTTAATTGTATGATCCTTATTATCAAGGGCTAAAGTTGTATATTTAAAATCACTTTTGTCATAAGCAATGTCTGTAAATAATATTGGATCTTCATATAGTGGCACATTAAACTCCTCAAATGCACCCCCTACCACATCATTCGGCATAGAGAAAACACTTACATATCGCCTTTCCTCACCGTGCCGTCCTGAGGAAAGGATACCCCGTTTGGGGCAACATATTCCGGGTATAACATCATCTTAGTTCCCTCACTGTCATAAAACTCATCCCCTTCCAAGATTGTGGAAGTATTTCCTACCTTTGGGGCTGTGTAGCCTACCTGTTGTCTTGTGCCTGACTGGTTTCCCTCTGCTTGGGCACCACTAGAATTCCCCTGATTTCCAACAGGTGACCTATTAGAATTACCTCTGCAATTACCATCAAAGTTTGGGTTATAGTTATTACGCCTCTGTGGCTCGTTACCCCCTAATCTAGGGAACCTTGCTTTATATTTAAAACAATCTCTTTTAAAATGACCAAGCTTATCACAGAAATAGCACTTAACTGGCTGCCTGGGATGCTGTCCTCCGTCTGCTTGCCGTCTGTCGTTTCCCACTGAGGCTCCCGGCTGCGCTGCTCTGCTCCCCCGGCCGGCAACACAGCATTCGCCCGACGCTTTGGAGTGGAGACCTCCACCTTTCCCGACAGTTCCTTTACCAAGGTCGTCAGCTGTCCCAATTCGCCCTTGAGACCTCTTAGTTCTGCGGCATCTCGACCAGTCTCCCTCTGTTCTCTTTGCAACAGATATTCCATGATGTCATTCACGCCCATCAGTGGTTTAGTAGATACCATGTTTCTGTACCTAGGCAATAAATTAGTAAGCAAACATTCTTTAACTTCAGCAGGATCAAAAGTCTCCGATTTTACCATTCTCTCCTGGAATTTGTCGAAGAATTTACGCAATGATTCACCATCCAACATTCTCTCATATTTAATGGCTTTTCTGTCTGCCAAAGAAAGTGGCTCATAACGTTTCATGAACGCTGCCTTCACATCATTCCAGGCGCTACCCTTTCTGAAACCGTTCATCTGAAACCAGCACCTTGCAGCGCCCGCTAAATATCGTGGCATTTCCTCTACGAAGTCATCAGGTTTACCAGGGTGTAATTCGGCTGATAATTGTTCAACATCACCCAAAAATGTCCTTGGATCCTCTCCAGGCTCACCCGAGAACCTTATTGATCCCCGTAAAGCACTTCTCAGCTGAGCCGCGGTACCCTTTCCTAAATCCAGCTCAGCCATTGACTCCTTCAAAACGGTCAATTCTTTAGTTATTTTGCCAATATTGTGTTCGCTCTGTTCTGCATTGGCCTTAGCCAATTTATCTATTGTGGCGTCTGATAGAGTTGTCGCCATCTCTGCGCCGTGCCCTTGGTTCTGATCTAAATTAGGCGCTTGAAGATGACCTTCACCGCCCGGTGGAGGCGGCGGCGGCGGCTGCTGCTGAGCCGGCGGCTGTGCTCGTGTCTTGGCTGCCTGGGCAGCGGCCTGAGCAATATTCTGATTCCCTTTAGTTTGCTGCCACTGTGTCAGTTCAATATCTCCCTCAGCATCACCCCCGACTTCTTTCTTTTGTGCTTCTATGTCCCTTTGATCTTGGCCTCTGTCAGTTTTAGGCGTATAAAATGCTTCTTCCGATGACTCTGAGTCGGTTATTAAATCTTCTCTACTTTTACTCTTTTCTTCTGAGTAGTCCCCCTTATCTTTCAAAGTATATTCTGACTCTTCCTCCTGTATTAATTCTTCATAAGAATCCTCTGCCTCTGTTTCATATAGAGGACTGGAAACAGGAAAACCACTGTCTCTTCTAAAGTCAGACTCACTCCCAAACTGAACTACTGCTCCTAATTGCTTATTTGTCTCTCCAGAGCTTCCTGCCATAGGTTTCGAAGTTTCAGTTCTATCTTCCTCACTCATCTGCTGTGAACTAATGTCAGCATTTTTCTTTGCCTGTGTCTTTTTTCCAGCTCCTGATAATTTTGCCTTTAAATAATACTCATTGGACTGGACCTGTGTATCTTTGTCTCTCCACCCAGATCTCAAACTTGCTGATAACTTAAAGTCTGCCCTTTTCTGGGGACGTGACTTATCTTCTGTTGGTTTAGGCTTGTCTGCCGAATGCAGCTTATCACTCATTAACAAAAGCTATATTTACTCCATTTTTTTCGAAAATCACACCGCAAAAACAGTTTAATCCGGAGTTCTCCACCAAGTGTAGGTGTTCCTATCTTAATTTAGTTCTGGATATAGTTATAATCTTAGCATTACTGTTAGCTCATTTAGACAAGTCATGTTAGCTTTAGGTTGAACTATAGGCTTTTGATCTATAGCCCCCATCTTGGGATGTTACCTAAGTCCTTCGCTTGGCTGTGTTACTTCTCCGCTCGCCTATTGTGTCTAACCAATTATAGTCAATTAGAGTGTCTCTATAGGTCTGTGCGATAGAATTCTGGCCCTACATACCATTCTCGGAATCAAAATACAAACTGAAAATCTGCAGTGCTAGATATTTATTTGGAGTGAACAATTATAGTGAGTGAATATACACCAATCCTAATAATGTCCTGGTGAGCCCTGAACAGATGTAACAATACCCTTTGCTGGGAGGTGTGAGTACCACTGAGTGTTTTTCCCTCAATCTCCCCTGGCCAAGCAGTAGGATATTCAAACAAGTATAGATTCTACTTAGCTGGTGAATGTGAGTGGAGACAAGTCTGGCTAGAAGAATGCCCAAAATCCGAATCTATCTCCTTGAGAGGCAGTGTATATAAAGTCTGGAATGTTAGCCTGAATAGAATGTCCTGCATTCCATGAATCCTGGATAGTTTTCCTCTGTGGTTTCAGCAGGGAGTCTTGAAGCTGAGGCAGATCTCTGGAGAAGTCCCTCCTCAGTCTTAACTCCTCTTTTTTATACAACACCTCTCCTCCTCCTCCTCCAATTGGGACTTGCCAACTCCTCCCCCATGTGGGGCTCCCGCTTCACCTACCCACGTCATTGCGCACGTCATTCACCAGCAGAATGAATACTCCTAATTAATCTACTTAGCCACTTCCGTAAACATGTACCTCAAAGGGTCACTCAATGGTCAAGCTGCCTTAAAGCTGTATTTCCTACCTATTACAAGCTTGCCCTGATCTAAACAGTATTTTAATAGAAAACAGATATTTTCTTAAATAAATCAGGACTCACACCAACACATGCAGCATCGGTAAAGGGAGCGGTTATGTATCGAGCTAACTGGCGATCGATGACACACTGCACCGCCTGTTGTATCCATTAATTAATGAATGGAGCTACCGACACAGAATTTCATGCCGACACAGAATTTCATGCAGCCTATGTATGCACCTATAGTCTTCAGTCAAGCTACTTATAACTAGCCGGCCGGTTGACCAAGGAAGGAATTATAGCCGTTGACATTTTATAGGGATAGAACAATGTCACGGCGGTCCAAGATGAAGTAATGGCAAATCTTAGGGAATTTCCAGCGGGTGATGCGTAATATGGGCCATGCACTCTGCCATCACAATTGCAATTCTTCTTCAGACAAATAAAATCTCTACACTTTAAAGTGACTTGCTCGAATTTAACTAAGACTTAAACGTTAAACAATTCTTTAATTGCAATTCAATGTAGAGAAAACAATTTGCACTTGTACAAGCTGATGTTCAAATGAATTATTATGGTGATAGATAAGAATTTGTGTGTGGCGGAAATATTTCTTGTTTATTGTGCCACAGTGAAAAAACATGCCTATATGCAATTACTGCTAATTAATAATGTAAAAGTACAAATCTCCCCATAATATACATCCCATTGGAACATGGCATATATGCATTTTTATTTTTATCTCAACACATTTGACTTTGACTATATATAAACATTTGTATTCAACTTGATCAGTACAATTAAATGAAATGGACAGGAGCCGATCTGCCAACAGATCTTCCACCTCGATCCGCCCATCAAATATACATATACTCGAGGGATGCCAGTCAAAGTTGACCAAATTTATGGAACACCTTTAATTCAGTTAGGTCCAGACACCTACATTCCTCGATTCCACATCCAGCGATAAGCTTAACCGCAAGGCTAAGACTGAGGCTAAAGTGTTAAAGAGATAAACCACAGTTCAACTGGGAAAAAAACTGAAAATAACATTTTGTTTAAACTTTGCCTCGTGAAAGAACAAGGTTATGTGAATTCAAAAAGCCAATAAAAACAATATGTCCCCGGGTTAGTTTTCATTTCAGGGAGCCCTGAAATTTATGGTTGTTCACTATAGAAGTCTATGAGAAAAGGACAATTTTTTTTCGTTTTTTCAGTATAAAAAAATAATTGAAAATAACTTTTTCCTAAAAATCTCTATAGGCATAGCTAACATATTCCTTTACACTCTCAAGCAATAAAAAATGGGGGTCACCGACTTTTTTAAAAAGTTATTCAACTGAATCTGCATCCAGATGAGTTAAAAACAGGAATATTGAAGATTTTTAATGCTGAATAATATCTTTCAAAATATGTTGATACCCTGTTTTTTCATACATGAGGGTAAACCTGTATAGTGGCTATGTTTAGAAGTCATTTCAACTGAAAAATGTTATTTGTCTGTCTGAAATCTTGGAAAAACTGAGAAAATATCCATTTTCCCCACATACTCAAATACTAAACTTTGATGGTCTCTAGAATGAAAAAAAAATATGCTGAGATCCATTTTTTTTTGCTTTTTGTTATCCCCCAACCATGTTCTTTCTCAAGACAAAGTTTGAAAAAATGATTGTCACTCCTTATTTTTCATGTATTAGTTCCTTGAACTCCCACCTGCAGCAGTGCATATGACAGTGGTTTATCTCTTTAATGACTCCCTGAAACTTAGGTGACCACAACTGCCTTCTGAACCTGACTGATATAAAATACGGGATTCTATAGTTCCCATAAGACGCACTTTAAAGCAGTGAAATTCTAATACTATTTGGTAATGCCCTGTCAACCTTTTGCTCCACTAATTGTCGGTCGTTGCAATGATCTGTGGCTTGTGTATATCGGTCCCATATATAGCTAGGCATATATAGCTGGCTGATGGGTCTTTACACAACTATTTCCCCAAAAAACATGTGATTTCGAAAATAAAGGAATTCTTAAGGGACGAGTGGGGTGTTGTGTATTATTAAAACAGCTGCATGTTTTCATCGTTGATCGCAACTTGAGCAACTCATGGGTCCAAAGGTTGACAGGACATTAACATAAATACAAATAACATTTCCAACACACTTCAAACAAATTTTCCCTATCTTATGGGAACTATAGAATCAGGTACGTAATCTTCTACCCATTGGCAATTACTTTTAGCAATTATAGGGCCGGCCCGTACTCTCCTTAAGAAAAGTGAAAACAATCCTCTTTAAATGGTGCATTTGAGGCCATAGTTTGATTATATAGGCCTTGTAGTCTGAGTGAGAAAGATTTCCCTCAGTTTGAAGGGAATCTGAAATTTGAGGCTAGAAATCTGAATACAAAGTCTGGAGCTATTCTAATGTCTAAATTCTTTTTTCTGGCCATAGTTTGATTATATAGGCCTTGTAGTCTGAGTGAGAAAGATTTCCCTCAGTTTGAAGGGAATCTGAAATTTGAGCCTAGAAATCTAAATACAAAGTCTGGAGCTATTCTAATGTCTAAATTCTTTTGTGTGGTCGTATTTTGATTATATAGGCCTTGTAGTCTGAGTGAGAAAGATTTCCCTCAGTTTGAAGGGAATCTGAAATTTGAGCCTAGAATTCTAAATACAAAGTCTGGAGCTATTCTAATGTCTAAATTCTTTTTTCTGGCCATAGTTTGATTATATAGGCCTTGTAGTCTGAGTGAGAAAGATTTCCCTCAGTTTGAAGGGAATCTGAAATTTGTGCCTAGAAATCTAAATACAAAGTCTGGAGCTATTCTAATGTCTAAATTCTTTTGTGTGGTCGTCGTTTGATTATATAGGCCTTGTAGTCTGAGTGAGAAAGATTTCCCTCAGTTTGAAGGGAATCTGAAATTTGAGCCTAGAATTCTAAATACAAAGTCTGGAGCTATTCTAATGTCTAAATTCTTTTTTCTGGCCATAGTTTGATTATATGTGATGTGTTTCAGGAAAATGAGTCATAAGTCGCTAAATGGATATTTTTTTCAAGTGTTTTTTTCACAAGATCACATTATTGGAATGTTCTGATTTTTAGCGAGTCCATCACTTAGACTTATATCAATTGGTGTATCAAATTTCAGGAAAATCTATATAATACATCCTTTAGTTTTAAAGGTCACCATATGGACTACATTTAGTAACTTTACTGTTTATTGACCCCCAGAAATATTGGAAACTTTTTTTTTCAAAAACGAAAATATCAAACTTAAAATCTAGAAATACTTATAAGATCATTAGACTGTTTACTATTATTGGAATCGGCTTGATCTCATCTTTTCAAATATAATGGTATCTCAAAATCTATTTTTTGCGACTTATGACTCATTTTCCTGAAACACATCACATATAGGCCTTGTAGTCTGAGTGAGAAAGATTTCCCTCAGTTTGAAGGGAATCTGAAATTTGTGCCTAGAAATCTAAATACAAAGTCTGGAGCTATTCTAATGTCTAAATTCTTTTGTGTGGTCGTCGTTTGATTATATAGGCCTTGTAGTCTGAGTGAGAAAGATTTCCCTCAGTTTGAAGGGAATCTGAAATTTGAGCCTAGAAATCTAAATACGAAGTCTGGAGCTATTCTAATGTCTAAATTCTTTTTTGTGGCCATAGTTTGATTATATAGGCCTTGTAGTCTGAGTGAGAAAGATTTCCCTCAGTTTGAAGGGAATCTGAAATTTGAGCCTAGAAATCTGAATAAAAAGTCTGGAGCTATTCTAATGTCTAAATTCTTTTGTGTGGTCGTATTTTGATTATATAGGCCTTGTAGTCTGAGTGAGAAAGATTTCCCTCAGTTTGAAGGGAATCTGAAATTTGAGGCTAGAAATCTGAATACAAAGTCTGGAGCTATTCTAATGTCTAAATTCTTTTTTGTGGTCGTATTTTGTTTATATAGGCCTTGTAGTCTGAGTGAGAAAGATTTCCCTCAGTTTGAAGGGAATCTGAAATTTGAGCCTAGAAATCTGAATACAAAGTCTGGAGCTATTCTAATGTCTAGATTCTTTTTTGTGGCCATAGTTTGATTATATATAAGGCCTTGTAGTCTGAGAGAAAAATTTCCCTCAGTTTGAAGGGAATCTGAAATTTGTGCCTAGAAATCTGAATACAAAGCATTCATAAATTTTGTTTAATATATCTATTATATAATCATATGTCTAGCTGTCTTTAGTATTTCAAAATGCTCGATCATAGGTATATACCCATTCACTTCTTAAAGGATTGCATGGTCAGTTCCATAGGGGGGACAGTTGATTGACATGAATGGGCCAGTTGAGGGGCGGTACTAAGGTAGTGGGGTGTAGGTCCAGTCGGGGTGGAACAACTAATGACCTTTGTCTATCAATGAACACTGGAGGATGTTCCTTCTCGTGATTGGCTATATCGTATATATATATGCGTTGTGTGGAGTGTTGGGAAAAAGGCGTCGAAATGACATATAAAAACCGTAGGACCTGACGGTTGATGGTCAGTTTAAGTTGGCGCCCGAAACAAATCTTTGCACGTACACCGCACACGATCGAGAAGCTATATCACCAAGAAAGACGCATCTTTACTTGCCAACTTGTCTGCGTGATTTTTGTGAGTATATTACTAAATCATCATCTGAATTATATATATAGTCTTTTACTTTACTTGTCATTTACTCGCATTTTGCCATTTACATTATATATAGTGACTAACTCTATCTTCTTGCATCCATCAACACAACAGGTTCCTGCATAGATCGTGTCAGCTAGGAAGAGTCCAAGTATACATATATCTTTCTACTGCCCCATCCTGTCCTCCTTCATCTAATAATCAGTGCAGACATCATAAAGGGACAATTCACGGCGCAGCCATATTCCTCAACAGTGAGTACTGCATTTTTTAACAATGTGTGACATCACATGTAATTGTATTGTGGCAATTCTGCCATGCCGTACGACTCTACACAGGGTAGAGAATTAAGACCCCCTCTTGAATCCCGTTTCACATTTTTTAATAGCCCCATGCAATTCCCGAATCCCGTACGTTTTCAATTTGCAATCACGTTTTCCTATTTGCAATCCCTACCTTGAAAAATTAAATCTGGATCTGAACCCCTTTCCCCAATCGCGTATTGACCCTTTTAAATCCTGCATCCCGACCTAAAATAGGCCCCAATCGCACTACCGAAAAGCTATTCCGTACCTACCCTGTGTATTGGCCATTTATAACAGGTGCACATGGTATACGGGCGCGCTCCTAGACATACCATATCCCAAATGATTTCTTTAGTTTATCTCAAAATCAGACATAGATACATATTGCTAGCTTAAATGAATATTTCTAATCATCAATCAATTAGACATCTTTGGCAGCGATAATTGTGTCTGAGCGGACATATAGCCCAGTACGTGCCTGCGGTAGCACATGTGCTAATTGCAGCGTCATTTTGCCTCATTTAGTACATGTGTACCGCTTCTATTATGCTGTACGATTTCATTAGTGGGATATGTACAAAGTTGGTCTAACGATATATAGTTAATTATATCTACTTAAGGCACATGCAGCGTATAAGATGTGACGCTCTCTATGCTGTGTCTCTCTCCATGGTGTACTGTGCGGATGTGGTCCATAGGTTATTATACTGCATATCGTCTTCATTGAGAAAGAATGAATGCGTTTCCCTATCAACTATTGGTTACACAAATAGTCATGTCTATCTACCTTACATAAAGTAGCATAATTTCTAATTTCATGGTCCTAATCACATCAATTCATCCCAGCAAATGGGTCATATTGATACCAGGTTGAGACAAAATACCTTATGCAGGCCGATAAAGATAGTGGCAGAGGAGTGGCAGAGGTACACTCACCCAATATAAGCGATAGCAGATGATTATGGAATGGGAAATTAATGTACATCTTTATTGACAGTTCAATTCAATTAACTCCATTATTTGTGAAATCAAGATTAGTCAAGCATGGTGTGCTTTGGCAACATTAACCCATTGGGGACGGGAGGCTGCCTGGAGGCAGCCTTTTCAATTGGCCTGGAGGACGGGAGGCTGCCTGCAGGCAGCCTGCTATAAGTGGCCTGGAGGACGGGAGGCTGCCTGCAGGCAGCCATTTTTTATATAAATTGAAGGGGGCATAACTTAATAAAAAATAAACAGATTTTGATGAAATTTAAAATAATTATATGTATACAAACACACTAGAAATATCTTTATAGGTATGTTGTCATGGAGACAATAATGATGACGTCATAACTAACATATGTAAATGCTGGAAAGTGAATTTGGAGCAAGGTTGCCGCCATATTGCACCCAATTGAGACCCATTATTTTAATTATTGAAGACCAAATTCTAGAAATTATGAAAAAATATGATCAATAACTGTTTACACCTATTAAACAATGGACATATGACACATATTATTTGAAGAAAATATTCTTAAAGTGTTTTTATACCCTCAACCTCATGTTAACCACCCGTCCTGAAGCCCAAAAAGGGGGAAAAGGGCCCCCGTCAGCCAGGCACATTATGTGGAAACTGCCCCCGTCCTCAATGGGTTAAGTGGTGACTATAGTTCTAAAATGACTTGAAAGAGGTACGATCTAAAATTAGTTATAGAGACATAATTGTCCCTATATGACTTATAAGCGTGAGATGGCCATGTTGGGACTAATGATAGAAGCAGTCAAAATATATGATTGACTGAATGATGTAGTTCAATCCTTGAATAGCTGAAACACATTCAGGCCACTTCAATTATGGTAGTGAACTTATATGGACATCTATATGCACTCCTCCCATTCAGCAAAATTCATAATGAAAAAGCACAATTATAATGCTGGCTAATTGCCCCTTTTGAACTGACTTCGGAGTGTCCATTTTTCAACCAATTTGGCAAGCCACAAATCAATCTATACATCAACCCTATTCCCCTACCGTAACCATATGTGATCAGTACACAATTAACTACGCCGGTGATAATTTACACGTGGCTATATATATATGTGCCAGTCGGATAGCTAGTGTTGGCGCTATAGTCCGGAGTTAACGACAGTATATACCCGGCCAGCCTCTACTCACTGGCTTAATTGACATATCTATCACATTCAATTTTCCTAGTAGAAGCTGCCTTGTGTTTGGGTTTATTACTTATCTGCTTCGTAAATTCTCTGTGTGCGAATTGATATGAGTTTCCTATTTGGTAGACCAGGTACACATAAGCAATAGGTTCAATTGAATGGAGTGTATACATGTAATTATTTATGTATACGCATCACAGAGATGTATCTAGTCTATTTATCTCTATGTATCGTAAGATAGTCAATATATATATGTATGGTATGATAGTACTGTTATGTTATGACAGTGGCAAGTCAATGAAGAGTATCTGGCCTTTGCTAGCGCAGCCATGGACGCCTTCTTTTTTTCCTTTAGTTGTATCGATAGCCATAAGATCGATGGGTTTATGTGAAAACATTATATGTACATGTATCCTTCTCATCCATTTCCCATCACGAACAACCCACCTCCCGCCCGGGAGTGGCTCTCATAACTGAGTACAATTTCAAAATTATATCTAAATTCCCAAATATTGAGTTTTATGCCGACTGGTAGTACATAAGTTGGAATAGTTTCTTGCTCCTGGTATAATTTAATTTTGGTAGGAGAGGGATTGTACTAATTAAGCAGGGTAACTACGACATTGTTTGTTAAAAGGAGTGTATTACCCTCAAAGATATTACACGAAATAACTTAGAGTCGTATTGTAAAAAAACAAAAGTAGACATCATGCACACGCTGGGGAAGAGCTAAATCAATGTACAATTGTGTAACTATAGTTAGTGGCAGTAGGTACGGGAGTCAAACCGCAGAGTTGCCACAATTGAAGTTCCATGTCTAGCTAGCGCTTTTACCCATGTGGCCATGCAACTACATGGAGGTCGGAGCGAGCATTTAGCTTCACGGACATTCAGTGTGGTCACAGTGCAGAGGGGTGTGTGTTGACATACATAGACACGGGCACTGTCCTACCGCTGGCTGACCCTGGCTGACCCTCCACCGCTCCATCACTCCACTATAGTGTATGTCTCCCCTCCACTCTCCTCTCTTCCTAGTAGGAGTGCCTTGTGCCTGGGTTTCTTAATTATTTTCTTCTTCTCTGTGTGCCATTTGATATGAGTTTCCTGTTTGCATATCCCCTTTAGGTACACCAGGTACACATAAAGAATATGTTGAATTGAATGTATACACATACATATATCTATGTATTTATATATAGATCACAAACATATACTCTACTTGTGTCCAGACGTGTGTACCTGTATGTATCTATAGATGTATCTATACATGTATCTATGCATGTAAGGTATGATAGTGGCAAGTCTACACAGACACTGGCTGGTCACAAGTCACTGTAGTGGTGGTCAGTGCCGTTATGTTCCCTTGGAGGGTGCACATGATGTATATCAATAACTACATTCCAAATCATATCATAACAACTGATGATTATGACTAGCAGATACCGTATACATACCAATTACACTTATAGGCTAACTGTACGAGTGAATGTATGAATGTATCAAAACAAAAACACAAGCAAGTTCATTTGTTGACATGGGCCAATCTAAACACAAACACATGTCAGGCACTGTTGTGAAATTGCTCCCTGTTGACATCACATAGGCGGGCACATAGGGATGGATACAATTCTAGGCTAGAAGTATCATTAGAGGCTGATACAAAAATTATTTTTCGGAAGTTAGAACACATTTTAGGAAGTTTTCGGTCAGTGCGCCTCGATGTTGTCCTAGGGGCACAATGACTTTAGTTGGCCTGTATCAAGCCTGACAACTGTCCTATCGCATAGTATAACAACAGGATATACATATCGTAGATAGAATAGCTTCCAAGAGTTCTAACATCCTCACTTTCTTATTATACCATTTCCCCAGACACGCCCCTTTCATATCATACACTGAGGGACCCGCAAAGTTATAGTTAAGAAAGGGTCTATTAGGAGAGGTACCCAGAACAATGAATGACAAGATGTTCTTTGTTCGTAAGGAGTTACTCATTCAGGGGCCCAACTGATCTGGCTCACTTAATCAAAGTGTTTCTAGACTATAGAATTATATAGCATATTGTATACATGTTCAAAACATAATTGCAGAACAAAATTCGAACATAGTTTCCTAACGATCCTAACGAGTTTCTAACGGTTCGAAATGACAAGGAATGAAACCAAAATTGAGAGGAAAATGATATATGTGTCAGTCTATGTTTCTGGCTATTCATACATTGATATTTGTGGCTGGCGGGCGATTAGGGCGATTCTAGCCAGCGAAAATCGCCGGCTGCTGGGGCCTAATTCCATCCCTGTCTCTAAATATTTAAAGCATTGCATAATTAGAATAGAATATATAACTGTGTTCTTTAAAATAAAAGTTGAAAGCGCGCCCCCCTCCTTTTGAAAATGTTGGATCCGCCCCTTGTATAATATATATAGCCTGTCATACTAGTTATGGGAGCCCGCTGAAAGTATTATAGTGTTATCAAGATAACATTGTCAGCCCATCATGCCCGCTGTAATTTCTTATCTGACATACGTCAGAGAGCGGCGATGTATGTGCTGCAACTATAATGGCCCTAGCCATGGTCTTTAGAAACATGGTAATACTTGGTATTCATCTAATTGGCAAATTTGTTTCCTATAATTGTCTCTCAAACAAATTAGATAATATTCTAAACCCTCAATACACTGGCATCCATCGCCATTACATATAGTTGTGTGTACGTTGAAGTTCATATGAGAGTATGCTACGTTGAGCAAAACAAATGCCACATATATATAGCGCAGGAAATGTCCGACTGGAGTCCCATGTATGACTTGGCTAAATATGTTAAATTAATACTCATCGAGCCTATAACTGAAGCACAAATTAGGGCATATACTTAAGAGTGTCCTTTGAAACTAGGTCACTAAAATTAGTGAGTGGCAGGGGCGCTCGATGCATATATAGGTTAACTTAATTAGTTGCAAAAGAGGGTATTGCGTCAGCCCATCCTTATGATAGAGTAGAAGTTTAACTTCAACTTAGATGGGCAAGCTGCTGAGCCTTCACCGCTAAGTTGGTGTAGACGGGTAGTTAACTTATTCTACCGACTGGGCGTGACAATCAATCCTAGCTATATAGCTTCAACATGTATGTTAATCTGGAAGGCACTAATATGACACTTGCCCAAACTTTTATTTTCTCTAGGACGTTCAACAAAATAGGACTGAACAAATTTCTGAAGATGACTAATTTTCGATCAACTTGACGTATATAAATAACATATATATATATATATCTAAAGAGCGAGTCACAACTGGGTGCTGCTCCTGTACAATGTTGACGACATTGCAGCGGAAAAATAGAATGCACATGCACCCTTGTTCCTACGTTTGATATTCATATAGTTTTGCAAGAAGACAAATTATCCATTTTTCCGTTGATAAATGAGGTCAATATTCTCAATTTGTGTAGTCGGGTCACATGACTAAATTGTGTGTCTGACACAGCAAATTCGGGTAAGTGACATGGCATATGTGCTGCACACTTCACTCATTCCTATATGTTTCCCATCGACATGCAGATGCGTGTTCAAACATGTATGGACACGCGGGAGTCGGGAGTATGCATGGTGCTGACATAAGCACAGAATATATTGTGCATTCATCGGGGCGACCGATTTTCGCCTTGACATTAGACTTAAATGAGTTGGTTCAATTGTATCTGCGATTTCATTAATGGGATATGCGATAGGATAATTAAGGATAAATAAGCGTATAAGCCACATAGCATGAGGTTCGTCTGTCAGACGCTAAAAAAGTCACAATTAAGAATTAAGATGTTACATTATATCTATGATGCTCCTAGGCAAATTTAACCCATTCAGGGCGGGGCAGTTTACACATATTTTTGCCTGGTGGATGGGGGCCCTTTTCCCCCTTTTTGGGCTTCAGGACGGGTGTTTAACATGAGGTTTAGGCTTTAAAAACACTTTAGGACTATTTTCTTCAAATAATATGTGTCATATGTACATCGTTTAATAGGTGTAAACAGTTATTGATCATATTTTTTCATAATTTCGAGAATTTGGTCTTCAATAATTAAAATAATGGGTCTCAATTGGGTGCAATATGGGGGCAACCTTGCTCCAAATTCACTTTCCAGCATTTACATATGTTAGTTATGACGTCATCATTATTGTCTCCATGACAACACACCTATAAAAATATTTCTAATGTGTTTGTATACATATATTTCAAATTTCATCAAAATCCGTTCATTTTTTATTAAGTTATGCCCCCTTCAATTTATATAAAAAATTGATGCCTTGAGGCATCACCCCGTCCCCTGGGCCAAATTATGTGTGATGCCTTGAGGCATCAGCCCGTCCACTAAGCCATTTTGATGTTGACGCCTTGAGGCATCAGCCCGCCCTCAATGGGTTAAGAAGATATATAGTTCAACATTGCACCAATTCTAGTCAGTATAAGATAGATTACATATGCAATGAATGAGCAATCTGCTCCGCATCCCGCACAAGGACAGAGTATAAATTGTCCGGGGAAATTAGGATATATATTTTGACAAATAGTTACAAGTATTCGATATTTTATATGTTGTAGGGTCGGTTAGTGATGGATGCTGCGGCGTTCAAAGGCAGTGTGGGCTAAGGAGAAGTACAAAAGTACAAAGAAGAGTGAAAGTATGTGTTGGCCCCGTTATTCTCTGGAGAATTTATGCAATAATGACTTGACCACATCTACTGAACACTCGTCATCGTCTGAAAAGACATTTGATGATACGTTGAGTGAAGATGAGCGTGAAAATGAGCTTGAGAATGACGATGAAAATGACCCTGAGAAAGAGACTGACGAAGAAATTAGAAATATTTGGCTGGATATAGACAATTTTGAGTTTGACGTGTCAGATGATGAAGAGAAGGAGGAAGTTGAGTCACTAGAGGATCAATTTCGAAAGTGGGTAATAGGATACAATGTGAAGCATAATGCTGCAGACGCCATGTTGAAAATGTGGCGCTCGAAAGGTATCACAGAACTGCCATTAACTAAACGTACCCTACTGAAAACACCAACAGACTGGGTTCAGAAGTAACTGAAATGCGCCATATACGATTTAAAGAATATGCCGTTCACAGATTTGAAAATCAATATGATTGACTGGTTCGCTATTGACTAATGCACTAAGTTATAGGTGGTGTCATAAAGCGCTTGAAATTGTCTGGTTGCATGGCCGGCGCAATGTCAAGATGAGCAAATCATAGCCAAAAAGAAAGTGTGAGTGAGCGAGCGTCGCGTTTCAATATGAAAATGCATATACCAGACTAATTTGCACGCAAGCCGCGGCCGGCCACATAAATAAATCGAGACTTGGAAGGCGACCTATTCTTGCTGTACACAGGCAAAATAATCATTTAGGAAAATGAGCGTTGGCAGAACAAACGCTGTTTCAACATACGATAAAAAGATGTCAAACCAACGTCGTTACAACAAACGTTGTTTCAACATTCGATAAACCAACGTCAAACTAACGTTAGATTGTAAGGTTGGTTTGATGTTGGTTCGAGTCCAGACGTTTAAACGTGTTCCCAACGTTATGAGAAAGACGTCATTCCTCTTGATCCAAGACGTCATTCCAACGTAGAATAAACCTCATTTTGTTACCTAGGAAGACTTCTAGCCCTTGTCATTGGGTGTCAGGTCAGAGCCTTGTATGCTCTGGAAATTATATCCCACAGAACCAGTCTTAAGACTATTTTCTTGCTCAAATCGATCTTAGCCTCTCTAATTCATTCAAAAATTAAAAGGAAATAAACATGAAGAGCTGAATGTGTTATTTCAAAGAAAACTGAGCCCCAGATGTGGAAACATTAGGCAAATAGAAATAATAAATGACCTCTCAACTAGGTAATGTAAAAAAGCCTCCTTCCTTCACCACCATTCCCCTCATCATTCTTCTATCATTTTCCATTGCAACAATTAAAAGGAAATAAACATGAAGAGCTGAATGTGTAAGTTTAAAAGGAAAAATGAGCTGCGGATGTTGAAACATTAGGGACATAAAAATAAGAAATGACCTGAGCCATTGCCTTGTATGCTCTGGAAATTATATCCCACAGAACCAGTCTTAAGACTATTTTCTTGCTCAAATCGATCTCAGCCTCTCTAATTCATTCAAAGATTAAAAGGAAATAAACATGATGAGCTGAATCTGTTAGTTTTAAAGGAAAACTGAGCCACGGATGTGGAAACATTAGGCAAATAGAAATAAGAAAGGACCACACAACTAGGCAATGTAAAAAAGCCTCCTGCTGTGGGAATGGAACCATCAACCTACTGTGTGGGAGTCAGAGGCCTTACCCCTAGACCAAAGGATCCTGGTTAAATGGACATACATGTCAATGCTAGTGAGTCTGTGATTCACCATACCAGCCTGAAAGCTCATGAGGCACTGGAGTTGTGGTGGAGTCTGGTGTGAACTGCAGGTACTAAGACTTCTAGCCCTTGTCATTGGGTGTCAGGTCAGAGCCATTGCCTTGTATGCTCTGGAAATTATATCCCACAGAACCAGTCTTAAGACTATTTTCTTGCTCAAATCGATCTTAGCCTCTCTAATTCATTCAAAGATTAAAAGGAAATATACATGAAGAGCTGAATGTGTTATTTCAAAGAAAACTGAGCCCTAGATGTGGAAACATTAGGCAAATAGAAATAATAAATGACCTCTCAACTAGGTAATGTTAAAAGGCCTCCTGCCTTCACCACCATTCCCCTCATCATTCTTCTATTATTTTCCATTGCAACAATTAAAAGGAAATAAACATGAAGAGCTGAATGTGTAAGATTAACCCATTAAATACTAATAATGCCTTCAGGCATTCCCTGGGAAAAAACGGATAATGCCTTCAGACATTACCTGCAATACATGGGAAAAAACGGATAATGCCTTCAGGCATTACCTGCAATACATGGGAAAAAACGGATAATGCCTCCAGGCATTATGAGCATGTTATATTCTAAAAACAGTTATATTTTTTTTACTATTTTACATATTCAAAATCTGCTTTCAGGATTATCTTCTATGTTGACTACATTTTTCATAAAAGATATTGTTTTAAAATAATACCATTGCCATGGCAACACAAAATAGCATGTATTCATTAGATTACACATGGTGGGAAAACATGGTGGGAAAACATTACGTCACAATGCAGACAACTTCAGTTCATAATGGTAACCCATTCAGGTCTCATAATTAAAGATATTGCGTTGATATTC
The DNA here is from genome assembly GCA_942159475.1 of Sthenelais limicola. Lineage (NCBI taxonomy): Eukaryota > Metazoa > Annelida > Polychaeta > Phyllodocida > Sigalionidae > Sthenelais > Sthenelais limicola. The sequence continues at coordinate 50,806,490 of OW804098.1, forward strand.
ACAAAATAAGCTGTCAAAGTTAGATATCCAATGCCTCTTAGTATCCTGTGGTATCACATCAATGTAATCATTGTATTTGAAATTGAATAAATAGGATTTTCCTTCTGATACCCATGTGCGTGCTGTCACCCATTTATGACGACGTCTGATATTGTTTCCCTGCAGCGAGATGCAGCAAGATTTGCCATTTATTTCTGGCTATATATAATCATTTGAAATGATTTTTCCAGTGCCTGCCTTCAGTCCTATATGTCCTCTAAGCAAGCCTGTAGTTTGAACACTATATGAGATGTGCTCTATCAAAAAGGTTCCCATGTCGGCAAGATCGATTTTGGAGTTAGCTATTGGATGGGTAAGCACCAGAAAAGAGCTTTCCAATGATGTATAGAGCTTAATTTTAGGCCTATTAGGTATATTTCTACGGTTGCGGTGAGTATTTAAGGGACGCGGTTACTGGAGGAGCCGGAAACTGAGATACAGACGGTCAAAGTTCGGCGAGTGACCTTCGGCGCGCCGTCCTTCGTTACGGGCATTTGTTATCAAGCGATTTCTATGAAATTTGAGACACACTTTACTAACTACCATAGCCATAAGATATACCAAATTCAGTTCATTTACTTAGTAACTTATTATTTTATCCCGCGATGAAAATTGGGTGAAATTTGGGCAAAATACATTTCTAGGAGACTTTTGTGGGATTTATGTCGGACGCGTCGTCATGCAAAATGACCAGTTCATATGATTCGATTTTTCTCAGATTTGGGGCAGGTATTATAGACTAGTAGGGCCACAATATATAAAAAAATCAGTGCATTTCATTTAATATTTTTTATTTTATTACCCTGTTAACATGAGTATAATAATTCTGTACAAAATTCTTCGGTGCAGTGCTTGCAATATATACATGATAACACACCTATTCATTCTAACAAAACAAAATGTACAACAGTATTCACCAGTAATAAAATCAGTAATAAAATCAGTAATAAAATCAATAAAATAGCAGTCAGCCCCTACCCCTCCCCCTCCCTGGCCGGCGTTGCTCAACATTTCCCCTCCCCCTCCCCCTACCTCTCTTTGCTGGAGGAGGTGCAACCTCCCCATCAGAAGAAGATTCTGAAGATTCCCTTACCCTGCCCCTTCCCCTCACTGTTCCTCTACCCCTACCCCTACCCCTACCCCTACCCCTAGCTTGAGGTTCCTCTTGACGTTCCTCTTGAGGTTCCTCCTCCTCCTCAGAAGATTCATCACCACCTAATTGTAATGATTCGTCAGAAGAAGATTCCCTGTCCCTTCCCCTTCCCCTTCCTCTACCCCTCCCTCTTCCTCTAGCCCTTCCACTTCCCCCCCTCTACCTCTTACTGGGGCGACTGCAGGAGCCTGTACAATGTAGCCATTCCCCCCCCTCCCTAGCCCTTCTTCAGGTACAGTTGGTTTGGGGCACATAATGTCTTTGGTTTCTTCGGTACAAAAATTACGAATAGAATTAAAAAGATACCACTGTCTGTATGCAGACAGTCCAGGAGAAGGTACAATGGGTGGGTTATCCTGAGGGACATCACCCACATCAACAGTAAGCATTTTAAAAGTACCACTATTTTCAGGGCCTACAAATGGCCTGAAAGAAATAACACCAGGTTTGTCACTAGAAAATTCAAAATGATGATACCCTTTGATACCTGGAAAAGATTTGGAGAAAGGTGACAGGAATGCCTGCCAGTCGTACAATGGAACAAAAACAGTACCCCTTTCATCACCTACAAGTTGGGCCTGGTTGACCCCCCCTGGCGTACTGCGCTGCACACTGTCTTTTAATTGCTGAAGAGAAGAAACGTTGTCCCGACGAAATTGTTTTTTCAAGAGACCAAAGCACCAGTCGGGGGCAAACTTAGTGTGCCCAGTAATCAAAAAGTTAAGTGTAATAGACCTGTGCCTTCCAGTAAGGACACGCCACATCAAATAGGCCAAAACATACTTGTTCTTGTTCTGGCCACTACAATTGTCACAGTTAAGATCTAAATCTTTCTCCCCAAGACCATAGTTTTCAAAGTAATGATTCAGATAAGAAATTACTGCATTTGACCCCTTACTGGTGCAATGGCTCTCATCTATAAGGTAATTAACTTGTCTAGGCATTCCTTCCATGCAAATACCGAACAGGCCTACCTTCCTCGGGGTCAGAAAATAAAGGGGACCTGGTTGCATCTGATAGGAAGGTAAATGCACTTGTTGTGCAAAGTCAAAACTGAGATGTACTCGAATGTCACATGAGCAAGGGGCATGTTTGCCAAGGGGGGGTTCACCATTGTCTCTGTATGCTTCTTTGGCATCAGCACAAAATTTCTGATAAAGAGTTCTCTCGTCTGCTACAGTGTCTAAATGTTTTTGCTGTTTCTTTAACTTGGCAGCTTTCACAACTTCAGGTAAATTACTACTACAGGAAATGTCTCTGTTATTATGCTGGCACTCCCAGCAGAGGTCTGTCATGGGACGACTTGTGACTATTTTAGGAAGATATCTGCGCCACAGTTGAACAAAAGTGGAGTAGGCAACAGCCCTATTGTCAGTCTCGTGCATGGCTTGTGTGTAAAGACGATGAACTTCGGCATTTGTAGAATGGCAGGGGAGAATGAGGATGTCGTCTCTGTGGTGTGAAGCTACTCTGCCTGGCAAGGCAAGAGCATGTATTTCGGCATAAGATGTGATGAAGTTGATTGTGTTCTTCAGGTCATTTATTGGCAATGACCTGACAGTATGGTGACCACCACCACGTCGTAGACGAGGGATCAGACCATCCTCGCTGAAGGATTTTAGTACAGCAGTCAGCTTGTTTTGGCTAATCCTAGAAGAGAAGAGAGAGAAGAGAAAATAGAAAAATAATAATTTAATCATTTGCAAAGGAAGAAATTAAACATAATGCAGGATTGTAAATGAGAATACAAAATAATGATTCTTAGCAAATAATCCATGTTATCATGAATAGCTATGTAATGTTCAGTATTAATGGGCACAACAAGATTCATTACTCACTTGTAAAGGAATTTAAAGGTAGCTTTGCAAACAGGCTTGTTAGACACCCTGTAGTGGCTCTTTGGGTGTTTTCGTTCTCCCTTCCATTGGGGCCCCTTCTTTGTTGGACTGCATTGTTCACTGTTGTCAGTAACAGTATTGAAAACGCCTAAGAGTGCCATGTCGAGCTCATCTGAAACGACAGTATAACAAAATATAAAATGATGTGACCCACCAAAATATCACCGACACAAATCTTAAATCCTACTGGAGTAGCAAGACATTCCCTACAGTTTTCCTACATAATTAGTTATCATATCTGATTAGTTATCCGTGTCCTCATAATTGAACTACAGCTTTAAATACTGATTGAGTATTATACATGCATGTATGGGCAAAGAAAAGGCAATAGAGAAAAACATTATTTAAAATTACCTCGATTGATTTGATCATGTTCCGACCGATGAGAGATGCGCTGTTCCACAGTGAACTGGTCTATGCACGGCCCGTTGTTAAACAAATGGCAGTTACAACTGAAATGGACAAAATCCTAGATTTCAATTTGCCCAAAACTGACATGTTGTTACAAGTAATACATTTTTAACCCTACATTCCACACGAGACGATTATGGAATATCAGACATCCTAGGTAAATAGTTTACTCCCCCGATCTCGACTCGATGCTTCCGAGTCCCCATGCACGAACAGCACGAGGCGAGGTAAAACCTCTACCGATCAAATTTAGAACATTTAAATATACACACAATATATCTCTCACACATAACAGCATTGGATTATAGATTTGATTGATTTCCAGGGATGACATAGCATAGTTTTCCGATCGCCTCCCCCAACGCGTCAACACACACGATAGAAAACATGGCCGTAGAGCACCGACACTTACCTAAATGTGGAGCACTTTTCCCGTTCCTTGTCCAGGACTGCCTGCATGTGGTCAATAATAATAATAGGTTCTGGTTCTTCCTCAGCTTCTTCCTCATTCGTGTCCTGAGTTTCAGGAGGATCTGGGACGTCTGGTTCTCCATCCGAGTCAGATTCCACCGTCTCTGTTTCCTCGTTAAACACAAAATATTCCTCGATGAGGTTACGCCATTCGGAGTTGTCGACAACACCTCCCAAATTGGCTCGAGCGATGCCATTAAGAGCTTCTGCGACGGTGGCCTCAGCTTCCATGTTTAAATAATAAACCTTGGTCCATTTAAAACTTTGTTGGAGAGTAAAACACGTCTTGAATCGTCTGGAATCGAGGAATAACTGGTCGCTTCGATTCAAATCCAAGACCACGCTAGAAGATGGCGTCAGCCGGAAGTTGATCTTTCGGAGCGGCTGAACCAATCACAGCGCTGTATCCACTACACGTGGGCTCCCTAGCAACAAGTGTTTACGCCGAATGCACTTTAATAGAGCTCTGTGATTGGTTAACTTACGCGGGCATTCAAAAGGGAAGACTGGGATTGGATAGAGGAGATTCGCGGCTTTCCGAGGATACCAAATGTGCTGGGGTACCCTACACTCAAATGTCCACGGCATACGAGTGAATTTAGTGAAAAATAGCCTCCGACTCCTTTGTTTTAACCCATCCAACCATGTTATGAAAATGTTTACCGGCGATTATGAAGCATAAATTATTGTTTATTTTACAAAATACTTTCCAGTCTCACAAAAAACATATTAAAGATTAATATTACAGGAAAAAACGATTTCGGCCAAAAAAGTCATATACCATCTTTGGAGCCCTATATCTCAAAACGAAAGTTGCCGACATGGGACTCATTTTGATGGAGCGGATCACATATACGCATTAATAAATCCAGGAGATGAGAAACAAAAATTAATGTTATTTTTATGTGAGGCCTATGTCACCACCTCCCGTTTTTATAGGACGTGACGTCGTCCTATGACGTCGTCCTATGACGTCAATCATAGCGATGCAATAACGTTTTTTAGACACACACACTTTGTGACGTTCAGCTGTGAATGGGTTAAAAGGAAAAATAAGCTGCGGATGTTGAAACATTAGGGACATAAAAATAAGAAATGACCTGAGCCATTGCCTTGTATGCTCTGGAAATTATATCCCACAGAACCAGTCTTAAGACTATTTTCTTGCTCAAATCGATCTCAGCCTCTCTAATTCATTCAAAGATTAAAAGGAAATAAACATGATGAGCTGAATCTGTTAGTTTTAAAGGAAAACTGAGCCACGGATGTGGAAACATTAGGCAAATAGAAATAAGAAAGGACCACACAACTAGGCAATGTAAAAAAGCCTCCTGCTGTGGGAATGGAACCATCAACCTACTGTGTGGGAGTCAGAGGCCTTACCCCTAGACCAAAGGATCCTGGTTAAATGGACATACATGTCAATGCTAGTGAGTCTGTGATTCACCATACCAGCCTGAAAGCTCATGAGGGGAGCTAGGCACTGGAGTTATGGTGGAGTCTGGTGTGAACTGCAGGTACTAAGACTTCTAGCCCTTGTCATTGGGTGTCAGGTCAGAGCCATTGCCTTGTATGCTCTGGAAATTATATCCCACAGAACCAGTCTTAAGACTATTTTCTTGCTCAAATCGATCTTAGCTTCTCTAATTCATTCAAAAATTAAAAGGAAATAAACATGAAGAGCTGAATGTATTATTTTCAAAGAAAACTGAGCCCCAGATGTGGAAACATTAGGCAAATAGAAATAATAAATGACCTCTCAACTAGGTAATGTAAAAAAGCCTCCTGCCTTCACCACCATTCCCCTCATCATTCTTCTATCATTTTCCATTGCAACAATTAAAAGGAAATAAACATGAAGAGCTGAATGTGTAAGTTTAAAAGGAAAAATGAGCTGCGGATGTTGAAACAATAGGGACATAAAAATAAGAAATGACCTGAGCCATTGCCTTGTATGCTCTGGAAATTATATCCCACAGAACCAGTCTTAAGACTATTTTCTTGCTCAAATCGATCTCAGCCTCTCTAATTCATTCAAAGATTAAAAGGAAATAAACATGATGAGCTGAATCTGTTAGTTTTAAAGGAAAACTGAGCCACGGATGTGGAAACATTAGGCAAATAGAAATAAGAAAGGACCACACAACTAGGCAATGTAAAAAAGCCTCCTGCTGTGGGAATGGAACCATCAACCTACTGTGTGGGAGTCAGAGGCCTTACCGCTAGACCAAAGGATCCTGGTTAAATGGACATACATGTCAATGCTAGTGAGTCTGTGATTCACCATACCAGCCTGAAAGCTCATGAGGGGAGCTAGGCACTGGAGTTGTGGTGGAGTCTGGTGTGAACTGCAGGTACTAAGACTTCTAGCCCTTGTCATTGGGTGTCAGGTCAGAGCCATTGCCTTGTATGCTCTGGAAATTATATCCCACAGAACCAGTCTTAAGACTATTTTCTGGCTCAAATCGATCTTAGCCTCTCTAATTCATTCAAAAATTAAAAGGAAATAAACATGAAGAGCTGAATGTATTATTTTCAAAGAAAACTGAGCCCCAGATGTAGAAACATTAGGCAAATAGAAATAATAAATGACCTCTCAACTAGGTAATGTAAAAAAGCCTCCTTCCTTCACCACCATTCCCCTCATCATTCTTCTATCATTTTCCATTGCAACAATTAAAAGGAAATAAACATGAAGAGCTGAATGTGTAAGTTTAAAAGGAAAAATGAGCTGCGGATGTTGAAACATTAGGGACATAAAAATAAGAAATGACCTGAGCCATTGCCTTGTATGCTCTGGAAATTATATCCCACAGAACCAGTCTTAAGACTATTTTCTTGCTCAAATCGATCTCAGCCTCTCTAATTCATTCAAAGATTAAAAGGAAATAAACATGATGAGCTGAATCTGTTAGTTTTAAAGGAAAACTGAGCCACGGATGTGGAAACATTAGGCAAATAGAAATAAGAAAGGACCACACAACTAGGCAATGTAAAAAAGCCTCCTGCTGTGGGAATGGAACCATCAACCTACTGTGTGGGAGTCAGAGGCCTTACCCCTAGACCAAAGGATCCTGGTTAAATGGACATACATGTCAATGCTAGTGAGTCTGTGATTCACCATACCAGCCTGAAAGCTCATGAGGGGAGCTAGGCACTGGAGTTATGGTGGAGTCTGGTGTGAACTGCAGGTACTAAGACTTCTAGCCCTTGTCATTGGGTGTCAGGTCAGAGCCATTGCCTTGTATGCTCTGGAAATTATATCCCACAGAACCAGTCTTAAGACTATTTTCTTGCTCAAATCGATCTTAGCTTCTCTAATTCATTCAAAAATTAAAAGGAAATAAACATGAAGAGCTGAATGTATTATTTTCAAAGAAAACTGAGCCCCAGATGTGGAAACATTAGGCAAATAGAAATAATAAATGACCTCTCAACTAGGTAATGTAAAAAAGCCTCCTGCCTTCACCACCATTCCCCTCATCATTCTTCTATCATTTTCCATTGCAACAATTAAAAGGAAATAAACATGAAGAGCTGAATGTGTAAGTTTAAAAGGAAAAATGAGCTGCGGATGTTGAAACAATAGGGACATAAAAATAAGAAATGACCTGAGCCATTGCCTTGTATGCTCTGGAAATTATATCCCACAGAACCAGTCTTAAGACTATTTTCTTGCTCAAATCGATCTCAGCCTCTCTAATTCATTCAAAGATTAAAAGGAAATAAACATGATGAGCTGAATCTGTTAGTTTTAAAGGAAAACTGAGCCACAGATGTGGAAAGCTTGAAACAAATGACCTTGACTTGGCCAAGGTCACCAACATTTTATTCCCTGATGGGGCAATGAAAGACTGACCAACCTGCCAAATTAGAACATTCTAGCCATTATTTTGAAAAACTACCAGTCAACAATGTTTTTTTTTTCAATATTTCAGTATTTTTGGTGACCTTGACCTTTGACCCCTGGTAAAAAAAATCCTCAATTTTGCTAGGTCAAATATGGCCAGATTCAGATTCGGCATAACTTAATTTCCAAGAATCAGCAATAAAATCTCGTTAGAATTTTAATTTTCCGCCCCTCGTCTGCCAGACTATTTGTTATCCGTCTTGGTATGAATCCGGTAATCAGCCATGACCTCGTATGGTGCTTGAATGCAAGTCTAAACGTCTTGAGATAAAAAATCACGATAGCATTATGAAAAATCAATAAGGTTGTGAATCAAATAGATTTAGGCTCAAACGTAAAATTATGACTACTATTTTAATGTAGGCTCTAATGTTTACATATCGAGGTCAGTGTAGTGCAGGACTGTATTCCTCCCTTAGCGCCAAAATACCATATCGCACCATTGCCATATACCACCCTCTCGCCATAGATCACCATTCATAATTATTCTCATCGACTCATCGGCTTGAGGAATGCGGATCAGCCTCCTTCTCCCCATCATCATCATCATCCTCCTCATCCTTCTCCCACTTTCATCGGAAATATATGCTCGTCCTGCACCTGCTACCTATCGAGGAGAGAGGTTAGGTGCAATCGAGTAAACGTCGGGAGGATAGTCAGAGAAACGACCGACCTTTTGTGGGTAAAAAGCCTTGTGATAGGAAGAGTTACTGGTGCTACCTTAGACAGAGAAACCTTTAGGAACATAAACATCAAGTTCCCTAACCTGTCTAGGTAGCTTTTACCCACATTAGGTCGGTTGTTTGCTCTGACTTGGGCTACATTACCTCACCTCGTATTGTTTCTTCATGCCCTAAGGTAATTATAATTTAATTATTTTATTTATCGATATTGATATTGTACATAAAATATCAATGGGGGGAAAAGGGGGAGGAGGAGGTGATACTCAGACTAATACATTATAAAGCCCTTCATTTCTCTCTCAGCTCTCGCTTAGCTACAGGGTGGTGGGGGTGTTAGCTATGTTGACATAGTATCAGTTGCAGCAGGTATATTTGATTATTTGCAGAGCAAATACCCCCTATTAGTGTGTTTGTGGCTGTCAACCTGCTTTTGTACAGGGGAGATAGGAGGAGGAGGAGGAGGAGGAGGAGGAGGAGGAGGAGGAGGAGGGGAGAGATTTATTTATTTATTTATTTATTTATTCCAAAATCTGTGCCTTTATTTATTTATTTATTAACAGATCGCACCAACCCCCTTGCCCACCACCACCACTGAGGAAGAGCTGACTACTGAGGAACAATTGCCCACTGAGGAAGAGTTGACCACCGCTAAGGAAGAATTGACCACCAGCACCAGCACCACCACCGAATCTCCAGTCACCACCGAATCTGCCGAATCCACCACCACCTCCGTCCCAGAACTAATAACAACCTCAAGAGATGGAAGGGACAATAAGGATGGAGGAGCAGGCACCATTCCTGAAGATAGTCATCAACATCCACTTTCCTCAGGAATGTCATCTGCTCCTCAGGACAGACTTTCGAGGGGAGGTGATGAGAGAAGTGACGATGAGGGGAGGGACGATGGGAGTCTTCATAGACCAGAGGGGAGGGGTGCTGCACCTCATTATAGCGGGGGGAGGGCAGCAGCTCTTTCTACAGTGGAGAAGCTTACTAAATTGGTGAGAAAAAAATTGTTTTAATTTTTTTTCCAACATTATTTGCAATTTTCATGCTGTTTTTTTGGTATTCATTCCAAATAAACTCGTATATAAATTCGTATTTTAAGTCATGTATTATATAGATGATTTTTTTTCAGACCAAGAAAGTGGATCGCTTCATTGTAGGAGGCAAACAAATCGACTCCTCCTCTGCTCCTCCTCCTCCTCTCCTCTCATAAAGTCATGCCTCACTGCACACGACCCCCCAACATAAAAGGACCACTTTTCGCTATTTATAACCGGGAGATGTTTGTGGCCGAGTTGGTTTGGGTGCTGGGTAAAAGTAAGGAAGACAGTTAGTCTCAGGGTCGGCAGTTCGCAGCCCCCATCTTCCCCCTTCAAAAAGAGGGGTTGCTTGCTCCGTCGGGAGGTACCATGGCATAAGTTCTGTCTATAGCTAAACGGGCACAGTTCGCATTAGCACTTCCCTCTTACATTAAAAAAATCAGAGCTCGCATTGGAACCGGCGACCAATCAGAGGTATTATCTGGCTGGCTGCACTTGGCTGCTCTGAGGTATGCCATCCTTCCCAGCAGCTCGGGAGTTGTGATCGGAAATTTGTGCTGGTCACATACATCCAAACTCCAAAAGGGCCCTTCAATTTCCTTATCTGCTCTCAGCTAATTGCCTCATTGGGACTATATCCAAAAATTACTGTGGCTCACCGCCAAATTCCATGAATGCATTGAAATTAATAGACTTTGTCAATGTGCTGGTGATTGGTTCATCTAGGGTGAAGATTCCGCAGTTCATAGTTAAGAAGAGGATCCAAAATCTGTCATCAAACAATTCAAAACAACTAGGCCACGAAAATCTCCTTTTGAGTTTGTTTAAACAAGGCTTAGTATAAAGTCAACTTTTAACGCAGCCTAAGAAGGGAGAATTGTATGGCTTAGTCGGTAAGGCGTGGGACCTATGATGTAGGTGATGTAGGCACGAGGCTGGCAGGTTCCTCACGGACGTGGGTTCGCACCCCGTCTCTCTCTCCCCTAAAAAGGCGGGCACAAACCGCTGCATTCACCTTCGCCCACTATCAGATTGAAAGATAGGAATAGGGAGTCAGTGATGTACTACTACATTGTACTTGTACATTGTTCTTACCTTGTCTATATTCGATAGACCTGATAGAGTCTAAACCCAGACGAGTCGTAATGGGTCTCATCAGCAATGATAATAAAAAGTATTCTGGCTTTGAACTGGTGGTGTTGACACTGTTACCTGATGGACCCTGCTCATTCTGGTTTCATTCAGGAGGTCCCTTAATGTGCTTCATCAGCAATTATAATAAAGAGTGTCTCTGGGCTGTGAGTGGGGTGGTGGAGGACGTTGAATGACCACTAAAACTCTCCCCTGTTAGTCCATGTCAATATTCCCCTCACCTCCCTCGCAGCTTGCCGAGTCATTTCTCTCCTGTATGAATTGCACTGTGATACAAGCACTTAGAATTAATTCCTTACTGATACAATAAGCAAAAAAAATTGTCCACTTCTTTCCTGACATTGCTGAAAAAATCTGCTGGTGGCTAGTCCGTGGTATGAATATCCATGGTTCCTTCCTCGACATGCCTTCACAAAGAATAGAGCGTCTGAAATAATACTAAGCCATACAAATCTCCCTTTTATTTAACGGTGTGCCTTATATTGTTATATTGTATAATTTCAGAAAGACTACCCTCGCTGACATCAAGAATTTACTGGGGGAAGTAAAGGGCGAGATTGAAGAAGTGAAGGACGAGGTCGAGGAAGTAAAAGAGGAGGTCGAAGAGGAGGACTCCTCATGGTCTCTTTTTACATCTTCGCTTTTTGGTATATTTTCTTACTTTTTCGGCGTTTTTCTATACTACAAAAAAAAAAATTCAAAAGGCTAAGAAACAAAAAGAACCTAAAACAATAGAAATGCAAAATTACGTCCATTCTAATTTACGGCGCACCCTTTCGGACCCAACCCTCTGCTCTCCCTTATTAAATGAAAGAAATGAAGATATTTTTAAAGAATTAGCTTTTTCGACCATCCGCAAAACTATTCAAAAAAGAATGTTCCCCGGTGCACACACCTCATCAACCACCCCTTATAATCCCAAAGTCACCCGCTCTCGCCCTATGTTAGACCACGGTGCGTCCTTCATTGACACACTCAGGAACAGACCTTTATGAACACCCCATGCCATCCTTCTCTGCTCCTCGTTTAGATCAAATGCAGCTTACAGAAATGATTCCGGATTTGACCAAGACCCCCTCACCACCACCACCCCAGCAAGAAACATCCTTTATTACCACCCCTGAAATTCACCCCACCGCGCACCTATATGATAACGTTGCTGCTCCCCTAACATACGTTACCCCTCCCCCTCCAAAAGACCAGCACTGTCCTGTCCCTTCCACTTCAACCCCATTTCGACATAACAAAAAAAAAGCTCCCAAACAAAAATATTATCCCCCCGGTGAGGATACACCCAAAACATGCATAGGCAAATTTGTATCCACAGCCTCTTTCGAAATTTCCCCCCAAAATAAGATCAGTTAGTAAGTTCATAAAGGTCTGTTCTCGAGTTTGCGCGCAATATAGACATAACACAAAAATTCTTTTTTCAAAATTTTATTCAACAGCATAAAAATTCCAACAGCATTCTTTTTGTTCCGTAGCTTTTTGCCATATTACAAAATTCAAAATTATCATAAGAAAGTTATCATTATCACTCAACCTCGTCCTTCTACTGTTATTTTTAAAAAACGAGTCACATTTTCACGGAGTGCTGACCTCCCAGGTCAATTATAGTTACTAGGTACCTATAACTAGCGTGTACCCATATTTATTCTGCAGTTCTACAACTTCTATTTTGCAGTACATATATTTATTCTGCAGTACATATTATTCTAATTATTATTGTAAGTATTATCAATGTTATTCATGTGATATTCTGTTACTTGTTGCGCATACAGTGTTATAGCCAACTTATTAGTCTACTTACAGTTTTATATAGGAGTGACAACCTCCCAGGTTATAGATAAAAAATATAGTTATGGTTTCTTTTGCATATACAGTGCTATACCAAGTTTTTAGTCTACAGTCTACAGTACTGAGTTATTAGCTATGGCAGTATATATATATATATACACTGTTAATGCGCCGTTTACAAAATTGTACTCAAAACTGTTGATTTGAGGACACATGTGTTTACAAAACCGTTTACAACACATTCCTGAGGACGCATAATGCTATGGAGACACTGCTGCTACTCACTGTGCCGTGACCTCAACTGATCTAAACGTTTTGAAGGACGATTTTATTTTGGTAACACAGTTGGCACAACGGTGCCGTCCAGCCAGTGCCAGACAAGCTAGCATGACCATTAGTGCATGACGGCCACTAATGACAACACTAATAACAACACAACACTGAATATAAACTGGAACAAGCATATATGGTCATAATAATAAACTACATTGGTACAATAATTAAGAAGAAATTCAAGCGAAATTTCCAAACCATGCAAATTTATAAATCACATAACTTCCAGAAAAATAAATTTTATCTCCCAGGATTGCTCGTACATGTTCCCGGGACATGTGTACATGGTACTGACTAGTTCCCGAAAAATAATATCAAAAATATAATTGTGAACAAATAATTCTCGAAATACAAAATATTTTAACCTTGGAGCCTATGGAGAACTCAGAATTCACTGAACAATTTAATAGATACACAATGTCAACACTATCGGAGTTCAGGACCAGCTAAACAGACCTGTATTTAATAATAACTAACCATTTTGAAACGTGAAGGGAACATATAGGCCTATATCCTTGTCATACTGTTACAGAAATATAATATTCCAGTTGTTGAAATGAACCATTGATGCATAGAAGGTCCAGAAGACATTTTTTTATGAAAAGATTGTGCATTATGAACCCAGTAACATCTGTTTGGGGTTTCCCATTAGCTTTAAAACGATACCACACCCCCACTGCTATGGTTGGGCGAACGGAGGTGTTAAAACAAAAATATGACACAAAGAGGTGTAAGTGTCATAGGTATCTATGTATGTGCGTGACATGTTTTACAGGCTTAGAAATGTTAAGTTGTTATGATTAAAACATTCATGATTTAAAGAGTTATTACACAAGCGTTACATTTCAAGTTCAACAAAGTTATTCTCAGCTTGAGCTTTATGATAGGTTCAATCATAGGCCTACTAATAAAAGGCATTAATCGCCTGATAAAACTTAAAAAATCAGAAAATCGCTTGGTTTATAGTTTTTGGTATTCTACTGACTTGAGATTATCTAAATGTTCAATAGACAATATTTATGACTGCTGATGAATACGATATTAATTATACATTATATTGCAAAATAGAGGACATTCTCCCGATATTATTGAACAAGATAATATTTAAAGAAACGTAACATAAACGCAAAACCTTTAACAGGTGATTTTCATGTGTTGTCTAGCTATACATTTCCTAAGCAGTACAGGAATTACAATACAGAAATACTTATTTGTATTAATCTTTATTTCGTCTATTTCAAGCATTATCATCATACCTGAATACCGAATCACTCAATTACATCACAATAGACGTTAATTTCTACTCTTTTTGTCTCTCTCATTCTCACTTTCCTTCACCCGTCAAGTGGGGTGGGTAACCTTTTGGTTTTACCAAAGATACCGGTAGGCCTACTATATCTTTAGTTTTACCCGCCCGTGTTATGTAACATTATGTAACATTGCTCAACCTAATTATATTTATATCAATTATTAATTATTACCCATTTATCATTACTATCATATATCCATAATCTGTGATGATGGTAATACAATAGCATTGTCTACTGGTCAGGATCTGCCTCTATGTTACATAGGCTAATATTCCTAGCATCATGGACAACGTACACTATACATATCACTGTACAAGGTAGTATACTTGCTCCCATAATAAAGGACAGTTAATTCTCTGATTTACACAAGACCACACGTCTTTTTGTGTTCCTCTCTAGCCTACTTCTCTCATAATCAGGGGGTAGACAATCAACAATACAGCCTTAGAGCTTTGTCGGCGCTCTAATAAGCCTGTGAACTGTTGGGTCCCCATGAGCTGGATGGACTAATATTAGCCCGGCTCCTTCCTTGGATCATCTACATTATAACACAACACTTTCACCACCGTGTGCCTTGTGACCAGGCGACGATAAAGGGACGAGAAATGGACCTATCCTCTGCAGAATCTGTATCCATAGACACACATATATCAGGACCAGCACAATGTGTTGGTATGAGTGAGTTTAAAATTAAAGAAAACAACAAAGTGGCATGCGTCACTACGGCTTCCACCGCACTTTAGAGATTGAAAGCCATTTTAGCGATGTATAGCTATGTGTTAATAGTTATTTGACCAAGTCCATGCAACTATTTGAAAGGTTAAAACTAGTAAGGAAAAACGTCTAATTAGGGCAACAATTTATGTTTTTTTGGCCGGCTTAGAAGGACTTAGATGGGAGACGACAAATCTCCCCAATCTCCCCAATGTTATGAGAGGTGGGTAAACATTTGTGTTGTTCTGTACTCCTGGGGGAAGTGAATGGTTATTATTACCTTCAAGATATGTTTAAGTAACGTTCCAGCACGATCGTTATATATAAATGATCTTTATACTTATTGAGTATGTATATATCTTTAAATATGTTATATTCGATAATAGAAGGAAACTATAATTCTAGTTTCTCGAGGATGCCTGTTTATTATTCATACAATATAGTTACAATTCTTGATTCAGATGGTGTAATGGAGTCTCTGCTGATGTAATCCTGATCTTACTCAGCTTGTAGCACACCTGCCAAACATGTGTGACCATGCTTTACATTGGTTCACCTTTAACCCCACGGCGGTAATAATGGCATAAAGAACATCAGAAAACCGGATTTATCTCTTTCCTTATACGTACACACAGTATAACAATATCAGACGATTCATTTTGGATTGTATTGATTAAATCCATGCAATGTATAATAAATCATATTAGGATAAGAATTCCCTTACATTATGTAGTAGAGTCAGGAGATTGCACTCTCCAAATCTTGAATATTATAACATAGCTTTCTGCGAGGGCAACTCTGCATAGCACTATAATTATACATATTTCATGACATCTACCCATATATGAGACGACGTGTTGTGTTTACCATGGAAGGCGGCCCTGCCCCGTTGTGTCTTGTGTTCTGATATGCTGGGCAAGCTGATTAATTGAACCTCAAGGGCAGATACAATCTGCTGCACCCAATCCTTACAATGTGTTTTTCGATTCCCCTACATCTCCTTTGCCAATCAGAGCTGTGTATGTTTTACGCGATATTAATTGAGTTAATTCATTCTGTAGCTGATAAGGCATGTCTGTATTATGTGCGCAATATAGATGTATCCGTTATATAGTTATGAATATTTTGTGCGAACAGAATTGACCTTCTTATAAGGGAAAACATACCATGATCGTAACCGAAGTAATTATTCATCTTCCACAATGTTTTTGACACGGACCACGGTTCAAGAGCTCCGTTCTCTCCAGTTTTATTCGCATTCGGAATCTACAAAGAGAGTAACTAGAAATCGTGCCATGGTATCCAATACAGTAGTGGGAGTCGTGCCAACACGCTTCCGTGTGTCTAGTCCACCGCCCTCTCTTTACGTGTAAGAATGGGTAATTCCCCAATCCTAAGGAGGTGGACATTAAAGGGTGCTAAATTTCCAAATTCTGTCAAAATACGACTTGCCCTTGTGTATATTAGTACATCTGCAACGTGCATCACAATTTTTAATGTTTTCGGTTGATCAAACTGAATACGGTTATGTAATTTCTTATGAAAATGATATTTTTGAAGGGGCTTATACGTGATAGTATTATATTGCAAAACGAGGTAATTCTGGGTTGGCAACATTTTTTCTTTTTAGAAACAATTTAACTAATAATTATTGTCGTTACGGAAACAATAGTATAACTGTACCATGCGTTGGCATAAGATAGGGTAGACCATATGGAATTTCCAATTTAATTTTTCTATCACATCATCACGTTTATCTTTTATGCATTTGTGCGCCAATTGTAAAAACTACGAGGTACTATCTGTGAGGATAAAAGCAGGTGATAGGAAACCAATCTTGTTTATAACCATTTATCGTCAGCCTAGGGGAAGCGTGAATCTTTTTCTTGAATATATGAGTAGTTTGTTGGACCGGGCTGTGAAACTTAAATTAGAGATCATAATGTCTGGCGATATAAATATTGATATGTTAAGGAAGAATGATGTTACGGTGAAAAGACTCACTAACTTAGGCAACCTGCATGGGCTAAAACAGGTGATATCTGTCCCGACGAGAGTAAATGGTCAATCCTCTACCTTGATCGATGTCATATTTACTAACTGCAGGTTTTTAAATAAACATGGTGTCCTTGATGTGCAGCTTAGCGATCACAATCCAGTTTACTGTATACTAAAAAAAGGTAAAATTCTAGAAGACCGGAATCAGCATAGTTATCGTAATACAACAAGGCTCACAACACCTATGTTGGCTGACGCACTTGGAAACAGAATTAATAGAGCTGTTGAAATGAACGACAACCTAAATAGTGGTGATATGTGGACGCACCTGTATAATGATTATGTTGGAATCCTTGATGACCTAGCTCCTCTAAAAAAATCTAAGGGTAAGAAAATCAATAAACCAACCTGTACAGACGAGCTTCGATCCTTGATAAAAAGGAAGAACAAGGCCTTTAGAAAAGCAAGAAGACATCGAAATAATAGAGAGTTCTGGGAAGTGGCAAGACAATTAAAAAAGGCCACTAAATCTCGTTCTTTAAAGGATAAAAAGGAACTTATTGCCGCACAATTAGACCAAAACTTAGGTAACCCTAAAAAGTTCTGGGCCATTTTACAAAGTGTCTATTCCAATAAGCCCCAAACTCCCAAACTAACACATATCAGTGATGATGTCGGAAATAAGATAGTAGGTAAGGATGCTGCTAATTTAGGCAACAATTTCTTTGGAGGTATATGTGTTGATAACTGGGATGCACAACTTGTCTACGATGAACAGGTATGTGACAAGACATTCGAATGGGTAGACCCCATAAATAGAAATGACCTGCATGACGCCATGTCAAATACAGATTTTTCTAAATCCTCCTGCGTTGAGGGAATACGCTCAAATATTATCAAAAAATTTATAGATGCCGATAATGCTAACATTATAAGGCTTTTTAATAAGATAAAAAATTCTGGAGTATTCCCACAGCAATGGAAAGATGGTCTATGCACTCTTATACCCAAGACAAAACACAGTCGAAGAGTAAATGACCTACGACCGATTATTTGTACCTCGATTGTCAGTAAACTTTTCGAGAAAATTCTTGTCAGAAAGGTGAATGACTATCTTGAAGGGAATAATTTGTTATCGAATATACAGCATGGATTTAGGCAAAACCGCGGTACCAATACTGCCCTAAAGAATGTCATTGATGATATCTTATATTACAAAGACCATTCTGTAAATTGTGCGGTTATTTTTCTAGACGTGGCTAAAGCTTTTAATAGTGTAAATATCAGGTTACTATTGAAGAAATTGAAATGTCTCGGCCTCGATGAACTTACAGTGAATTTACTAACATCCTATTGTGTGGGTTGAACCCAACGAACCATCTTTAACGGGTTTGTATCTGATTCAATTACCATGAAAGCCGGCATGGCCCAGGGTAGCATCATAGGACCCCTGATGTTTATCATCTACATGAACGATTTAAGTAAGGTAAAATTTCATGGTAAACTGACTCTATATGCCAACGATTGTGCGATTTGTTTGCCGATCTTAGGGAAAGATTCCATAACCTTACTACAACACGATCTTAATAAATTTAAAACTTGGGCCGACGCAAACTTTCTAAAGGTTAATGAAAAAAAGAGCAAGATTCTTTTCTTCCGTAGTACTGTAGATAATTATGCCAGGAACTTACCGACTGTGTATATGAACGGAAACCCCATCGATTACGTTCAAGAGTTTCAGTATTTAGGACTCTGGCTCTGCTCGAACCTAGCGATGACGAAACAAATAAACAATAATTGTAGTCTGGCCAGCTGCTATTTAGGCAGATTGTTTAAGGCCAAACATGTATTGTCCCAGGAAAGGTGTCTGATGATCTACAAAACTTTTATTTTGCCGATAATTGAAAGATCGTGTGTATTCGTAGATATAGCAAACAAAACCTCCTATAGTCGCCTGCAAAAGACACAAAATAAGGCGTTAAGAATAATATATGGTGGTCTATACAAACGGAGGGGTGTTTTTGGTACTCATATCATAAGCAAACTGTTACCTATTTTGATGAGAAGAGAACTCAGGTTATTAAGTCTCCTGCCAAGAACTTGTCAATTTATTAATACAGTTCATGAGCATAATTTAAGAAATGGGAACAAGAGACACATTGAGGTATATCGGTGGAAAAAAGCACGATTTAGCAGATGTATACTAGCACGTGGAGTAAATATATGGAACGCCTTGCCAGAAAGTTTTAGGACGGAAAGAGACCCCAGACAGCTTAAGGCTAGACTAAAAAGTCATTACCTAGCTGATTTTATTCGATCTGGACGAGTCGATCTATAATAATTATGAAATGAAAATACAAAAAAATAGAAAAATCGAAGTGAAAATAATATGAATGGTTACGTTGAATTGCCATGCTAATTTTTTGTATAGGTTGCTGCTTAATGTACAGACTTGCCTCATTGTCAGTACAAATACCTTGTGAATTGTATTGCTTTGAATCTTGATTGGAACTTAATGGACAACTATATGAAATATATATGATTATTAATGGTTAATATGTAAGAGCACGGCGTCGATAAAACTGTATTATGTACTTATGTTTTTATTCAACTCACAAAAACAATGCTTGCACATTGTCAGTGAGTTGGACATGTTTTTATTCGTAATGTGAGTAGCTGTAAAACTTGTATCTAAAGATAACTGAGATAGATTGATGTATTAGAGTTTTGTTGATGTTTAAATATATACAACTTATGTGATATCCGATAATAATAACATCTAGAACTATGTAAAACTTTTTGTAGCTTTTAAATCAGGCTGTCCTGAGAATATTCGTACTATATGTGTGAAAATGTTCAAACGTCCTGAATAAAATATTTTTAAATCAAATCAAATCAAAGTCTGTTTGGAGAACAGAGACTGGTGGTATTGTCAACCTTAATCAGACGCAACCAGTCAAAACTGTCCCGTAGAGGTATGTAACTTACGATACATTCTGCCAGCTAAAATTACATTCCCCAGGTATATTTGATTATCAATAATAAAATAGAGACCCCACTATAGTTGAAGTTCGATAAGGATTTCCCTTACCAAACGTTTCAGGTTCCTTTAAAGGGAAATGCATGGATAGGTTTCAAGCGTTTACCCACAAGATTCCACTGGAAAACTTCACAGTGATCCTGGCATAAACTATTATTTATGCAAATCGCTATGATCGATACGACAATGCATGACTGCAATTATAAGCGTTGGTAAAAGGCGCATCATTACTGTCCTTCTCCTTTCTGTCTTGGTTTCAACAGATATATGTTTTAAGAAATAGCACGTGTGTGGGAGTATGTGTGGTAATTGTTCAGGCCCCTCGATCCCCTTGGTTTTCACATTTTACAAAAGTGGCATTATATAGGTTTCAATGTGGCCTTCTTATCATTATGTGCATCAATATTTTAAACATTTGGGTCAAATTTGTTGTTTACATCCCGGGTTCCTTAAATATCAATTGGGGTACATGTGCATTGTAAACACTGTCTTATGTCTGTCACACACACACAAGAACACCCGCTCGCAAAACAAATACAACCTACCACTACCCATGCCAAAAACTGAAACTCTCAAAAGTGCGCCCTGTTACAAGGGTGCCAAAGCATGGAACGCCTTAGCTTCAACAGAAAAGAATACCCCAACATACAAACAATTCAAGAATCGCCTCAAGAATAACCAAATTCCACTCACTACTCACTCCACTCACTCAGACTGACCAATAAACCAAACCAAATGGTATGCAGTATCTTCACGCTACCATAACAAACCCACACTGAACCGAGGACATGCTGTATCTTCAAGCTGTCCAAATCAAATCCATCTAACTGACCATGACTTTTATTCTTATCCTAAAGAGTACTTCACTTTGTTACTTTATTTGATTTATGTGATTATGTCTTTAACCTAACTTGATCTCGAGTAGTATTTTTACATAAGGTATAGTCTAGCTAGACACAGCAGTGGGAGGAAGACCATGGTATTTCTGTTGAATTATCACCCGTGAGCCCATTATCCTCAAGTGTTCGTTGACATCCATTGTTCATAATATTATTTGTACACTGTGCATGCCCATTTATGTTCATTTGTCATCTCACGGAAGATTAGCTGTATAAAAATTCTAAATAAAAAGAAAATAAAAAAAAAATAACTACATATATATATAGGGCTTTAGTAGATTTGTCATCTATTATATTCTTGAGGAACGTATTCTAAATAGCACTACGGTGCCCCCGGACAGTGCCATAACACGGTATATCACTTGCATGGTGACAGTGAAAAGTATGTTCTTTGGTTGATCCTCTGAAAAATAATCTCAGATGAATAGATCACCGTACATTTTTTTTCCTTTTTATTTCATTTACAGGCCATCGTAGAATTGTTTACTTGGTTGAATAAAATGAACAGGTAAATTAACATCAAATATGTACTTCTAATCTGAGCTTTGAATGTCTAAGTTCTATTTTTGTCATCATGAGCTTGTTGTTCCACTCACCCCAGTACACTACAGTCTATACACATGTGTATTTACTGCCTTGGCGCTGAACACGTCACTCAGCACTGCATCACCACACTTGGGAATGGTGGTGTAATACCTGCTTTACTTCCTATAGTGGATCAGCCGCCGCTCACTACCCATATATAAATGCACCTGTCCAGGTGGGCTTGCACCAAGACAGCTAGAAAAGAGAGATCGAGATGTGTATATTAGGGAAACAGCACAACTATGTAATGTTAACCCCTATACAGGCTGACTGCATCAAATCTAATCCACTCTCGCGAACATACCGGGTCTGTTCTTTCGTTCTGTGTTCAGCAATCTATAGAGCTCCAGCCCGAATGTAGGGTGCAGGCTGCACAGCCAGAGGCCAATACTTTTTTCTTCCGGATGACCGATCAGTCGGCAGCATCGACAAATCGGTTGTATATGTTATATATTCTGTATTCGAGGAGGGCAGCTGTAGTTCAGCATAGTTACAGACAAGGATATATATATGTTACCCATCCCTAGACTTTATATATGAAGTGTCAAAGGCGATATCAATATTCTTTTATGGTTGCACATATATATGAAATACACCATATTGGTATTGTCATGCAGGAAGGGTGCATATCCGAGGAGGCAAGGAAGTGATCATAACACAAGAAGATGTTGCATTCGTACCAATTAAAGATGAACACTGATAAACGGACATATAGGTTGCAGCCATGACTAATAGTGTGGTGCTATAGCTGCATGATCGTGGGATTTTTCCTCTGAGTATGCTATGTGTAATTAATGTCTTTCAGCTGGAGGGGCTATATAGTGAACGTTCGTCTCAGAAATTGGAATTTTGTTAAAAGAGAGGATTTTTTGGAAGAAGAATACACTACAGATTCAGTTGGATAAATATTCCCTTTACCAAACGTATCAGGAAGTTCATTTTAAAGTGAAATGCATGGAGGGATGTTGAGCGTTTACAAACACGTAAGATACCACCGGAGAGCAAATATAATAATGGTAAATTAGCATTTCTCTGGAATTAAGAGGAATTGGTATTTATCAATCATATGCAGAATATTGTGATTTTGGCATAACATATGTTTCAATACTGACATAATTATTTCAATATATTTGGCAATGGAAGTTTTCTCACATAGCCTATGCGATTTTATATATTTGGAGAGATATAAGTATATGTGGCAAAGTGAAATGCCACTGCGTTCAATGTGAAATACATTACAGAGTGGGTGTAGACCTAGCTAGCTATAGTTGTACCTTCCCCCATCTGATGACGAGGAGCCTCTCACTGTGTGTACGTGCCTTATGATGGCATCGATCAAACCAATAGTGCCTCAGTCTCTCTGACAACAGTTAGAAGACAAGCAGCTACCAAATAGCTGATATAACCCCTTCATGGATGTTGTCTTGACGCGATATATGTCTACAGTTGATATCGCTATACAATTCTACTATTGTTGATACTTAAAAGCACCGCGTCCATCGATACACAATCATGTGCATCTGAATTTGACGGCCTCTGGTGGAGATAAGCCTATAAATACTTACGCACCCGACTGGGAGGGGCTAGTCAATAATCGTATTCTTTGATCCCGTCCGTCTGGCAGCTAAAAACCCTGGCAACGATTCAGTCTATATAGTCTAAGTGGATTGTTGGAAAGGGACTTGATTTTTTGTGTGGTTTATTTTACTTCGGAAGGCGTTCGCTGGTAGAAATGCTTCGACAAAAGGGAGCTGCAGTAAAACTGGACTACCCAGACAACTCATACTAAACAGTGGAATAGTGAGGACAAATAACATATTACTCTATTGACAGTATTGTTCAAAGGTGGCTTCGTATTTATAGAGGTTTTCTCCTCACAAGAGGTCCAGAAAAAAGTATGGAGTGAGTATCATATTTCATCTCTAGCACATAATATATAATTATTATATAAGACAAGATAAGAAAATGTGTTAATATAAAACGAATCACATATATATGTATACTTATTCTTAGACCATTGTGTGATTCCAAAAAAAATATCAAGCATAATGTTGACTCATAAACACAAATACATAAATGTTAGGTACACCGCTATCCATAGAAAACCCATTGTCCATTTTAATACTGCCATTACTGGTAATGAGCCATTGTGAATAACATGGTTGGGCGGAGTGCCTACCGTACCATAGTTAATTAGTCATACTTGTCTATAGTCCTGCATGGCCATCCTCATTTGGTGCCACTATATATATACATGATCGTCCAACAAAAGCAGAAATATGCATCGATGCCATATAAATTGGTGCCATATATTTTATACATGTATAAGATACGTGTAAACAAGTATAATGTAATATCATATCATATATTATATCGTATACATGTATGTATTAGTCATACTACAGGGTGTGCGTGTGTGTGTGTTGGGGGGGGGGGGGGGTGGCCGGGGTCGGCAACGGTTTAGACATTGGACTCTAAACTGAGAGGATCTTTGAGTCCCGAATTCGAGTCCCATGAGCGCCTTACCATATAACATTATTTCACCTCCCGCCTAGACAAAGTATCCGTCCCCGAGCTCCCCGAGTGCTGGGAGTGAAGCAGATTACATAGGCTACCTCCCACGTACAAACCGACTCAGATATCAAAGGCCGGCCATGTGTTTATATCATATATAGTTGTCTATATAGCTATACGCATTTTAAAGAACCCTTAATTGCTAATAATTGAAAAGAGCATCTCGTTAGCGTGTTTCCTTTCTCGCCGTGATATGAACAAGTATATACAGCAGTATATAATGTAAAACATTACACCTATTTTATATAATATTTCTGTGTTTCATAGCCGGCCTGACGGCAAGATTGATAAAGGATGGGAAGGGCGCATATTGACCAATAAATTAGGCTTGAAGTTGGCCATATTATATACTTGTATGTACACTACAAATATCGATACATCGGACTTGATTTAACGCCCCGATCGATGGCAACCCGGCAACACACAGGGAGCTTGGAGAATTGTCTGGAAATCAAGGCATTCAATATCTCCTAAAGCTAATTGCAGCTAGTATCGGGCTAGTATCCTTCTCCGTGTGAACTCTGGCAAGATTCAATTAAGTTCCACCGATGTGTTCGTCATGGTTCACGTATCCTTGCAATTTCCATGCAAGAAAGACTGAAAGGAACTAACCCAGTTCCAAGCGATGACGTACGTTTCCTCTCTGTCAGCCCAAAAGACATCGTCGCTTAATTACGTATAAATAATAATCATGTTTTCAGTAAATAATTAGTGCCGTATTTACGCCCTAATAATACTCATTTCGTGTAATAACATACTTTTGAAACGTTGACCACTGATATGTATATATGTAAGAGTGTGATACAGAATATATAGACGCTCGCTATTATATCACAGAGTAATAACAATAACATCAATTGTACTGATCCACAAAACTATAAATATCTAGATTAATCGGGAAGGGGAGTAGCCAAAAGTCTGTCTATGTGTAGGTCTTTGGCCTGTTGACCTTGCGATTGACCCTAACATTAGAAATGCTCCGGTATCGCTGGGTGGGTCTGTGTGTATTTACACTGTTCATAAAATGGCATAAATAAATAATTATGATTATGCATACATACAACCATTTATATACATTTTTACATACATACATACTTGCATGCATGTATACACAAGATAATAGTCGTAATTTTAACAGTCTTTTAAAGGACCTCTCGGCCCCAGCGGGTCGGACATCTGCTAACAGTCTAACAGTTGCGGTGGATCAGTTGGCTTAGAGGAATATTATCTGTTGTCTCTAATTACTCTTGATATCATGAAATATTATTCCTATGAGAAGGTCGTGAGAGATTTGAAGTGATGGATAAATGAATCAATAAACAGATTTATCATTTATCATTCCTTCATTTTAGAAGTATATTATCTGTTGCAGTTTGAACTAATTACTCATGAGCTGCATGAATTATATTATTTCGATGAGAAGGTGATTGACGTTTCTGACTTTTTGATTGACTTTTCTGACTTTTTGACTTTAGATTGACTATTTTGACTTTTGATTGACTATTTCGACTTTCTGACTGACTTATCTGACTTTTTTATTGACTATTCTGACTTTTTGATTAACTATTTTGACTTTTTGATTGACTTTTCTGACTTTTCGATTGATATTTTGACTTTCTGTTCTGATTTACTTTTCGAACTTTCTGATTGACTTTTTGGACTTAAGATTGACTATTCTGACTTAACAATTGACTTGTCGACTGACTATTTTGACTGGTCCAAGTCCAAGTCCCAGTCCCAGTTGTCACACCCATCCAAGTCTCGGTCCCAGTCCCAGTCCCTATCTCTTGCTCACTGATTGACTTTTCTGACTTTATGATTGACTATTTTGACTTTCCGATTGACTATTTGACTTTTCTGACTTTATGGTTGACTTTCAGAAATAGTCAATCAAAAAGTCAGAATTGTCAATCAAAAAGTCAATCATAAAGTCAGAAAAGTCAATCGAAAAGTCAAAATAATCAACCATAAAGTCAATCATACAGTCAGAAAAGTCAATCGAAAGTCAAATAGTCAACAGTTAAGTCAAAATAGTCAATCATATAGTCGATCGTTAAGTCAGAATAGTCGATGGTAAAGTCAGAATAGTCAATTGTAAAGTCAGAAAAGTCAATCATAAGTCAGATAAGTCAATTGAAAAGTCAAAATAGTCAACCATAAAGTCAATCATTCAGTCAGAAAAGTCAAATAGTCAATCGTAAAGTCAAAATATTCAATCCAAAAGTCAATTGTTAAGTCAGAAAAGTCAACCGAAAAGTGAGAATGGTCAATCGAAAAGTGAGAATGGTCAATCGAAAAGTGAGAATGGTCAATCGAAAAGTCAAAATGGTCAATCAAAAAGTCAATCGTAAAGTCGGAATTGTAAGTCAGAATAGTCGATCGTTAAGTCAGAATAGTCAATCGTAAAGTCAGAATAGTCAATCGTAAAGTCAGAAAACTCAATTGAACAGTCGATCGAAAAGTTGAAATAGTTGATCGAAAAGTTGAAATAGTTGATCAACTAGGTCTAGAATCATGAAATCAATGGAAAATACTAAAATAATAATTTCATTCTAAGGCTTGAACTAGTTCCTGAATAATAATATATCCTTGCTGACCAAACCTTATTTTCTTTCTTTGGGCTATATAAATGTGACAACATTAAAGTAAATACTATAATATTCTCATAAACAGTAGGCCTACATAAGATCCAATATCGTATGGAAGCCATTTTAAACATCCCCCCTGCACTGTGTCTGGAATCTGTGAATAATTTTGATGACCTACTGCTATTAACAGCTGATCAGGATTATTTTTAACAGATATTATCAAATTCTACCAAACTTTTGAATGAAATTTTTCAAAGAGAAAAACATTTTTGACTCTTGATATTTCAGACAAACAATCTCAATATACTTGTGTATCGTACTGACTAGTTCCTGAACAATAATATCAAGGTTATAATATAGAAATAAATAATTTTGAAAAATGTAATGACAGCCATGATGTTCGTCGCTATAGCCTAGGCCTATGTGAATCGAACCCTGCAATAATTACACAATATCACAGATTCTAAGTTCATGTATAATCAAATCAACAGATATCCCATTGAATAAGCTTTCTCTTCGTTGTAGGAGCTATTTTAAATCATTTTGTGGGTGAATCCTGTTCAGTGTCTGACTGACTGACTGACAGCATGGTCCGTAGTGAGCGATAATACAGGGATGCAAGTCGGGTAAGGTAAAATAATCTGAACATTTTCCAAGGTCCAGCTAGGGGGAGGTACATAAAGGCGCACATGTCATATAAGGACCATGTGTGTATGTACAACAGTGCGGCCTAACTAACAGTGGGTATCTGGGTCAGTCCAAGGGCCACCTGCTGCACCCTTCCCGAAGTTCTTGAGCGAAGGACCTCGGGTATTTCCGTGACCTCCATAGACTCAATGCTAAAGATTATAGGAAATATCGGGAATCTCACTTCAGTTATGATCTGAGGCCGCCTCTCCCCCGACAGGGATAGGCGGCCTCCGTTAGCTCCAGGGCCCGTGAGAACACTTAGATAGAGGTCTCTACACATCACTCCCCTAATATTGTCTGATGTCAAATGGAATTTTGAGAAAATTTTGATATTTAGGAGTCGATTTAGTGTATTGTATGGGACATTTGCTGACTTTTCCATATATCTGAATTCAGTTGATAATCTGAGAACTTGCATCCCTGATAATAGGGGTTTTTCCTATTCCGAGCTAAAGAATGATATGTCATTCAACGTGGCTCATGAGAGTTTATATTGAGTGATGCTAGCCTATATATTAGCAAATTTCTCATGATTCCAACCATATTTGTTCATCTATTAACATGTTGACAGAATTACGTAGTTGATGTGAAGCACGCACGCACACACACAAGCCTGTTGCTGTCAGTTCGACCAGCTTAAGAATGTGTAGTGATTATATGTACAGACGTTCTCGAGGCAAACAGAACTGACATAGGCTTGGAAATCGAAAGAAATGAAGCATATCGAATTAAATCTAACCAACCTTTTTTATTAATATATATTTTACGATTTCACTGCCGATCGCACATGCTTCGAGCAAAGCCGGTGCGGCCGCCATGACACGCTAATTCGTATAATCTGCGTAAATCAGTCATGTTGACTTCAAATACTATCCCGAACTATAGTTTATGAACATATTAATGTGTGGCGATATTCCTTTCGGTGGAAATATCACAATTTCACCACCTCATCGGAAGCCATGCTTCTGCCGCCATGTTTATTTTCTGGTCATGTACACAAGGGGCCTTGTGAGGCTTAGCGCGCCGATCACTTATAGCAACGATAATAAGAAAAACAATATATGACACGGAAGCCATAATGATTAACCATCGACTGAATATAAATGCTTGAACATTTAATCTAACCTTGTTTTCAACCTCATATGCCAGGATTATTGTGTATAATCATTCAAAGCGCTCAGAAAGCAGTTTAATTTCCTCGGCTGGTAGGTAACGTATAGTCTAGCGCGGCCATGTTTTCGCTAAGCCTGGGCGGACGTGGAGACATTCTCGAGGCAAACACAACTGACAAAGGCTTGGAAATCGAACGAAACGAAGCATATCGAATGAAATATGACCAACCTCTTTATTTGTATAATCAAACCAGTATATTTTTCACATCTTTCACAATTCCACACGCTTCGAGCGGGCCCTGGCCGGCCAAGACGAGTGGAATCGGTTTGCGAATGCGCGTCAAAATCCGGGTCGGGATCTGGGACACCCTCAACTGGTACACGCACCCTAGCGGCCGAAAAACCAGGGAGCAAGCAGCGAGCAGCCTGGGCACACTGCCTACACTCCGCTCCACACAGCGCCCCCTAGCGGCTGGCTCAGCAGGAGCTCATGCCAACCGGCTCAGTGGTCAGTCAGCGGCGGCTCAGTGGTCAGTCAGCGGCTCAGTGGGTGGTCAGTAAACAAACGCACGTGAGAAGTTGTATCGTTAAATGCCTTCATGATTACAACTCTCGGTGAGGATTTTATCACCTTATAAGTCTAACGAAGTGCAAGTCTAATATCCGCCCCTCGAAATAATACATACAAGTGTACGTGTGTGTATGTACAGGACATAATTATCATATATATGATTCTATATTGAAATTGAATTGAAAAACATTTTTATTCAGTCATAGGCTGCAATCGAGGGGGGTCTCCGGCAAGTGGGAGGTATCCTTGGCCCTCATAATTTTTTTACAATAGTATCGGTAACAGAGAACAATACTGCACCCTTCGATGAAGGGTGTCAGCTCTCTGCTATTTTAGTCATGTTTTAAATATCTACAGTGTTCTTTTGAATATGGCGTGATGTTTTGACAGTAGTATTTCTCGAGAGAACAATTTGGTATTACAGTAGCATGAGCATTCGTATTGTATTTGTATACAGTAGCATGAGCATTCATATTGTTTTTATATAAAGTAGTCGTCGTTCCATATCAGGTTTGCCCTGGCAAGGGTTTTAAATCTAGTCTTGTCGATGGTTAGATGGGCCATAGTTGGCAGTTTGTTCCAGGCATGAGGGATTGTATTAGCAATTGGTTTTCTTATTTGTTCTGTCTTGGGGTGTATCTGCTTTAAGACTTTCCGACCTTCTCTGAAATTTCTAGTGTTAATTAAACAGAGGTCAATGTTTGCAGGGACTTGTGCCAATCTATGGCCCATCTGTAACAGGTGCAGTCGCCTGCGGTGTTTGAGGGGGAGGAGCCTTTTCTGCACATGTAAATCTCTGACACTTTCTCGTGATGGTATTTGATAAATGATTTTTAAAATTCTGTTTTGAAGTATTTGTAAACGGTGGAGATCAGTTGTTGAATGCAACTCTAAAAGAATGTCTGCCTGGTCTATAGTTGGCAGTACCATGACTTTATATATCATTAAAAGGGTTGATTTGGGTAATTTTTTGTTCAGTTTGGAAAACTGCCAGCACTTATAGTTCATGACATTTATTAGTTTACTAGTTTGTTCTTTAAATTTCAGTGTCGCATCAACAATGGTCCCCAAGTATTTATAAATGTCTACATCTTCTAGTGTCTCGCCTCCTAATTTTACCACATGCTGTGGAAGAGAAGAGAGATTTTGGGTTTTCCATCTCGATCTGAGGATAGGTTTCGGGAACATCGTCTGCACCTTTGATTTTGTATAATTGAGTGATATTTTATATTTTTGGCACCATTGGCTCAATGAGCTAAGGTCAGTTTGAAGCTTGTTGGTGGCTTCAAGTGTTGTTTTGGCATGACAATAGATGATAGTATCATCAGCGAACATTTGGATTTTACATTGGTTAATATAATTGGGGAGGTCATTAATATATAGGTTAAAGAGGACAGTTCCTAGGGTTGTTCCTTGCGGAACACCACACGTGACTGGTTGCTTGTCAGATGGTTTTTGGTTTACGTTGACCTGTTGGTGCCTGTCTTGAAGATAATTTTGGAAGCATTTTAGTTCTTTATTTTTAATTCCGAAGGTTGTAAGTTTAGTGGTTAGATGTTCGTGGTTTACAGTATCGAAAGCCTTCCTCAGATCGAGATAGGCCACCCTAACAGTATTTCCATCATTAAGTGCTTCATATATTTCTCTAAGGTACGTGACTAGGGCATCTTGGGTTGATTTCCCTACTCCAAAACCATACTGGTGAGTATATAGTGCACCATTGTCATTAAGATGTTCAACGAGTTGGCCATATACTACTTTCTCTAGGATTTTAGATGGTAATTGAATTGTTGAAATTGGGCGATAGTTCCCTGGGTCGGTGCGCTCCCCTGCTTTATACACTGGGGTAACCTTAGTTTTTTTCCATTCAGGGGGTATTATTGACTCTGTCATAGTAAGCGTTAGTAGCTTTTGGAATTCAGGGAGTAGTGTCTTAAGTGCTAGTTTTAGTAACCAAGTGGGTACATTATCTATTCCTGAGGCCTTCTATGAAGGCATAGCGCTAATTGTCTTTTCAAGATTTTCCAGGGTTATTGGTGCAAAGGTGAAGTCATTGGTTTCTCGTAGGGGTCTATTTTGGGTGTTATTAAACTCTTGTTCCTTTTCAGCAGAAAGTGCGGGAATCGTGCTAGTGAGATTGTTACCTATTGAGGAGAAATATTCATTGAATTGGTTCGGGATCAATTCTTCAGGGGGTGGACTATTGTTTGTTTCCAATTTGATTTTATCATGTTTCTTAGTCTGTTTATTATTAACTAGGGGGGTAATTATTTTCCAAAAAAATTTCGGGTTTTGGGTGTTATTTTCTACTTGTTCTCAGATATAATTATTTTTCAAGTTTCTAGCTTGGTGGTTTATTCTGTGCCTCATTTGCTTAGCCTGACCCATTAGCGTTTTGTCTTTAAGGGCTTTTGCGTCTCTGAATAGTCGATCCCTAGCCTTCATTTGAGCAAACAAGTCCCCTGTTATCCAGGGTTACCTGGCTTTGACATTTTTATAGTTCCTTATTGGGCAGAGTTCATTGATGGTTACGAGTATTTTGCTTATCATTGCTTACCAATATGCTCCAGGATCCTTTGTGTCTAATAAGTTAGTCCAGTCATAGCTCCTAAGTTTATCTATAACTGGTTTTCTGTGTAGTTTGCATATGATCGACAGGTAAAGCTTATTCTTTCATAAATTTCTTTGTCTTTTTTGAGTACAGTAAATGTAGGATTGTGGTCACTAATGTTCACATCTAGGATTCCAGCTGTCTTTACTATCTTAGAGTTTGTATATATTAGGTCTATGCAAGTTTCAGTTGTGCTTGTAATTCTAGTGGGGAGGTGTATTAGTTGCTTCAATGAGGCACTATGTTCAATAGCTAGTTATAGTGATTTGGCTCGCGATGTTTTTAGGTAGTCTACGTTAAAGTCTCCTAGCATTATTATTTCCTCATTTTCTTTGTTTGAGTTTAAGACTTCCTGGGCTGTTCTAATTGCTGTAGGAAGATCTCCATCTGGTGGTCGATAGAGGTTGTGGACTTGTGGACTTGTGGACTTGTGAATTTTTTTAAAGTCATTGAGTTTCACTACGACGGTTTGGATTTCTATGTCTGGGGTACAGGTTGTTTGTGCGTCATCAACCCAGGTTACTTCGAATATATTTTTTACATAAATTGCAAGGCCTCCTCCCCTTCCTTTACCACCCTTTCTATCTGATCTTATTAGTCTATAACCATCAATGTTTATGAGTGCATCGTAGATTTTTTCAGTCAGCCAGGACTCACAAATACAGACGATATCAAATTGTGTCTTATAGAGAATTGCTTCAAGTTCACTAGATTTATTAAGCAGGCTTCTTATATTGAGACTCATAACCTTAATACCTTTTTGATTACTCAGGTTTTGGTTACTCTCGAGTGAAAGTCTTACATTTTTAAAATTTTGGTGTTCTTTAGCTCCACTCACTTAAATGCTTGGTGCAAAGAGGTGTGCTTTAGGATTGCCCAGAGTATAAGTTAAACAGATAAATAGCGGACAGATGTCATATTAGCTTTTTAATTGAATACAGCCTCAAAAAGAAGTTATGGGTAAACAATAACATAACTAATCTACTTCGCGCAACCGGCGCGTATTTCATCTATGCTTGTCTGTCTTTTTACAACAGATAAATAATGGACGGATGTCACATTATCTTTTTAGGTGAATACAGCCTCAAAAGGAGTTATAAGTAAACAATAACATAACTAATCTACTACGCGCAACAGGCACGTATCTCATCTATAAATGTTTATCTCTTTAGGGCAGTCAGTCGCTGCGACTCGGATTTGGGTTTGTTAACCACTGCTTAGCATTCGACTGGTATTTATATCCTATATTTACCAGCTTATGGGTCTTCCCATAGTTTTACACAGAGTTCTTGGATTAATAGAACCTTTTGGTATGCTTTTATGCTTAAACAATTAACAATAAACAATAACATAACAAATCTACTTTATACAACTAGCGCATAGCTCATTAAGTTAATATATCTATTTAATTAAAGTCCTTTGCGGGCTTATCAGTCTCTGATTGGCACTCTACTGGTATTTATACGCTATGTTTATTACCTTGC
Source organism: Sthenelais limicola (assembly GCA_942159475.1). NCBI lineage: Eukaryota > Metazoa > Annelida > Polychaeta > Phyllodocida > Sigalionidae > Sthenelais > Sthenelais limicola. The sequence goes on from OW804098.1 coordinate 50,839,559, forward strand.
GGGTCTAAACTAGTCAGTAACACAACCAGTCTACTTCTACTTGGCACATGTAGCATCTTCTCATAGTATTACATAATGTTCTAGAGTTTATAGAACCTTTTGGCATACTTTTTGCGTTGAAACAATAAACAATAAACAATAACATAACAGATCTACTTCATGCAACTAGCGCATAACTCACTAGGCTAGTATATCTTATTAATAAAGTCCTTTGCAGGCACATCAGTCTCGACTAGGATTACCTCCCTGCGGATCTAAATTAAGCAGTAACATAACAGATCTACTTGTACTTCACACATCTGGCCTATAGCTCGGCTATATGTATTATCAGTGGGGTCGATTATTTTCTCTTGGATCAAGTTACTGTGGCCTCAATACAATCATAACATAGTCTTGACACAGTCTTAACACAGCCAGCTGGTTTACTTTCCGGTAGTAGGCAATTGCCTTGGGGCAAGCCTACTAATTATACAACCATTCGTTATAGCTAGGCTATTTCTAGTTATGGCAGTAAGGTGTTCTGTTTTCTCTCTACAGAGAACAACAGCATATATTACTGGTGTTTTATATTACCGTAACACAGCTGGCTGGGTTGTTTACTGGTAATGGGTAGCCAACTTAAGGTATAGTTAAGTATAGGACTAGGTGGGAATTACCCTATATAATCTTTTATGAATATAAAAATATACTGTTTTGAGCAAGTATCACATTTTTCAGTCAACAATAAAGTAAAGTAATGGCACGTCGTGTTTAGCAAAGATAGTTTGTATCACATACACATTTCTTGGTACAATCAGCAGGTATAATATTTTAATTTTACCGTAACACAGCTGGCTGGGTTATTTACTGGTAGTGGGTAGCCAACTTAAGATACAGTTAAGTGTAGGACTAGGTGGGAGTTACCCTATATAATCTTTTATGAATATAAAAATATACTGTTTTGAGCAAGTATCACATTTTTCAGTCAACAATAAAGTAATGGCATGTCTTGTTTAGTAGAGATAGTTCGTATCACATACACATTTCTTGATACAATCAACAGGTATAATATTATAATTTTGGCTGTTAATTTGCACAAGTATATTATAACTATGTGTTAGGAGATAATGTATCTGATCTGATCCCTTCGATGAAGGTGGTCAGTTAAGGAAGACGGTACTTATTCCTTCATGGTTGTGACGTTTTACTCTCCTAGAAGTCTGATATGCTTGGCCAGTTGTTTCGCCCATTTGTCGAGACTGATGGTAGTAAGGTGGCAACCATCAATGTCCAGCTGCCAGTAGTGGTTGTTTTTGCTGTGGTTGGCGTTGTGGTGCACATAGTCGTGTAGTGGGGGAGTTGCGAGGTAGTTATCATCATTTTTGGCAGCTATGTTGCGGTTGACCTGGGTTATTGTGTTGTCTAGCTGCGTCTGGGTTGCCTCTCGGGCTGCGGGGTTCCTCGAATTGTACCAAGACATGTCCATGCCTGTTACGGTACAAAACACTGTCTTGGTTGGATATACGATGTATTCCACCTGCTGCTGGTCCAGTCCAATGTCGTTGGAATAAGCTGTGGATGCCCGAAGTATGGTCTCGTGGGCAACTCTCACCAATCCATTCTCTTTTTTAGTGATTGTGCATAGTCCAGAGGCAAAGTAAATTACAGTTGGCTTTAGAGCAAAAATATAGTCCGCAGCTAGGTGTGCAGACAGCTTCAATGAAGCTCCAGAGTACGAGCACACTATTGTCCTACAGTACTGCTGTTGAGACAGGTAGGGCTGGAGGTAAGGTGCAAGATACCGCACTCATGAGTCGCCAACGATCATTATTGGACGTGGAGGCATTGTTGCGACAATATAGTATTAAAGCAAATGACGTGTTGAGTCTGAGGTAGAACCTGCAAGTGGATAATAGACAGTTTATAGTTTTGCAAAATGTATTTTGAGTTCTGATAGGATTTCTCCAAACTGGTTTTTACCGGTTTTGTGAGTCAGTGGGTCGAAGGTTTGGTCGTTTAAGCGATAACCAGTGCCCCAAGTGTGGTCTGCGGTCATTTCATAGAAATTCTCGTAAGGTGAATTCACAAGTTTAGATTTTAAGTCTTCGTGTTGGTGAAATTTACACCCTGCAATTTCTTTTAGTAATTCCCTCTCACCTTTTGTCCAGTCTTTGGCCGGGACGATTTCGCTTGACTTACGTTTGATATCATACGGGTTTGTCAGGCGTATAATGTCATCAGCTAGTTTCGCATTTTTTGGCGTGTTGTTTGAGTTGGCTTTGGTGTGTCGAAAGGCCTGTTCGACGGAATTATATTCAACATTGTTAAACCAAAATTTACGCGGGTAAAAGTTGGAAAGATATGTCAGTTTGCCCTGGAACCCAATACCTTTAGCCGCCGGGAATTCTCGTAGTTTCGAATCTGACGGTCTAGCTCCGGTTGGGAGTGTTTCTAGGTCATTGACCCCGTACTGTTTACCTAAGTAAACTAACGAGGTCAGCCGCGTGTTGGGGGCGTGGCTCGAATCCATTGCTTTGAGGGCTTTAGCACACTTTCTTATGGCGCTACTCTGTCTCTGTATTCTCTCGGGCACGTCCCTATTAATCCATAACTTCGTGAGCTTTGATTGCTTCTTTATGTCTGGGGCTCTTCGAAGGATCCTGTCTTTCATTGAGATTGAAAGAAGGGACATGAGAATGGGCCTGTTTTTTTAGGATTCGGTTTTCCTAGGCAGTAGGCTACGTCCAAATCTTCATCGGCGAAGTTATTCAGAGTTGGTCTGATTATATTAATCAGCTTATCTGCCAGATCCTCATCTTGTTCTTCAGGGATCCCGTCGAGGACGAGATTAAGCTTACGGGTTTTCATATCAAGTAGGTCATATTTATCCCTTGATTGATCAAGTTGGGCTTGCAATTCTTGCCTTTCGATTCCTGCATTGTGTAATTGTTTTTCCAACTCTTTTTGCCTTTCTGTAACAGCAGCAACATCTAGTTTTACGCTATTTGGGATATTATCTTTGTCAGCAGATTGGAATATCTGGGTTGGTGCTATTGGCAGTTGGGGAAGTTGAGAAATTATATCTTGTTTTAAGGCTGGTTCGACTTTCTGCTTAAAGAGTTGTATTAACTTCTCTTCACCTACAATCGTCTCGACTTTGGTCACTCTTGTTGTGAGGGCACCTAGGTCTTGGTCATATTTGAGTTTGTATGCTGCTAAGTCTTCTGCTATAGATTGGATTTGTGTGGTAATGGTTGCGGTTTGCTTTTTCATTGCCTCAGTGTTGTGGTGCTTTAGATCGTCAAGATATTGGGTTAATGTTTGGGCATTTTGTGTTTTCATCTGATCAAGATGTTTGTTTAACATGAGTTGGAGGCTAGATGTGTTTTGGTCTTGCATATTTATTTGCGATTCCTTGGGTTCTGGGGCTCTGACATTCATATGAGCGCCTATGCTAAAGGGAGGTTGAGCCAGCTTAGTGATCGTGATCGGTGGTGGTGTATTATGTGGCTCGCCACGGTCTGTTAATTCACTGGTCCTTGACCTTAATTGGTGTACTGGGACTAGGTGGATTGATTTTTATTGCTTACAGACATTTTGGCAGGATTTGACAAAGTTTCTTTACCTCTAGAAGACCTCCTTGATGTCTCGTTTTTCGTAGTTGAAGTCATTGTCTCGCTAAGAGACCATTCAAGTTGCCTATTTAATCATCGTATTGCCTGTGTAGTCACCGGTGCACTGGTGGCGTCTCCGATCGATAATAGGGGTTCGTTGGTGGTCATCGACCAAAATGTTAAATAAATCCTGTAAGTCCTATTCTTGGTTTCAGGTCTTATGTCCATAACATTCCTTATGCCATAGGTTTTAGAATGTCCACTAGTTCTGTCACAATAAATCGTAATTAGTCCAATTTCTGGGCACCTGAGCGCTCACACCTCGCTAAACACGTCTAGCGTTCTCGACGCCATATTCAATCAATATTATTATAATATATTGACTTTTAACCGCTAAATATATAGAGAAAAACTAGATTTCATTTTGTAAAATGACATTTCTTTTTCGTCTTTCCAGGAATGATTCATTTGATTACATGTTCAAGATCGTCGTGGTGGGAGATATGGGAGTTGGCAAATCCTGCTTTCTCCTAAGGCTCACTGTACGTACCTCCCCAAGTAATCCCCAAACTAGAAATATTAGTTCAATCTTCATTTAGTTTTAATGGGAATCTTTTACTAATTCGGATCTGCATCGATGTAGGAAGGGGCAGGATAATATGAATAGTACCTAAATAAGATTTTGAGTATAATTTATTTACGGTATCTAAAAGTTTAATGAAGTAATATCCACGTAAAAATGGCAACTTTATTTATTTCTTTATTTTCTCAAGGACGACTCATTCACGGAAACACATATATCCACCATTGGTGTTGATTTTGTAAGTATAGAAATACGTGTTTTCATAACTCATATTCATTTAAATTCATTCATTTTGCCGATCGATCTTTTTAAAGGAATGTCTACGGACAACCATTACCCATTAAATTCAATGCTTTTCCCCATAGTACAGGCATTTTAGCATGGAACCCAGAATAAAATAATGTAAAGCTGATTTTTGGATATATGATGCGGGACACATGGGGGAACATTCCCTGAAAAGTCCCCACCTGGGGACTGTGCTTTTTGGGATTTTGACGTTTTTGCATCATTTTCCACAAAATAGCATTGGTCTCTATGGGAAAAAGCACCTGGTTCAGGCCATTATTGCCAACATTAAGAATATTTAGCATTGTTATTTGCTGGGAATATAACATATATAAAATATACTGTACAGGTTGAGGTACCATAGTAAACATGGACGTGTGGAGATTCCAAAAATATATATTTCAACAAAATATTTCTTTTTTTAAATTTTGTTGCCATGGCAACGGTCAGATTTTGGTGAAAAAAGCATTTTTTTAGATCAGGTCATAATATTTGGGGACCTAATTGTCTACATTGTGCATGTTGTTAACTAAGGCCTGAAATTTTCAAAAAGCACCAGCTACAAGTTGGTAGACACCCCTGGTGGCCAGTAGCTGCAAAATTCAAGATGGCCGCCAAAAACTGTAAATATGGCATATCTTGGCTTCTATTTGGTAGATCTTCAACTATAATACCATTTTGTTGATGTTTTTAAGTATGAGGAATTCATTTCTGAAGGTCATTTTATGTTCCAAGGTCATTTTCAAGGTCAAAATCCAATATGGCCCCTACTGAGTAACAAGAATGTTATCTCAGCACTTGTTGTAGGCCTATATGCATTCAATTGGTGTACATATTGATGAATAAGAACCATTCTTTTAGGACCAAGGGTGTGAGGAATCCATATTTTTTTTCACTTTTTTATTTGTAGGTCATTTTGAAGGTCATGATTCAATATGGCTGCTGTCAGGAATCAGAATCTCATATATTTTGGCTGCCATTACCACTAAATCAATGTATAGTATCAGTTTTTCTATGTTGTAAGCTGTGAGGGATCTGTCTCCAATTCATTTCTCATCAAAGACTGAAATCTTACTCAACAACAACTGATCTGGAAGCCATATTAAATTTTGACCTTGAAAAGGACCTATAATGACCTTGAAGCAGAAAATGATTCCAGAAATGGATCCATTACACCTACAAACATAGAATAACTGCTTTTATACATCGATCTGGAGCTCAAAACATAGAAAAAATGGTATTTTACTTGGATCTAGCAATAACGGCAGTTAAGATATATGATATTCTGGTTCCTAGCAGCAGCCATATTGAATCATGACCTTCAAGATGACCTACAAACCAAAAAGAGACATAAAAAAGAGATTCCTCACACCCTTGATCCTAAGAAAATTGTTCTTATTAATGAATATGTACACCAACGTAATGCATATAGGCCTACAACAAGTGCTGAGATAACATTCTTGTCACATAGAAAACATAAAATGACCTTCAGAAATGAATTCCTCATACTTAAAAACATCAATAAAATGGTATTATAGTTGAAGATCTACCAAATAGAAGCCAAGATATGCCATATTTACTGTTTTTGGCGGCCATCTTGAGTTTTGCAGCTACTGGCCACCAGGGGTGTCTACCAACTTGTAGCTGGTGCTTTTTGAAAATTTCAGGCCTTAGTTAACAACATGCCAAATTTAAAAAATGTGTCACATGCACAATGTAGAAAATTAGGTCCGCAAATATTATGACCTGATCTAAAAAAATGCTTTTTTCACCAAAATCTGACCGTTGCCATGGCAACAATATTAAAAAAAAGAAATATTTGTTGAAATATATATTTTTGGAATCTCCATATGTCCATGTCTACTATGGTACCTCAACCTGTACAGTATATTTTATATATGTTATATTCCCAGCAAATAACAATGCTAAATATTCTTAATGTTGGCAATAATGGCCTGAACCAGGTGCTTTTTCCCATAGAGACCAATGCTATTTTGTGGAAAATGATGCAAAAACGTCAAAATCCCAAAAAGCAGTCCCCAGGTGGGGACTTTTCAGGGAATGTTCCCCCATGTGTCCCGCATCATATATAAAAAAATCAGCTTTACATTATTTTATTCCGGGTTTGGCCTAAAATTTACCTAAAATGCCTGTACTGTGATTAATCACAGAGTAATAATCAATATTTCAGAAAATTAAAACCGTCGAGATCGATGGAAACAGAATCAATACAAGCATTGTGAGTATGAAAATAGATATGTTTCTTTAATATCAAACTTAGTTCAACGAAATTTGACGGATTCCAAATATTTCTAATAAAATAAATGTACACACACTTTAAAAGAGGAATATCCCATAAATTCTTATATTAACATGTGCAAACCATTCGATATACATGTGTACATTGTCCCAAGATACAGGAATCACGTATGTCGTCTTCCTTATGGCCGTAGTGTTATACTTTTAATGGTAACAATCTGTCGTAGTGCTATACTTATGGTAACACAATTTAATGCTTGATAGGACTCGCAAATTTTCTTACAGTGGGATACAGCAGGCCAAGAACGGTTTCGTACAATTACTCGAGCCTATTATAGAGGAGCACACTGTGTAATTCTAGTTTTTGATGTGACCAACAGGGTGAGTGGAAAGTAAAACTTGGTATTTTTTAGAATACATGTAGAGTAGCTTAGAATCTTTGTTAAAGGCAACATATCATTTACTTATAGATGTACTGATTTACTGATTAAGTCGTATTATTCAACGGAATGACTATCCCATAGAAATAACTTTTCAGTCAGAATTAGTCTATATTTTGTAATTTTAGGAAATTAAGACATTTACTCAACGTAGGTACCCGTATAGGGTTTAATTACATGCAGTGATAGAGTAAGTTACGATAGCGTTAAGGATTTCTGCATCGAGACAAGACAATTTTCATATTCTCTGTCCTGTGCCAACCGACCCCCCCCCCCCCTCCCCCCAAGTTTTTTTTAGACGTGTTTAGAAATTTCGCTACTGCGATACGTGTCATTCATAATTATTATCTATTGAAGTCAGTGAAGAGACAATTATATATGATAATTGCACATTCCTTGAAATTTCAGTCTTCATTTGAACATGTGCAACATTGGCTGGAAGACATGGAGAGAAATGGTGCACACGACGCAGATAAACTTCTGGTTGGAACAAAGTGTGATCTGACGAACAGAGCCGTTTCTTACGATGAAGCAAAGGTACATAATAACAAACGTATGCAGTACGTGTATTTTCAAAGGCGAATAATTGCAAAACATTTCCATTGTATTGGTAAACCATGTGCAAAGTAACTCACGATTTCCCGCTAAATACAGTCTTTTTCTCTCTTCCAGTTCCTGGCGGACAGACTAGGCGTACCTTTTATAGAAACTAGTGCAAAGACTGGAGTCAATGTAGAACAAGCATTCCTAACTCTAGTAGCCTCAGCTATGGAGAGATATGGCAACAATGCAGTAAAAGCGGGGTCCGAGGGGGTGTCTCTCGGCGAGAGTTCTGTCGTAGGCTCTCGGAGCTGGTGTTGTTGAATGGAAGTTGAAATGATTGATGATGAGGAAAGGCCATTCAATAAATGGGATTGCTGAGATAATGTTTCATACCAAAACCTCTACAGGATCTCCCGAATCACGGGTGTACGGGATTTCCAGACGACCAAGCACTCCCTTGTGCTTGCATCAACAACCAATGGTTGAATATTTGTGATGGTGTGGACTATTTGCATTTCAGGGGACCAGGGTAACTTTAAGTGATCACATTTGGAGCCATACGTGAAAGATGTTGGATATCCTAAAATTTATCTCGCAATTGATCCAGGAGATCTTACATTAAACCTCCCTGATTCTATAAACATTGTTATATGGCAATGTTAAATGATGGATATGCTTGTCAAAATGAAAGAAGTGGAGGAAAATCAACTGGACAACTTTCCAGACTTATTATTCCACTATATTAACGCATCATGTACACGGAGAATAATAGGTACAGCAAAATCTGCATTCACGTTGGGGGAGGTGTTGGTGATGTTACATTTTTCCAGCGGTTGAGTAAAAAGGTTTGACACCTGAACTATTCGACCAGAGGCATTATTTGCTATTCTGAGTTGAAGCGCAAATGGTGTCTAATCGATTATCGATTGAGTCCCTCTATCTATACTATGAAAGATGTACTGGCTGTCAACACTAGGAATATAGCATGCATGAATAATTGATTATTCTGAGGATTCACCTCGTCGACTTAGGGAAAAGCAAGCTCTGGCTGGCCAGATATTTTTTTAGTGTGTGCATCTAGTTCGAAGGTATCCTTTATTTACAATAAAATATTAATCCCCACCTCTTATGTTACTGGATACTAATACTTCGAATACCTGTTGAACCCAAATATCACTCGAACCTTGGAAAACAAAGCTCAGTTAATAATTAGTCGAGGTACTAGCTATGATACACAGCTCACTGTATAGTGATAGTTGTCATCGATGGCTACAGTGGGATGTACTGCACTCATACAGAAGCGCTTATGGTTGCATATATGATAGAAGTGTATTTCTGGACCACCGCGTTTATGGAATAATGCAGGTTCTCCACAATTACAAGTACTCTGACAAACGCCAGTCGGAGTGATATCCACATTTTAAGAATTTGAATTCTTTAGATCGCTGCTTGACTTTCGTGTTCCAGAGGGTTACATTTGAAAAGTCATCATAGTTTGGTAGTTAAAATAAAGAACAGCTATCATATCGCCCTGCTCCTGTTTCCACGAACTATTAATAAAGCAGAAAGTAAAGGGCAAAATCCATGATAGGGGTATGATTTCTTTTTGAAAATGAAAAGATATCGGAGTCAAAACTTCTTAAACATTTATGTATCATACAATATGATTTTATTAGGTCTCATACGTCCGATATACATAGATTTGCATGATCTTGAACAACTTGTCTGGTTGAAACCAGTCAGTCAAGTGTAACACTTGTACATCTCTGAGGATTACTGTTTTAATGATGTTTAAGTAACATAGATACATAGCAAACAATGTAGAGCAACACATGTTTACAATAATTCCCTCTCCAAATAGACCATTTCAACACCAATACATGTAAATAATAAAAGAATAAACATAATTTTCGAGTTTGGGGCCGTTGGTAAAGCCCTGAATACAGATTGTGATGAACATTTCGTATGTTAAGCCAATATCCTAGATATCTGTTCATAGCCAGCCTTGACTAAGTATTGGAAATTAGTGTCATCACGGAGGTCCCCGAGTTCCTCAGCATGAAGTAATTGTTCAGCGGGGGGGAGATATTCTCGCAGGTCCATACCTGGTTAAAGCAAATAATGTATAGTTAATCTTAAAAGCGCATTTCCCATTAAAGAATGATAAAGATAAATATGTTTAAATAACTTGTGAAAATGCAACTTCCCCGTTGGTGTCTTTTGAAAGATATATTGTATGAATGAAAACTAATGTACGAATGAAAACGGTTTTGTCCCAATGAACAGTAAGAGTTTAAGGTTATCAATAAAAAGGAATAGTGCAAATAACACATACCTTCTGTGTACGCTAGTTCCACTGTTTTGAAAAATACTGTTTCTTTACTGTATTCAAGAGGGTTGTCGGCAGGGACATCGTCCCATCTACGAATGAATAATATGAGATTAAATATATAAAATGATGATTAAATAGTAAAGTATGGATTAAAATTACTTCCCAAGATAAATTCATACACGATCGATAATTCTCATACACGTAATTAGCACAAGAGTGAAATAAAAAGGACAGCTATTTGATAAATGTGTAACTGATTATATCTTCACTGATGTGTTGGTAACGGCAATGCACTAACACAGACACCAGTCTCTCAAAGCAAACTAGACATACAATCAGAACCACAAATATATTGATTCAGGCAAAATTCAGGATGTCTTCAGTGATCTTTTCAAAAATGAAAAAAAGAACTAGGACCAGCCTACCACTGAGAGGTTCAAGGGAGAGACAGTTTAGAAATCACCGAACAAGACATACATTTATTGTATTAAGTATCACTTACCTGTCGCGTAATATTGCTTTACACCATATAGATTTTAATAATCCTGCGATGTCTATTTCAGGGTCCTCCTGTAATATGCCGAAATAAAATATAGTGGAATTCCTTTTGTATAAAGATACAAAAAAGGGTTGTTGTGAACCTTTCACGCATTGTACCCAGCCAAAAACAAATATAAATGTACATCACTAATAGTAAACATATTTGAGGCTGTGGACTACTAACAGGTTAAAGTGACTCTTATTCACCGGTTGATCTTTGATGTAGAATGATGAATCAGTCAAAATATGCGATTTTTGGGGGTCTATTCATATAACAGTATGGTCCGACGTTTCGGAACTAAATGTCCTTCATTGGGGACTGTTACAGTGGTAATGACTACCTTGGGAGATTATAATAAGTATGTATTTTACTCATTACAATTCAGGCAGACGAGGCTGTAAAACTCGCGTTAATAACAGTAATTATCTAAACACGATCGCAACTTCTTTGATTCAATTGTACTGTATGCAATGAATATGAGATCAGGTTGGGCTTCAATTGGCAAGCCTCTCTTGGCAATTCATTCTTGTCTACAGTTGCCAATTACTGAATAATGAATATTGGGCCAACAGGAAAAGCCCACGAGGACGTTATCTTAACTTTTGAATGAATAAAAAATCGCCAAGTCTAGGAAAATAAGGACTAGTACCCACCTTGTTCACATAATGAAGCAGATCAAGGGCTTTCTTGAAGTCGAACTCATTAGCTTTATCATTCATGTCACTAATATACAGCTGTAAAAAACGAATATCATGTGGTATACAAGTGTATAGACATTGGATCAGATATAGGGTTATCGCATATCTTTTAATAGGAAAGTTTTGGAATAGAATTTATGACTGGGAAACTGAGGCCAGAGTAGAGGGTCATTTGTATGAAACTTTTGCGGACTGGTGAAAGTTCCTTTTCATCGATCCGACTGTCTGGGTCCGAGGAGTGGAGAAGAGGAGAATGATGACATTTCTCACGTAAGCGATAGTTAAAAGCTACGCTAAAAGTCGATGTGATATTTAACATTCAACCATATGACCTTAAAATGTTTTATGCCTTTATAGAATAAAACTGTTAATTAATTTGATCGTTTCAGCCGCTTAGAATATCACACTCGTTGCTGTGCAACTCTTTCAATATATATGCTCCTTGTTATTTTATGTACAGCCTATCAATAATGGAGCAGGGAAGAACAAACAAGCAGGCCTGATCCTCATGAAGATTGAGATAGAAAAGGCCCCTCATATTTGTATTTTCTGGTTAAATAAATTAATAAAAATATGGTTTGGGGGAGGAAGATACATATTGTAGGTGTAGGATTTCCATTCCAAAACTAATCATGAGTGAGTGGTAGTGTCCGACAATCAGCTGGAGTCGTAATCACGGCAATTAAGATTAATGAGATGATATGGGATGACTAATGTAAGTCCAGCTGTAGATAACATGGCAATAGAAGATAGCAAAAATAAGTGTAGAAACAAGTAAAAGTTTAACAGCTTTGGATTTTCGCCTCAGGGGCGAAAATGAGGTCGACAGACAGATTCTGAAGCGTTTTCACCATTTATTTATTTATCTTATTTTTTTAACTTGTTCGCCTGCAAAGCTTTTGCAGTTTAGCCTCGCCAGCTGCAAAGTAGCTCGTAGGTTGGCAGCTAGTTGGTATCTTTGCAACCTAACAGTTAGAATTCTATAAATAGAAATGAGAATCGTCAGCCATAATATTGTAGTCAGGCAGGGGGTAAATGGGAGAACTTTGAGATTCTAAAATATTTTTATTATTTTTATTTAGACCTTAGTCTATTCGTCTAGGGGTCTAATCTTTTTCCTCTGTTAAACATCATTTTATACTTATGAACATACATCTAACCTCAGCATACATCAGATGGGCTCATGAAAGGGATACTAAAGTGAAAGGAGGGGGAGGCAATTAGAGGCTATAATATAGTCTGATGAAAGAGAACAGATGTGGACCAGGATTTGAATGGATTACTTTATCTTTATGGGTCAGATTCTCAGAAAATGTACAAATGTCAGCTCTTGAACCATACAAAAATATTACTTAGAATGGCTAATATACATCACACAACGATGATCCAAACACTAATATTCATCTCTTTTTCAGTAGAATATTTAGGACAATGAGTTACTGTAGTATATCATAGATTTTGAAAAATTGAAAGAAGTAGTAGACCAGCTGTGACAGGTCTATCATCTCTTAATTACCTTGGGGGCAGAGGGTGACCTGGGTCAGATAAGGCAGGACAGGCCATTTGGCTGGTGCAAATGATGAGTAGCACATAAACACAAGCCAATGCAAGCTATAGAACTTAATACATAGATTTCACTGACGTCACGGCCCTCGCCATGTCTGGGGTCCACTTAGATGCCTATGTATGCTGCGATACTTGAAAATACCGTTTTCTGGCTCTTTTAACTTTTACCAGTTTTCATCTGCCTCAATAATATCTTCTTGATAGGTTAGATAACATGCCTTTAGTGTTGTATTACCCAAGTATCTACTCTTGTGAGGTTTATCAACTTTGTTTTGATACCCCCGCCATAGGCGGCAAGCGTAGCGATGCCCCGAGACATGGCGGCTACCGTGATACCCCAGCCTACTGGGTGACGTCATGTGAAATCTATGTATATAGAACATTATCTTGGCTTATGAATATCACACAAAATTCTAACAAATACCAAATTTCTTCTCATCACCATTACAATCGTTTGCACCACTACTTAATTTGGTAGGTGTCAGAGAAACACATATGGGTCAGGTTTTCAGAAAATGTACAATTGGCAGCTGTACACATTTAGTAAATTCTGCTAAAATAGGCTGCAATTTGGTCAATACTAGGTAAATTCTGAGGTGCTTGATATTTTCTCTTCTAAAGGTCCCACATTGAAGAAATTAATATCAAAATGATTCTAACGTCTGTCAGAATATGCTTAAACATAATTCAGAATGTATATTTCACAAACAAAAATCTTTTAAAGTGAAGTAGGCTACATGCTGACATGTAAACTCATTAGAGGAGGCCTTATCTCATCGATGGGCAGTGGAGGAAGGATAGGGTGACCCCTGGGGTGACAACAGATGGCGAAAGTGAGAGGAGGGGGAGGCAATTAGAAAGCAGATGTGAACCAGGATTTCAGTTTGCAACTTAAAGTTAAAAGAAGTAATTTGGCTTCTAAGCATGCTAGAATGATGGGACAAAGACCAAAAGTATTCTTATGTTAAGGAGAATATATTTACACATGAGTTGCAATAATATGTCATACAACTTAAAAAATTGCATGCCTTCACTAGCTCTGTCATAACACCTGCCACCTGGGTGATAGGGAGGAGAAGGCCTTATCTCCCAAGGGTGGCGAGGGCAGTCAAGTGGCAAGGGCAAGGGCGGGGATTAGAGGCAGACAAGACATGAATCTCAGCATACCTCTGCATATTTGTCTAGATCTCAGCTAATTAAGGACTTGAAAGATACTGCGACATTCCAGAACCACACAGTTCATTTTAGAAAAGGAAAAAATTAATTTAAATTTCCGAAAATTAGACCAAAAGGTGGCAGTCTAGCTATATTTAATGCATGGAAATTTATAGGATTATAGGACAATTCATGCCGCTATAAATAGGGGGGTCTCTTATCTAGAGGAATGTCAATTAGCAACCCGATCTGCCGTAGAAAAGCCTTGGGTTCAGATCTCCGAGTAAAAATAAAAAGGTCTGTCGACCTAATTAGAGAGAACAGACTAGCAGTTCTTAGAAATTTCATAAAGTGGGAAATAAACACAGAAATCCCATGAACGTATAACACAAAAATCGGTGCTCTTACCTCAATGAGCTCCTTTGGAGTGAATACTTTCATATTATCTAACTGGAGACCAAGGTTCTGAAAAAAAAGACGATAAAGCAGATCAGATCACAAATAACTAACATCTCTAGCTACGCATGGAGAAAATTTCTCTAGCAGGGGATCATAGAGCATGAAATAAGAACAATATAACACATTCTGTAACTTGAGGCATTTGCTAATGGTGCGTTCACTTTTGGTAGACAACAAATGAGTGGCACGACAATAATTCTGTCTCAGAAATAGTCTTAAGGGTGCATATTGCTAATACTGGAAGGAGAAAGTTCAGGACTAAAAGGAAGAAAGCATCACTTACATCAACCACACTGGCGGGGAGTATTTCTTGGTGCAAAATCAAGTCCTGTCCATCGTTGATTTCTGAAATTGACGATATCACAACTGACGGAACAAATATTGAACTCGTGTGAAACAGGTAACGAAGTAACTTCATAAGTATCTTCGGGTCTTATTTGACACCCGGCAGCCGAGAGATAAGAGAATAGTTTTCTATAGTGCAGCAAATGCTTACCTTCGATTCTGCCCAGTACATCTGGAGGAGGATTATCCGAAGCCAATGCAGTCAGTTTGCTGAAACTCAGCAGGGTCTGTTTGAGAAAATAAAAATGTGTGACAAGGCGATGTAGTAGGAAAATACAGGTTATATATAGTCACTAGTATTCTGTCTTTTGACTAGATCTATATTCCTAAACATGTTTTGATATGAAGAGTAAAGCCCGTCATATGTGATGTCTATTTGAGATGGAAATAATACTCTAAGACCTTTGCCTCTTTTAGACGCTCGACTGGGAATACATTTGTCCAGTTGCCAGATATTTAGGATTACACGCTTTCAGCTCTTTCCCAGGTTCTTCTCCAACATTCCCGGAATGCTTAAGATGAATAGCTACAGGTAATAAACCTGAAATAGGTTTATGATAAAAATAAAACCACTTTCTGGACACACTATTATGTACCAAAAATTACAAAGTGGTACAATAAACTCACCTTTTTCTTGGCAAGTGATTCTGTTTCCGTAAGGGCAAGGTCCATGAGGGTTTGATGCGCCTGTGAGATAAATTCAGAGAAACGAATGGTGGTTGCTATACATCCATCGTTATAATTATATTATACCAAATAAAATAGGTTTGCCCGACCCTGTAAGAATCCTTATGGGTTGGATTATCATAGTGTATGGTTTCTCTTTTAACATGGACTCGTCGTTTGGGTCAATATTCATAAACACGGGTTTATAAAACATTTTGAATTAACGATAAAAAAAATCCACTTTTCCCGAGAGGTTTAGTTCAGTTTCGCTATGTATCAGTAGTTTCATTCACTGTTCTTGGGTTCAGGGCCTACATTGTCAGGGGAGCCGAGCAGAGAATCGAATAGTTACCTTGGTAAAATCTCCTGAGTTGATGTCATGGACCCAACTTAGGAAAGCATTGTCACCTTGATGGAGAAAGCGACTGAGCTGTGGATGGTGAGCCAAGGACGAGGACATGAGTTTACCTCTCTTCCCTGCCTCCATATACCATTTGAAAACGAAGTCAGAGAAACCCTGCAATAGAAAGGCGTAGGTCACATATGTAATCAGGGATTAAACACGTCAAACACACGGAGTGGAAGTTTTGAGAAACTAAGGGTCTCCCACATTTCAGAGATTGCCAGAGTAGGGTTTTGTAGAATGTCCGATTAGACTTTGGATTCAAGTCAAGGTATATAACCACAATAAGTACACTGGTAAGTACAGCTTGGTTACTGATAAAAACCTGATTATATTAATTCGCAAATTGTTGATTCCCTAAAATAAAGATTAACTGTGTTATAAGGAGCAATTATCTTTATTGTGAAGCTACTTTTTATGGACACGCTAATCTTTCTCTAAAAAAAAAGAAGAAAAAATGGTGGAGAAATAAGCAGTATCTCAGTAGAGTGAGGCAAACCCTTACCCGATTCTGGAATTGATTCATGTAGCGTTGGAGACGTTCCTCATTATTAGTGTTTTCACATAGCTGTACGAGAATAGCGAAGTCACAGTACTTCTCAGCCAAACTGGCGGCTCTCTCATATTGTTCCAATTTCACTGTAAAAGTAATATGGCAAACTAATAAGCATCAAACCTACAAAATATATTTACATTGATACAATGGAACATTTACAAGGTTTGATTTACAAATCAAGCTGTGAAAAAGATAGATTGACTATCACAGATACAAGACCTTATTTGGAAATGGATATAAATTTAAAGAAGAGCATTATCGCCCCAGGCATTAATTTAATCAAAGTGTAAGGCCAATAAAGACATTTCCACCCTATTGCATTCAATTCTGGTAAGGTATAAAGGCCAATTATAGAATTTTCGATGTGCGATATTTAAAAATAAATGAAACACTCACTGAATGGCGTAATAAGCTCTGTGCGCTGTTGCTCATATTCCTTCAGCAGCAGAAGGTATTGTTGAGTCTCTCCAACGGCCTGCCTGATCCACTGAAGCTGGTTTCTGTAGCCATCTAGCAGCAGATCCGTGAGCTCCAGCAACTGTTGCAGGAGAGCTCCGCGCTCGCTAGCGTCCTGGGCGGCCGATAGGGCATTGTTTACTGTGAATGCGTGCTGCAAGCAAAATAAATATGGCTCAGAAATTTATCCTAAATTTATTAGTAACGGAACGGAAACCAAGTTATTTTTTTAAAATTAATCTTCCCTGTTAAGCTATATTATCATCGCTATTATTATTAGTAATGCTATTGCTACTATTGCTTGTACGACCATTGGTTATACTTTATATCAAAGAATCCAGTTTGTACTGTCAACCAAAAAAAACTGGGGCGGGTGAAAAACCCCGAAAAGGGGACCTAGTCTCTCAGTACAAATAAAATCTTAAAAAAAAATACCGACTGTGAGCATCGTGTATAATGCATGGAATTGGGACAGAACACCTATGAACATTTGTGGAGCTGCCTGGTAGTTACCGATATCTAACACAAACCTTAAACGCCTTTCCGTTTATGTCCAAAGTTCTGTATTCGAGGTAAACATTAGTTAATAGAATTGTTAAAAGTTTGATGGGCCACAAAACAGGACCAGTCCGACCTCATATGAGAACCTCTTAAAAGTTGCCTGAGTAGAGCCTCACTTAAAACAATATCTGTTCGTAACTCGCTGCTCGACTAACCTGCTTTGTAAGTAGCTCTCTCATGCCTCTACCACGGGTGCTGCGGGATCGTTCTTTACAGATTATAGAAGCAGTCCACGGAACGTACTCCGGTTCACTTTCACCTCGAGGATTGGACTGGTAGATCTGTGATTTAGACTGTCTGTATTGACAAGCATCGTGCAACATACTCTGAAAGATCAATGAAAACATTTTTTTAATAGTAGACCTTATTTCTGCCATACTTAACGTATTGCCCTTAATTTTGGTAACTTCTAGATGAGAGGGTCATAATAGAACCAGGTATTAATAGTCTTTAGTGCAATCACAAGTCGATTGTTTAAGAATTTAACGGCGGCAGTCTAACGGTTTTCTTCACACACTTACAATTAGCACATTGTTAACGATCGTGATTCCTGTGACAATTTCTCGAGGAGACATATTTGAAGATATTTGTTCCTGTTCTAAATCAGCTAGAACGGTAAGGATCTCGTCGATACTGGAAACCTTTAAGGAGAAAATAGCAACGGTTAGTTATGAGAAACCATGTACTCCTGTTAGGAGTCCTTATTTCTATATCAGTATATGAGCATTATTCTACTAAGATGGACATGTAACAAGGTCGTATTTTTTGTACCATGAAAATGGCACTGTATCGTGTTATGAATAAAAGTTTAAGAGAAGGGCATCCATCTTACCTGTCGGTAGAAAACATCTTGGGGAGTCAATCCCGAAGGAGGAACCATGTTCTGTCGTAGAGCTAATACCTCTCTGATGCCTTTATCGATTATTTGAGGATGTCTATGAGGAAAATAAAAAAATGAAATACATGATACGAACCGTTGTGGACAGCAGACACAAGACGACAAACAGAACAAGACCAGATAAAAACATCATCAAATAATTTTACCACTCCCGCGGAGTTTTTCGGAGGTTTTTCTGCTAAATTCTTTTTATAAATCTCATTGACCGGCTATAAAATATGCTAATCAAATCCAAGGAATGGAGGCTTTGATATCGACCCTATGAGCAGTAGCTAAAACAAACATGCGAGGTGAAAGTAGCTTTTGATCCATCTAGATTAAACGTTAGTAACGGGTGACTCACTGGGTGTGCAGGCCGCGGAGTGTCATGGCGGCGGTAATTTTCTCTGCGTGCTCACACAGCAGCATTCTTGTAGGCATGACTCCCCCTCGCACACGCCTAGTGTGCAGCTAGAAAGAGAGGGATAGTTTGTATTACATTGGAAAATATCTAGTGGTAGCGTAGGGGATAGAACATGGAGGACAAAACTTCCAATGTGAAATCATGTCCCAATTATGTAAAATGAAGACGCTAATGAATGAATAAAAGTCTGAACCTCAAAATACTACATTGTATAGGTATGCAGTCCTAACATCTATCAATGATATAAAATTTAACAAACCAACCGACTGTTAGGAACTCGTATGGAATTACAAGAAATTAGTGATTAGTTGATTTATTGTTGAAGAGTTGGAAATTGATTAGACTTGAGTGTCTAAAGGCACAAGGATGCGAGACCGGTAATAATTTGTCGAATTTTCTCATTATATAACCAGTGTAACAAACACATGGTGTCCTAGCTTATCACTATGGTTAAAAAAGATTATGGGGGATGTTTGCATTTTCGAATTTCTACCAGGTCAAATATAAAGATGTCATACTAGTTCGAGTTTACTTTTAATTTCGCAATGACGTGATGTGAGGAGGTCGCTGTTTGGGAAGGAATCCACAAATATCTAAAGTGATTGATTATAGGCCTATAAAAAAGTAAGTCAGTCAGCAGTCTGAAGTCAGTCATGTCTTTATATTAGACTATTAGTTATATATAGTTGTTAGTCTCGCATCCTTGATAATGTTACAAATTCTCTTCAAAGTGTAAGGTTTCATACTTGGATGATACCGCCTATATAATAAATCCCCGATACCCAGTAACAGTATTGTACTCTCATACCCTCGGCCACAGATTGACATCGTTAAGAAACATTGTGTAGACTTCATGTGCCTTGAGTTTATCTTCAAGCTGATGGAGAAGTATCAAAGATACGGAGCTAGACACACCATCTGAATAAACAAAATAATATCATATAGTATTTAAACAGAAATAGAAGAAAGCAATTATGCAATTTAGGAGAACTGAAGATTTCGTAAATAACAATTAAAATAAAGTGAGCTAACTAGTATTTACGCTTAATTAATGCAAATATATAAGGAATCGCGTTCCTGTTTATAACGTCCTCAGAGAAAATGTCCTATATATAGACTTCTATTGCACTGTACGTACCTTGAGGAACTGACTCGGCCCACCTTGGGTCAGAGGCAGGATAGTCGTCCACCATTTCCTGACTCAGGAGGGACACCAGTAAGTCAAGGCCAGAGTCAGGTTCACTCGGCATGGGTACATCTGACGGAAAGAGTTCCTCGATAATAGCAACGGCCTGCGTCTGTTCATCATGAAATATATTGGGACGAGTTGAAAATACAGCGAATGGTGATAACAGATATTGAGTTTAACTAGGAGAGATATTAGACAGATTAAGCAACCACTACCTATCCCCGGTGAATGCTAACCCATACGCAGTTCGGACGTAGGTAGAAGGCCAAATGAGATAAAGCATATCACTTCCACTGGTACTGGTGCACTTTAATGCAAGATGTATTCAGCTAGTCACACGGAGACCAGCCCTGATGAAGGAACAACGGATTCCGAAACAGTAGGCAGGAAGGTCAACAAGAGGTCATGGGGCCTGCGACCATCAAAATAGTCACAGGGGCGGAGCTTATTTAGGGGGTAGGGACTGTCTAAAGACTGTTGATTATGAATATTGATATTTGTTGTCCCTGCTGAGAGGGAGAGGGAGAGGGGTTGGAGAGAGGATGCCAAAACAGCTGGACTCTATCAGTATGATATGGTGTAAGTGCTGAGGAGTGCCTCCACCACAAACACCACCCACCACCATCTCCTCCTCTCCACTCCCAGAATTCGCAGGCACATTAATGAACACTGAATCAATTAATTAATAACACCTGGCCCAGTCATACCCTACTAGACTGGGAGGAGAGGGGCAGGTGGTGTGTGTGTGTGGGGGGGGGGGGACCTTAATTACTATTACTAGATTGGTAACATAAAAGAGAAAGAGAGAGAGGGAGAGAGAGAGAGAGAGGGAGAGAGAGAGGAGAGGGAGAGAGACAGGGAGGGAGAGACAGAGAGGGGAGAGAGAGGGAGGGAGAGGAGAGAGAGGGGGGAGAGGGAGAGAGAGGGAGGGAGAGAGATAGGGGGGAGACAGAGGGAGAGAGAGAGAGGGAGAGACAGACAGAGAGAGGGAGATGGGGGAGAGAGAGGGAGGGAGGGAGACAGAGAGAGAGGGGGAGAGGAGAGAGAGAGGGGGAGAGGGAGAGGGAGGGAGAGAGAGGAGAGGGAGAGAGAGAGAGGGGGGAGACAGAGGGAGAGAGAGACAGACAGAGAGAGAGGGGGAGGGAGAGAGAGAGAGAGAGGGAGAGAGAGAGGGGGGAGAGAGAGGGAGGGAGGGAGAGAGAGGGAGGGAGAGAGAGAGGGGGGAGAGAGAGAGAGGAAGAGAGAAAGGGAGAGAGAAAGGGAGAGGGAAGGAGTGGGAGAGAGGGTGAGAGAAAGGGAGAGGGAGAGAGAGAGAGGGGGAGAGAGAGGGAGAGAGAGAGAGAGGGAGAGAGAGAGGGAGAGGGGGGGGGGCGCGGGTACCTGTTAATTTATTTTTTTTTTTTTTTAAGAATAAATAATGCATGACAATCTCCTGATACTCAAGGAAAAATACATTTGGTAGTGGTTCAACGAAGAGGTTCATTCTTTAATGGTAACCATTTGAAAAATGTACAGTTGACCTTATGTTTTTCTGTAACATCAAGACATAGGATGAAATGCATGTACAATTGGTTTAAGTTGATATGAATAAATAATATGGAAGAAATGAAAGATCCTCTGGCTCAACATGTCCACATGTCCTCTTTTTCATTTTACTTTAAACACAGCCAAATCGTTAATAATAGGTGTAGAATTACCATTCAAACTGCAACTTTCTTCTTTTTCACTCACACATGCCATTTTTATCAAATGTACCCTGTATTTATAGAGGGAATTAGAACAAAATTTCGCAGGCACATTATTAACAGGTGGGCCCATTAGTGGAAGCCAATGTATCAACCCTGATTAAATAAGGATATCATGATTAGTGTAGCCAGTGGGGTGGAGGTGCAAGTGCATCACATGTTATCAATTATAGAGGTACCTATAGGGGCTGCCACAGTGTCCAGGCTCCAGGCACCACACAGGCTGGCTGGGCCATCTTAGTCAGCTGCTTATCAGCTTGGGCTCAGACTATCAGCCACAACCAATTACACGCCAATTACCCCCTTTGACAGACACAACATCAACCCTGCCCGACGACTTTTGCCGACATTAAATAAAGCCTATTTAAATAAATAAAATAAAAAAAAAATCCCACCATACACTGGCAAACCATCTTTTCTAGGAGTAGGCCAAATATTAAAACAATGGGTGGAGGCATAGTGGAGGTAGTGGCGAAAAATCGAATTTTGACCAAAAATGGCCAAGCTTACAGTATACATATAACATATAGAGGTACAACCAAGAGTTAAAAGCTCCGCTAATAAATACATAAAAATCGAATTTTCCTGAATGTCTATCATTCAAATCGACTAAACGCATCCAGAACTACGAGTACATTGAACAGTTAGTAGTATTCCTCACAAACATTTATACAACTAAATTTGTTATTTCATACCTAATTTTTATTTCAGTACAGCCAAGATATGCAAGTTTCCGAATACAGAACTCAGGTTAAACATAAATGCATAGTTGTTTCACTAATGACATGGGCTCGGGCCATGATGATAGGTATGTACTTGACATAAGAATGAAGTTTCTACGTAGACTCCCTTCCTACCTCCCGCAGGCTCCCTAATTACCTATGCATGGTGACCTGGTTAGGGTGGAGGAGGATAGGTTGGTTGCTTAATCTGTCTAATGACAGCCAAGTCAATCATAGTTCAAGTTCAACATGTTTTCCTGATGAAATAAATAAATGGGGAAGCGGCGTAAAGGAAATACTGGGTATAATAAATTAAAAACATTTTCACTTTTCAAGAGAAATGGGCAGTGTAGAGCCCAGCTGTCTTACAATTTTATGGGTGAATGAGTCAAGACCAGGTTAATTTAATGACGAGAATTTACCACATCGCCACTGAGGACGCCTGGTCCTTCTTTCATCCAGTATACGACATATGAAGGGATATCTGTGATCCTATTTCTAGTGTACCAATAATCGCCTAGCAAATACATAGAGGGCAATCTCTGATGATACTTACAACATTTCCACGACACGAATGCAGGAAAGCAGCTTTGAGGCGAGACGTTTTGTCCTCGCTCATAGACAACTCATTGACTTTATCCAATGTGACATGACCCAGGAAAGATTCGTACTGTCCACCGAAGGTTTCGTTCACTATTGAGTTATCATCCATGCTGGAAAAATAAGGACACAATTACCCACACTATCCACCGTGACATCAAGGAATGACAGGAAAGCCAAATTAGTTTTTTGTTTGAAGGGGAAGGAAGTAGATAGTTTCGTACCACCAAATTAGTATTTTCGTGGATATGAATAAATTAACGATTCCTGACATTGCGAGGACATATGGGAGAAAGAAATATATGGTCGCTTCAGTGCTGACTATACAGAACAAGTCAGAAGTAAGGTTGCCCAAATAAATTCGCAGCTAAGAAACCGCGTCCATTTGATACGTACACTGTGTCATTAGCCTGCATAGAAGCCTGTTGTACTTCGGTGATAGTGACTAAGCCATGTGCCATGGAAAAGAAGAGAGCTTGCCCGCTGTAGTGTCCTGCGAGTTAAATGAAAGGGATTTAGTTAGAAAATCTATATTTGATCACCAGAGAGGGGTCCCCGTACATCCCCGTACTAGAAGTACGGACCTATGTCAAATATAAAAGCAATTAATTAAATGTACTACACTCAAAATATACCCCGCTTATCACATCTCTCACAAGTTTAAATACGAAGTTAGTTTATAACGAATTATATTAGCTTTATCAGATTAAGTATGAATGAGTCGACGTGGTGTATTTAAATAGAGAATGACTGAAAGGCTGTAGGCAACTTCATGGTGACAAAAGCCACCCTTTATTGAAAAGTATAGGGGTAACATTTCTCGTTCAGCAAACGGATAGCGACTGCTTGAACTTGGCGGGCTTTAACATGTGACCAATGACAAATGCCCAGCTCGGGTCACATAACTTCTCTCGATCTATTTATACTCGTATACCTGTGTTATACGAATCCATATGCCAGATCAAATCCAACTTTGAAATCAGAGGAGAAAAATCAATTTCTCAATTGAATTAACTCGCATTTAACAGTACATACCTGCACCAAGAAGTCGGTCGCCTTGGGTCATAAATTCTACCCTGTCATGGGGCTGGTTGGAAGAACTCACTGTAACATGGAAAAGCGAGTACATATGAATCGGTAAGACCTGTATTCTTGATAGCAAGGACTGAATTTCGATTATAAACGTTAAAAAAGGATCTGACCACATGTCAAGTATTCTAGGATTTTGTGACGTCACTTGTGATTGGATGTAAGTTGGAAAAGTAAGACTAAAGATTCGCATGTCAAAGCTGTGAGGTACACAAACATCTAGATTTAGATGTCCACAGAAACATTCGGAAGCACTTACCGGAAAGACAGATAACGTTGAACAGATCATAAATGTAGATACTCGATGTTGTAGGGTCGGGTAAGAGTAGTTTGTAGTTGAGTGCAGCATTCCGATCATCCTCCTAATCACATATCACATATAGTTGTAAGTTGCCAAATTGGAAAACGAAGATGGTAATAGGACCAACGATGTAGTCAATATTTTTCTCACATATATTAATTTAATTCAAAGCCAGCTTGACCTACCTGGTAAACGTTGGAAAACTTAGACACGGTGAAGGAAAGGAAACTTTGAGGTGGATCATTTCCTTCCGTATGAAGAGTACCTAGGTGCCACAAATAAAGCAGCAATATGAATAACTGATTTGTGGGATATTAGTGGGAGCTGAAAATACAGCGAATAGCGATAACAGATATTGAGTTTAACTAGGAGAGATAATATGTGACGGCCAAATCAATCATAGTCCAATATCGTTTGCGCCATATTGAAAACCTCTTCCCGATGAAACAAGGAAAGATTGAAGGAACGAAAAAGAATCGTGGACTGCCGATTTCGGCAGTAAATTAAATACGCCAGGTATAGGCTTAATTAATGTTGTATTCTAAGTAATCAGTTTAACCTATCTGATCGACAATTACCGATATAACCATCGTCCAAGCTGAACACACAGCAGCTCTAACCTCCCCCCCCCCCCCCCCCCCCACCCCATGCATCTCTCACTCTAGGTCTAAACAAAGGTTCTCTCCAAATGGTTGTAACTTGGAATATCATAAAGATGTCAGTGGTTAGATATGGCCCGTGTCATGTAACACTTAAATTTTGTGTTTAGCAGGCCCCGTGTCGGGTGAGCTGGTTGCCCCAGTTTTACCAAAGAAGGAGTCTCTCTCTTGTCTCGTTGTATGGGAGAGGCGAAAGAGGAGGGAGAGGGGAGGAAACAAGGTGTGATACCCTGCTCTTCAGAGGGGAGAGGGGAGGGAGAGGGGAGAGAGACAGCTGCGAGAGCGTGTAATGGAGAGGCGGAAGAGAAGGGCGAGGGGAGAGGAAACTCACCAAAATATTCAGAAATGGGCGGTGTAGAGCCTGGCTGTCTTACAATTTTATGGGAACTAATATCGTCCATCGAAGAATTAGTTAATTTGAAATACAGGAAATATACTTACTTCAAGAGGAGATAGTATTTGAAGATAATTTTAAAACATAGCTTACCGAAGACATAATGAACTTCCTGTGAAACATCTGGGTTCATTCCAGCCCCCAATACAACAACACCATCTCTGTGGAATACAATTTAAATTATTGACCTGAGATGAAACATTATCGTGGGAGAACTTGTAAACTTTAAAGTTGAATAACTTCTACCGTAAAGATACGTTCAAGACAATGTGTAAATCCAGTCAATGAGAAATGCCCACCTCGTGCTTTGCATATCAATTAACCAAGTGCGAAGATTGGGTAGTTTATCCACGTTTTGATTCTGAAAGGTAAATGACAACTTCATTTAGATGAGTGGCAATAATACTATACAGACGAGTTTCGGAAGAATTAGAAGAAAGATGATCTTAGGGCTACTATTAACGACACCGAGCTGCATTATAACTGCCCAGTAATGCCGCCTCCTTCGAAAATGAATATTATCTTAGAGGTTAATCACGACAATAAAAGTCAAATAAACGTGATGTCACAGTGCACAATTTACTCACCCAGATAGTTTCAGCCAGACATGGTCTAAGAAACTGGTTGACATCGCACTGGTACAAAACCTAACGATTAGATAAATATTACATGTATAGCAACTCTCTAAAACAATATTTACGTGACAGTTCAATATTGAGAAAAAGGGTAAAACAAATACTTTAATTAGGCATAGAAACAAAACTCACGTATATTATACAAAGCTCTCTGGTAACAAATCCATGGCATTTATCATTCATTACAAACCATTTATGACTTGCACCTCCGTCGGTGCTTCACACTTTAATCATTCACGATGCGTTTAATTTCGGTATACCCCGGCAGATCAGTGCCATTTACTGAAGGTCCACTGATATCTGATTGCATAAAGGACATACAAACATCAATACAATTACCTTATCGCTGTTTTCAGTGACGGCTATTTTTTGTAGGGTGGAGGATGAAAGAACATAGAAAGTAGTTGTGTTGTCAGAAGTTACTTCACCGGGTAATACTTGATGGAGGGTCTGCAAAGAAAGGGACATGCGCTCATACAGAAAGAATTCTCTACTCAAGTGATCGTTAGCCAAGACGCATTCACCAGAATTTCTAATCGTAGAATGTAGCCAGTACCCAATTAAATCCAAAAACAATATATTGTTCCAGGACGGGTTATCATAAACAACAATATATATTGAAGTCCTTACAGAAATAAGAGGTTGTGCAGTGCCGGAGCCAAATATGAATGAAGACATGCGACGCCCTATTCCAGAGAACATCCCTGAACTTGTGTTTAATGTCCGGTAACTGATCTGATTCTGGAAATAAAATTCATTCAGAAATTAAAACACTTTCATTAATTTAGGGGTAAAAAGCGCTTCCATCATAAAAATGTGAATCAGAGATAAAGGTCCAAATATGAAGCATAATAGAAGTATGATAATACCTCACTAAGTGGTTACTAAATGTGTTGCTGATTAAATGAAGGCAATTTTTCTTTCTATTCCCTTTGCCAATAGAAGAAATACAATATTAATACCTGGCCCGGAGTAGGCATGAGTAATGTTAATGTACTGGAGGTGGTAGCGAGCACGCACTGGTTGACCTACAAAGGACAGATAGACACAAGGTGAATATTAATTGAAGATCAGGAATCATAATAACTAAATCTCAAATGAAACAATTTTATTCTCGAAAAAACATTCATATTGAACATCCTAGCTCCTAGGCTGAAAGTAATATGATGCAATTAAATTGAAAAAATTAAAACAAGATACATATAAAAATAATGTAAAATATTGAACAATTGAAAAACAAAACAAAAATGAACAAGGAGGATGAATTAAAAGTAAAAGCATTGGGTCATGTTTACTGCGCTGGATGTGGATGTTTCAAGATAGGAAATCCTTTAATAATGGAGTGAGACGATGGTAGGCAATTTATTACCTGCAAGGCCCTCAATATGGCAGCTTCTTCACCCTTGAGGTCCACACATATTTCAACGAAGGATCCTTCATGGCTGACAGCGGACCAATATCTGATAACACCTTCGGCAGAAGCAGCCACACAGGCGGCAGTATGCGGGTCACTAGGGTGGACAAGTACAGCCACTAGATCAGCTTGATGTGCGATATCACTCGGCGGAAGGGTTAGCTCGTAGCACTGCAATTATCAATTATAGTCTTATACAACTGAAATCATCATTTCCAAGTTTTCTAAAGCTGGCCTATATTATCTTCCCAGAAGAATGGTTTGAAATCCTGCATCAACAGTCAAGAGCTATGTGTAAGAAACAATAATTTATACAATATTATCATACCTTTCCTCGGTGAGTATCTTTAAACCTCCAAACGAAGAGTCTTCGGCCACAAACCAAATAAGCCCATCCGGAAGGGTCCAACCGGGAGGTGATATCATGACCCTCTATCAAGTAAAAAAAATAAAAGCATTTGCATTTAGAGCAATGGAATCTCGATTTTATTCTTTTCTTATATAATATTTAAAAAATCATTTGAACCATATTTCTCCCTATCTAACTGAATGAAGATCACATAGATAGGAAGGGTGATATCAGAGAGGGCAGCCTGTCTATACCTCCGGCACATGTGCCCTCGTCTTTATCTCCGACACATGTGCCCTCTTATCTCATCCTCTCGCCCCCCCCCCCCCCATCACCACTAATAAAATGATAACAGAGAGTCCCCTACACCTGACACCTGACCTGATAATTTTGGGGATGTTTGGGTCAAATCCATCCTCCCTAGGCAGGCCCTCTATTCCGCACTGAGTTACTCCATACTAGTACGTAGAAACTGGTTGCGGAGTATAGGGCCTGCCTAGGGAGGATGGGTCAAATCTGGAAGAAACTGTACAGAGCTGAATCTATTCTATTAGATTCCATTAAAATTCCTGAATTATGAAATATTATAGGTATAATGGGAAAGAGGGAGAGAAGAGAGGGAGAAAGAGAATGAGGAGAAAGAGGGAGGAAGAGTGACGGTGGGAGATAGGGAGATGGAGGCAGAGGTTGAGACAGAGAAAGTACGATGTTTCACTTACTTTCATGCATGATGAGAGCTTCCCGAACAAGAACTGGCAAGCTGCTCCCATATTCTTCAAGTCGGTGTAGAGGTGTTTCCTCGACTATGTGAGACGCCTGCAGGATACTTCTATTGGCTGCTTTGCTTCTGTGGAAGACCAATTTTAAATCAAATCTCCAGTATTTTTTTTTATCATAGTATTTAGTAGTTGAAGTACACCAATCCAAGCCTGGTTCTGCATCATTAATATGTCCTTATGTATGGTTGGTTATATCAGAGCTATACATAGTATTAGCTCTGGTTATATGATAGATTGCAGGACTATAGGGGAGTCCTGTGTTATCGGTGGCGGCGCCAAAGCGTACTACACGGGGGGACAAGCGGCTAATCCATACAGGTGTTATAGCATTGCAGGAATGTGGTTTTATGAGTTTCTGATGATGAAATGTGCACGAAATATTTGTTTTACATAGCTGAAAGCTTTCAGATAAATAAACTTACCATCCCACTTGCTAAATATGTGTTTTATATAAAATATATACAGATCAATTTAGGAAAATAAACCATTGAATTGAGCTATGTCATGCGGCTTGGCCTGGCTACATACACATACTATACTGGCTTGAAAGAGCCTCTCTGTTCAGTTTAGTACAACTTGCTAATATGTGTTTATCATAAATATATATTGAACGATGTAATGCAGGGAAATAAGCAATTTAAGTGTCAGTAAACGCCAAAATAATATGAGAAAATCAACTTCTTTGCTATTATTGAAATGTAGGACCGCCCCGGTTTTACTTAATCCAACCTGACATTTAGTGAGTTTTACCCATTTAAAAGAGGGACATGCTCCTAAATTCTAGATACACCTAGGCTTAGATTATAATTATAGATATTTTCTACCGATTCTCTTAACTGTTGCTAGTATGATATTTTAATGTATCTGGACAAGCCTGAAACGATCCAATGATCCTTCTGTGAAATAATATCATCGTAGGCTACCTGAATGCACTGAATATTACTGGCTATTAAGAAAAGGGTAGAGTGAGTGAGTGAGTGAGTGAGATTGGTTGCTTTACGCCCTTATCAACACTTTGAAGTGTTATATCAATCAAGGGCGGGAGAGCTGAG
This sequence comes from Sthenelais limicola, assembly GCA_942159475.1. Lineage (NCBI taxonomy): Eukaryota > Metazoa > Annelida > Polychaeta > Phyllodocida > Sigalionidae > Sthenelais > Sthenelais limicola. Next base: position 50,869,229 of record OW804098.1, read on the forward strand.
AAGGAGGCAGTTTATGATCATACCCAGGAAATAGAGATAGAGAAGAAGGGAGGGAGACAGAGAAAAGAGACAGAAAGGCACTTTTAGGCATGAGTAATGTTAATGAGTAATGTTAATGTACTGTACTTAGAGTAAAATTAGGCCATGAGGTACTGGAGAGGGGTGGGCATCGGCGGTGACCATCATGGTGCACAAAGCACCCCTGCACCACAGGTGTTCCGGCTCATAATTGGACCAAGAATCAGCAGGGAGTAAGCCATAAAAATCCAAGAGAAGACTCTGTCCCTTCTACTCTGAGGTCTTACCTAGGACCAAGTTATATCAAGGACAGGAGAGCTGAGAGGGAGGCAGTTTATGATCATACCCAGGAAATAGATAGAGAAGAAGGGAGCGAGACAGAGAAAAGAGACAGAAAGGCAGTTTATGGTCAAAAGGGTCGAGTGGGGAGGTGAATAAAGGTAGGTGTGTAGGAGTGGGGGTGGAGCAATTGAATAGAAACTGCAATACATGATGCTGAGAATGTTGGCGGGGGGGGGTTTGCGACGGAGGCGCCCCAAGATCGAGGCGCCCAGATCGAAGCGTCAAGCGCCAGGACCCAAGCGCCCCAGTCTAAGATCGAGGCGCCCACCGCTTACATCGAGGCGCCCTGCCGGTGTCAGATCGAAGCGCCCCGGCCTAAGATCGAGGCGCCCACGGCAAGCCAAGCATGGCTCCGATTTAGCTAATGATAGGCCTATACACGAATGTAAACAATGAGTCCACTACTGCCTTTACTGACTTAGGACAACCAATTTAAGGTTAGGGTTAGGGTTATTAAAAGGATTTGTTCAAATATTCAATATTGACCAAGATATGGCGATTTTATAACAACACGTAAAAACTTACTCTACTTAATTAGATTATTAGTACCAGTAAGTGGATGAATGTAAAAAAAAAAAAAAAAGCTGGTCTGGTCAATTTTTAAATTTTGCTCCTGGGCTAGAGACAGCCTAGACATGATACATGAATTAATACAGGATTCTTAATTGCAAACACACAATGCTGTTACGATTTGTTTTATTACCCACTCAGCCGGAGGCGGAGGTTTTTGTAATATTGAATGGTGAGTCGTCAGCCGAGCGAGGCACCGTACTTACACTTACACCAGAAACAGTCATGCAGTTCTGAGCGAAAATACAAGTATTTAACATACCGTGGCCCAAGGGATGAGCGATTTTGAGAACCATAAAGACTGACACGCCGTTGCCCCTTAGTGCCAGAACCTCGACCTGTATTTCCAAATGGCGATGATCGGGGCCTCGATGTATTAAGCTTCGGAGTGAACATTGCGAGAAATTTTGCTCAATCTTTGCTATCACTTTGAAACCGGCCTTTGATATATAATTTGAGCGCCAGTAGCCCAACTACGATGTGGAAAATATTAGCTCTAGACTAGTGTAGACTAGACATCGCTCTGAGAGGATGTGGGTTGAAAGATTTGTCTTATAGATGCGGCCAATCCATTAAACCTCTCTTTTAATCTTTGGATGTAATATTTCTTTCTTGCATACATTTTTATAGTAATATTTGTCATGTTATAGGCGATAATAAGAAATGGAGAGCAGTGGCCAATCACCATTGACTTTACAAATCGCTTTTGGCGGCTGGGAGCTCAACTTCCGGTACCTCAATTTTGATGTACAGTGATTGTCAAACATCTAAAAAATGGGGAATTCTATCAAACCTCACATCGAACACGCTGAGAAAACAGGAGCATGCAATCTTGCTAGTCAAGGCCTCACAGAGGTAAATATTTAAAAAAACGTTTGCCTCTAATATGTCTAGCAGTAAAGCAGTGTATCTCCGTCTGTAGTGTACTACTGTAACTGTAGGCCTCAGCCCAGTCTGTTTTCATGTGTTTTCGGTAGGCCTGCACCACAGCAAAGTAGGCCTACACCACCCCACTCCAGTGACTGTCCAACAGTGACTAAGTTTAGACATTATTACACCCCTCTGCTGTAGTTGCCTATACCTTCAGCATTGTATGCACCACCTAGACAAGCAGGTGCATAACATGTAAATTATGCACCTCCAGGTGCATAACGAAAATAGGTCCGGCGGCTAAGCCTGATCACCGGAAGTCAAATTGTGTATTCATGTGCTGCCACTTCCGACGATGGAATCGTCGATCGTTCAGCTAATATCTGTGGAAAAACTAAATATAAAGATTCAAAATAAAAAGTTCTATCCAATAATGATATTTAAAAAAGTGATTTTGCTAAATTATATGCATGTAGACCCACCATGAACACTGATTCTAAAGTTAACCTAGGCAGTGCCAGGGTGCGCGTGTACCCAGCTGTTGTTTTGATTTTGCGAAGCTTACATCATCGCCCACTCGGTAAATCGTCGATCGTTTTCCCGATTTTCTCTCGAAATAATAAACCTAGGGCTTCAAAATGAAAAGTTCTACCGTATAATCACATTAAAAAATGTTTTTATGCTAAATTATATCGATGTAGACCCGCCATGAACAAAGATCCTATCATTTCACTAGCTAGCCACATTCGACGAATGAACTTGTTTGTTTACGTTTTATCGAGACTCTTATTATCGCCCACCCAGTAATAGTCGATCGTTATCGCTGTTTTCTTTCTAAATAAGATAGCTAAGAGTTCAAAATACATTTCTAACGAGGAGTGAGATTTAAATCATTAATTCTTTAAAAACAAATCGATGTAAAATGGATATTACTATATGCTAAAATGATAAACAAAGCGCGGGCTTTTTGAGTAAGGCAGACGACACAAACATTGAAAACGAGTTCATTCCTGACAGTATGGCTGAGGAAAAAGCACGGTTCGACCTGGTCGATGACAGTTTTTTCGAAGCTGAGGAGATGGAAGGTTTCAACGAGATCATATTGTCACAAGAGGAATTACAGGACATTTTGGGAGGTGATATTGAGCAAAATTACGAAGAAATCGAAAGAAATCAGCAAGAAATGGAAGAAAACCTAGTCGAAGTGAGGCAAACAGAGGCAGATGCACTGCAAGACTACGTGCGGGGTCAGAGAAACGAAAATACCAACAAGAAAACACGACAGGTATGTCCAAGTTAATTTATAATTATATTACTTATTTTAATAAAATACTCTAAGCGTATAGATTATTTCAAAACTGATTTATAAATAAAAGAGATTTATATTTAGTCCAATATTTAATTATTCAGGTGCATAGCCGATTCGTGGAATGGCTCGTTGAACAAAATGAAGATCAACAAATATTGGATATGCAACCAGAATATCTGAATGTCAAGATAGGCCTCTTCCTTATGTCATTAACCAAGAAGGATGGCTCCGACATGGAACCCGACTCTATAACCAGCTTCCATCGAGCAATCGACAGGTAAGGATATTTTGTATTTGCTGCAAAAAAGTCATTCTCCGTACATGTAATGCGTCTGCTAACAAAAGGTCATTCTCCGTACATAAAATCCATCGCGTTACCAAAAAGTCATTCTCCGTACATTATATAGGCAAAGGAACAGCTGCTCAGCTAAAAAAAAGCCTCTATAATTCAAAAATCGTTCATTTTAACATAATATTATTATTTTTTTTATTTTTTTACCAGATATTTACGTGAGAATACCTACGGTGAAAGTATCATCACAAGCGAGAAGTTCAGGTCGTCAAGGGACGTTTTGCACGCTAAGAGAAGAAATCTCAAGTCATTGGGTCTAGGCAACAAACCGAATAGGGCCGAAGCTATGTCAAACACCATGGTGGAAAAACTTTGGTCGGAGGGACAACTCGGATCTGCCACAGCTAAATCCTTACAAAATACGATTTTCTACTTTTTAACACAAGGGTTTGGTTTCCGTGGTAGCCACGAGTCAAGGCAGCTCCAGTGGGGTGATGTTCAACTAATGACAGACGAAAATGGGAGAGATTATTTAACATTCAACGAGAAACTGAGCAAGACCAGAACCGGAGATGCTGCATCGGGGGCTAGGGCCTTCTCTCCGAAAATATTCTCTACGGGTGGAGACCGATGTCCAGTTGAAATGTTTAAATTGTATAAGAGTCACAGACCTGAGTCAATGTTGCAGGCAAATTCGCCTTTCTATCTTTGCGTTAAAACCAAGCTAAATCCCGCCCAAACCGTTTGGTATGCCTCTATCCCTATGGGGAAAAATTCCATCGCGAAAATAGTGCCGAATATGGCTAAATGTTGCTCAATTCCAGGGAAGATTACGAACCATTCCCTTCGTAAAAACACTTGTCAAAACTTGATGGCATCGGGGGTCCCTCCAGTCCTTGTGGCCCAACTAACAGGCCACAAAAATGTCAATAGTTTGTCCAGCTATACAACTGCAAATATAGACCAACAAAGGGCAATGTCTGATATTATTACGGGGGCTTCTACTAACGAAAATGTCATCCCAACCATTGCCTATCCCGCTCGTGCCTTGCCTATTTCTCTACCGGTCGCCCTCCCTGGTCCCTCCGCCTCTGCCTCTAGCTCGGCTGGGTCCCCGTCGACAGCAGTCGTTAGGCAGAAACAGATGGTTCCTGCTGTCGAAAATCTTCTCCAGGCAACGAACGGAATGTTCAGCTCCGCCCAGATCCATGGCAATATCAACTTAAACATAAATTATAACGTACATGCTACGTCTTCCCAGTTAAATGTTTCCCCAAAGGCGGCCATTAATTGAACACGTTTTAATATTGTTGGGGGTGTTGGACATTGTCATTGAATATCATCGACACCGGCTCTAAGCTGGTGAGGCCGGGTGACAGTCACCACGCCGCCTTTTGTTCGCAGTAATTTTTGTATATTATCGATGAAATACTCGATCAAACATGTTATATTATGTTGTCAGGAGAAGCTTATGGTTCTTTAACACCAAATAAATGCCTCCAACTGTTGAAATACCTTGTTGTTCCTTGCATTTCTTAACACGAGTGAGTAATCCAATATCGAAGAAGCACATGTTCACTGACAGTGACAAGTTCAAAAGTAGGTCGCCGAGAGAGGGACTATTTTCTGCGCCTCGACTAATTCCTGTACAAAATGGCTAAACACCGTAATGATTAGTTCCTAGATTTATTCATATTTCTTATTAATAAAAAAGAAAAAGAAACGTAATAAGTTTAAAGCAAATGTTCAATGACAGTCGAAAGTTCAGAAGTAGGTCGCCGCATCGGAGGGATTATTTTCTTGAAGAGGCGCAAAAAGGCATACAAAATGGCTGAACACGGTAGGGAGGCTTCCTTCTGATTTATTTCTATTTCTTATTAATAAAAAAATGAAATAAAAAGGGATGTAATAAATATGGAACGAACTTGCTAGGTTGTACATGCAGTCTTATGCACCTCGAGCCTCCGACGAAAGGATTCTCGGGCTAAAGCCCTCGAATCTTTCGTCGTCGGCTCTCGGTGCATAACGACTGCATGTACGCCCTAGCAAGTTCATTCCATCAATTTATTACACCCCTCTGCTGTAGTTGCCTATACCTTCAGCATTGTATGCACCACCTAGACAAGCAGGTGCATAACATGTAAATTATGCACCTGGAGGTGCATAACGAAAGTAGGTCCGGCAGCTAAGCCTGATCACCAGAAGTCAAATTGTGTATTAATGGGCCACCGATCGTTCACCTTAATTTCTCTTGAAATAATAAATATAAAGCTTCAAAATGAAAAGTTCTACCATATAATGACATTAAAAAATGTTATTTTGCTAAATTATATCAATGTAGACCCACCATGAACAAAGATCCTATAGCGAATCGGGTAGCGAATCGAATACGCCACTTGACTCTGACAGCACCATGTGAGTCAGACAAGGCTCTCTCCGGTTACTTGTCAGTCAGTTGCAGCCAAATAAATTGATGGAATGAACTTGCTAGGGCGTACATGCAGTCGTTATGCACCGAGAGCCGACGACGAAAGATTCGAGGGCTTTAGCCCGAGAATCCTTTCGTCGGAGGCTCGAGGTGCATAAGACTGCATGTACAACCTAGCAAGTTCGTTCCATATTTATTACATCCCTTTTTATTTCATTTTTTTATTAATAAGAAATAGAAATAAATCAGAAGGAAGCCTCCCTACCGTGTTCAGCCATTTTGTATGCCTTTTTGCGCCTCTTCAAGAAAATAATCCCTCCGATGCGGCGACCTACTTCTGAACTTTCGACTGTCATTGAACATTTGCTTTAAACTTATTACGTTTCTTTTTCTTTTTTATTAATAAGAAATATGAATAAATCTAGGAACTAATCATTACGGTGTTTAGCCATTTTGTACAGGAATTAGTCGAGGCGCAGAAAATAGTCCCTCTCTCGGCGACCTACTTTTGAACTTGTCACTGTCAGTGAACATGTGCTTCTTCGATATTGGATTACTCACTCGTGTTAAGAAATGCAAGGAACAACAAGGTATTTCAACAGTTGGAGGCATTTATTTGGTGTTAAAGAACCATAAGCTTCTCCTGACAACATAATATAACATGTTTGATCGAGTATTTCATCGATAATATACAAAAATTACTGCGAACAAAAGGCGGCGTGGTGACTGTCACCCGGCCTCACCAGCTTAGAGCCGGTGTCGATGATATTCAATGACAATGTCCAACACCCCCAACAATATTAAAACGTGTTCAATTTATGGCCGCCTTTGGGGAAACATTTAACTGGGAAGACATAGCATGTACGTTATAATTTATGTTTAAGTTGACATTGCCATGGATCTGGGCGGAGCTGAACATTCCGTTCGTTGCCTGGAGAAGATTTTCGACAGCAGGAACCATCTGTTTCTGCCTAACGACTGCTGTCGACGGGGACCCAGCCGAGCTAGAGGCAGAGGCGGAGGGACCAGGGAGGGCGACCGGTAGAGAAATAGGCAAGGCACGAGCGGGATAGGCAATGGTTGGGATGACATTTTCGTTAGTAGAAGCCCCCGTAATAATATCAGACATTGCCCTTTGTTGGTCTATATTTGCAGTTGTATAGCTGGACAAACTATTGACATTTTTGTGGCCTGTTAGTTGGGCCACAAGGACTGGAGGGACCCCCGATGCAATCAAGTTTTGACAAGTGTTTTTACGAAGGGAATGGTTCGTAATCTTCCCTGGAATTGAGCAAGATTTAGCCATATTCGGCACTATTTTCGCGATGGAATTTTTCCCCATAGGGATAGAGGCATACCAAACGGTTTGGGCGGGATTTAGCTTGGTTTTAACGCAAAGATAGAAAGGCGAATTTGCCTGCAACATTGACTCAGGTCTGTGACTCTTATACAATTTAAACATTTCAACTGGACATCGGTCTCCACCCGTAGAGAATATTTTCGGCGAGAAGGCCCTAGCCCCCGATGCAGCATCTCCGGTTCTGGTCTTGCTCAGTTTCTCGTTGAATGTTAAATAATCTCTCCCATTTTCGTCTGTCATTAGTTGAACATCACCCCACTGGAGCTGCCTTGACTCGTGGCTACCACGGAAACCAAACCCTTGTGTTAAAAAGTAGAATATCGTATTTTGTAAGGATTTAGCTGTGGCAGATCCGAGTTGTCCCTCCGACCAAAGTTTTTCCACCATGGTGTTTGACATAGCTTCGGCCCTATTCGGTTTGTTGCCTAGACCCAATGACTTGAGATTTCTTCTCTTAGCGTGCAAAACGTCCCTTGACGACCTGAACTTTTCGCTTGTGATGATACTTTCACCGTAGTTATTCTCACGTAAATATCTGGTAAAAAAATAAAAAAAATAATAATATTATGTTAAAATGAACGATTTTTGAATTATAGAGGCTTTTTTTTAGCTGAGCAGCTGTTCCTTTGCCTATATAATGTACGGAGAATGACTTTTTGGTAACGCGATGGATTTTATGTACGGAGAATGACCTTTTGTTAGCAGACGCATTACATGTACGGAGAATGACTTTTTTGCAGCAAATACAAAATATCCTTACCTGTCGATTGCTCGATGGAAGCTGGTTATAGAGTCGGGTTCCATGTCGGAGCCATCCTTCTTGGTTAATGACATAAGGAAGAGGCCTATCTTAACATTCAGATATTCTGGTTGCATATCCAATATTTGTTGATCTTCATTTTGTTCAACGAGCCATTCCACGAATCGGCTATGCACCTGAATAATTAAATATTGGACTAAATATAAATCTCTTTTATTTATAAATCAGTTTTGAAATAATCTATACGCTTAGAGTATTTTATTAAAATAAGTAATATAATTATAAATTAACTTGGACATACCTGTCGTGTTTTCTTGTTGGTATTTTCGTTTCTCTGACCCCGCACGTAGTCTTGCAGTGCATCTGCCTCTGTTTGCCTCACTTCTACTAGGTTTTCTTCCATTTCTTGCTGATTTCTTTCGATTTCTTCGTAATTTTGCTCAATATCACCTCCCAAAATGTCCTCTAATTCCTCTTGTGACAATATGATCTCGTTGAAACCTTCCATCTCCTCAGCTTCGAAAAAACTGTCATCGACCAGGTCGAACCGTGCTTTTTCCTCAGCCATACTGTCAGGAATGAACTCGTTTTCAATGTTTGTGTCGTCTGCCTTTCTCAAAAAGCCCGCGCTTTGTTTATCATTTTAGCATATAGTAATATCCATTTTACATCGATTTGTTTTTAGAGAATTAATGATTTAAATCTCATTCCTCGTTAGAAATGTATTTTGAACTCTTAGCTATCTTATTTAGAAAGAAAACAGCGATAACGATCGACTATTACTGGGTGGGCGATAATAAGAGTCTCGATAAAACGTAAACAAACAAGTTCATTCGTCGAATGTGGCTAGCTAGTGAAATGATAGGATCTTTGTTCATGGCGGGTCTACATCGATATAATTTAGCATAAAAACATTTTTTAATGTGATTATACGGTAGAACTTTTCATTTTGAAGCCCTAGGTTTATTATTTCGAGAGAAAATCGGGAAAACGATGACGACTTACCGAGTGGGCGATGATGTAAGCTTCGCAAAATCAAAACAACAGCTGGGTACACGCGCACCCTGGCACTGCCTAGGTTAACTTTAGAATCAGTGTTCATGGTGGGTCTACATGCATATAATTTAGCAAAATCACTTTTTTAAATATCATTATTGGATAGAACTTTTTATTTTGAATCTTTATATTTAGTTTTTCCACAGATATTAGCTGAACGATCGACGATTCCATCGTCGGAAGTGGCAGCACATGAATACACAATTTGACTTCCGGTGATCAGGCTTAGCTGCCGGACCTATTTTCGTTATGCACCTGGAGGTGCATAATTTACATGTTATGCACCTGCTTGTCTAGGTGGTGCATACAATGCTGAAGGTATAGGCAACTACAGCAGAGGGGTGTAATAAAAGTTTTTCCAGCTTTCTAGGCCTATAAGAAGTTAATCTAACCTTTCTTGTTCTATCTAGATGTATTAGATTTCAATGTGCATTAATCAATACCAGAATTCTTGAGAAACAATCAGTGGTGGAAGTTACGGTAAAATGTAAACAATGTGGGTCTACTGCTACTAAGATCGCCGTGTGGCAGTCAGTCAAGTGTGGCGTATCCGATTCACTTGCAAAAGGCCCAATCGTTTCTCCAATATAAATTTTAATATATGTATAGGGACTAGACTTCCCAGCTCAATCCCACCATTCAATAGTAAAGAAACACAATGTTTATTGTTCGAAATTTGCGCTAAAAGACAGCCCATATCAAGGTAGAGCTCTGACTGACAAGCCCCTAGATCTACTCACGGCTACTGTCACTGACACCCACTCGACCTACTGGCCGTGTAGCTGTGGCGTATCCGATTCGCAGCAGAGGGACTTTTTTCTTCTGATTTATTCATATTTCTTATTAAAAAATGAAATAAAAAGGGGTGTAATAAATATGGAACGAACTTGCTAGTGCGTACGTTCATTTGTTATGCACCGAGAGCCTCCGACGAAAGATTCGAGGGCTGCTGTAGTTGCCTATACCTTCAGCATTGTATGCACCACCTAGACAAGCAGGTGCATAACATGTAAATTATGCACCTCCAGGTGCATAACGAAAGTAGGTCCGGCAGCTAAGCCTGATCACTGGAAGTCAAATTGTGTATTAATGTGCCACCGATCGTTCACCCTAATTTCTCTTGAAATAATAAATATAAAGCTTCAAAATGAAAAGTTCTATCGGCAAATGCCATTTAAATATTCTATTTAGCTAAAGTATAGCGATGTAGACCATCCATGAGCAAATATCCTATAGCGATTCGGGTTGCGAATCGGACATGCCCCTTGTTGTCAGTGAGTGATGGCAGTGTCAGTGTCAGCAGAGTTTGGCTGAGCGTAGGGGCTACGGGAAGCACTGAGCTGTAGCTAGCTCTTTATTCTACATAATTTACGCAGATTGACAACCAATGCTTCTACAGATAGTAGAATAAAGGTTAGATTAACTTCTAATAAGCCTAGAAAGATGGGAAAACTTTTATTTGATAGGGAATGCTCTGTTCTTCCACGACGCACTAGATGCGTGAGTGAGTAGGAGGGGGAGGCCGTGGACGAGTGACAAACTTGGATCGATGGCCGCTCCTTCTGCGTAAAAGTTCTATCGGAAAAAGCCATTTAGATATTCTCTTTTGCTAAAGTATATCGATGTAGACCCACCATGAACAAAGATCGGTGGTGAATCAAACACGCCACTTGTTGTCAATGTATTGTTCGAAATTGTGACAGGGGCTCAACGCTGACAGCACCAGTCGCCACGAGAGCAGACCCACGTTGTTTGACGTTGTTTACATCGTTGAATTCAGTCATGTTAGGCCTACTTGATGTTATTAAGGCTAATGTTCTGATATGTTATCTGTTATATCATCAGAGGAAGGTATAACTATATCAATGTAGTTTTAATGGGAATAAATTAAGCCTGAAGGCCTGCCCACTGATGCGAGGCTGTGTGGCTGGGGCGTACCGTATCCGATTCACTAGCCTGCAGAAGGCCCGATCGTTTCTCCTAAATTCTGGTGATAATTAACGCAGATTGACAACCAATGCTTCTACAGATAGAACAATAAAGGTTAGATTAACTTCTAATAAGCCTAGAAAGCTGGAAATTCTCTATTCTTCCATGACGCACTGCAGTGAAGTTAGGTTTGTTTTGAAGCCCCTACTCACGGCTACTGTCACTGACACCCACTCGACCAAACCTGCTGGCCGTGTGGCTGTGGCGTATCCGATTCGCAGCAGAGGGACTTTTTTCTTCTGATTTATTCATATTTCTTATTAATATAAAATAAAAAGGGGTGTAATAAATATGGAACGAACTTGCTCAAATCTTTCGTCGGAGTCTCTCGGTGCATAACAAATGAACGTATGCACTAGCGAGTTCGTTCCATCAATGTCCTCTGGCCTCGATTGGGGTCCAAAAGGCCACATGCTCCCAAACCTCAGCTCACTGCCCGTCCTAAATCCCTAAGCCTAAGGCTAAGTATTCATTCACATACTTAGACTTTATTAAGTTTATAGTCTAATCTGAAAGATGCAGTCTCCATGAGACTACCCTCACGCATACACTCTGTCTCTTCGCCTGCTTCTAAGTTTAATCCCGATTTGGACGGAGGCACTGAGAGTGGATTTAGTTAAAATACCGAGGCCTAGCTGATTCAGGCGTAAACAGCAATTGCAAACGCTTTTTTAATTGAATCGATGGTGACCAGGTCAAACATGGCCAGAGGAAATAGGACATTTTTTTTTCATTCATTTAAGGCTAATATAATATTCAAACAAAGAATAAGAGAAAATACGCTGTGTCCTCCATGGATGTGTTCTGCTCTTAGAGGTTAGAGAAATAATGTGTAGGCCTATATATATACCGGTACTAGATTACAGAACTTGCATTTAGCAAAAAATAAAATGATATTGGGTAGGGAGTGTCACTAAGAAAAGAATATACTGGGTGACTGGATTATCAACTAACTAAAGTTCTACTTTATATATTCCATTGGATTATTTGTCAGCTTAGTCGCACATGCTTGTGTCTCAAACACACGAGAATAAACCATTTAAAGGGTATCACACAAGATTATTAGAGGTTATTCTTATTTTAATTTCTTCATCTACACATATTTCCATATGTATTAGTCCAGCGGAATCTCAGAAAAGCGTGTTTCGCGGTACGGATGATGTTTTATTGTTGATTCTGGTAGTATAACATGTCCTGAGCAGGAATCAGCCGGATGCCACTTTGGATCTCTTGGGGAAAATTTTTTACGGGCAAAAAACAAAATGGCTGCCGAAAAACCCCATCGCTGGTCATTGATAGCCCATAACTTCCTTATTAGTAGGGTGCATTTCATCAGCCCCATTTTATTTTTTGGGGAAGTATGTTTTGAAGATTGATTCCTATACAGAATTTTACGCTCTTTCATTTGAACTGGGTCCAACCTCTGGGAAATGTGGGACTTGGTCACCATGGCAACCAAATGGAAAAAAACACCAAAATGGAATGTTTTGCGTACAAAATGAGAAATATTCTGTTTTCATTATCATGCTGCATATCAAATCAAAGCATTCTTAAAGACGAATCAAACTGTGTTCATGAATTCGTTCTACAAACGTTCTGGTAACCATGGCAACCAAATAACCTCTCAAATTAGTCATTTTGGGTCAGATATACTCTTTGATTTCCTATTTAAATCAAATTCCAATAAACAATCAAATATATTCTCTGGATAGCCCTGCTCCTTAGCTTTAATTTGATATATATAAACCTCCATTGGTTGCCATAGTTACTGAGGTATGACTCCACAAACATAGACTCCATGTCATGTCAGCTGCCCTTGCAATGCCTTCGGGGTGACCATAGATGGCAGTAAAGCTGCCAGTGGCAAATGTGTCATTTTAGGGGGTTGGGGTGGCCCAAACCGACTGTATAACAAACTTAAATTGAGATATCTTCTACAAAACTTCAGAAATTCAACAAAACTGAGGAAATAACTGCTATTTACCCTGCAAACATTATCAAAATTGGCAGTTTCCATGGAAACTTTTCAACAAAAAGTTATTCATAATTTCCCATTCCCACAATTATAGTAGGATGTATTTCATCAGCCCCATTTTATTTTGGGGGAAGTATGTTTTGAGGATTGATTCCTATACAGAATCTTTTGCTCTTTCATTTGAACTGGGTCCAACCTCTGGGAAATGTGGGACTTGGTCACCATGGCAACCAAATGGGAAAAAAACACCAAAATGGAATGTTTTGGGTACAAAATAAGATATATTCAGTTTTATTATCATGCTGCATATTAAATCGAAGCATTCTTAAAGACAAATCAAACTGTGTTCATGAATTTGTTCTACAAATGTTCTGGTAACCATGGCAACCAAATACCCTCTGAAAAGTTTGTCATTTTGGGTCAGATATCATTGGATTGTCCCCAAACCTGGGAATATCATGGAGCTATCTAAGCTCAGTAGCAATAATAATCTATCTGAAAATGGGTAGCTCTTCCAGTAGTAACCTTCTACAAAACTCTTGTGTTAATTACATATACATCTACATATCAAGGATCAGTATGGCTGAACATATATATTGCAACATAAGCACAAGTAAGAAAGAGTATAAGTAAAGTCTTACATGTCTTTTGATGTACTTGGACAAGAATGGCTGTTCTATAGTCAACACTATTATAATGATTAAATATTCTTCATTTTTTTCATGTGGTTTTGATACCATCTCGTCTTGAGGAGAGGAGCCCAATGCTTCCTTGATGGACAAAACCTTATGAACAATTTTGGTGTGGATGTTAAGCAATGGTTCACTTTTTGTGATGCCAATCCAACCACCCTTGATTTTGGAGCATTTGGTCATCTCTATCCATTGGTCATGTGGGAGTGCTGTGTCCCTGTAGACCTGATCCTTCAAATCGTTTAAATATGGTCTTCATGAAGCACATTTCTGTGTGGAATCCTCCAAGCACTGGGAGAATTTTGACAAATTCAGTTGGGTTTTCATTCTTCACTTCTAGCATCAGGGCATAAACTGGCTGATCTCCAACCAGTTGGATGAAGGGCATTTCCTTGTGAGCGGCAATCTTGGCCATATTATTCATCATCTGGTGGATAACAGATTTGTTTGGTGGCTTTGGTAATGTATGAGCACAGAGAGGATTACTTTTGACTATGGTGCCATGCACTGAAGCCTGAAAGCCAGAGAAAGCACCAATGTGTTCTTCAGTAAAAGGCAGGGATTCACCAGTTGGACATATGCGAGCAAGAATATGAACAAGTGCTCTTTTCCTTTGTTCGCTGGTATCTATATTTGGAATGATATACTCAAATTTTCATTTGGAGAAGGGTTTCCCCTATTCTTGGACTTCTTAGGCGTGATCTTTTTTGCGTTCTGATGCATCGTACGTTTCTGTTCCCTCTATGGTATTTCTAACCGGTTCTGTTGTTGAGGAGAAGGCATAGCCATATCTTCCGGTATGACATACATTACATTCGTCCTGTGAGATGTACCTCCACCTGGAATTTTAGTCATAATATACTGGGTGACTGGATTATCACTTAACCTTCCATTTGGTGACCTTGACCTTTGTCATGGTTTTTCTCAAGGTCAAATAGATCTAGTCCAGGGAAAAGCTAGCATTATTAAACAATATATCATGAGCATCAGGCATTCTCCTCTTAAATCATCTTCAGAAATATGGTATTCCAAGGCTCATTAATCACCATGACCTTGAATCAGTGACCTTGATGTAGGTCAAAGTCAAACCGTTTAGATGATTAATATAAAATCATATTAAATGACCTTGGATGTGAACAGAAAATGGCTTGACAGGCAGGTTTCATTGGGATAACTGAAGGTAGGCTACTCTCACCCGGAAGCCTTTACATGGGCCAATACAAGGGCAGCTGACATGATTCTCCTCAAAACTTTATTTGTGACCATGGAGATCACTCGTTGCTAAGCAACTAATGCAGATAGAACATATTCAAAGATAGCATTGGATTCCTTGGGGTCAATTTAGATGGGGTAGGAGTTATTAAATTAGCTGTATCTCTAAAACCAACTGAGATATAAGCTTATTCCCTATCAGCCAATCAGATTTCAGCTAATTTATATACATAGGACCAAAAATGGCCAAAATAAAGAAAATAAGAATTGGCACCCTATCTCTTCTTTTTCAGCACTCTTGAAAACCCCTATTTAAAAAAAATGACCTTGATGTGAACAGAAAATACACATTCACAGTAGGGTTTCATGGTTGTACCTAAGGTAGGCTACTTTCACCTGGAAGCCTATAAAAGGGTCAATACGTAGCAGACATGTAATTGGGACCATGTTTGTGGAGGCATACCTCAATAACCATGACAACCAATGGCGATTTCAATACATCAAATTAAAGCTAAGGAGCAGGGCTATCCAGAGAATATATTTTATTATTTATTGGAATTTGATTTAAATAGAAAATCAAAGAGTTTATCTGACCCAAAATGACTAATTTGAGAGGTTATTTGGTTGCCATGGTTACCAGAACGTTTGTAGAACGAATTCATGAACACAGTTTGATTCGTCTTTAAGAATGCTTTGATTTGATATGCAGCATGATAATAAAAACAGAATATTTCTCATTTTGTACGCAAAACATTCCATTTTGGTGTTTTTTTCCATTTGGTTGCCATGGTGACCAAGTCCCACATTTCCCAGAGGTTGGACCCAGTTCAAATGAAAGAGCGTAAAATTCTGTATAGGAATCAATCTTCAAAACATACTTTCCCCAAAAATAAAATGGGGCTGATGAAATGCACCCTACTAATAAGGAAGTTATGGGCTATCAATGACCAGCGATGGGGTTTTTCGGCAGCCATTTTGTTTTTGGCCCGTAAAAAATTTTCCCCAAGAGATCCAAAGTGGCATCCGGCTGATTCCCGCTCAGGACATGTTATACTACCAGAATCAACAATAAAACATCATCCGTACCTCAAAACATGCTTAGGCCCCTAATCCCAGTTTGGCAACTGGACTATATCTCCCGGTCTCAATTTAAGTTTGATGCAAATACAATGCTACAAGATCCCAATTAATATGAGCTAAAAGGCAACGCCCCCACACTCTGGAGAATCATCCTGGGTCCATATTTGTGACGTCATGTGGGGGATAGCAAAATTTGGGTCACAGACAGAGTGGTCTCACTAATTAATAACATAAAGGGGTCAAGACCCTGTACAGAGGGATGTTGTGGTTTCACCCCCCACTGAGCCCAGCTCCAGGGTGAGACCAACAGCTGCTACTCATATATACACTTTGAACCACTGGAGATAAGGGGGAATTTGGTCATGGGCACCATGCAGAGGTGTCACATAATTGTGGTTAGTCCCAATTAAGATAGAATTCCATGTTGAAAACTGGCTTGAGAGTGGTCAGTGAATATGTAAATAACTTTTTCTTTACCCTAGAAATCATGTCTACAATTCGTTTATGAATAAGCCATTTATATGAGAGGAACCTACACTTGTGCTTATAACACTGTAGGTATTGGAGATTAAAACATGAACGCTTTCCTTGGGAAATGAAGGGTTTTCTATCCCAAGTGGCCTTTCAGTATATCTTTAGTACAGGACCCATGCATGACCAGATGTGCCAGTACCGCTGGTGACGTCACACACCTCTGTGTTTTGCCTAGATACAGCACCAGTGGCACCCTGCTGTGATTTTTCTCCCTCACCACTTTAATCGGCTATTTTTATAATAAAATATCAAATAAACTTTTAAGTTGTCAGAGGAAGTTAATCACATTATTAGGAACTAATAGAAAGTGGAAAGTTGCCCTAAACTTGCTTGATACCCTTTAAAGAGCCTCTCTTCATAGATGTTCCATACTATTTTCCCACCCTGACTGGCATCCCTGTATCATGGGAGGAACGTTTGTTCTCCAAATGCTGCTTCCTGCAAATCTATTGTCCAATTGTGACTTTAATTTAGTTGTATGTACGGTACCAAGTTGCAAATGAAGTGGGTGGGTCAGACACCTGATTATTGAGGGTTATTAAATTTGTAATTCATGTCTGGAAAAGTCATGGAATCTGAACCCAGATGATCTGTCGGAACCTTGTTAGAGACAGCAAACTTTGATCTTGAAGTTGAACACACTGACACTGTTGTGTTGAAATGAAGTGTTCACAGATGTTAATGTCTTATTTTATTTCATGTGAGTTCTGAGTTAAATTTTTTTTTATTGCTTTAAGTCAATTGTCTAACATTTGCGTTGATAAAGTGTATAATTGTATTTAATGAACTTGGCCATAGTCTGTGAGTATGTTATTCACTTTCGCAATAGGGCTGAGTCTGAGGCATTGCCCCCATGACGACATGAGTCAGGGTATTGCGCCAGATCAGCTACTCCATATTTAGAGTACATTGCACCATGAATGTCTTATGACTTGCTTGCTCGCTCCTCTTTGGACTTCTGGGCTGATGCAAGCCCCTCACTATCCTTCTATACTGAGTACTTCTCATGCAGCAGTGCTACTAAGGGATTGCTCCAAAATTCTAGAACCTTGTTGCAAGGTCCAGTAAAGATGATGAAATATTAATCATATATAAAGGTCCCCACCTCTCTGTAAAGTCACTCCACTATGACTATGATTGCTGCTACTTGGACTGAGACTTGCGCTTACAACTTGACTGTACACTGACTGACTATCTGTGCGCCGTGACTATGGCCCTGTTCCTGTATTTACTCTATTGACTGTTTGAGATGTCACAAGATTGGAATTAATAAAGAAGCCTATTCAGCTCTCCAAGTGAAGACCTTTGCTCTACTAGAGTTGTTATTATTTAGTGTCGGCTGAAACCTGGGCTGGGGTGTTGGCTGCCATCTGATGTTCCAGGACCAGCCCCTGCATGAACATACACCTAAACACCATATTGTACAATATTCTCACTGTAATTTACAAAACATTTCTGATTTGTTTAGATGCTAAAGCCTATGTGATACCACAGGCAATGATACACCCCGGTAACAGTGCTGTGGGAGTTGTATCGCCCGCGCTCCGACTTGCCCCACTTTCAGTGCGGGCAAGTGGGATTTTCCCAGTGACCTGCCTGCGGGCAGGTCACGTTAAAATAGACAATACAATTTTTTTTTTCATTTTCTACCAATATATGACCATGTTCTAACTGCATATATGCATCATGAAAGTGAATCATGAGATGCCTAGCTTCATACAATGTGTTCTCAGTGGAGCAATAACTTTGTACCAAGTTTATCCTACAATTAGAGGTTCGCACAGACAAATACAAAGAGACATGCAGGTTTTGTTTGAAGTTTATGAAATGGTAACAAAGTTATGTCTGTGCCTGCAAGTTATGTCTGGGTTCTAACCTTTTTTATTTTTTTTTATTTTCTATTTATTTTTTTTTTTTTTACAAAAACAGACGAAGCATTAATGGGCCTTTATCAGGTATTAGGAAATTTTGGTGGGAAAAATAAATCTTACTCGAATTACTTCATTTATAATGGTAAACTATACAGGCAGCTTAATGTTTTGAATCATATAAAGGAAAAGATAACTTTTGCCTAAATTCTGGAAATATTTAACTTTTAAATACTTGTGCCAAAATGTGACGCCGATTACTTTTGACAACTAAAATGTGATGCCGATCACTTTTGACAATCTATTTTCCCTTATTTCTTCAGTGTACTAGCCTGTTTTACAGTCAAAATTATATTTCCAGTAAGTTAAACATCTTTATCTGAAAATGTATCAAGAATTTCATCCTTAAAGATGGTGCAAGTCATTTCTTTTGCTAATGCAAAAAAAGTGACGGAGATCACGAAAAAGTGACGGAGATCACGGAAATAAAATTGACAAGTCAAAAGTGATTGGTGTCACATTATGTCAAACGTTATCTCCGACCAATAAAACTTCCAAAAGGTAGTAAATAGCTGGCTAGGATTGCGTTTAGCTATTATAATATCACATTTTAACTTACTTAGCATCAGAAAGCCATTGATAAGCATATAACACTACTAGATAGCAAGAAATGAAAAAAAGTGACGGAGAAACGTGACGGAGATAACGCATCTCAAATGCTTGACAGACAAGGAACATAGCCCTATCCTGCCTTCCCCTTGACAGCAGACGTCAAATTGACAACGTAGACCAATGCAGGTTATGACGTTGTTCATTTCTGTCCAATTAACAACCCTCCCAATCTGTTCTTCTGGCGTTGGGAGGCCAGGTGACGGAGATTACTGTATGTATTTGACCAACATCTGACATCAAAAGTTTGATAGTGAATATCTTTTAACAGCATTATCTGAGAAACAAATCACTCTTTCTATGCTCTTTATGAGATTTGTCTGCTGTTATTTAATGCATTGAGATGTAAAATAGCCTTTTTGAACAAGATTAAATCTCGTTCTATATAATGTCTTAGTCCTAGGCTGCTCCTCCTCCCGTCCTCCGTTCTCCCGTTGAGACCGTCCTCACAGCTGTTATTTTGGCCGTCGATGGGGGACCAAAATGGGTAGGCCAATCCACTTTACGGTGCTTAATTCCCAATTCCATGTACTACTACATACATACAATACTGGCTCTCAGAATTCGTTTAGCCAATCCTATGGTTGGATTTAGTGGGACTGTTGCATAAAGTTAGGAAGGACAAATTTGTATTGATATGAATATTGGACCCCTACTTCGTTTATGGCTTTCCCTACCCTTGAATGGCTGGATGTGTCTGTTTCATAAAGTCTGTAAGGAAAACTTTCTCCTTTCTATCTCTTCCCATCTCTTGTCTTCCTCTATCTCCTCCTCCTGCTATTCCTCTCCCCCTCTCTCTCTCTCTCTCTCTCTTTCTCTCTCTCCCTCTCTTTCTCCCTCTCTCCCTCTCCCTCTCTCCCACCTCTCTCTCTCTTTCTCCTATAGTGTATGTAAGTAAAAGCCTACTTTGCCAAGTGTCCTCTTCCTCCTTCTCTCTCTCTCTCTCTCTCTCTCTCTCTCTCTCTCTCTCTCTCTCTCTCCCCCCTCTCTCTCTCCCTCTCTCTCCCTCTCTCTCTCTCCCTCTCTCTTTCCCTCTCTCTCTCACATGATTCTCTCCTCCTCCTTCTCGTCCTCCTCCTACTCCTCCTCCTCATTCTTCTTCCTCCTCCTCCTCCTCCTCCTCCTCCTCTGCATGATTGGACGCCTACTGCGTTGCTATAGCCAAATGGCTTTCCTGACCCTGGAAAAGGATTTTTTTTAAATGGCTTTCCCGGCCCTGGAAAATAGTTTTTGCCTCTCTCTCTCTCTCTCTCTCTCTCTCTCTCTCTCTCTCTCTCTCTCTCTCTCTCTCTCTCTCTCGTTATGTGTGTGTTATGTGTGTGTTATGCGGGTGTTATGTGTGTGTTATGCAACGTCCAATTCACTGGGAGACATGAAAACTTAGCCCATACACTTAGCCCATATTATAAGGCACAATTTACTTTGTAGGCGCGCAGTGTCGGCTCCCACGCTTGAATGACTCTCATTGTATAATTGGTTGTGTTCGTAAATGTCTCTCTGTCTCTATCACTTTGGGTTAGTACTTCTATGGGTGTATGTAGGGTCTCTCTTTTTCTCTCACATGCAAGGATCAATGTGTTACATCATGTTACGTAATGATGACGTAACAATGGGTAACCACTTTATGATCATAATTATCATTAATTATTACTTATTAGAATTACGATGGTAAACTAGAACTATGACTAATTTCCATAAAGCACCAGTACCCAGGAATTTATTGCAATATATACGGTAGCATGTAAGAACTCAGGTAGCACCTTTACCTACTTCAATATTCCTCCAATCAACAATAGCCACATGGACCAAGCACCTACCTGTATTTTAGACTACAATAAACATACATTCTAGATCTTCGGATCATACCCTTTACACCTTCTTATTTATTCTCTTTGTAGTATACAATAGATCTAAGCCTAATAGATACCCAATCTTCATGTAACAAATGCAAAGTGTCCTTTCCAATTTACACATGCATGTATCCCAAACCACTGGTAAAGTGGGGGTGGGGTGGGGGCTGGGGGTGGGGGGCAATAGCCCCCCCCCCCCCCCCGAATATTTTGCAAGTATTTTAATGAGGATATTTTATGAGTTGTCATATGGTACTTTCTTCTTCCCCTCCCCCCCCCGTCTGTCTCTCTCTCCGTTTCTCATTAATAAACTTATTCTAAGACTTATGCTATTATTAAATTATTCTCATACTTATAATTATACTTATAATTATAATTATGATTATATAATCGAAATCTCGTTCATAACCAGTGCCGTGGCACTCGATTTTCTATTGTTATTCAATGTTTTGACTTGGTATGAAAATACATATTTTTTTGACCTACACAGTAATCTCCGAACGCATAATTCTAAATGTATATATTTCATATTTAAATTAGAGCAAATATATAAAAAATAATATTACATTAAAGCAACAACATAACTTCATACTGATGTCACATTTTAGTCATTGTAGAAGGATGTAAAATATCGATTTAGCAACTTAGCGTGGAGGTGTGTTTGGTTGTTGTCAAAATGGCAGCCATTTTTCGGTGACATTTGCTTTTGAAATTTATAATGCAGAAAAACTTACAGTAATATTGGGAATATATTCATTTGCTTTTAAAATTTATATTGCAGAAAAACTTACAGTAATATTGGGAATATATTATCTTTTCTATCGATTCAAATATCAAGCAACATATACGCCAATTTTCATTATTCTAGCATTTCCCGTTTTAATTATATTTCTATCAAATGTGACGGAGAACACTATTTCCTAATACCTGATAAAGGCCCTAATATGTTTGACATCAAATGTTTTCTCAGTTCCAACATGACAGAAAATTATAAATATTATTCCTGCATGGTAATTCAAGGAGTTTTAGGTTTTCCTAAAAATTTAGAGCCAGGGGCCCGTTGCATGAGGTATTGTTAAGTGAAAATTGTGTCCTTAAAATATCCTTAACACCTTACTGTTGCACCAGCCAATATCGTGTCCTTAAGTCATGTTTCGTGTCCTTAAAAGGGGGTGTTTTAACGACGTGCCTTTGAGCATGGGATATCCTTATCGTAGCGCTAAATGATTTCCATCATCTGTAACGTGAAAATGACGCACCACTTTCACCACTACACTCTGTCCAGCCTCCGTAGAACCTAGACTTTAAAGAGTACCAGTATAGGCTAGCATTGGGGTTTAGGTTCTTCAGAGCTGGAAGGTGTATGCGCGTCTCGGGTTACGGATACGACAGGTCTCATGGAACACTAGCAAAATTGTATTGTTAATATATGATTAACATATCCTTAATATAATGTTAACGATTAACATATCCTTAATATAATGTTAACGCTACGAAATAAAACCACAGTATATCTGCTAACTTTTAATTACTATTAGCGGAGGTGAAACTAACCAAACCAAACCAAACCAAACTAACGCTACGATATCACCAAAAAGTGGTGCAACGGGCCCCTGATTCTGTAAAATAGCCTTCAAACACAAGTGTTAAAAAGTATATGTATTAGTCGCAAATGCACAAGAATGCACCATTTAAAGGTTATGAGTCTAAAATTTCCCCACCATACCCCCCCCCCCCCCCCCCCCCGTAAAGGGCTGGGATCGCCAACTTGCGCCACTCTGAGAAAAAATCATGGTTAGAACCCTGTTTGTCATATTCTTATTATTTTTTATTTTTTCTGAAGTTAAAGTATTGTGACATGTTGGCGAGATTGATGAATTAACTTAACATTTGGGGAAAATATCAGAAGGTGCCTATTTGTATACTGGCATTTCCATCTCTTAAATTGACACAGTTAAATCATGTTCATATCGGAATTGTTTCCACTGATCGTTTGGCATGATATTAGGCTTCACTGTCATGAATGACATTTTTGCTCTGAGCTGGTATAGTTTACCATCTCTTAAATTCACACCGTCAAATCAAGTTCATATCAGAATTGTGTCTATTTTTTATGGTAAATTATAGTGCAGAATGAGATATGTGGGCAAGTGACATTTTAAGGCTGGCAAGTGACTTTTCTTTATTCACTTGCCCTGGGCAAGTGAGTTTTGGGGCAACTCCCACACCACGGTACAATAACCATTTATGGGGAAAGGGGTGGGTGGTGGGGTTAATACTATGTCTAAGGAGTACCATACTACTACTTCAGTAACTTAGTAAGGGTAAGAAAATGATATATATTTACGTAGATTGACTGATATACCATCCGCCCTGACATTGTACAAAATACTTACTTTACTGTTTTAATGTTTATATCAACTATGTTCAAATATGTGCTTCATATTTCTTTTTATGTTTTCAGTTTCCTGAAGCTCTGGGTCGCCTGTCAAAAAACCTGAGGACTCTAGACTTGTCAAACAACAAGCTCGTCACCTTGCCGCCCTCTGTGGGACAGTTTACAATGTTGAAAAATTTAAATGTCAGCGGAAATAGGCTAGGTACAATATACCGTAAGCATCCTCTTGCACGCTTTCACCTGTCCGTCTATCCTGTCAAACACATTAAATTTCAAATATATGACATGGGTCCATTATATAATAATATTGAACATTTAATCCCAGTTATTCTTGGCGTTATTAAGATATATCATTTTAATTGGCTGATTGATTTCGCATTGGACGTCAGTCTTCTTAGATGCTGAAAGAAACGATTAACAGGCCCAACATGCCCTCACGTTTCAGTTTATTTTTCATCTGACTCGATCGTTGACAAGAAAAACAAATTGTTTTTAAGTTCTCACGAGAAATTACATTTGATAGTGCGTTTCCTTTCATTGAAAATAATTTTCTATATCATGCAGTCAGAAATGAACATGTCTTTTAGTGTCTGACAGGTGTCACCTCTTCTCTAACATTTGCCTAACAGTAGAAAGGATCTGCATTTCTGCTTTCGAACTGTGGTAAATTTTCTTGCACAAATGTATACACTTATATGCATATAGAATTGAATTATTTCACGTTTTAACCACGAAATATGTATGGCTATGTACTAATACTATTTGCATGCTGTATTTAAGTGTCTTGCTTACTAATTTCTACATTATCCTAAATATCTCCGAGTGAAGATATCATGTAATTGATTTCTTTGTTGTTTATTGCTCTAATAGGGCTCCTCCACTAGGGAAATTTTTGTCAGTGACATTGTGCTAAGGAAAACTTCCAGTCCGTCTGTGACAAAACTCTAAAGCTTGAGACAAACAATTTAAGTGGAGGAGATCCTTACAACATTGTCTTAACTGCGCATACCATCCCGCCGACTTTGTCTTAGGCATGGAATCGCCCACTCCTCCACTAGCAAAATCTGTCTGAGACAATGTCACTGACAAGAGTGACAAGAGGGGCAATGTCACTGACTGGCGCGAGTTGTATCACAGACCGACTGGAATCTTTTCTTAGCACAATGTCAGTGACAAAAGTTTTCCTAGTGGAGGACCCCTATAAGGGTTTGGTATGATGTACACTGCCATATAACTGTACTTGGTACAACTGGATTGTGAACCCTTTTGAATTGCGTATATCTGCACATTCTATGGTATAATTAAAAGAAAAGGCCGCTCTTAGTACAATGATAGCCCTATCCCTAGTTCTTGAGGTAAAATTACTGTCAGTTGGGTTTGAACATAAATATGGTGAATAATAAGAGTCCCGGAGGGCTTACAATCTTGGATTATGATGTTTAAAGCCGAAACACAATATAGGAATCCAAAGATTTTTTTTTGGCAAATAGCAGAAACATTATAGTCTTAGGAGTAATTATGCAGCATATTATAGCGATCAACATCATTATTTACCAGCAAAAGCATAAGAAAAGAAAGTCACCTCCTCTCTTAAAAGGAGGCAGACATATTGGTGAGCAACAGCGCCACTGGTCGCGATTTTACCATTATTGATGACGTAGGCAACCCACTTTGGCTGACTGGTCACCCTACTCAGGACTATGTAAACAAGCATCAAACTTACAACAGTTTGATTCCAAGCATTGATGTATACATAAATATAGGATATAATATATAGAATGAGAAGTTTAGGATACTCATACTTTTATCAAAACGATTATTAATATGCCTTCCCTGAACAACACAAAGGCGATTTTAGTCAGCAAATCTTCCCCTGTCAAGCCGAAACTGAACGCTATACATGTCGGCGGCAGTGGCAATATTTTGACACTTTCACTTCTCTGCCTCACCCTAACCCTCCATAGTTTTAACACCTTCCCTGGCATTTGTTTGTGACTTATTCATACTCAAAGGCAACCAGTGGTACAATGTTTATCATTAGTTCATACAAAACTATGGCTCAAATCAACTGAAAAAACATACATTCACTGGGGCAAGGCAGGGGCACAAGGCCTGCCCCTCGTTGTAAGTCGTGGGTGTCATACATCGTCAGAGGTCACATGACTTATAGCAATGGCAGTACCCATGCAAGTCGTCTGCTATAACTAATGTCCATATAAAATACCTCACCACTTCTTTAATATATGAGAATTACATAAAATACATATGTGAGATCGTTGGATAAGATTACCCTGCCTAGAAAATGAATACATGATATCCTATGAAGTTTTGGCTTTAATGAAGGCAGACATCTTCCGAACAGGATTCATGACATCACTGATGAGAGAATCCTGCGTGCCGCTACCCCAGCCATGCTGGCCGTGGAGCATGTCTAGAGCACCGTAGCCATTCTCCTCCTACTGGCGTTTTTGCAATGATATACATATATACCAGAAATAGGCATGTCCTCCTTAGATCTGAATCTCTACATGCTATTCCCAGCCAGATTTCACATTTTGAAGGGTGATTTAATGTTCCAAACTCCTAGATTATTCTCACACATTGAACTGGAAGTGTTGTCCGGCATTCTATTTCTGCTATCATCACTCACAACAAATCCTTTCTGAGATTGCACAGGCTTCATATCAAACCATCCAGGGTCAAACAAACTCACACCAGTCCTGTTATAACCTGTTCCACACTCACTAATAGCTAAAAAATGCTTATTAGTGATCTAAAGTGAGGAAAACATGATTTAACCCATTCAGGACAGCACTGCCAACGTTGCGTTTTGCTTGACGACCAAGCGCGGGAAAAGAACATTCATTTGATGACGTCTGTCTGAAATATACACGTCACATGAGGACGACGCTCCACCGCGTCCACTTTTCTCCGGATGACGCACATTCTAATAATGTCATGTAGCTTAAGGACGGCCTGTTACGTCGCCACCATTGAATAACGTTGTTATTATGATGCTTTTTGGCAATACGCGTCCTTTCCCATGGAGTGCTTTATCACATTACGCGTCCTGTGTGTGGGAGTGCTTTTACGCATTACGCGTCCTACGCATGGGAGTGCTTTAAGGCAATACGCGGCCAAATGCGTGGGAGTGCGTTAAGGCAATACGCGGCCACACGCGTGGGAATGCTTTAAAGCAAAATACGCGGCCTGAATGGGTTAAACTTCAACCAAACCACACCCACAACTTTCGAGCTAGCACCAGCTGACTAAAAGTGGCTTCTGTGACTTTGCATCTCTGATTGGCTGTTGTAGCCAGACCGGCCTGGGGAGGCGGAGTTATAGTGGTGCTAAAAAAAAGTTGTAAGAGCTACGATAATGTCGTAACCCTTATGACAATGTCGGAAGTCAAATCAGCGTGAAGAAAAATCCGATCATGTCGTAACTTCATGTCGTAACTTTTTTTTCAGTCGTAAGTGCCACAAAAGTTATGATGCCCTGGGTGGGCATCATAAGGACTTACGACATGATCATAAATCCTAAAATTGTTGAATGTGGCGTTCTCCCCGATTAATTGGTATTTTGTTAGGACGGTCTGCTTGGCCATTGTCAAAATGAGAAGTGAATATTTTTTTTAAATTGGATTTTCGCTGGTAATGGTATACCCCTGTGTAAACACAAGTGAGTTTGGGAGTGCATTGATCATATAGGAGAGGTTTTATTTAAGGGAAGAGAAATTCAGAAAAAGGTTACTGATATTATCTAATAAGTAATTATATCTAATTAAATTAATTAATTAGATTAAATAATGTATATGGTCAATTCTACCGCTACTAAGGGGCTAAAAATTCGAACTTCTTGAAATACAGTTTTATTTACGTGGTACTTAGGTATGGTAGCCCTGGGTAGTTCCTGAAAATTTGGGAGGGCTAATCCCATTATTAAGAAAATAATCGACTCCTTAATGGAATTCCCATAGGGGGGAATGATTAATACATTGAAATATTAATTAAGATTTACGATTATTTCAAAATATCATGCATTTAGGAAGAAAGGATTTAGCAGATTAAATTCTAATTTTTGTTAAAATTTGGATGTTCAGTTCAGTTTAGGCTTAAAGATAAGAGAGTCCCTTCAACCTGAGGGAAAGCCTCTCGCTCCAAACCGCAATGTGTATTATTATTTTTTTTAAATATTTTTATTGGCCACATTACATTACAAAATTAATTCATTCTCATATTCAAAAAATACACATAACAGACCTCGCTGCTATAGTTCATGCGTTGCCCATTGCAGATATTAAACAGATAAGCTGATAATATGATGGTATATTTTTACAAAATAAACTCATGAAACTTAGTTGTGTTTACACATATGATTACAATATCACAAACATTGAGAAATATATATATATATAAACGGTTACCCAAATACCTCTATCATTCTTCAAATACTAGGTATTATATAATGTCATTACTCGAAACAAACCAGCTGGTTCATAACACTGGTAAAGCCTAATTGGTGATCAAAATCATTTGTCTATCTCACCGCTCAGGTTAAAAACAACGGGATCGTCTAAAAACAATTTGTTCTTATTCTTCAAACATGTTTACCCTATACGTTTCCAATAGAGAATACTTAAAAAGCTGATGATCAACAATTGTTTTTAGACCGCAAAATGTCATTATAATCCCATTAGGACGCCAAGTTCCAGGCCAGGAAACCGATTGGCGCAGTAGGCGTCCAATCACTGACATACTATTCTTATCTGATCAGAGGGTTTAGGCCTAGACTTAATTCATATGACGATTGACACACTAATCTGGCAAAACCAGAATTTTATTGAATGATTATATACCCGACTATGCATATCTATTATATCTATTATTTATATCACTGAATACCAATAACCATTTACGAATCCTATGACCAAGTCTCCGACATTCGTAAAGACTTTTAAAACGTTACGATGCCTACGACCATGTCGTAATTTTGCGTGCAGCATCAGTGGTCGAAGTGCTCCCATGGTCATAGGTGTCGTAACTTTTTGTCGTAAATAAAGTTACGATGTCGCAGTCTACGACTTTTTTATGCACCTACCCCAATGATCCATACTTAAAATAACCCTAAACCTAACCTTAAATTGGTTGTTCTCAGTCAGTAAAGGTAGTAGTGGACTGTCAATACTAAAAATTGACTAATAAAAGTAATTACTTGACTGGTAAAAGCGAGACCGGGCCTGCTAAGCACCGCCCACCGCAGCATGGCTTCATTCGGCCAGCCGTTGCTAGCTCGTAAGTTTCCGCCTAAAGCCCAGCTGGCCAAGGCTTATACAGATGCTTCAGCAAGATGACATCAAAATCAAGGAAGATTGTGGGTAATTCAACTCAAAATGGTGCCAGTCACACATCTTGAATCAAGCCTATTTCAGACGTTTCAAATGCTTCTATCATGATTGTAATAAACACTAGGGATAATTCTATACCACAGGTATGTTTTTATCTAATAAAAGAACTTATTGTGGCACAATCGTACTGAAGGCGGTACTTCATTTTAAGTTTTATGTATTGTTGAAGTGTGGATTATTGTTGTTTGTGATTTGACTGCAAGGAGGAAGAAAGGGGGATGATTGGTTACCCTGGGCCAGTTCGTCCCAAAGTTGCTATAAGTTAGGTTCGATAACATAGTCCATTCCAATGATCAGCTATCAGGGGTTGCAGCAGCTAACGCAGAAGAGGGATATAGTGATCTAAGTAATTTAAGTGAGAACGTTCTTGTCACCTTGGGTTGGGATGGCTTGGCCCGCACTCAATCAAACAGACATCAAGAGAAGAAGGTATACGGTTCAGGCAAGGTTTTATTTCTCCATACGGGTCCTCATCATCATCCAGGGAATGGTCAAGCGAGAATGACAATTTTACCCGGCACACTCAGGGCCTTATATACAACACAAGCAATACAATAGGCATAAAATGGTAGCAAGGTGTTGACAGCTCTATTCGTCCCCAAAAATAAGTACCTGGGACGAGTTGTCTAAGCCTCATTTACTTAACATATAAATCTGTGACAGTATAATTAACAAAGTTTCACAATTGCATTCATTCCTAATTCTCATTTTATGAGAACAGGTTCTCCAATTTTTCAACTTACGTTATGGACTAGTTATCATTTCATTTCCTTTCGGGTCAAATGACATTGTTCTCTGAGAAAACAATTTGAAGGACTCTGATTTTCATTGTAATTGTTTGTTCTTTCCAATGTTTGATTACGGCCGGAGAATGAAATTCAGAGGCCGTTTTGGATTTGGTCTGAGAGATGTAGTATACATATGCTGTAGGTCCAATCATTGGGATTTTGTTTCTTTTGTCTCTAGCTCATCTCTATGATGGTCGATTCTGTTAGAAGTTATTTCATATTGTAGATAATCGTACATGTGACCATTTCTGCAAGATTTTTATTTTCCAAAATGAATTTTAGGGGGACCAAACCGCCAAAAAACGTAAACCTTATTTGCACTTTTTGTGGTTGAATCTCATGGTATGTGTACACAATTTATGTTGATACACTTTTCATACACTTGCTAATGTAGTGTTGGAAAGTCTGAAATCTATTTTATATCTGACTTTCTTTGTTACTGATATGTTGAAACAAAATTTCATCTTAAATTTGCGTCATTAAAAGGTTTTTGTAATTGTAGGAAATATTATGGATATTATTCATTATATGATTTGATACTTATACCAAATGGCATGATGTAGGTTTATAATTGGGTGGAGACGAGCTGAAGAACGGAACAAGTTCCGAAGGGATGAGTTCTCTTCTTCAGCTTGTCTCGACCCGATTATAAACCGTACAGAGTGCCATTTGGTATTTATTACATACTGATTTGTAAATTTTTATTTGTTATACTTACATTATTATTACTGTATTTCTTGCCAAATTATCGGAACTTTGTTTGAAAACTTTCAAAACTTGCAAGGCAGCGCTACACAGCAGAGCGCAACGTCACCAAGAGGGCAATGTTGCCAAATCAATCAAATTGCATCACACGACACTCAGCTCAAATAGCACATAGGTGCTTTTTGACTTTTCAAATAGCACCCCTCGATCAAGCCCTCAAAATCACATATATGTATGTAATAAATAGGGTAAGGGTACAGGGATAAAAATCTCTTCGGCCTTTTTTTGTTCATACAAAAATCTTAATTTCCTTAGAGGCAATATCTTGTGTTATTACTTCGGTGACTAATGAATTCTA
Source organism: Sthenelais limicola (assembly GCA_942159475.1). Taxonomy (NCBI): domain Eukaryota; kingdom Metazoa; phylum Annelida; class Polychaeta; order Phyllodocida; family Sigalionidae; genus Sthenelais; species Sthenelais limicola. Next base: position 50,899,759 of record OW804098.1, read on the forward strand.
TTTTCCTTGATCAAAGATTATGCTGCTTTGACTAATACCTTATATTTACTACCTCGTGGAACAGGTGGCATACCGGCTGAAATTGGACATCTGAAGAAACTGGAAACTCTAGTTGCTAATAACAACAAAATGGCTACACTTCCTCCAACGTTGTCCGATTTGAGCGCTCTTCGAGATATAAACCTCTCCAATAATTTGTTAAAGGAATTCCCTGCTATGCTAGTTGGCTTAAAGCATCTTGACTCAATAAACCTTTCCTCCAACCGCCTGACATCGGTTCCCGATGAAGTAGCCGGAATTCAAGCCATTGAAATGAATCTTAATCAAAATCAGGTGAGTGGCTTTCTTTTGAGAAAAGGAAGTTCTAGCATCTTAATTTACGCAATATGGCAGTCTGATTCACACATGTGTCACATTTCAGAATGTCTGGCTGAAAATTCGACGTTTCTGATATCCACTTATATGATGTTTTAGAGTTAAGTATATTGTCAGTTGTGTTAGCTGATGGTGGCTGATTATTGTTTGTTCATCGTTCATTGAATCGGCATAGAAAGGTACTGTTCTGTCATCAAAATACAGTTTTTCGCGTGTAGCCTTCAAAACATGATGAAAACACTCTGTTTCATATTTGGTGAGTTTTCATTATCTGGTTTAATAATAGAGGAACACGTCTATTTTGTCTTCCCTAGATATCATCTTTGTCAGAAAAGGTTGCAGAATGTCCTCGCCTCAAAGTTTTAAGAATGGAGGAGAACTGCCTGGAAGTAGTGTCTTTCACACCGAAGATCTTGAAAGATTCCAACATAGCACTCCTAGCTGTTGAAGGCAATGTTTTCGATATGAAAGCCTTGCACCAAGTCGAAGGTTATGAACAGGTACATATTTTTGTTTAAAAAAAATATTTTTTATAGTATTCATTTCAGTGAAATATTAAAATTAGACACAGGTTTGTTTATGCAGGGGCCCGACGTTTCGAGCACATTTGCCCTTTATCTTTATTTTTTTAAAGAAACAAGTTGAATGATTATTCTGGTGTTTGATGTCGCGATATTTAAATATGACGTCTATAGCTTCTCTAGTTTTCAAGTGCAGTTAGTGCGAAAGTTGGTTACCGTAGTTTGTATAATATTGGAGGGAAGATCTGCGCTATTTGGCTTTTGGGTAGGAATATTGAGTGGTAAAGCTTTTCTACATTTATCTAATGTTTTTTATGGCATTTTGTTTTTGCAGTATATGGAACGATACACCGCAACGAAGAAAAAATTCAACTGAATGATGTCTCTTTTGGATCCCAATAGCAGCCATTGCCTCTGACTGTAAGAGATCGGCGATCTGATCTAATGCAAGCTGGAAGCTATGGGGATGTAGTTAATGACTAGTGAATTGTTATTTTACTCATTGTGTATCATAAAGCATTAGGTGTGTCTGTATACACATGTATGTATATACTGTATGTTATAATGCGTGTGTATGTAAGGATTCGTGTATGAACGAATTTATGCATACATGTGTGCCTGAGTATACTGCCTCCTCTGATTTGTATTTATGCTCGCTGTGGCTTGTTTACACCGAGGAGCATGTAGCCGCTCTAATTAAACATTCCTGTGGTGTGTAGTTTGATAATTTATATATGTATATTATGACTGATATGACTATTGGTATTGTAGAGGTAGAGAATATGTTTGATTGAATCAGGCCTTTACGTTTATAGAATGCTGTCGAAAAAAAAAATCGCTCACCCAAACTTGTCTAGTTGAGAAATCTTTTAAAGAAAGAAATTAAGTTTACACCCATATATAAAACCATAATGAAATATTTGTTGGGTTCCCACTATAACTTGACACATTCGACTGGTCATTGAAACTATTTTACAAACGTAGTTATGCCAAGGAAGAACAGGGACATGCTTAGGGGAACAATCTCCGTGGACTAGAAAAACTATAAATCGCTCATTTCAACATTGCTGTAGTTGCACTATGGTTCGTCCTAGCGCCTTAAATAAAAGGCCTGTTGAGTTATAGTATGTAGTTGAAATAAACAAGTTTAATCATTGGCTCCGAAAGAGGAAAGCTGTCCCTGAATTATACATCAGGAAACTGCGAACAGTCCATCTGTTATCACAAGGTCAGGTTGCGATATAGTGTTCACCGCTCCTGCGTTGGCATGGGACATTATAAGAAGTCTCAAATGTTGAAACATGCTCAAATGTTCTTTTGTTCAGCTTGTATGTTTAACCATGTATTCGTAATATAGTATCAGGTTCGGATACTGTGTATTAATCTTAAACTATATATTGCTTTTGGTATGAAACTTTAAAGATGTAATTGTCGTAATACCAAGTTTCCCTGATGTCATTCTGTGTACACTATACGATGGGCCTGAAAATGTTGTATCACTAATTGTGAATATTATATCCTTTTATATTAATAATGACCTACTCCACTGGTATCATCTGTTATGAAGAATATATTGACATAGTGACTCTCGACATAATTTGACCTACGTTTATATATGCTACTAGTGGATGGTTCCACAAAGGCCTCGTGACTGACACTCCTATCTCATGTGCTGCCTGAGACCACACGAGGTCACAGATAGATAGATTCACCAGTTCCCTGTTGAAAATGTCACTATAAGTAGGTTAAATTTAAACCTTCCCAGCAAAACTTCAAATTTTCCCCAGTTTTGCATCCTCACAATATGCAAATCTTTTAACGTCTAGAAGTCTAGAATGAAAAGAGTGTTCTGCATTGCTCTGCGTGGAGTAGGCCGACAGGTTGCGGAGACGTGGCTGCAATCAGTGGTTAGCCTGCACATATGGGCAACTGGTTCAGTAAACTGAGGTTAGGCCCTCGGGGAAAACTTCCAACAAGGATAGCTATACCACTCGCCGGGGATATTACCACCTGCCTTGAAAAGTATCCTCTTTTGTAACCTTTTAATAATGATAAATAAATGATACAAAGAAATTATTGTGAAAACAAACGATGAACTAAGTTATGTTGGCACTATCTTCAATACCTTCAATCTTTATACTCTAATAGTAATATTTCAACGGGTAGTCGGTTTTCTTGATGGTAGTAGTCCTGTTACCCTGAGGTTAGGGCCAGAATTTTCTATTTTGTAGAATATCTTATTGTGAAATGTTAATACTCCCTACTGGCAAACATGTGATCTAGATGCATATATGGTCTATCGTTAAGTCCATCCGTATATCAAACCATCTAATGGTTTCATTAAAAAATATTACACTCATATCTTGGGTGAGCGCTCCCGTATACTATTCTTCATTTATTGTCAACTTGGCGCTAGAACCAACAACCAACTCAATTCTTGAAGCTAAACAGATACATTCATATAAAGAAATATTATGTGAATTGTTTCAAAAACCTTGTTTGAATCTTTTTATCACAGTAATAGTAATTCCTTGTCTAACTATACAAACATGAATTTCAGTACTCTGTGACATTGAATTCTGTTTGATTCTGTGTTATCTGGACTCGCCATTGTAATTAAAGAATGATGGGCATAACTTCTCTATTCTACACGTTAACCTTCTAGTCATGAATGGTAGTATTGTTATGGATTGTAAATAGGTAAAAAAAAAATAGAAGAAAGGAACATAAACCTGTGACAAAGACTAGTTAGTTGAATGTTATTTATACCTTCTTATTGGATGTACCCTTCTCGGACCTGACTCGATCGTTTCTCTGTAGCTTATAACGGTGCTAAGTAAAATCGTAGTACGATTAGTTCTTTTTCCTGGTATTGACAAGGAAATGAAAAGTAGACTTGGTTTGAATCATACCAATCAATATCACCCTGTGCATGTTTGAGTTTCGTAGAATTTTACTTGTAAAATATCTGTTTATCGTCTTTAAAAGGATGTATGTAATTAAAGTAGGCCTTTCGAAACTAGATAATTACCTATGTATGTAGCCAGCGGAGATCCTATTCAATTCTGTTGGCGAATGTATCCGTTAAATGAAGTAGCTCGCCCTAGCGGTGACCTCGCTGTGCTACGCCTCAAGCATTATATTTGGGCCTTACCCAAGTTCAAATTTTCATTTGTAGATCTTAAACGATTTAATGATTAAATAAAAGCCAACGTGTCTGTCGGAAAAGTATACTGTCTGTCCACAAAAAGTGTATGTGCTATTTCCGGGATATTTCTTGTATCAGATGGACTCCTATAAGTGAATATGCATATGGGTCTGATTTTCAGAAAATGTACAATTGGCAGCTCTATATATTTAGGAAATTCTGCTAAATTAGACTGGAAAATGAAGAATACCGGGTATATCTGAGTAGTATTTGGTATCGCATTGATTTACATCATCAGTTCCGTTATGTTAAAATGCATTTTGAAGCTAATTTCTGTCTTAAATGAGGGTTATTTGAGAGGATTGGTGAAGGCGAATTGTACATCTTCTGAAAATCTGACCCATATATAGGTATTATATATGTACTATTCTTAGAATGTAAAATTTTTGATATCGAATATTTAAGTATACATGAATTGATTGGGATATAATGTATGTATACTGAGCCTACAAATGTCGTAGGATATTGTTAATGTTGTTATATAAGTGTCATGCAAGTAAAGGGATACATATATCTGAGGCGTGTTAAATATCCGTCAACTAATTAAAATATCTTTATACCTAAAGCTTTTGTGTTTTTGATGCAAACAAAGGACAGCCCCCTCCAGTACGTTTAACTTCTGAGCTATTAGGGCTACGATAATGTGCCATACATCAAATGAAAGGTAATTCTGTTGTCTACACATGGTTTAAATGCACAAATCTGTAGGATTGATATTCTGGCCGGTATTCAAGAAAACGTGAAACAAGCGCCACCTAGCCGTCATTTTGACAAATTTCCCCCAATTACATGTACTTTTTTGATATGTTATATAGGGTGTTTTACTCTACACATCCCCCCAAAAATAAATTCTGTTTTAATTAGTTGTGTGTCAAACCATAGATTGCCTGGACTACCACCCCCAAAACACAAAACAGCACCCGGCATACTCATCTGAAGGGAGAAGTTTAGTACTTTGGGGGTAAGAATCTTTAAGCTATTGGGATTCATTTCCCTATAGTGTTCATGGCACGAGAAAATTCTGCCAGTTTTGGAGTTTTGAGAAAGTTATGTTGGTTTGACTTCCTACATGAAGGTGGAGGGGGAGAGGGCAAATGGGTGGAGGGGAGAGGAAAGAGATGGGTGAAAGGGAGAAAGTTAGATAACCTTGCAACTCCATCCAGCTACATCCATGATCCTGTAAGATCTTTAGGCCTATCCTCGGATCTATAAATTTATCTGTACATCTGTTAAATTGCTTCCCATCTATTATTACATTACTTAGATGGTTCTGAACACTAAAGCTGATTTAATCAACTGAATTAACATGAAGTGTTGGATTGAGACTGTTTTGGAAAACAGCTCACAGGGGGGAGGTGGGGGGGGGGGGGGTCTGGTTTGGTGATGGGCTGATGTTCAGTGATGTATTTAACGTGGAGGTTAGTTTAGGGCTGTAGTTTGTCTGCCTCTCCTAAAGAGGGCAGAGCAGATGGGTAGAAGGTGCAGGAGCCAGTTCAGGCTGTTCATGCGAGCAACACAGACGCCATTGAGTTACGAGGAACATATTCATCTAAGATGGTCGCGCTCGAGGACGCTTGCTAGAGACTCCGACCTCGAATCTGGACTACTGTCAAAACCACACGAATTATCGCAAAATCAAATGGGACATTTATGTGATAACTAAATTTGGACACTGGAATTATATCTTGGACTGACCAAAACCAAACTATTATCTGTTGTACATCGAATTATGTGATTTACCGCTCCACCTACTCGATTATCCCCCAATGCACTCTCCCGCGCACCGTACCCGGGCGATACGGAGCGGCGAGCTTTTTCGTCTTCAGTGTGACGATTTTTGTCTACCGAGCACCACGAACGCTACTGGTGAACTGTGGTGACGAAATTGCCTGAACTTCTGATACGAAAAACGGTGGTTTGAATCACGGAGACGAAATATGATATGCTCCGTATTCGCGCTCCGTTTTTCGTATTGAGTTTTGAATTTTGGAAGCTTACCTATAAGGTGAAACTTATTGAATATTGTTTTAACCTAAAACAAGAGTCAAGAGGTGGAGGTGTCAGTCTAGTGCGAATCCCCTCCCTGGGTAACCCTCACACATGCACACACCATAATGTTGACCCACAAACTCTTAGCAATGCTTTAACACCTTCAAGAAGCCCATTACAATGGAAAGTGAGGTACAGCTAAAACCGTTTTATAGTGTACTCATTATATTGTTTTGTATTTCTTATTCATTATACCTTCATCAGGATGGAATATAGGATGGAATATAAAATACATTTTATATCAATTCAAACGACTTGATGCGGCTGACGAAAATAATTATTTACGAAGAAAGTAATAGCCTGATTATAAATCTGAAAACATGTCTTCCTGACATTCATGGGGTTCGGGGATAATTTTTATATTCAGATCGGACGCATTTTGAGGGAGTTATGAGCTATCTAAAGCAGAAAGAAATATTGTTGAGTTTTTTTTATATTCTGGCACATTTTCCTGCACATTTTTAAAACTGAGCCCACACTGTCATTGTGTGGGTGAGCGAAATGAGGCGTGAAAGTGAAGTGTCCCATTAGGTGTGTGCGACATTGAGGTTGAATAACACAAGTTATTATATTATTTATATCGTTTTGAACGACTTGATGTGGCCGACGGAAATATTTTTTTATGAAGGAACTAACCATGCGATTTTAAATCTGAAAGCAGGACTATATTCCTGACATTCAGGGGGTTAATTTTATATTCAGATTGGATGCATTTTGAGGGAGTTGTGAGCTATCTAAAGTGGAAAGCAATATTCTTGAGTTTTCTTTTATATTGTGACAAATTTTCCTGTAACTCATCACACATATACCTGGATATATTCAATATATATTCATGAAAAAAAACATTCCCTGCTCTTCCTCTCCTTTCCCGCCCATCTCTTTCTTACTTTTTTTCAATTGCAATCCTCCTAGCTCTGGCGTCCCATGGGGAGGCCCAGGCGTTACGTAACCTTATGTAACACCTCTTTCTCTTTCTGTCCTTGTCTCTGTTTCTCTCTCCCTCTCTCCCTCTCTCTCTCACACACACTATTAAGATTCAGATTGATTAGTTGAGGCCATGTTGATAGCTGGTTCAGTGGTGTAAGGCTGGGTTTCCATTGACGAGGATTTTTACCGCGCGGCAACCCGCTAGGCGGCTTGCCGCGCGGCTAAACTATTTTTAAAACATGAGGAAACCGCGAGCGGATTTGATTCTCAACCCAGAGACCATTGGCTACCGCGCGGCAAGAGAAAAAAAATCGAGCAGTGAGCGATTCGTTTTACCGCGCGGCAACGACCCGCGCGGGTAGCCGCGCCCATGGAAAGGGCTCAATAGAAATGCATGTGAGCGATTATTTGCCGCGTGCCGCGCGCGGCATGAAAAACCGCGTCAATGGAAAGGCAGCCTAAGGCTGCCTTTCCATTGACGCGGTTGCCGCGCGGTAAAAATCCTCGTCAATGGAAACCCAGCCTAATGGTTAGAGCACTTGATTGTTAATCACAAGGTTGCTAGATCAAACCCAAGCATGGTCAAGTTTTTTTCTCTGCTTTGTCACTTTGTCATGGGTGAGTGCAGACTCCTTCACGCACTGCCGCACATGGCCAGGCGCGCCAACTCTTAACGCACCACCACACACTTATTTAGCGAATACGCTGAGACGAAAAATTTCGTATCAAAAGTGGGGACAAGAATTTCGTATCCAATTTCGTATCGTGCGGGTACGGTGCGCGGGACAGTGTGGCCGCTGAGTCATTGCCTACACCCACATCAACACAACGATCCAGCCAACGGGCACTCAAAAGGTTAGAAACATTCCTATCAAGCCCACTTCCCCCAATTACCCCTAGCAAGACAACAAGAAGTAAAACTCAAAAACTTTCTGTAAAAATGACTACAGAGAGTAAAAGTACTGCTATGCTCCTGTCTATGACAAGGTCAAGGTCAGAGCATGACGAAGCTATAAGTAATAGTGAAATTGATAATAGCATATCATTCTACTCCCAAGAGGAGGACTTACATAGCCCACTGAGAGAAGACTTAAATAGCAACCCGTTTAAAAGCCCAATTACAGAACCCGCCGGCTCCAATAATGATGCTCCCGACGAAATCCCAGATGCCTTAAAAAAATTCATGGAAAAGTTGGCTAGTGACCTAAAATCTCATACAGACACAGTACTGTTGACCCACACCCAGGCCCTCACAACTGAATTAAAATCTCGCACAGATATAGTATTATCAACCCACACTCAGGCCCTCACAGCTGAAATAAAAAAGCACGATGTAGCCTATACTAGGTTCAAAGAGATTGAAACAAGATTGGGAAATGTAGAAGGGGTAGTAGACCCAGAAAAAATTAATGAAACCCTAGAAACCAAATTTGGTTTGATCGCTGACGACAAAATCGAGAAAGCTATCGAACAGATAAAAACATGTACCCCTGAAGCACTTGACACCAAATGTGCAGAAATCGACACAAGAATAGCCGCAGTAGAGGGTCTATTAGACCCAGAGAAAGTCCAGGCAAATATCGATGCAAAAATAGTAACATTAACGAAAGATAAAATCAATGAATCGGATCAAACTGAAACATTATTTTCACGTTGATCTGTGAGATATATCTGTACATGACTTAGCGGACATTTAAAGGTGAGCTTCATATTGTTATGATTATCATAAAGTTGTATCCTGTCACTTCTCGTGAGCATTACATTGTCTCCCATTCTCCCACTGCCACTCTGTCAATATTACCGCCTGCTAACACGTGTTGACGATCGACGTTTAGGCTTAGCTTGAAAATCTCACGCATTATATTAACTCTAGACAAATTAATTTAAATTGCATTGACCTTAACCTCGGCAATATTCAGACTATTCAAATATATTCATTTCGGTGCATTTATAATTACGGACATGTACAGGGGTGCCAAACGTCGATGTCCCGATTTTTTAGACAACAAGTGGCTTCGGCACTCGTAGAGCTTGTAATCTGCTTTTTATAGGCCTACAATCCTTAAAATATTCAGAGATGCCACTCATTAATTTCAAACCTTAAGTCGACCATAATGAAATCAGTGCGGAATACTCTTCCAGAACTTTTCTTAAATACAGCAGGCCTAACGTAAAGTGCCCTATATCGTTCAGGGTCTTAAACTTAATACCGTCACAGCAAAAAGAAGGCTCCCAGAACCCCGGGCCCTCCACTACGGGCTAAAAAGTGTACGTACGCTTTTTTGTTCCAGCCTTTGAAAAGTACCCCCTTTCCGGGGATTTTCAAGACATTTTACCCCCCCCCCCCCCACACACACACACTTTTTGTGGGAAAATCTGATGCTAAAAAAGACCCCTTTTTGTGATTTTAAGGAGTCTTGATTTTACCCCCCCCCTCTTTTTGTGGCAAAACGCGGAAAACTTAATGCCAAAAATGACCCCTTTGTTATGATTTCCGTGCAAGGCCTTCTCCCTATACAAATGCATAGACTGATAGAGATAAAGATGTCTAGTATTTAGAGTTCATGAAGTGATATGATTATGAAAAATGGCATAATTAGGTGGAAAATTATGTAACGAACAGGTGGTTCATATACACTAGACATAGAAGGGGGTAAGTTGAAAGTTAGGCAGAGTCATTTCTTCCAACCTAATAATCACAGGTATATAACCCTGGTCTGAATTCATCAATATCCTGCAGTTATTGTATGTTTAAATAAATACACAAAATAAAGAATTTCGAAAAGATGTACAACCTAGGATTCGAGCTCGAGTAATAGATGGCTAGGCCTAGAATATGGATCCCCCTACTGATATAATAATATTCAGGTATAGGCCTACACTTGTAGATTTATATATGAGTTTATATTAGCGCCTACATATACATGAATGTTTAAAATGTTTATTCTTATAATAATGTTCTGACACCCTAGTATAAGGGTACCTAAGAAACGATTCGTTGTACCTTATTACGACCATATATATGTTACAAATATAGGTTTAAAAATCCACCCTGGTCATATTGGACACCCCCAGTATAGGGGCATAGAGAAACGCAATTTTGTAATCGATCACAAGTAATAATGTATTTTATTACGATCCTATTTGTTGATTTTATATGTTTGTTTGACTCCCTTCTTAAAATACTACATGTAAATGATTTGTAGTATCTGATTACAAGGATCATACTGTACTGTACATGAACTACTTAAAAACTCTTGCCATTGTAACTATTATCTTATTATAACCTGAGGTCCCATCTAGGTACATAGTGGTGCTCGACTAACTACTCATTTTGTCATTTTCGTACCTATATGTTTTGTTTTAGTTTATTTTATCACTAGTATATCTCTAATCTCAATTAGTCTAGTTTACTCTTATATATTCAAAATTACGGTAACAGCGGGAACAAATGTACTCTAGGTAGTCCATACAGGTACGTTGACTCTTTTGTCTGTTTATATAGTACTCGTTTGTGCTCATCTGTACTCATCGAAAAGGCAAATAAAAAACATCTTAAATCTTATCTTATCTAAAATTGAGGTAGAGACAGTAAACCATGGAACATTGTCTTTACTTTGTAAGTTTTCTATTCTGACAACCGCAGAAAGTAAATAAATAATAGGCCTAACAATGATACATAGCCTAATATAACACTTGGTAGTAATAATCTGTGATATTTACAGCGCTCAGGTCGCTAATATTAAGTAATTATAGACAGTTGGAATCTAGTCTCAATCTAAATTATTTATGCAAAAATACCCCCTTTTTCAGCATTTCGCTGAGTTCAGCTGCAAATTGTTACCCTTATTTTTTATTTCGAGCTCCGCCTTTGGTCGTGAAAAATGACCCCTTTCTCCGCGAAATTGGGAACAAAAAAGCATACACTTTTTAGCATTGAGTGGGGGGCCCGGGCCTAGAACTGTCCTCTGTGTCATTGTAGCCGTGATTAAGAGGGAGTAACGTGATTCATAATTTGGAACTTGCATTCATTTGTATTAAGTCACAATATAAGGTCACCTAAATTTTCCTGATATATCAGGCATTTTATATATATATACGGACACTCAAGCCGATGAAAATAAGACATGGGGTACGTGATGGAATTAAATAGGTATGTACCATAGACCGTATAAATATGGACCCGCGCCTCTAGCCTCTTAAAACGGCTATGTATGTACCTACTGTAAGCGTATTTAATTTCGCGCAGATAAATTTCGCGTGCTAAGTACTTTGACACCTTTTCGCATAGATTTAAATTCGCGCAGCAAGGAAGCCTCACTTCTTGTTTATGCAATAATTATACCTTTCATGCAGGATTTAGAGGTATGGTAAACGGGATGGTAAACCTTTTTTCTAAAGTATAAATATCTGTAATTGACTGGATTCCATCTGTTCAAATATGATATCTCAAATCCCATTATTTAGCAATTTGTGACTCGTTTTTCGTAAACACATCACAATATTACGTTTGAGGTGACGTTGGCATTGACCAACGCCTCTCTGTCATTTCCCTCTCCCTACACCTGTAGTGTTATCCCAGAGTTATCCCTGTAGTGTTAGCCTAAATTATTTATTATTATTATTTATGAAATTTGTATAGAGCTCTTACCTGCAAGCTGCTCAAAAGCAGTTAAAATGTATGTGAGGTAAATGGAAGAGAGAATGAAACTGAGAATCGTATTACATGAATAGATTATTTGTATTATGTTACACAATTTTTCATCTGTAATCATTCCCTGACAAAGGATCACCACTAGATCCGAAACATAGGAATCATATGACCACTATAAAAGATTGAATGAAACTCAAAGATCATAAAATCTGCTGACTCATAGTTTTGGTGTCACTCGACGACTAGCTATTCATATAATGTATGAGGAATAATTAGAAGTAAAAAGAGGTAAACCACCTGTATGACTTTGTATACACATGTATTCTTACTCCAGGTAACCTACACAACCTTACAACATTGTTTCCACCTGTAACCTTACTCCAGGTAAGCAACACCACCTGGTTGACGTTGTACCCACCTAAAACCTTACTCTACACCTCCTGTATGACCTTGTATCCACCTGTAACCTTACTCCAGGTAACCTACACCAACTGTATGACCTTGTATCCACCTGTAACCTACTCCAGGTAGCCTACACCATCTGTATGACCTTGTATCCACCTGTAACCTTACTCCATGTAGCCTACACCACCTGTATGACCTAGTATCCACCTGTAACCTTACTCCAGGTACCCTACACCACCTGTATGACCATATATCCACCTGTAACCTTACTCTGGGTGACCTACACCACCTGTATGACCTTGTACCCACCTGAAACCTTACACCAGGTAGCCAACACTACCAGTATGACCTCGGATCAATCTGTAACCTTACTCCAGGTAGCCTACACCACCTGTATGACCTTGTATCCACCTGTAACCTTACTCTAGGTAACCTACACCATCCGTATGACCTTGTATCCACCTGTAACCTTACTCCAGGTAACCTACACCATCCGTATGACCTTGTATCCACCTGTAACCTTACTCCAGGTAACCTACATCACCTGTTTGACCTTGTATCCACCTGTAACCTTACTCTAGGTAACCTACACCACCTGTATGGCCTTGCATCCACCTGTAACTTTACTCCAGGTAACCTACACCGCCTGTATGACCTTGTATCCACCTTTAACCTTACTCCAGGTAACCTATACCACCTGTATGACCTTGTATCCACCTGTAACCTTACTCTGTGTTCCCTACACCACCTGTAGGTCCTTGTATCCACCTGTAATCTTAGTCCAGGTGGCCTACACCACCTGTATGACCTTGTACACAACGGTAACCTTACTCCAGGTAACCTACACCACCTGTATGACATTGTATCCACCTGTAACCTTACTCCTGGTACCCTACATCACCTGTATGACCTTGTGTCCACCTGTAACCTTACTCCATGTAACCTACACCACCTGTATGATCTTGTATCCACCTTTAACCTTACTCCAGGTAACCTACACCTCCTGTATGGCCTTGTATCCACCTGTAACCTTACTCCAGGTAACCTACATCACCTGTATGACCTTGTATCCACCTGTAGCCTTACTCCAGGTAACCTATACCACCTGTATGACCTTGTATCCACCTGTAACCTTACTCCAGGTAACCAAGACCACCTGTATGACCTTGTACCCACCTGTAACCTTACTCTAGGTAACCTACACCTCCTGTATGGCCTTGCATCCACCTGTAACCTTACTCTAGGTAACCTACATCACCTGTATTACCTTGCATCCACCTGTAACTTTACTCAAGGTAACCTACACCGCCTGTATGACCTTGTATCCACCTGTAACCTTACTCCAGGTAACCTACACCACCTGTATGACCTTGTATCCACCTGTAACCTTACTCCAGGTAACCTTCACCACCTGTAACCTTACTCCAGGTAACCTATACCACCTGTATGACCTTGTATCCACCTGTAACCTTACTCCATGTAACCTAGACCACCTGTATGACCTTGTACCCACCTGTAACCTTACTCCATGTAAGCTAGACCACCTGTATGACCTTGTATCCACCTGTAACCTTACTCTAGGTAACCTACACCACCTGTATGACCTTGTATCCACCTGTAACCTTACTCCAGGTAACCAAGACCACCTGTATGACCTTGTACCCACCTGTAACCTTACTCTAGGTAACCTACATCACCTGTTTGACCTTGTATCCACCTGTAACCTTACTCCAGGTAACCTATACCACCTGTATGACCTTGTATCCACCTGTAACCTTACTCCATGTAACCTAGACCACCTGTATGACCTTGTACCCACCTGTAACCTTACTCCATGTAAGCTAGACCACCTGTATGACCTTGTATCCACCTGTAACCTTACTCTAGGTAACCTACACCACCTGTATGACCTTGTATCCACCTGTAACCTTACTCCAGGTAACCAAGACCACCTGTATGACCTTGTACCCACCTGTAACCTTACTCTAGGTAACCTAGACCACCTGTATGACCTTGTACCCACCTGTAACCTTACTCCATGTAACCTACACCACCTCTATAACCTTGCATTCACATGTAACTTTACTCCAGGTAATCTACACCACCTGTATGACCTTGTATCCACCTGTAACCTTACTCCAGGTAACCTTGACCACCTGTATGACCTTGTATCCACCTGTAACCTTACTCCAGGTAACCAAGACCACCTGTATGACCTTGTACCCACCTGTAACCTTACTCTAGGTAACCTACACCACCTGTATGACCTTGTACCCACCTGTAACCTTACTCCATGTAAGCTAGACCACCTGTATGACCTTGTACCCACCTGTAACCTTACTCCATGTAAGCTAGACCACCTGTATAACCTTGTATCCACCTGTAACCTTACTCCAGGTAACCTATACCACCTTTTTAACTTTGTATCCACCTGTAACCTTACTCTGGGTAACCTACACCACCTGTATGACCTTGTATCCAGCTATAACCTTACTCCAGGTAACCTACACCAACTGTATGACCTTGTATCCACCTGTAACCTTACTCTGGGTAACCTACACCACCTGTATGACCTTGTATCCAGCTATAACCTTACTCCAGGTAACCTACATCACCTGTATGACCTTGTATTCACCTGTAACCTTACTCCAGGTAACCTACACCACCTGTATGACCTTGTATCCACCTGTAACCTTACTCAAGGTAACCTACACCTCCTGTATGGCCTTGCATCCACCTGTAACTTTACTCAAGGTAACCTACACCGCCTGTATGACCTTGTATCCACCTGTAGTTTTACTCCAGACAGCCTACACCACCTGTATACACCTGCTCTATTAGTCCAGCTAGCCTACACCATGCCCCATTAGATACTCCAGATAACCTTCTGCCTGCATGACCTTGTATACAGCTGTAGTGTTACTTCAGGTATAGGTCAATTAGCTCCCTGTCTATCACAATTATTTTGTGAAATGCCATTCAGGTGAGTGCCATTATGTATGCTGTCTATCCTAAGGTGAATTACTAATGGTGAGTATTATGCTTTGTGTGCAGTGTATTTTGAAGGTGAGTATCTCTGGTGTATATAATCTCACTGGAATAAGCTCATGTGGTATCCAGGTTCGATTCCTGGCTTGGCCTTCAATGAAAAATAGCTGGTGCAAAGTGGACAGATTGGCCAATGGTCCCACCACATGATGCTCTATTCTATGCTTTGCTTGTACCAAAGGATATTTTCCCATATTTATTGATGAAATATAGTATCATGAAGTTTTTTAAGTGTTTTTTAGGCAAGTACAGCTCACATTTGCTGTGTCTTTGACGATTAGTATGTTCAAAAGCATAATTTTTAGATTGTTAATATTCATAACTGTATAAGTATAACCATAACCATGTTCATATTTCCTATACATGTTATGTAATACAGGGCGACATGTTAGTTAGCACCATGCTCGCCAGGTCAACAGGTCAGACATGGCTATCATGTGACCTACTTGACCCTGATTGGTTAATGAGTCATGAATATGTAATGTAACCATACTGCGGCCTGATTGGCCTATAGATATTGTCATGTGACCTTAAGGTAACCTTACCTGCTTGATATCTATGAAATAAAGGATCAGTTCTTAATGAACAGTTGTACTGACAACTACTCTTACCTTCTTTATTAGTGGACTAATTACCCACATACTTATAAAATATAACTTAGTAATTTTCCACCTTCGTCCTTAAGACTAGCTCTACCATTGATTCTAGAATATCCAGATTAAACACTGTATGTCAACATCCCAATAGGCAGAACTATTTTGTCTTCTTCTTTAGAATGGGAACGAGGCTAAGGCAGGGTTTAATCGGGAGCGGAGCTTGCACAGAGGAATTGTAAATAAACATGTTCTTGGACTCTCAATAACATGTCTATGACAGTGAATGTTCTGTCAAAATTGCAACAGTTAAGTTGTCAGACATGGTATAGTAGGGTCGGTGGAAGCTAGAGAATCATTGAAAATAACCAGAGATAAATTCAGGATGGTCTGTATTTTGTGTGAACTGGATCAAACAGTAGACAGGTAAATTTTTATGAAAACTTATACTTGTTGCCAAAACTTGAGGTGTCTTGCACACCAATACTTCTAATTAAGATGGCCGCATTATGATGCAGGGCTCACATGTACTGTTGATCACCATGGCAACAGGGTTTCACCAAAATTCTTTAACAATATCTATTTGGCCCCAGGTGAGAATTTCAATATGAGGGATGTCCTGTGAAGATCGACCAATTATTCACGGAATTATGATACAAAATGTCAAAAGTACAGATGTTACCATGGCAACAGTGAATACTGAATATTCTGTCAAAACTCCAACTGAAAACTTGTCAGACACAGGATACTAGGGTGAAGCTAGAGAATCTTTAAAATCATTTATAGATAAATTCAAGATGACCTGTATATTTGGTGAACTGGATCAACCTACAGACGGGTGAATTTTCATGGAAACTTGTACTGGTTGCTAAAACTGTAGACATCTGGCATACCAATACTTCTAATTAGGATAGAAAGTTCAGGTTTTGAGCCAAACTAGGGTTTTTGAGTGTCAGGAATCCATTTCCAAGAGAATTAATAGAGTGGAACAAATGCTAACATTTTTTTCAAGATGGCCGCTTCATGTTGCAAGGATCACATGTACTTTTGGTCACCATGGCAACAGCCTTTGACCAAAATTATTTTCTCCAACAATATTCATTTGGCCCCAGGTGAGAATTTCTACATGAGGGTTGTCCTGTGAAAATTGAACTATTATCAACAGAGATATGATTAAAAGTGTCAAAAGTACAGATGTTGCCATGGCAACAGTCAGAACTGAATATTCTTTCAAAACTGCAACAGGAGAGTTGTCAGACATACAATAGTAGGTGAAAGCTAGAGAATCATTAAAATCAACCAAAGATATATTGATATTGGTCTGTATATTTGGTGAACTGGATTAACCTACAGACGGGTGAATTTTCATGGAAACTTGTACTGGTTGCTAAAACTGTAGCCATCTGGCATACCAATACTTCTAATTAGGATAGAAAGTTCAGGTTTTGAGCTAAACTAGGGTTTTTGAGGTTGAGGAATCCATTTCCAAGAGAATTAATAGAGTGGGACAAATGCTAACATTTTTTTCAAGATGGCCGCTTCCTGCTACCAGGATCACATGTACTTTTGGTCACCATGGCAACAGCCTTTGACCGAAATTAATTTCTCCAACAATATTCATTTGGCCCCAGGTGAGAGTTTCTACATGAGGGTTGTCCTGTGAAAATTGAACTATTATCAACAGAGATATGATCAAAAGTGTCAAAAGTACAAATGTTGCCATGGCAACAGTCAGAACTGAATGTTCTTTCAAAACTGCAACAGGAAAGTTGTCAGGTATAGGATACTAGGTGAAAGCTAGAGAATCATTAAAATCAACCAAAGATTAATTGATATTGGTCTGTAAATTTTTTAACTGGATCAGCCTACAGACGGGTGAATTTTCATGGAAACTTGTACTTGTTGCTAAAACTGTAGACATCTTGCATACCAATACTTCTAATTAGGATAGAAAGTTCAGGTTTTGAGCCAAACTAGGGTTTATGAGGTTGAGGAATCCATTTCCAAGAGAATTAATAGAGTGGGACAAATGCCAACATTTTTTTCAAGATTGCCGCTTCATGTTGCCAGGATCATATGTACTTTTGGTCACCATGGCAACAGCCTTTGACCGAAATTAATTTCTCCAACAATATTCATTTGGCCCCAGGTGAGAATTTCTACATGAGGGTTGTCCTGTGAAAATTGAACTATTATCAACAGAGATATGATTAAAAGTGTCAAAAGTACAGATGTTGCCATGGCAACAGTCAGAACTGAATATTCTTTCAAAACTGCAACAGGAGAGTTGTCAGACATACAATAGTAAGTGAAAGCTAGAGAATCAATAAAATCAACCAAAGATATATTGATATTGGTCTGTATATTTGGTGAACTGGATCAACCTACAGACGGGTGAATTTTCATGGAAACTTGTACTGGTTGCTAAAACTGTAGCCATCTGGCATACCAATACTTCTAATTAGGATAGAAAGTTCAGGTTTTGAGCTAAACTAGGGTTTTTGAGGTTGAGGAATCCATTTCCAAGAGAATTAATAGAGTGGGACAAATGCTAACATTTTTTTCAAGATGGCCGCTTCCTGCTACCAGGATCACATGTACTTTTGGTCACCATGGCAACAGCCTTTGACCGAAATTAATTTCTCCAACAATATTCATTTGGCCCCAGGTGAGAGTTTCTACATGAGGGTTGTCCTGTGACAATTGAACTATTATCAACAGAGATATGATCAAAAGTGTCAAAAGTACAAATGTTGCCATGGCAACAGTCAGAACTGAATGTTCTTTCAAAACTGCAACAGAAAAGTTGTCAGGTATAGGATACTAGGTGAAAGCTAGAGAATCATTAAAATCAACCAAAGATTAATTGATATTGGTCTGTAAATTTTTTAACTGGATCAGCCTACAGACGGGTGAATTTTCATGGAAACTTGTACTTGTTGCTAAAACTGTAGACATCTTGCATACCAATACTTCTAATTAGGATAGAAAGTTCAGGTTTTGAGCCAAACTAGGGTTTTTGAGGTTGAGGAATCCATTTCCAACAAAATTAATAGGGTGGGACAAATGCCAACATTTTTTTCAAGATGGCCGCTTCATGTTGCCAGGATCAAATGTACTTTTGGTCACCATGGCAACAGCCTTTGACCAAAATTAATTTCTCCAACAATATTCATTTGGCCCCAGGTGAGAATTTCTACATGAGGGTTGTCCTGTGAAAATTGAACTATTATCAACAGAGATATGATCAAATGTGTCAAAAGTACAAATGTTGCCATGGCAACAGTCAGAACGAAATATTCTTTCAAAACAGCAACAGGACAGTTGTCAGACATACAATAGTAGGTGAAAGCTAGAGAATCATTAAAATCAACCAAAGATTAATTGATATTGGTCTGTATAATTATTTGGTGAACTGGATTAACCTACAGACGGGTGAATTTTCATGGAAACTTGTACTGGTTGCTAAAACTTTAGGCATCTTGCACACCAATACTTCTAATTAGGATAGAAAGTTAAGGTTTTCAGCCAAACTAGGGTTTATGAGGGCCAGGAATCCATTTTCAACAGAATTGATAGGGTTGGACAATTGCCAAGAATTTTTTCAAGATGGCCGCTTCATGATGCAAGGCTCACATGTACTATTGGTGACCATGGCAACACGCTTTGACCAAAATTAATTTCTCCAACAATATCCATTTGGCCCCAGGTGAGAATTTCTACATGAGGGTTGTCCTGTGAAAATTGAACTATTATCAACTGAGATATGATCAAAAGTGTCAAAAGTACAGATGTTGCCATGGCAATAGTGAAAACCGAAAGTTCTGCCAAAATTACAAAAGGAGAGTTGTCAGACATAAGATAGTAGGTGAAAGCTAGAGAATCATTAAAATCAACCATGGATAAATATAAGATAGTTTGTAATTTGTGTGAATTGGATTAACCTACAGACACGTACATTTTCATGGAAACTTGTACTCGTTGCTTAAATCTTAGGTGTCTTGCACACCAATAGTTCTAATTATGATAGAAAGTTAAGGTTTTCAGCCAAACTAGGGTTTTTGAGGGTCAGGAATCCATTTTCAACAAAATTGATAGAGCGGGACAATTGCCAACATCTTTTTCAAGATGGCCGCTTCCTGCTGCAAGGATCACATGTATTGTTTGTCACCATGGCAACAGGCTTTGTCAGAAATTTATTTCTCCAACAATATCTATTTGGTCCCAGGTGAGAATTTCTACATGAGGGTTGTCCTGTGATAATTGAGCAATTATTCACAGAAATATGACACAAAATGTCAAAAGTACAGATGTTGCCATGGCATGGAAACAATGAGAACTTAAAGTTCTGCCAAAATTGCAACAGGAATGTTTTCAGACATGAGATAGTAGGTGAAAGCTAGAGAATCATTTAGATGTATTGACCAACGTTTCAGCGTTTGTTACTCCTTCTTCAGGGTCATTAACTATAATGAATTGTATTCGATGAAGGTCTGTGATGATCAATATCTTACGAGGCATCTCATTCTTCCTCTGACTTTGGAAAACGGATGCCACTATTTCCATGTTTTCCTCACACAATTTTGTAATATTCACATCCGAAAATTATTTCTCTTTGCTCAAAGACATCCCTTGTTGTCTTTGACGGAGGGTTGGATTGTAGGGGAGAAATCCCTCACGTATTATATCAGGGATAAGGGATAGTCTGCCATGCCTCTTGCTTGTCCAACCTCGGTGCTGGGGAGCTAGGTGGGACAGGGGGCAGAGCATAGCGGCTCTGGGCGATAGGTCAATTTTGCCTCCAAATACTTTCTTGGATCTACATAAAGACACCCAATAAAAGGTGATCCAGGAAGCGTGCAGAACTAGTCCTGCATTCGCTTATTATAGAAATAGAATGTAGTTGCAAGATATATTTTTATGATTAGTTTGAATTATTAAGTCAAACAGAGGAACTTTCAAAGATAGTGTATTTCCCCCATTCTCCTCAATCCTTATGAGGACAATGGGGGACTTAAGTAAACCTTAATTGTGATGAGTCAATGTAATTGTTTATATGCATGTACCCTTCTATAGATATTCCCCTATAGCCTAGTGGTTAAAGCTTTGGACTTCCAAGCAGGATTGTGAGTTTGAGTCTCAGAGCAGACAGCCTTTTTACATTTGTTTCATTTTCGAGTCATTTTATTTTTTAATTTCACTAATATCTTCACATCTGGGACTCGGATTTCATTTAAACTTACATATGTAGTTATTGATGCAATTCCCTGTCAATTGGTGAAAGAATTAGAGAGTCTAAGATCGAATTAAGAGAGAAAATCCGTTGCATGCGGTTTGGAGATATATAGGTTCTCTGTTATAGAGGTATGGGTGGCGGTCATAAGCTTGTGTTTATTTTCGGCGAAAATGGTTTTTGCATGGGCCACGATACGTCTAGGTGATTGCCATAAAAGGTTCAGAGAAAAAAACATGAATATTGCGTTGACATTTGCTTTTAAGATAACAGGCAGATTTTCAGTTATATCGGGAAGATATTAATTTTTTATCCCATCAAATACCAAGCAACATGTACCGATTCTGCATTTCCTGGTATTTTTAATTTTAATTATGACACTGATTAAGGCACTCATTGGTCTGGACAAAATTAAACATCACTAGTAGTGTTGTCTTCTGAGTTTCTCTTCGAGTTGAAAACTCAGGGCTTACCTCCAAAACTCTTCAATATTTTCATCAAAAGTGGTGGGAGATCACTATCTAGCACTCATATTACATACTCACCATAAATTATTCACCTTCAAATATACAGCTTCTTAAAATTATGACCAGTATTTGTGATATGCCTAGGTTCCTGAATGACTGAAAGGAGTATCATGTGGTGGGACCATTGGCCAATCTGTCCACTTTGCACCAGCTATTTTTTTTTCTTTTTAAAGGCCAAGCCAGGAATCGAACCTGGGTACCACATGAGCTCATTTCACTCAGATTTTATTGCCAATCTTTATTTAGATGTGGTCGAGACATTAAAATACAATAATAAACAATAAATACATAATAGAAGCACAAAAAATATATAATAGAAGCATTGATACATTTAATATATGAATAGAAAATATATTATTAAGTTCATACAGCAGTTTACATGGATTAAGGTTACAGGTGGGTACAAGGTGATACAGGTGGTGTAGGCTATATGGAGTATCGCTACTGGTAGATACAAGGTCTTACAGGTGGGGTAGGATACCTGGAGTAAGGTTACAGGTGGATACAAGGTCATACAGGTGGTGTAGGGTACCTGGAGTAAGGTTACAGGTGGATACAAGGTCATACAGGTGGTGTAGGTTACCTGGAGTGAGGTTACAGGTGGGTACAAGGTCATACAGGTGGTGAAGGTTACCTGGAGTATGGTTACAGGTGGTACAAGGTCATACAGTTGGTGTAGGTTACCTGGAGTAAGGTTATAGCTGGATACAAGGTCATACAGGTGGTGTAGGTTACCAAGAGTAAGGTTACAGGTGGATACAAGGTCATACAGGTGGTATAGGTTACTTGGAGTAAGGTTACAGGTGGATACAAGGTCATACAGGTGGTGTAGGTTACCTGGAGTAAGGTTACAGGTTGATAAGGTTACAGGTGGATACAAGGTCATACAGGTGGTCTTGGTTACCTGGAGTAAGGTTACAGGTGGATACAAGGTTATACAGGAGGTGTAGGTTACCTGGAGTAAGGTTACAGGTGGGTACAAGGTCATACAGGTGGTGAAGGTTACCTGAAGTAAGGTTACAGGTGGATACAAGGTCATACAGGTGGTCTTGATTACCTGGAGTAAGGTTACAAGTGGATACAAGGTCATACAGGTGGTCTAGGTTACATGGAGTAAGGTTACAGGTGTGTACAAGGTCATACAGGTGGTGTAGGTTACCTGGAGTAAGGTTACAAGTGGATACAAGGTCATACAGGTGGTCTAGGGTACATGGAGTAAGGTTACAGGTGTGTACAAGGTCATACAGGTGGTCTTGGTTACCTGGAGTAGGGTTACAGGTGGATATAAGGTCATACAGGTGGTGTAGGTTACATAGAGTAAGGTTACAGGTGTGAACAAGGTCATACAGGTGGTCTTGGTTACCTGGAGTAAGGTTACAGGTGGGTACAAGGTCATACAGGTGGTGTAGGTTACATGGAGTAAGGTTACAGGTGGGTACAAGGTCATACAGGTGGATACAAGGTCATACAGGTGGTCTAGGTTACCTGGAGTAAGGTTACAGGTGGGTACAAGGTCATACAGGTTATATAATTACCTGGAGTAACTTTACAGGTGGATACAAGGTCATACAGGTGTTGAAGGTTATCTGGAGTAAGGTTACAGGTGGGTACAAGGTCATACAGGTTATATAATTACCTGGAGTAAGGTTACAGGTTGATACAAGGTCAAACAGGTGGTGTAGGGTACCTGGAGTAAGGTTACAGGTGGGTACAAGGTCATACAGGTGGATACAAGGTTATACAGGTGGTCTTGGTTACCTGGAGTAAGCTTACTGGTAGATACAAGGTCATACAGGTGGTGTAGGCTACCTGGAGTAAGGTTACAGGTGGATACAAGGTCATACAGATGGTGTAGGGTACCTAGAGTAAGGTTACAGGTGGATACAAGGTCATACAGGTGGTCTAGGTTACCTGGAGTAAGGTTACAGGTGGGTACAAGGTCATACAGGTTATATAATTACCTGGAGTAAGGTTACAGGTGGATACAAGGTCATACAGGTGGTGAAGGTTACCTGGAGTAAGGTTACAGGTGGGTACAAGGTCATACAGGTTATATAATTACCTGGAGTAAGGTTACAGGTTGATACAAGGTCAAACAGGTGGTGTAGGGTACCTGGAGTAAGGTTACAAGTGGGTACAAGGTCATACAGGAGGTGAAGGTTACCTGTAGTGAAGTTACAGGTGGGTACAAGGTCATACAGGTGGTGTAGGTTACCTGGAGTAAGGGGACAGGTGGGTACAAGGTCATATAGGTGGACACAAGGTTATACAGGTTGTCTAGGATACCTGGAGTAAGGTTACAGGTGTGTACAAGGTCATACAGGTGGTCTAGGATACCTGGAGTAGGGTTACAGGTGGATAGAAGGTCATACAGGTGGTCTTGGTTACCTGGAGTAAGGTTACAGGTGGGTACAAGGTCATACAGGTGGATACAAGGTCATACAGGTGGTCTTGGTTACCTGGAGTAAGGTTACTGGTAGATACAAGGTCATGCAGGTGGTGTAGGCTACCTGGAGTAACGTTACAGGTGGATACAAGGTCATACAGGTGGTGTAGGTTACCTGGAGTATGGTTACAGGTGGGTACAAGGTCATACAGGTGGTGTAGGTCACCTGGAGTAAGGTTACAGGTGGATACAAGGTCATACAGGTGGTGTAGGTTACCTGGAGTATGGTTACAGGTGGATACAAGGTCATACAGATGGTGCTGGTTACCTGGACTATGGTTACAGGTAGATACAAGGTCATACAGGTGGTGTAGCTTACCTGGAGTAAGATTACAGGTAGATACAAGGTCATACATGTGGTGTAGCTTACCTGGAGTAAGATTACAGGTGGATACAAGGTCATACAGGTGGTGTAGGTTATCTGGAGTAAGGTTACAGGTGGATACAAGGTCATACAGTTGGTGTAGGTTACCTGGAGTATGGTTACAGGTGGATACAAGGTCATACAGGTGGTGTAGGTTACCTGGAGTAAGGTTACAGGTGGATACAAGGTCATACAGATGGTGTAGGTTATCTGGAGTATGGTTACAGGTAGATACAAGGTCATACAGGTGGTGTAGCTTATCTGGAGGATGATTACAGGTGTATACATGGTCATACAGGTGGTCCTTCAGCTTACCAAAGGGGAAATTTGATTAATCTTCACCAACAACCAACGCCTGCCATAGCCAAGGAACAACTCTCTCAATGGAAATATTGATGTTTTAACTTTGTCTGGATTATCATAGGAAGTGATATAACGCAAAGGCTATTATGCCTGGAACATTGTGCCTGAATTTACTTTTGGATTATGTTACCTGTGCATTAGGCCCTAGAGGTATGTCATGTTTCTACCAATGGTTACATGATAGGACAGGGCTCGCCTCGATCTTCTTTTTGTCTGCTTGTTTCAATATTTATCTGGCAGCAAATGGAATATTGAGTCATGGTCTTAGTCTTCACTTCAAATAAGTGGTAATATATGGTTGATGACAGTGTTTTATTCGTCAATGTCAAATTCTAGCAGAATTCTGCTTCCGTGTCAGAAATACTTTCAACATGACCCAGAAATCAGTTTTTATACAATCAAAACACTAGAAACTAGGTCGACTGTGTATTGCCTGTGAGCAATATCACATCAGTTACTGACCAGCTAAACAATATACAGAGCCTATGTTATATCTATGGGCTCAGCATATCGAGGGTGAAATAAAGGCTACTGTTTACTTTTTTAAAAATAACTATATAGGTGTAACATTACAAACCTTTCACTCACCCTAGCAGGCGACCGAAATACAGGTTTGTTTGAAGTTAAATTTCTTGACCAATAAGGCAGATTTTAAAGTCTTTATCAGAAATTGAAATATAATGTAAGTATGGCGGGGTAAGTTATAAAATGATAAGGGAGAGTAATAATAATTATACAAAGTAGGTTATAAGTAATAATTGAATTTGTATGATGTACCAAGGTAGGGTGAGGTAATGTAGGTTGATTGGAGGGGCGGGTTGGAAATTTGTTATATTAAATATGGAGGTGAGTTTTGTAAGGGTATGGACAAGAAGGAAGAGAGCGGGGTTATGGGGGAAGCGTCTAGATACTAATTATTACCAGTTATGGACTAGGTTAGATGTAGGTCCTACAAGGGGTACACCACACCTTAAGAGGGGTATAGTCTATTAATCTTGAAATATAAAACGTAATCTTTCCTAAATGATATGATACCACTCATATGCCTAGAAATTATGTATAGAAAAGGAAGCTTAAAAAGGTTATACATTGAGAGAATATAATTCAGTTATTTTGTGTTAATCGAAATTCATGTAATAACCTAGAAATAGTCTCACATTCACAATTATTACAGTTATACTCTAAAGAGCTACTGTAAATAATGTCATTCTAATATATCCGGAGATAAGGGTGTGTGTTTTGGGGAAGACCAGATATTTCTACTCTTTCCGGAGATAAGGGGTAGAAAACGGGAAAAAGCCATCCAAATCCTTGAAAAGGGGGGGGGGGGTCTAAAATTGATGCTATTTCCGGAGATAAGGGGTTGTTTTTGAAATTAGGGAATGAGCCTATGTGTCTATCTAATATTCTGAGTGGGGTGGCCGGGTCGGCGGTACAGCCAGAATAAACCCCAAATTCCGAAATTATTAATGCTTTCAAAAAAGCCGGAGAAAAGCAGCTTTTAATTTAAAGGGTTCAAATCCGGTGGCCGGAGATGAGCATTTTAGAACCCTCAAAGGCCGGAGAGTTGGCAGCCCTGTTTAATGATTAAATACATCATGGGCCTATGAAAAACAATATTTACAACCCCCGGATCCTATCATCTAGGTTCTGAAGAAGCATTGATATCGGCCAGGAAAATCACTAAAATGGGCCTGGAAAGACAAGACAGTGCACATTGTTTTAGTTATCTACTGGAATTGTTGGAAAAAACCGCAAGAAAACGCCCATCTAAGGTTGGTCATTTCTACCGACACATTTTAACATTTCGGCCGGGTCTGGCCTTCGTCAGGAGAATCTAATGGAATTATTGTTGGTTGAGGTGAATATATATATATGATAAGTATGTCCATACTCTGCCAAATACATAAATAGATACAGTATTTCATTAGCTCATACAATTTGGCATATCTTGGTCATAGTTTCTGGGCCAAGATGGTTTGATTCACTGGGCCGACTTGGCCTACCCCTTGGGCTTGGCCGAGCTGGCCTAGGCCGTGGGCCGACGAGGCTCAGCTGCCTGGGCGGGTGCATAGGTGTGTGTGTGTGGGGGGGGGGGGGGGGGGGGGTCGCCTTTAGTGTTCTAGCCCCTCCGTATCCCAGTCACTAAAGATATTCCAAGACTTGACCCTGTAAATTATTTTTTCATAGACCCATACAGAGTGTAGAACCCCGACGGAAAAGACAGAAGGGAGAGGGATTCATTTAATGGACTAGGTCTAGGTCTCCAAATTATTGTTGAAGGACTACAACATACTACAGAACTCCCCAGGAATCAAAATCAAATTACAGACCTAACCTGTCCTAATCCAAGTCCCGAAAGCACTTGTTTTGAAAGCAAATCGACTCGGTCACAAAAAATGTTTCATGAGCGGAGGTTTTCGGTTGCGAGCCAGAGTGAAACTCAGTTCAAATTCGGAGCCTACACCTAGAAGTAATGCTCATGGGAAGTGACAGGACACAACTGGATCATGATGATAACAATTTGGAACTCACCTTCAATGTCCAGTGAGTAGCGGCTGCGAGTTGCGTCTTGGGGTGACGATTATGATTTTTGTTCAACATTATTAAGGATATTTTGTTTTTCAAATGACCAGAAATCCCCCGATCTGACCCATTGCAAAAGCCACCCGCCGTCCCGTCCCCCCGGCCGTCTCGTCCCGGCCGTGTAGGCTGACTGTACAGCTCTACACGGCCCAACAAGTAGAGGATGAAAAAATAAAAATTTGGGCTCACGACCAGCCTTGAACTCCCAACCCTTAGGTCTGGAGTCCAGCGCCTTGGCTCGTAGCTATCAGCGGTAGTCGGGAGTGCAGTCCTTCATTCCAGGAGTCATACGCCTAGGGTGACTCATGCCGAGTGAGTTTTAAATAGAAAATGTACTACAGGTAATAGAATTCGTAAGTTAGCTAAGATTTTTCTTCATAATCGTGTCGAGGGGATCAATATCTACGGGAATCAGTCACTGGTTTGGGGCCTGCAAGTTGTTTTCTATGCAAACAGGTCGATATTGCCTGGGTCCCGTACTATGTTCCTTGTCAAACCTGACTGGCCTGATGTCACTCATGAAAGGTTAAAAAGTAGGCCACGGCCTAGGCCGCGGAATTGTGACGCTTCGTCAAGTAACTCATGTACACATATATATCACAGATCGGCGATAAAACAATGGTTTATTCGGTCCTTTTGGAGGTCAGAGGAGCGGTGGCAGGAAGTCATTACCGAAGCTGCATTTGTAACCATGAATCTGATTGGCCGAGGCCGCAGCCGCCCGAAGCCACTTGTAAGATTAGCGCTGGTTTTGTCCGACGTCTAGGGCCCTTTCAGACCTCAGAGCCACGCTTCAAAGGTGACAGTCAGCGAACGAAGGTTGGACTCCTGATCCCCGGGACCTGTGATCCCCGGGACACGTGATCCCCGAGTCGGACGCGTGATCCCGAGCCTCGGACGCCTGAGTCCGAGCATCGGACGCGTGATCCCCGCGGGATCGGATGCCTGAGTCCCGGCATCGGACGCCTGAGTCCCGGGCTTTCTACCTGGGAATAACGTTTGCAAATTAGTCAAGAAAAGTGTACCGCCTTGAATTGGATTGTTCTAATAGTTTGGTTATATTTCTGAACGCCTAATATTGTTTTTATATATACAAATGAAGCATTGTCGTGAAAACGGCCCTCCCAAACCGCCCGGGAATCCCGATTACTAAACTATATCTAGCTGCTTGGCACACGCCAGTTACGAGTCCCGTTCTCGTTCAGACATTTTGCTTTGAGTTTATCTGCTCAGGTCGTATGGGTTCCACCAACCCAATGACCATGCAGCAGACAATAAGATTTTAGCAGAAGAATCTATATTTCGTTACCTTTTTAATGGAATAAAATTTAATGATAATCCCGGATTTTCTACCTGCAACAGGCTATGTCAGGTTTGTTTTTCTGATCGGAGGGCTTCCCCGACCTGCCGCTATATAGGACTAGTAGATCCTACCTGGCCACTCGTCCTGTGGGCGAGTGGAAATTTTGGGGGAATTTAGACCCTTTTTACCTACTCTAACAGGCCTACCGAAATATTGCATTTGAGAATGCATAGCAATTCCATAGCATAGATTCCATTTCCCCGTGTCATTTCCCCGTGATTTTAAGGTTTCCAAGGAATGCGACACAGAAAATACTTTAAGTCCACTTCAGACTCACGTAGTGAAGGTGCGTCCGACACAGAAAATACTCTAAGTCCACTTCAGACTTACATAATATTCGCAATTTTTTATTGTGTGGACGGGGATCACGCATCCGATGCTTGGACTCAGGAGTCTGGACTCAGGCGTCCGAGGCTTGGACTCAGGCGTCCGAGGCTTGGACTCAGGGGTCTGAGGCCGGGGAGCGCGCGTCGGGGATCACAGGTCCTGGGGATCAGGCGTCCGACCACGCAGCGAACACTGGCGCTTGAATGAGAGGGAAACGCCTAAAGACATAGTTAGAGCGAAATTCCGCCAGCACGCAGACCTACGACAAAAACTGGTAAATACACCACATACAAACTTCTATGAAATGACCTTAGACAAGAAATGGGGTGTGGGCAATAAACTTTACGACCAGAAATTCGACCCAAACAATGTCGTCGGCGACAATGTCTTCGGCCAGATACTGGCCAAGCTAAAAATAGAACTTGATGGTGGGGCGTAAATATCAGTAGTATCATGATTGTATTGGCCTGCTCCTCCCCCCGCCCATGTGTAAACCATATATTTACCAAGCCTGTACCTTGATATGTTCCAGATAACTCGGTGCAATGCCTGGAAAACTGCATGCACATGGTATTTATAGTAGGGGATTCTCGTGTGCTACACATAGAGCCACACCTGGATGCTTTCCTTACCGTAGCTGACTGCAACAACGTGCAAGTGTTATCTTATTCAAGTGCTTCATTGAAGCTGAGTGCGCACTTTGCGTATGACAATATAGTTAGGGAAAAACCCAACCTAGTAATATTCACCTCAGGTCTCTGCACTATGACCAGAAAGGATCGCATTACCAAATCAGTAGATCTAGTAACAACCAATGGAGATACCGCCGTGTCAACCTACCAAGAGCATACCCAGCTAGGAAGTGAGCTCATGTAGATCTCACTATGAGCTCAGAAACTTCTCATGTATGTGATATCAGAACTATGAGGTCTGGGTGAGATGTTTGTGATCTTGCATATGTGATCTCACATGAATGGTTTCAGTGTGATCTAAGTGTGAGTTCACAAGTTCTAGCTCACATTTAGCTAACAGCTGTGATATCTCAGTGAGCTCAGAAACTTCTCATAGATGTGAGATCAGAACTATGAGGTCTGGGTGAGATGTTTGTGATCTTGCATATGTGATCTCACATGAATGGTTTCAGTGTGATCTCAGTGTGAGTTCACAAGTTCTAGCTCACATTTAGCTAACAACTGTGATATCTCATTGAGCTCAGAAACTTCTCATTGATGTGAGATCAGAACTATGAGGTCTGGGTGAGATGTTTGTGTTCTTGCATATGTGATCTCACATGAATGATTGGTTTTTGGCAACATTGGTAGAGTGCCAATTTTTGAGACATTCAACCCACTAGTTGTCGGCCATCCTGTGCCAATGGAAAATAAGTACCCCCCCCCCCACAATTGTAGCTCCATGTCTCTAGTTTCCGTAAATACCAAGGACAAGTCAATCCGGCCAGAAATAAAGGCTGTAGCAGTGTTTTTGTGAGGCCATGTTTGGTGGAAATATAAAATCGCCCATTATCGCCATGCCGAACGTCCCGCCGATCAGACATGCTTGATTGTTTCCCCGTCTGGAGCAAGTTTGAGACATAGATGAGCATTGCCATTTAAAAGACTGGGAGAATACATGTTTATCTCTAGATCCTGCAAATCTCAAAAGTCTGTGTGTGTGGGGGGGGGGGGGGGGGGAAGGGTGATTTATTTGAGCCCAGATTTGGGCAAGACTTGCAAAAACGGGAAGGTCTTAAAAGGAGACAATGGCGTATCTTGTTTGTGACTTAAACGAATTTCTGCTGGTGTGGGATTGGCCCATTCATACACAAAACTTACAAATAAATGACTGCCAATGTCTCTAGATCATGCAGGTCTTTAGTTTGAATCGATACGAGCAAGTGGAAGGAAACCAGAGACCAAAAGGTGATGGAACCTCCAACCGGGCCAAGAGGAACATGTTTTCTAGATTTGTCTAGACTTGTCAAAAAATGGAACAGTCGATTTTGGGAGCTTTGCAGGCAGCTAGGACTTAGATTTTTGAGTATGACATGAAGCGGGCCCTGTTCTACGCTGATGCTAAAGGAAATTCTATTCCGAGCATTCCTTCATTTTCAAAAGAAAGGATCCGTTTTGGGTTGCAAAGTGGGTAGAAAGAGTTAGGCTTTTTAGTTACATGTCTATGGCAGAACAAGTGAAAAATTCGACTTTTTTCTGGTGGCCCATAGAAATTTTGTGAGATATTGACCTAGTCCAGTTTTTTCCCCTCTTTTCAAATCTGGCCTCCAATTTTTTCTATTGGTGGCAGTACCGTAGAACCTGGCTTTCACTAGGTGCCCTCACAGGTTACTACATGCCATTTACAATTTCTATTAGAACAAAAGTCTCACTAGTATTACTTATATGAGGCATTTATACCTTATAGATATTACACTTTATAAACATGGGAATATTGAAAGCAATGAAATCAATACTTTATTTGTATAACTTACCTGCTTGATGTTGAAAAATGGATGAGAAACTCTGAAAAAGTCAAGCAAAGGGACTGCATATAATATGCAGTCTCTCCTTGAATGCTCTTGGGTGAAATGCTTCTGTGGAGAAACTTTCTACCTTAGCACTGAGCACAAATCTGCTGTTTAGAAGCTGATCAGTAGTGCAAAGAACAAGTCTAGTCTTGTCATCTTATTGATTAATAAGAGTGAGTTTGTGTAAGAGTTGTGTTAGTTCACATTATGAGGCCATTGTGACATTAGATATTGAACTCACCATGAGATCATAGTATGAGTATACTGTGAGGTCACATTGAGAGATCATATTGATGCCACTGTGAAGTTACACTTTGACCTCACCCATGAGGTCATACTATGACCTCACAGTGAGATCATACTTATGACCTCACAGTGAGATCATAGTATGAGTATACTGTGAGGTCACATTGAGAGATCATTTTGTTGCCACTGTGAAGTTCCACTTTGACCTCACCCATGAGGTCATAGTATGAGCTCACTGTGATAAATATTGTGAGCTCTCAGTGAGCTCACTGTGGTCACACATTCTTAGCTGGGTATGTACCAAGTTGATAATAGATAACGCCCAGACTGAGGAAAATGAAAACACTTTTCTATTCAAACCTATTGGTGATGATGAGTTACTAAAAATAATAAGGCTGATGCCTTCATCGAAGGCGTCAGGAATCGAGAATATACCAACATGGATACTGAGGTTAGCCCTTACAATACTATTACCCCAGTTAAAAAAACTACTTATACTTACACAATACGTTTCAATCATCCGAAAGACTGGAAACAAACCAAAGTCACACCAGTATTTATGGCGGGGGAGCACACCGACCCAGGTAACTACCGACCCATATCCACAATACAATTACCAGCCAAGATCTTAGAGAAAGTTACATATGCTCAATTAATTGAACATTTAGATGACAATAACATGCTTTATGAGCACCAGTTTGGCTTTAGAGCAGGGAAGTCCACTCAAGACGCACTCGTCACCTACTTGTCTGAAGTCTATACCCAAATAAATAGTGGGAACATTGTTAGGGCGGCCTACCTCGACCTAAGGAAGGCATTCGACACAGTAAACCATCAACACCTCCTAAAAAAACTTCATACCTTTGGTATCAAAGGGAAGGAACTGCAATGGTTTGGCAACTATCTTCTAAATAGGCAACAACAAGTTAATGTCAATAGAACCACATCTGGACAACTACCTGTCACATGTGGGGTCCCCCCAGGGGCCCGTATTATTCAATCTCTATATAAATGACTTACCAAACTTTATTAAAGAATGCAAAATCCAAATGTTCGCGGATGACACCATTATTTACAGCTTTAGCCAAAATCCACCTGAGGCTACCCAAAAGCTACAACGAGACCTTGACTCACTGAGTCGCTGGTGCCAAAAGTATAAAATTTCATTAAATTACAATAAGTCAAAAGTACAAACCATTTTCCCCAAACCAATCCTTAGGTCGAGGTGGAAAACTCAAGGTCTTTCATCCCTACCAGAGCATGTTGTCAAGCTTGGAGGGACAGTGTTGGAAGACATAGAAACGTACAAATATTTGGGCACGACTGTGGACTCAGGATTGAAATTTAAAGACCAAATAGACAAATTGACCAAAACAATGAATTATAAATGTTGGCAGTTCTCCAAATTAAAAGACAAAATTCCTAAAAACACAATGTTAATGATATACAAAGTAATGGTGCTTCCTATTTTAGACCAGGCCGATATATTCCTTGAATCTCACTCAGTAACAGACCTCCATAGACTTCAAATATTGCAAAACAGAATATTAAAAATAATCTACCAAGTCCCTGCTCGTCAAAGTGTTAAAGACTTGCATGTGGAGAAGAGGCTCCTCCCTCTAATGTACCGTAGGCGATTACACCTCCTACAGATGGGCCATAGAATGGCACAAAATCCAAGAAACATTGACTTGCGTTTAATTAACACGAGAAATTTTGTAAATGGTAGAAAGATTCTGAAACACCCAGCCCCCCCTGAAAAACGAACAAGTCAGGAAATCCATACTTAATACAATTCCCTATTCAGGGAATAAACTTCCAACTATGGCCCATCTAACCCTCGATAAGCAGAGATTTAAAAATTTGGCCAGGTCCACCCTTATATGGAACGACGTATATTTTATTCACCACTAACACAGTAACTACCTTATACATATATTGTAACTTTGAGTTAAAAATGACATCTGTAAAAAGCAAAAACCATATTCAAAGCAACTGTATTATTGAATATTGAAAACAGTCATAGCATAGCAGAGAGCCGACAGCCTTCATCAAACGCTGCGGTATTGTTCTTTGCTACAAACATTGTAATGCAGCATAAGGGTTAAGAGTACCTCCCATCCGCTGGAGATTCTCCCTTCACAGCAGTCCAATGACTGAAATAAAAAGTTTTTCCATTCTATTCTATTCTATTCTAAAATCTAGTCATCCAAGCTCTATACCCAAGGAGGGCATATGAGATGTGCTTTATCAAAATGAGTCCCATGTCGGCAAAATCGATTTTGGAGTTAGCTATTGGATGGGTAAGCAGCAGGAAAGAGCTTTCCAATGATGTATAGAGCTTAATTTTAGGCCTATTAGGTATATTTCTACGGTTGCGGTGAGTATTTAAGGGACGCGGTTACTGGAGGAGCCGGATACTGAGATACAGACGTTCAATGTTCGGCGAGTGACCTTCGGCGCGCCGTCCTTAGTTACGGGCATTTGTTATCAAGCGATTTCTATGAAATTTGGGACACCCTTTACTAACTACCATAGCCATAAAATATACCAAATTCAGTTCATTTACTTATTAACTTATTATTTTATCGCGCGATGAAAATTGGGTTAAATTTGGGCAAAATACATTTCTAGGAGACTTTTGTGGGATTTATGTTGGACACGTTGTCATGCAAAATGACCAATTCATATGAATGGATTTTTCTCAGGTATTTAATATAGACTAGTGTTATATAGGCATATAAGCCTCCCCCACACCTCCCATTGAGGTGTAAGGTTACTAACGTTAATGAATATGTATGTATACTACCAGGAGCGCCCAAGCTTCGATACCATTAAACACTCATACAAACACTACCATCGTGTGAGGGTCATTCTTACCTTTTCTCTATATTATCATTACAATAGCTCTTTAGGACTATATAACATATTGGTGGAGATACCCTATAAGATCCTTTTATGGAACATAGGTCGCATTTAAATAGACAATCAAAAACAACACGAGGATTCAGCAAATATTCGGAATTATTCACGAAAAACCCGCCTAACCTTCAGCATCTAAACTCACACTCCCCACGACCGGGGTTATACAAGCCTCAGACTCTCAGCAAAGACGGCAAGGCCTCTATTCCAAGGAAAATGGTACTGACGGCGGAGGAAGAAAAGCAACTAAGGGATGCTAAGGAGAAGGCAGAGCAGGATCTGCTCGCAGAGAAGCAACGACATGACCAGGTAATAGAGCAGTTGAAACAGGAGAAGCTCAAGGAAGAGTTAAAGCAGAAACAATCGGAGGAAGAGAAGCTCACGATGGAGGATGTGGATACCGCCTATTATAGAGGCCTGGCAGACGCCATGAAGAATTTATCCATCGAACACCAAACGGCTATGCAAGGTCAGCAAGAGATGTTCAAAACAACGATGAGCGATTTGGTAAGGGAACTAGCGAGAAGCCTGGGACATAAGGACAATGAGAAACAAGTACAGCCGGCAATCCTGAAAATGTTTGCCTCGCCCCCAGAGGTATTCTCGCAACCAACGGCGATGGTATCTGCCGGCAATTTCTTGGACAATTATAATGCCTATACGAGCCATGTGCAATTGCCCAAGGCCATGAAGATAGAAGGATTGAGAAAGTTTCTGGCTGGCGATGCAGAAGCATATTTTCTACAATATAGAGCAGCGAGCCCAGAGAAAACATTTGAGGATTTTTCTCCTTCGTTTATGGAAAAGTTTAAACACTTACCGTTTGAGGAGAGAATCAATGATTACGTGAATAGGGCTCAGGGGGAGGACGAATCCGTACAGGATTACAATAGAGATAAGCTGCTGTTACTGTCCAAACACGGAGAACTGACCGAATCGTTGAGAACAGACCTATATTGCAGAGGGCTAAAGGAATATCTCAGAAAGATGGTTCTGGCAGAGGCCCCAAATACAGCCATAAGTGCTTCGAGACTGGCAATTAGGTACGAGGTGGCTTATGAGGCATTTCAAACAAAGGCTGGAGAGACGAGGAAGGAAGTATTCTATGTAGCTGACAGCAGGGGAAGATCAGGATATGACAGGAGGGACCAAAAGAAAAATGGTCACTATAGTAAGGAGAGGAAATCTGGTGATAGATATCAAAACTACAGTAAGGATGGCAGGTCAAAGTCTAAAGACAACTACCAAAGACCACACAGCAAATCCAGTGAAAGAAGGAACTCCAGCAAGCCCAGAAGTAACAGCAGGGAATCGTGGAGACAACAGGAGGAGAGACCAAGATCAAGCAGTCGCAACAGGTCTAACAGCAAGGAAAACTGGAGGAACAACAGGTCTAACAGCAAGGAAAACTGGAGGAACAACAGGTCTAATAGCAAGGAGAACTGGAGGAGCAATTCCAAAGACAGAAGTCATTCGAATGGAAGGTCATCAGGATACAGACCTCCTACACCTCACCCCAGAAGTGAGGAAAACTAGATACCCATGGCGAAAACAAGGGCTATCGCCATGAGGATTGTGAAAAAGACCCTAATGTGTGCATTAATGAACTATTCGGACAGACCCAGGAGGAGGATGCAGTATTGACATTGACGCCAGGTAAGGGAGATCCCATTTCTATTGGTCTAAATAAGGGTTGTATTGTGTTGGAACTGAGTCATTACAAGATACCAACTTTGGTTGACACAGGAGCAACTCTGAGTTGCATTTCTGGGAAATTTTACAAAGCTTTGTTGAGGAGAGATGTTATACTCTTCTCAAGAAACTGTCATATCAAGGTTTATATTGCAGACGGTGGAGCACAAAGCGCCAGAAAGCAGATCAAAATTAAATTCAGGATCAGGGAAAGATGGTTTTCCCATTGGTTCACTGTAGTCCCTAAGCTGGACAGGTCGATGATAATCAGATCCGAATTCTTAAGAAGCAATTCTGCTAAATTAAAATATAATGCACAAAGACAACAGATTTACACAATAAGAGCTAGGCGACGATATGTCATACCTCCTAGATCAGAATTGGAGGCTACAAACTATGTGGTTTCATTTGAAGATATATCAGATACGATCGGTATAACAGAAAATATGAAGCGAAAAACGAGAGTTCCTTATATGGTGAAACGGGTGCTTGCTAGGCCCCAGGGACCTAATGGTTTGATACGTACATGTGTATATAATACTAGCAGGGGATATAGAGTTATTCCTAAAGGTTCTATCGTTGGTTTGTATTGTATTAAAACTGAAAACGATTTTGTATCCCTAAATAACATCGAGTCGGTGAAGGGGAACACAGCTATTGAGATTGAACAAAAACAATCCGATAAGGGTAAGGGACTCGAGCCAACAAAATTTGACATAGGTGAACAGCTGTCGCCGAGTCAGAAGGAGCAGACGGGTAACTTGCTAAACAGATATGAGAATGTATTCGTCGGCAGTGATAAAGTGTTGGGTTTAACGACCAAATACGAACACCCCATAGAGTTAAAGGCGGAGTATGTGCCAAAACAATTTCGGAGCTATAGGATTAATCCTAATATTAGAAGAGAAATGAAGCAGATTTTAGACGAACAAGTTGAGCAAAATATTATAGAAAAGACAGATGAAAATTTGGAATTCACTAGCCCCGCTTTCTTAGTAGAAAAGGGCAGTTCTAAAGAGGGTAACAGAGCTTATAGGCTCGTTACAGATTTCAGGCATCTGAATTCTCAGGTAAAAAGTCAATCAAAATCATTTCCTTGTGCAGAAGAATCCTTGCAAAATGTTGGGGAATTGCAGGGAAAGTTCTTCAGCAAGCTGGATTGTTTTGGGGGTTTTAACCAGGTCCCAGTTTGTAAAGAACATAGGAAATTGAGTGCTTTTAGCACCCCCTTTGGGAACTACATTTATAAGGTTATGCCTATGGGGCTGAAAACATCTCCAAAAGCTTTCCATGGGGTCGTGGAATCACTGTTGAAAGATCTACCGTCAACAATATGCTACATCGACGATGTATTGCTGGCAAACGCCAAGTGGGATGACCACTTGAGAGATCTTGAGAAAATATTTAAAATTTTTCTGGAGGCGAATATACTGTTCAAAAAGCAAAAATGTTCTTTTGGATTACCCAGGGTACCTTTCCTAGGGTTTATGGTAGACGGAAGAGGTATAGCTCCGGATCCGGAAAAGGTGAAACCAATTGCAACCTATCCGGCACCAAAGAATGTGAAAGATCTTAGGGCTTTCAATGGTCTGGCCAACTATTACAGATCATTTATTTCAGATTTCAGCACGGTAATGCAGCCTCTGTACCAGTTGACTAAGGCAAAAGTCAAATATATTTGGTCGGAG
This sequence comes from Sthenelais limicola, assembly GCA_942159475.1. Classification (NCBI taxonomy): domain Eukaryota; kingdom Metazoa; phylum Annelida; class Polychaeta; order Phyllodocida; family Sigalionidae; genus Sthenelais; species Sthenelais limicola. Next base: position 50,937,817 of record OW804098.1, read on the forward strand.
GAGTGTCAGAGGGCTTTTGAGAAAATCAGACGTTCTATTTGTACTGAAGCTGTGCTGAAATACCCAGACTATAGCATCCCTTTCATAATAACAAGTGATGCAAGCTCAATAGCCCTAGGGGCATCGCTCTGGCAGCCTGATAGAGAAGGGTTTTTGAGACCAATTGCATTCGCAGGTAGAGGGTTAAATGCAGCCGAGATTTCATATTCAACAACGGACCGTGAGCTGATAGGTACGAAATTTGCCCTAGAGAAATTTAAACATTATGTGGCTGGCTCAAAATTCAGAATTCTGACGGACCATGCAGCTTTACTGGCCCTAAATGCGAAGCAAAATTTAACAGGAAGGATGGCAAGATTAGTAGAATTTTTCAACCAGTTTGATTATTCCATTGAGCATTTGAAGGGCCGTCTAAACATCACAGCTGATGTTTTGAGCAGAAGGGAATACCCAGTGGAGAAAATAGTGGCAGAACCGAAAGAGGAGTCAGAAAAGAGGCAGATTTCTTTCCATCCCATAGATGCCGTAAAATCGTTCAGGGAAGATGATTACCTGGAGAATTATCCAATTAAAAAGCATAAGTACAGGTCCATTTTAAAGCAGGAAAGTTATCGTATTGAAACAGCTGTGAAAAAACCGACAGGGTTATCAGATAGGGTCGCAGTCTCGTGTCATGAAGGTGACACGCCCCCTGAGGCGTCAATTGATAAGGACCATATCAGCCACGCCACCGTGATGGCGGTAACCACCCGTGAAACAACAAGAGCTGGTACTGTCAACAGCAAATTAAAAGCTGGCCTCATTGAGGAGGATAAAACTATAAGTAATGCAGGGGGAAAGAAAAATGAGAATAGCAAATGTTCAGGGAAAAGAACAAGTTCACATAGGAATACTGACAGATTTTTCTATGGTACATCGAACCCCGAAATAGATTGTCCTTTGGATACTGTAGAGCTGAGGCAAGAACAGGGTGACGACCAGTTTTGTGCTCAAATGAAAGATTACTTGAATGATCGAAAGCTGCCAGAAAATAAAAAGCAGGCAAAGGAAATATTGAATAGTCACGAGCAATATTTTTATAACAATGATATTTTGTGCAGAGTGCCAAGATCAGCTGGTGGGAGAAGGTTTGAGAGTGAAATTCAGTTGGTCGTACCAAAGTCGTGTGTGGATAAACTAATGAAGATTACACATACTAGACCTTTGGGGGGCCATATGGGTATTATTAAAACTTTGACAGCCATCCGGCGAAATTTTTTCTGGCCATCGATGGTGAAAGATATTAACAATTACATCTCAACTTGCGATCCGTGCCTAAGGGCTAAGAAGATGAAGAACCCCATCAAACTCCCGATGACTATCAGAGATAGATCACCTGCACCCTTTTCTCATCTAGTAATCGATGCTATGGGTCCAATGACCACTACAACAAGTGGTAATAAGTATATACAACTGTGTTTTGATTTTTATAGCCGTTTCGTCATCGGCTGGGCCTGCAAGGCTATTGATGCTTCAAGCCTGAAGCGAGACTTTTACAAAAATGTGATCTGCAGAGTGGGAGTACCTAGCAATCTGTTTTCAGACAATGGAGCCTGTTACATATCAAGTGAATTCAAGGATTTTTGCAAATCCTTTGGAATTAAGCAGGTTTTCTCCAGTGCGTATAGGGCTCAGACTCAGGGATTATGTGAGAGAGGAAATCAGAGCACAATAGAACATATACGGACATTTATTTCCAAAAACCAGCGTGATTGGGATCAGTACCTAGAATCGATTCTTTTCGCCCTTAACACGACCGACAGCTACAGCCTGGCTTGCACCCCGTATATGATGGTCCATGGCCGGGATGCGGTAACGCCCAGCGACGTAGCGCTCGGTATGATTACCGAAGAAAATAAATCGGTGAAAGAACATCTATTAGATATAGTTTCAAGGCAGAAACGAGCTGCCAGGAAAGCTTCAGAAAGTCTAGAGAAAACACAGGAGAAAATGAAGACCAGGCACGATTCCACACTAAGAGAGGGAAATATAGAGCCTGGTACCATTGTGTACGTGAAGGTCCATCGATTGATGGACATGAATTGCTTGAAGAAGCTCCAAGACGTTTTTTGTGGGCCCTATTTGGTTAGGAAAGTTAATAAATGCACCGCAAAGTTGAGGAGGATGAGCGATGGGCAAGATTTGAAGAGAAACGTACATTTATCACATCTCAAACCTGTGAGAAGCAACTTGACCGATGACTTTTTGAGGAAGCTGGACAGGGAATTCGATCTAGATGCATTAACATACAACCTGGAAGAACAGGTTTCAGATACCCCAGCTGTCGGGAGAGGACAGGTTTAGTTCCCATATTATTTTAAGGAGAGACTGTGAGTGGAATTGTAATCAGTGAATGTTAATTTAGTCGCTTTGTCCCGTTCCAAGGGGAGAGAGGAGAATATGAGCTTTTATTCCAATTTCACTAATTATTCATTGCCTTTGTGTGGGGAAAAGTTTGGTCATCGAGGGCTGTATCACATGCAATGTCATGATCTGTTCTCAGTAGGGAAAAAGGGTGGTCCATGCACTCAGAATTTAAATCAGGCAACAGGTGGGTACAGGAAGAGTTTGTGAAATCCACACACATGGGGGTGACATCTGACTTTAGATTAATATTAATGAGACCTGGAGAGGACATCATCGGCTATGGAATCTCCTGGGAAAAGTCAAAATGTTGTCACTGTATAAGAGCCCTATCCCTCAACTCAGTTACAAAGCTTTTAGGCTTCAGAGGGATAGGACCTACCCGTGGAAAATAGCAAACATCTTCTCTGTAAGAGCTCAACCCTCCTGCATCTAGCCTAGGATTAAGCTGGACCAGCCACAATGCCTGGCACCATTTTAATATGGTAGGTTATTTTCCCTGATATCTGCTCGCCTGAATTGGTATTTATTGCCATTTTTGTTCAGGTTACCAAGCTTTCCTTACTTGTGACATTATATTAGGGGCTCGGTATTGAGTGAATCGGATAACAATGGTTTAACTTGTATTTTTTCTTTTTCACCCAATAGGGCTGCGATTGTTTTCGTATACGCCGCTCAGGCAGACTATACATTTCGGCAAAACTATGGTGTCGTGTTTAAACAATTGCCCGGAAGGCTAAACACACGAGTTGGCACGCACACCGTCACCCTAAAATTGCAATTAGATATTCCCAGACCCAGCAGCCACAGGTTGAAGCGTGAGGAACCATATCATTCCCTTAATTCGACTAATATAAAGGTATCCGAGTTCCATGATCTGCTATTGAAATCAAATTTGGACACATACGGAAAGATTGATAGAGTTTTACACAGCTTTAGACACACCAGAACAAAGCGAAGGGGGGTCCAGATCATTGGAAACGTATTGAGAGAGACAATAGGAGTGGCGACAGAGCCTGAGTTCAATCTTTTGGCTTCGGATATGGCTGAAATTATAAAAGTTATGAAGGCATCGGCAGAGGAGAACATCGACAGAGATAACATTATTTTAATTCTGGCTGAAAGATCCCATACACTGGCTTCATTCCTTAATAAACACGTAGAAGAGGTATTTGATATTATTACCAACATAACAGAAGTTACTAAGACGGCTTTTGAGTACACTATTGAGTCACAATCGGTCACCTCCAGCACTCTGAGCAGCTTAATACGACTTACAGAGCAGCTGGCGGGGATAGCTGCTCAATTGCAGTACCAACACGCCTCCAACAAATTGTTGGATGCTTTAATCGAACTGCAGGCAGGAAAATTGCCTGCTCTGATTATGACTAAAGATAATTTGATATCATGTGTGGACGATTTGAGATTAAAATTAGAAGAAAAAGTAGAAAATATTAGACCTTTGGGAAGCTACGAGTATTGGAGATCACAGGCCAGAACGAACATGATGAACAATACGCTTACAATTACTCTGCCTTTGTCATTTGCATATGCTCAGTACTACTACCGGCTATATGAGCCTATCGCGTTGCCAATTCCGATTGACGCTCAAAATCACTCAGGAATGGGATATACTAAACTAGATATGCCAGAACACATCGTTCTAGGATGGGGCTCAAATAGCCAACATTATTTAATTTCCTCACGCAGAGAACTGGGCGACTGTGTAACAATGAGCCACGATATCACGTGTCCAGGAGGCATACTGGAATTTGACATGGATGGAAAGTCATGTCTGGCCGCCATTATGGTGAATAAACGTGACAAGATTATGCGAAATTGTAACTTTAAGACCTTTGTTAGAAGTAGGATAGAATCAACGTATGTACCACTGTCCCAGGGAGAGCATATTCTAATTAACCAAGGGTCTACAGCCATGTTCCATTGTGTCGGTAGACCATCTAGAACAGCTGAATTAGCTGTTTTCTCAATTCTAAATGTTCCTTGTGGGTGCAGCGCCACCATTGGTTCGGCCCACATCATGACTAAACATGCACATTGCAATTCAAAATTAAACAATATCAACATTACCGCTAATGTCAATATGCCACTAGCGTGGGCGTTCAATATTGATATTGGCAACTTTTCAGGCGAGTCAAGGATCAGAAAAATTATACAACTACATTTCCCTTCAGGCAAATCTTTGGAAGAGGCACTTGCTCACGTGCCAAGAGAACTTTTGGACGGAGGTTTGAACACTATCGAGATGGCAAAAGATTTAATAAAGAGAGATCAAGAAATAATCACAGCTTGGAACAAAATAGACTGGGCAGTGGCCGCGTTGAAGAAAAATTCAGCTATTGAATGGTTAGGTTTCATCATTTCCATATCGGCGGGTGTATTATCACTTTATATTTTATACAAATTAAACAGGTTGGCCTTGATCATGTCTGTAGCCCACACCACTGAGGCTTATAACCTCACGAGGCTGGATATGAGGCCGATGAAGGTGGGAGTGACAAGGACAACCCACGCGCCGATGATAGCCGAAAGTACACTGGAGAAGCTAGCTTACAGACCAGACTGGGTGTCTATTGTCTTCTTTGTGCTGGTCGGCTTGTGGATTATTACCAAATTATGGAAATATAGACAGATTTTTATTTCTTGTGTTAAATGTTTAAACCCTTTTAAAGATTTATGTGGCGATTGCTGCACAGGGGTCTGCGGAACGCAGATATTAGACCCTTTGTCTGCCTGGATTATCCTTAAAATCCAGACAGATAACAATATTATTTCTATTCATTTGAGACAAATAATTGTGGAATCAAACTCTCTGAACAGGGCAGCTGCACCCAAAATTACTGGGATTGAGCTGCGGAGACCCTGCTTGTATGGCCACAAATTAGTCATACACTGGGTGGAGAGAATGATTATCCTCAGCAATTCGGAAAAATTCATAATAGATCTGCCTGTTGAAGCGAGCATAACGAGAACGGAATCCGAGCTTATTGAAAGGGCCACAAGGAGGCTGGACACTAGGTACGTGCTGCTGCTAGTATTCGGAAACGGGGAGAGGCTGCAGATCCCATGGATTGACAGTGCAGACGCGGAAAGGTGTATATCTATTTTTTCCTTTTATTAATTCTTAAATACTTATTATTAGTTAATGTCTAAAAAGCTTTACAAAGCGGCCAACTTGGCTGGCAAAGCCGTTTAACTAGGTTGAGTCGGGAGACCGACCGGCCGCTCGGCGACAGAGCATACACGGCACGCGGCCGCGCAAGGCCGGGGAAGCCTCCTCGGGGGCAAGTTGCCGAAAGTTCACAGTAGCATTGTAGTCATGATATATTTTCCGGGCCCGCGGCATTGAAATACACCACCTGTTGCCACTACTCCATAGAGAATACATTGCGCGACTCGCACAGGTGCTCTCTCCGACGTCCGCGCTTTTGAGTTAGGCAGGGCTCGGCCCGCTCGTATTGCTGTCAGGCTAGACGAGGCGTATAGCCAACTCCATTATGTATTATCAGTGCCTGTATTTGGCCGTATGCAAAGATCTTCCAGATCGTTAATATTTTATTTGTCTATCTTAATCTGTAAATGAAAAGCAGAACTGGTCTGATATGTTTTGGGAAGCATTTTTATTTATGTTTTGACTCAGTTCCATATCGCAATTCTCACCCAGAGACCAATGGGACCTTCCTACCGATTGATTGAATGTATTTGGTTAAAAACATGCCATTGGATTTCTTGTTTTCACACGATTTAATGTGCGATTTAAATGTAATTGAATTGCAGTGAGGCATCGACGGACCAACCAGGTGCTACCCTGATGGCCCTTGGGGAAAGCCATGCTTGAGGATAGCATCGTGGACATTGCAATTTCCGCAGACATGCGTCGTCATAACAGGGAGCACTTCCTACACGACCATATTCGTATATACTGCACGGCAGGGACATTAATCGGACATTGATATGTTGTCATATTGCTTGAACTTGCTTTGAAAATATTGGAGTGAAGGCCTCCCAGGCCACTGATTACTGCTTGTCCTAGGGGTCCGCAGTTTGTTCGTATTTAAATCATATTTTAACCTTTACGTAGTCAAAGAGTGAAGGCCTCACAGGCCGATTTCCATGTTGGATTTTATAACCTTTAACAGGAGATATGGATAAAGGGGAGATTTGTAATTCCCACATCTTTATTAATATAGGTAGCCAGCTTTATTTTGTATTTAGGCTGATTCTTTGTCGTATAACTTAAAGAGACGGCAGCATCTACCCATGTTAACCCAGTAGTTTGACTAAAATGTTTTGGGACGAGTGGCACCACCTGGTGGGCATTACCGACACTTCCGCGCCTCGCGGAACGGTAGGCGATGTTGGTGAGCAAACCTCTATACAGGTTGATATACGTCGTTATGGGCGGCATGTTCAAAGGTACATTTTATTAAAATCTATTCTTTTATGTACAAGCGTTGGATGGTGACAGGAAAACGATTGGAATATTATTAATGTTAATCTCTTGATGGTTCATATAAGATGTTTAAGATTCTTCATTGCTTGAGGTCAGACTTGTATATTACAATATGATGTCTATTTAACTGATAAGCTCAAATGTTCCATTTATTACTTGAAAATCGAAAAATACTCGACGATGTATTGCACTGACATTCATATTTCATTCCTTTTCACCTTTAGTCGTATTTTGCGATTAATTCAGGGGGGGGGGAGATTATGTTATATAGGCGTATAAGCCTCCCCCACACCTCCCATTGAGGTGTAAGGTTACTAACGTTAATGAATATGTATGTATACTACCAGGAGCGCCCAAGCTTCGATACCATTAAACACTCATACAAACACTACCATCGTGTGAGGGTCATTCTTACCTTTTCTCTATATTATCATTACAATAGCTCTTTAGGACTATATAACACTAGTAGGGCCACAATATATAAAAAAAGCAGTGCATTTCATTTAATATTTTTTATTTTATTACCCTGTTAACATGAGTATAATAATTCTGTACAAAATTCTTCGGTGCAGTGTTTGCAATATATACATGATAACACACCTATTCATTCTAACAAAACAAAATGTACAACAGTATTCACCAGTAATAAAATCAGTAATAAAATCAGTAATAAAATCAATAAAATAGCAGTCAGTGCCTACCCCTACCCCTCCCCCTCCCTCTACCCCTCCCTGGCCGGCGTTGCTCAACATTTCCCCTCCCCCTCCCCCTACCTCTCTTTGCTGGAGGAGGTGCAACCTCCCCATCAGAAGAAGATTCTGAAGATTCCCTTACCCTGCCCCTTCCCCTTACTGTTCCTCTACCCCTACCCCTGCCCCTACCTCTTGCTTGAGGTTCCTCTTGAGGTTCCTCCTCCTCAGAAGATTCATCACCACCTAATTGTAATGATTCGTCAGAAGAAGATTCCCTTCCTCTTCCTCTTCCCCTTCCTCTTCCCCTTCCTCTACCCCTCCCTCTTCCTCTAGCCCTTCCACTTCCCCTCCCTCTACCTCTTACTGGGGTGACTGCAGGAGCCTGTACAATGTAGCCATCCCCCCCTCCCTGGCCCTTCTTCAGGTACATTTGGTTTGGGGCACATAATGTCTTTGGTTTCTTTGGTACAAAAATCACGAATAGAATTAAAAAGATACCACTGTCTGTATGCAGACAGTCCATGAGAAGGTACAATGGGTGGGTTGTCCTGAGGGACATCACCCACATCAACAGTAAGCATTTTAAAAGTACCACTATTTTCAGGGCCTACAAATGGCCTGAAAGAAATAACACCAGGTTTGTCACTAGAAAATTCAAAATGATGATACCCTTTGATACCTGGAAAAGATTTGGAGAAAGGTGACAGGAATGCCTGCCAGTCGTACAATGGAACAAAAACAGTACCCCTTTCATCACCTACAAGTTGGGCCTGGTTGACCCCCCCTGGCGTACTGCGCTGCACACTGTCTAATGTAATAGACCTGTGCCTTCCAGTAAGGACATGCCACATCAAATAGGCCAAAACATACCGGTTCTTGTTCTGGCCACTACAATTGTCACAGTTAAGATCTAAATCTTTCTCCCCCAGACCATAGTGTTCAAAGTAATGATTCAGATAAGAAATAACTGCATTTGACCCCTTACTGGTGCAATGGCTCTCATCTATAAGGTAGTTAACTTGTCTAGGCATTCCTTCCATGCAAATACCGAACAGGCCTACCTTCCTCAGGGTGAGAAAATAAAGGGGACCTGGTTGCATCGGGTAAGAAGGTAAATGCACTTGTTGTGCAAAGTCAAAACTGAGATGTACTCGAATGTCACATGAGCAAGGGGCATGTTTGCCAAGGGGGGGTTCACCATTGTCTCTGTATGCTTCTTTTGCATCAGCACAATATTTCTGATAAAGAGTTCTCTCGTCTGCTACAGTGTCTTAATGTTTCTGCTGTTTCTTTAACTTGGCAGCTTTCACAACTTCAGGTAAATTAATACTACAAGAAATGTCTCTGTTATTACGCTGGCACTCCCAGCAGAGGTCTGTCATGGGACGACTTGTGACTATTTTAGGAAGATACTTGCGCCATAAATGACCAAAAGTGGAGTAGGCAACAGCCCTATTGCCAGTCTCTTGCATGGCTTGTGTGTAAAGACGATGAACTTCAGCTTTTGTAGAACGGCAGGGGAGAATTAAGATGTTGTCTCTGTGGTGAGAAGCTTCTCTGCCTGGCAAGAGAAGAGCATGTATTTCGGCATAAGATGTGATGAAGTTGATAGTGTTCTTCAGGTCATCTATTGGCAAAGACCTGACAGCACGGTGACCACCACCACGTCATGCACGAGTGACCAGACTATCCTCAGCGAAGGATTTTAGCAAAACTGTCAGCAAGTTTTGGCTAATCCTGCTAATCCTAGAAGTGAAGAGAGAGAAAAGAAATAGAAAAAATTATTAATAATAATTTAATCGTTGGCAAAGGAAAAAATTAAACATAATGCAGGATCGTAAAATGACAATACCAAAATATTGATTCTTAGCAAATAATCATGTTATTATGAATAGCTATCTAATGTTCAGTATTAATGGGCACAACAAGATTCATGATAATACTCTTTTTCTTCTTTTTTACAACTCAAAAACACCTGCCATCTGGGCATATACATTGCTGAATCATCATTGACAATACTCAAATAAATGAAAGGGTAACTTCCTAGTATTATTTTTACATTTTTCTTATTCGGCTCATGAAATATTATATATATTTAGGCACTTAAAAATTCAGAACCATGTAGTTCCTATCTCTCAATATCTAATCACTGAAATATCTCTCTACAAATGATTCACTCTGGTGGTGATTTTCATGAATTACAAAAATCAATAAGGCATAGGCCTACCACATGAAAACTCGAATGAACACTTCATCTAATTTCATTTGAAGTATTAGACACTGCAGATATTAAATACTCAATCAATTGAACATTGTGAACAATATATCCCTATTTAAGACCTGTCTGACGACTGGATAAAACACACCATTTTAATACTGAAAATTTGTCCCTTTTTTCCTCCTGTATGGTTGATAGTTTTTTATCTAATCATTTATTCCTCCAGGCTCAAGTTGAACTTGGAGAAATAGAAAAGTTTCAACTTTGGGGAAGTAAACAGGCCTAATATAATACTGATACGCTTCTTGTTTGGCTCCTAGGAGGGAGAAATCCTTAGCCAATCTCCTCAGTTCCTCTTGGGTTATTTCTTCTAGGTAATCTGTGTTGGTGTCCTTTACTAGCCCTTTCTCAGTAGGCATGACTACATTAGCGTCCTGCTCATCACCTTGAATGAAGATCTCATTGGGTGTAACTCCTTCCTCACTCTCTTCAGTTTCCAGCTGCTGTTCATTGGGCATAACTTCTTCATCCCTTTCTTCAGTTTCCAGCTGCTCTTTGTGGCCCAACAGGCAGAACAGCTGGGCAAACAACTCCTTCTCCCTCTCATATTCTGCTTGTTTCTGCTCATATCCTACTTGGGCCCGCTCATAATCTGCTTGGGCCTGGTCCATCATCGACCTGACTAAAGCAGTTAGGCTTCCACTGGGTTCAGCTTCCATCGTAATTGTTTTGATATTCCTCTTTAGCACTGTTAATTATATATATCACAAGGTGGCGCCACTACTTTCCCACTGCCTTGCTGTCTAGTGTAGTGTTCAGTTGGTTGGTTCTTATAACAATAGATGGCACCACTGGAGTGTCAGTATTGGGATATACAAGCTTGTCAACACACAAATCGGTAATCAATAATTCATTATCATACTGGCCATAAATACAACAGTCTCTTCAAATCAATATGTATATATAGAATCTTGTTTGTCTATCTAGTCCAGTCAAGATTTAATCCTCAAAGGAGTCCAAGTATCAGTAGTAGGCCTATGGCTGCATGTGATAGTGAGCGATAATACCAGATTGTTTATCTCTGCTGATCTACACGAGGTTTGGCGGGTATTGGTTTCTCCTTCCAAATTCACTTTGAAGATAAGCATAAATGTTCTCAATTTTTCACTGTGTATATTCCCAATGGTTTCATAGTAAACCTCTGAAATGTTGAAGTGCTTGGCAATATCCGGAATCTGAAACAAAAGAAGATTTAGGGGAGCTGACTGCTCCAACGTCTTTCTCTCTGTATAGCTACCGGAAGTTCTTCATTCATGATAATACTCACTTGTAAAGGAATTTAAAGGTAGCTTTGCAAATAGGCTTGTTACGCATCCTGTAGTGGCTCTTTGGGTGTTTTCTCTCTCCCTTCCACTGGCGCCCCTTCTTGGTTGGACTGCATCGATCACTGTTGTCAGTAACAGTATTGAAAACGCCAAAGAGTGCCATGTCGAGCTCATCTGAAATGACAGTATAACAATAATGTAAAAATGAACAAGAATATACACTCAACATGCAACTAAAATCAATATATACTTGTAACATACTAAGGTGTGGCAAACAAGTATTCCCAAAACCAGTAACTGGCGACTTAAGTTTCCTTTTCTTCTCTCCTCTTATAAGCTCGTAACACATTTCATATGTGGCAAACGAGGAACTCAATCTGAGTATAATGAATAGAATGTACATAGTATTGAAGCAAATGGTAAGTTGAGAAGGCATGGAAAGAATGTAGTTATCTAACCTTTTTTCTACCGACTAACTGATATGATAATGAGCTCCAATGCTCCAGAAGGAAAAATCATATCATAATGTAATATAATGTAAAATGGCGAGAAAATGCATGATTTACAATTACTAGATAAGAATGTTGACTGAATTCACAGTCCCTCTGATAACAAGCAAGCAAACTGAAGTGCCCCAGTGTAAGTGTACAGTCAATTATATGGTATTCCAATAATCACTCTATGACAGTGGCAAATTGGATACTTTAAAAAATCATTGTATATATAAAGGATTCTTTTGTTGATCACTGAAACGTATATATATGCTAGTTAGTGGTCTCTTTTTCCATAATTTTGGTGAATTACCGCTGCGGGTGGTGCGAACCCCATACTCTGCCTTTAATATCCCACCTCCATAACCTAACAGGCTCTATCTCCGCATTGCCTGTGACCAAAAAAAGAAGCCCAAAATCCTATAATAATAGGTTGAATAAGAATGTCAAGTAAAAAAGGCCTATCCATAGCTCATCTAAACACTCAAAGCCTACCAGGCAAATTTGATCTATTTAAAAATGAAATATCCAATTTATCACCTAAAATAATACGCTTAACTGAAACATGGCTGCATGAAAAAATAACTGACCATGAAATAGAACTACCTATGTATAATATAGAAAGACTAGACTAGGGAGAAGCTATTTATGTAAATTCCAATATAAACTACACACCATTACCACTTATGAATATCAGCAGTAAAGATTGCGAATGTATATGGATTAAAATTAATCTCAACTTCTCGAAACAAACCAAGCTATAAAAAATGCCAAAAGAAACTTTATACTCCAGGAGTTAGATGAAAACTCTAAAGACCAGAAGAAATTTTGGGAAGTAGTGAATACCTTAACTCCAACTAAGGACAAAAACAAGACAATTAATCTCACTAACTCTCATGACCAGATTATAGATAACAAAGATCTTCCTCACTACATAAACAATTATTTTGGTAATATTGGTACAAATTTAACCAAAGACCTCACCCCCAACTGGGCACCAAACACTCCAGCCAACCTAAACTCGATTGAGAATATCTATACAAACGAAAATGAGATTCTTACCCTCTTGAGAGAAATAAACACCAACAAATCCTCCTCAATTGCAAATATACCTACTAGAATTCTGAAAATAGCCCTAATAACATTATTTAGAGAATTTACCCATTGCATAAATCTTTCTCTTTCGACTAGCACCTTTCCATCTTCATGGAAGGTGGCAAACGTATTTCCTTTATTCAAAGGTGGTGATAAGAGCAAAATTAATAATTATAGACCAATTTCTTTACTTCCAACCCCTAGCAAAATAATAGAAAAAATCATACACAAAAGAATATACAAATACCTTGAAGCATTTAATATACTCAACAAAGAACAATTTGGCTTTTGGTGTAAGTCCTATCTCTCTGATAGGAAGCAGAAAAAACACTGTGAACAATATTACCTCCAAAGAATGCATAATTAAAACAGGAGTCCCCCAGGGATCCATACTTGGACCATTAATGTTCATTATCTTCATTAACGACCTGAAAACATATATACCGAACTGCAGTTTATCACTCTATGCCGATGATACCATTCTCTACGTACATGGTAACAATTTAGACAGATTATACAACGAAATGCAAAAGGCCATAGATAATCTTTATTTATGGTGTAATAACAACCTATTTCTTGTGAATGCATCGAAATCAAATACTATGTTCTTATCCAAGTCAAAAACTCATTCAATCAAGAGTAACACTATGATGATAAATTACCAAAATAGCCCTTTAAAGCCAACAACTACCTACAAATATCTGGGTTTTACGTTAGACTACAAACTAAACTATCATGCACAACTACAACAATCTAAACCATTTCACATAAAATATATCAAATGCACAAGATACATAGATACATTGATGAAAGCACAGCAGTCAGGATATATAAAACAAAAGTTCTACCTTTCTTTGATTATGGCGATATACTAATACATAACTCACACAAACCTCTGATAGATAAATTACAAAAACTCCAAAATAGAGCACTTAGACTAATTCTTATACGACACACCAATAAACCATCTTCACACTTCAGCCAAAATCCCCCTATTATGCAACAGAAGAATAACACATCTCACATTTTTAGCCTTTAAAAGAAAGAATGACCCAATATACACTGAAACACCAAACAGGGAGACCAGACAGAATGCCGGGCCGACCCTAAAAATCCTCAGATATAAAACAAAAATAACAACAAAAACAAAGACAAATAGGAACTATTGAAACTGAAAACCAGAAAAATTGGCTAAACACATTATTTCTCTAAAACACACTAACCAATGGTAACTTCAAGGTCAATGGGCCCATTGTATAACAAAACGCTCGTAAGTGGCTCGCATCTCCTCGTTTCCTATCGCATCTTTTGGACTTACGAGGGAGTTACAAGATATGACAGACTTACGAGGGGTGGTTTGCATAACAACCCTCGCAACAATTTTGTAATTTGTATTAATCAATTCATCGCATCTCCTCGTATCTTCTCCTATCTGACGTTTTGATAGTGGTATATACTATTAGCAAAGTACCCGTCCTCTTTCTCCCCTCCCCCTCTCTCCCTGCCTCTCCTCCGTTTCTCCCCCTGCCTCTCCCCCTCTCTCTCCCTGTCCCTACACTATACCCCTCTCCTCTCCCCTGCCCTCTTCTCTCTGCCCCCCCCCCTTCTCTCTGTACCCGCTTCTCCCTCTCATCATCCAATTTCCACCACCCTCTCACCTCCCCCTCTCTCTTTTTCCTCGCTATTCCCCTCCCCGTCTGATCTCTCTCCTTCGATCTCTCTCTCCTAACTCCACCCCCCTCCCTGTTTTTCCTTCTTTGCCATCCCCCTCTATGCTCTCTTCTTCCCCTCTTTTTCTCCTCTTCGCCCTTTCTCTCTTTCCGTTTCCCTTAAATACTATTATACAATTATTATATATGTGCATACAATATATAGTACCTCCTATAGTACCTCCTCCAGTAACCGCCTCCAGTACCCTCTTCCAGTACCTCATCCAGTAGCTGCGCAACATGTACAGAGAGTGCTGCGCAACACAGTTCAGCACTCTAGGGTGTTGTGCAGCACAGTGCTGCACTCTAGAGTGTTATGCAGCACATTTCAGCACTCAAGAGTGTTGCGCAGTACAGTTCAGCACTCTAGAGTGTTGTGCAGCACAGTTCAGCACTCTAGAGTGTTGCGCAGCACAGTTCAGCACTCTAGAGTGTTGTGCAACACAGTTCAGCACTCTAGAGTGCTGCGCAACACAGTTCAGCACTCTAGAGTGTTGTGCAGCGCAGTTCAGCACTCTAGAGTGTCGTGCAACACAGTTCAGCACTCTAGAGTGCTGCGCAGCACATTGCTGCACTCTAGAGTGCTGCGCAGCACATTGCTGCACTCTAGAGTGTTGCGCAGCACAGTGCTGCACTCTAGAGTGCTGTGCAGCACAGTTCAGCACTCTAGAGTGTTGTGCAGCACAGTTCAGCACTCTAGAGTGTTGTGCAGCACAGGCCAGCACTCTAGAGTGTTGTGCAGCACAGTCCAGCACTCTAGAGTGTTGTGCAGCACAGTTCAGCACTCTAGAGTGTTGTGCAACACAGTTCAGCACTCTAGAGTGTTGTGCAACACAGTTCAGCACTCTAGAGTGCTGCACACATTGCTGCACTCTAGAGTGCTGCGCAGCACATTGCTGCACTCTAGAGTGTTGCGCAGCACAGTGCTGCGCCTTAGAGTGTTGTGCAGCACAGTTCAGCACTCTAGAGTGTTGTGCAGCACAGTTCAGCACTCTAGAGTGTTGTGCAGCAAAGTTCAGCACTCTTTTTTTTTTTTTTAAAGAAATTTTATTGGATCTTTTTTCATACAATGATAATCTCGCAGCATCCAAGTAAATATTAGTTGTACAGAGTTATGTTACCTCATAAAGATTTTTATCCTTTTAAGTCTGTTTATCCATCGTTGAACATGATTTTAGTTGTTCTGTTTGTTTCTACAACCTAGATATAATTATATACATGATAAACGCTTCAAATTTTTTTGTGCTTTTTTCCTCTAAACAACAAGGAGTTTGGCTACTCGAATAATAAAATACACGTAGCTAACATGTCAATCAATATACATTTTGATGCGATAACCATACTCATATGCGTGGTATCGTCTACACTACAAGTACCAGTCATTATTATTTCTGAGATGTTTCTTTATGTCAGACCAAGATTTTTTACAGATTTCCGAGGGAAGCTTATTCCATAAGATTGCCCCAATGTAATGTGGTGTTTTTTTCACCTTTTCTAACTTTGGGGTGATTACCTTTAGGACTGGCCCTTCGTTAACACGTGTTGCGACTGGCACTTCTTTCAAATTCTCTTGTTTTAACTGCATTTTATACATAATACCAAGGATCGCTGTTTTGTACCCCTTTTCCAGAGTCGCAATCCCACAATCGTCACATAAATCCTCTTTACTTCTTACGTCATTCGGGTAAATAATTCTGACTGCACGATACAATACCCTTTGCAGTTTGTTTCTTATTTCCACTGAAACTAACTAACTCTAGAGTGCTGCGCAGCACAGTTCAGCCCTCTAGAGTGCTGCGCAACACAGTTCAGCACTCTAGAGTGTTGTGCAGCACAGTGCTGCATTGTGCAGCGCAGTTCAGCACTCTAGAGTGCTGTGCAACACAGTTCAGCACTCTAGAGTGCTGCACAGCACATTGCTGCACTCTAGAGTGTTGTGCAGCACAGTGCTGCACTCTAGATTGTTGTGCAGCACAGTGCTGAACTCGAATGGGTTGCAAAGCACAATGCTGCACTCTAATGAGCACTCCAGTAACCTCCGGTAACCTCTTCCGGTAACCCCCTCCAGTCACCCCCGCCTTTACTTCCTCAAGTATCCTCCTCCAGTAACCTCCTCCAGTACCCCTCCAGTAACTTCCTCCAGTACCCTCTTCCAATAACCTCCTCCAGTAACCTCCTCCAGTAACCCCTCCAGTAACCTCCTCCAGTAACCCCTCCAGTAACCCCTCCAGTAACCTCCTTCAGTAACTTCTTCCAGTAACCTCCTCCATTAACCTCCTTCAGTAACCACCATCAGTAAGCTTCTCCAGTAACCCCCTCCAGTAATTTTTTCCAGTAACCTCCTCTAGTACCCCCTCCAGTAAGTTCCCCCTCCAGTTCTTCAGGTCCCCCTCCAGTACCTCCTCTGTACCTTCCTCCTGTACCTCCTCTTGTACCCCCTCCTTCAAAACCCCATCAAGTACTTCCCCCAGTACCCTCCTCCAGTACCTCCTCCAGTACCTCCTCCAGTACCTCCTCCAGTACTCTCCTCACAGTTAAGCGTTCACTGTTCACCTACTATATGAAATATAAGTTTAGGAATATTTAACCATTTTAGGGCCAGGAAAGCCATTATAGTGCAGTAGGCGTCCCATCAGCAACATGGATCTTGAAAAATGTGTCTACTTCAGAACCAGGAAAGTCATTAGTAACCACCCCCACCCTCCCACCACACCCACACTATATGACCACCCATTATTACATTGTTTTTTAGCCAGTGATTAAGTGGAGGACAAAATCCGATCCACTTTCTTTATGTTCTTGAACCCTGGTTCTAAACACTCTCTTTCTTCAATTAAAAAAACAGGCTAAAACCAGGTTACAAGGAGATCAGAGGAGATGCGAAAAGATGCGCAGCCTTTAAAATGCTCGTAGAAATTTGCGAAATATTTACGAGAAAAAATTCCTTATGCACAGCTTTAGGGAGATGCGAGGGTATACTTACAAGGGGATGCGAATTTCGGAGCTTATACACATGCCTTCAACTTACGAGCCACTTATGACGGAGATGCGAGGACATACGAGGTTCTCGCATCCTTATACAACAGGCCCTATATAGATTATTATAATTTTCTACAATTATCATAGGAATATTCTAGCTAATCACAGAGTTCAGAATCTTCTCTACTCCTTGTGGCAAAGCGATCAGAACAGAAAATCAAGAAATAGGAAAATTGGAAAGTGCCTCTGAAACAATTGTTACTATAGTAATACTCTCTGAGGGTTATCATAGTAAATCATATGTGTAAATCAGCATAGGAAAATCAAATCACAACACTCCACCAGTATGAATCAGAGTGGCAAGTGATAAAAATATTAACTTGAAGCAAATTAACAAATGGGATATCTTTGAGTCACAAACACTCCTCAGTATAAACTGAATGGAAAGTGGCAATGTGACAAGGAAAACATAATTCTAAAAATCTCACTGGAAATGCTGTTATTTATCTCTGGTACCTAGTATCTATGTAGTAACTAAGAGATGTTGTACAACAGGCTGTACATATATGTATATATAAGATGTGTTTTTTGCGTCTTGGACCGACAGAAGTAACCCCGAAAAGGGGGGTCAGCAACCCAAGATAAAATAAAATCTTTAAAAAAAAATCTTTAAAAAAAAAATACCGGAAACATGGAAATTATCTAAAGTAACCCCAATATATAAGGCAGGAAACACTAATGAACCCGGGAACTACAGACCCATATCATTGATACAAACACAAGCGAAAATATTAGAAAAAGTAGTGCAAAAACAATTACTAGAGTACTTAGAGAGCAAAGACCTGTTATACGAACACCAATTTGGTTTTCGCCCGGGTAGGTCCACCCAAGATGCCTTGTTAAACTACATGATGAATGTGTACTCCTCCCTTAATAAGGGTTGGGTGGTGCGAGCGGCCTACCTCGATCTAAGAAAGGCATTCGACACGGTAAACCATACTCGACTAGTGGATAAATTGGAAATTTTAGGAATTAAAGGCATAGAACAGAGATGGTTCCGAAACTATTTGAATGGAAGAAATCAATATGTAACAACAAATGGCCACCAATCAAATACCATGGAAATCAGTTGTGGAGTTCCTCAGGGAACCACACTGGGACCGGTGTTGTTCAGCATTTATATAAACGACCTACCGCAATACATTAAAAATTCCAATATACAAATGTTTGCGGATGACACTATAATTTATACAAGTGGTCCAAACCCTGACAACATAACAAAATTATTACAAGAAGACCTTAACGCAACAAACTATTGGTGCAAGGTGAATAAAATATCTCTGAACCATGAAAAGTCCAAAATCCAAACCTTCCATAGTCGCCAGATTCTTAGATCAAGGTGGGAACAAAATGGGCTTCATGCAGTTATCCTGAACATATTAACACTAGGTACCCAAACTTTGGGAGAAGCAAAAACATACAAATATCTAGGAATAGAAATAGATACAGATCTGAAATTTAAAACCATGACACAAAAAATTACACCCTCAAAAAATTACAAAAATGATGAATTATAAATCTTGGGCAATTGTATAAACTAAGAGGTAAACTTAATAGGAAAACTCTACTCCTAATATATCTTCTATGATGCACATGGTGCAAACAGTGTCCATCGGGTTCAGATCATTCAAAATAAAATCCTCAGAATAATATATGGATTGCCACCTAGAACAAATGTGACAGAACTGCATGAGGTCCTAAACTCCCATTAAAGCACCGAAGACGAGTCCATTTGCTTCAGATGGGGCACCGTCTGATACAGCAACCAAAATACATAGATACAAGAGCAGTAACAACCCAAAATTTTGTAGAGGGAAGGAGAATTATGAAACATCAAATCCCCCAAAATGAACAAATTAGAAGATCTATTTTGAACAAAATCCCATTTACATGGAATAAGCAACAGACAGTGGCCCATCAAATTGTAGAACTGAAAATGTTTAAGAACTAAGCTATAAAACACCTGATTTGGTTAGATGACAACTTGATAGACCTATAAAGACAACTGTAACAATCTTAATTCAATCGGAGAATAGAAATTGTAAAAGTATGCCATAATATAATAGACAACTGAATTGATATAAAAACACACTATAGGTGGTCACTTCCAGTCATTGACGGAAGTGATATTGTTACCTACCATAACCTGTAAGAAACAAAGGCCAGTTTGGAAACCTCCCTGATGCCGGAGATCCAGGCCTATAGCGATTATTTCGAAATAAATGTCCAATCAATCAATCAATCAATCAATAAAGTGGGCTTTCCTACATAAACATTAAGCACTTTTAACCTTGCAATCAACCCGCTGTTCCCTTAGCTGTGTTTAACTTTTGGACTTCTTTCGGAGATTTTCAGTGCTGTGTTATCTCCTTTTATCCTCGCTTTGTGATCGGCGCTTCGAGCTGAAGCCACCGCCATCTTGGATTGAGGCGAACCTCCTCGCATCCTCTTCATCACTGGATTAATCTGTTCTCATCATGTCTGATATTGATTCTCAGGGAAAGGCCAAAGGGAGTTCTTCCCCCGCAGCCAAAGGCTCAAAAGACGATCTGTCTGGCGATGCCAAAGATCCCTTGAATGACAATGGGAACTCATCAAAGGGCAAAAGCTATCAGATAACTAACTGGGACAAGGAGGAGAGAGACTCCCTCATGCATGCTATCCGCAAAGAAGTTCGGGAAGAAATGAGAAGAGAAAGGCGTGGATCTCGCTCCTCCTCTCTCTCATCCAGGACCTCTTCTCGCTTGAAGGCTTCTTCCTCTCGCTCCGAATACTCTCACAGATCTAGATCTAGGATCAGATATCCAAGTAAGTCGAGTAACAGGTCCCGCAGCTCCTGCTCTCATACACATGTCTCCTCTTCCCATCTCCTCATCCTCTTCTCCTGGTCCTCCTCACCACATGCTCCCAAGCTTCCTAAGCACAGTCGGGGGCACTTTGGCTCCCGCATTGTCACCGATGATGGAGACCAATTCTCCATCCCAGACGAATTTGACTGTCCAGATTCACCAGAGATCTCTCAAGGTGACAGGGACAACCCCTTTAATGAATATGTTGCCCAACTTGCAAATGATTCTACTAAAGGCCCGGACATTAATGCTAAATTTGCCAAATTTGTGACTGACTCTTATGCTAAGCCTCTTGTGTTGTCGGAGGTTAAAGAAATCAGGGAGAAACACCTCAACCCAGGTAACATCAACAACATGAAGGTTCCAAATGTTGATGAAACTATTTGGAAGAATATCAACTACAAAGCGAAACATGACGACGTTTTCCGTCAGAAGTATCAGGAAACTTATCTCCAAATGCAATCGGCCATCATTTCAACTACGAATGATCTTGTGACCCAATTCATTAAAATGAGGAACAAAGAAGCCACCCCCAATGGTCAACCCATTGTGCCAGCTAAATGGTTCAAGGAACCAATCAGGAAACTGAAAGAAGCTATTCAGCTGGGTGCCTATCACAATCTAGAGGATCTCAACAAGAAGAGACGCCTAGAATTAGAACGATTTCTTCCAGATGATTACAAATCCCTTGCTAGTGATTTTGCTCATTTTCCCTCTACCCCCTGAATTCCTTCTGGGCACTGACATTGAGGAAGCCATCAAGAGCATCAATGTCACCAATAAGCTTTCCAACAAGCTTACCACCAACACGCCAGCTCCAAAAATTGGGGGACGGGGTCGGGGTTACCGACCCAACTACCAAGGGAACAAAGGTTCCAGGGGGAGAGGCCAACAGAGGAAACAAGGCAGGGGAGGTTACCACAACAACAACAACAATTACCATTACCAGAACCAGAATGGAAACAACCAAAACAACCAGTCAAAGAGTCATCAAAACAAGGACAACAACCGAAAGCCTAAAGGTAAGGCCTTTCGTGCCAGGGGGCATCATACATCATACATCATACCATGGAAATCAGTTGTGGAGTCCCTCAGGGAACCACACTGGGACCGGTGTTGTTCAGCATTTATATATCAGGAACAAGTTTTGGGCCCTAGTTTGTAATGTGGGTGACTTCTCCAAACACATGAGAGTTTCGAAATGGGCAAAGAAGGAGCTTTGGTGTTGGAAATACACGCCTTGTTCGGGCCAGAGGTGGATTAGGCACATTTCTCCTGATGTCGCGATCTTCACAGGTGCATCCCTTCAAGTGTGGGGAGGGGTCTGCCCTCTGGGCAAGACTGGAGGCATATCAACGCTCTAGAAATGATAGCCATTCACCTCACTCTTCTCTCCTTCTACAGAGACCATGTCAATACTTCATTCATTATCAGGTGCGATAATACCACGGCAGTCTCTTACATCAACAAGATGGGCGGAACTCGCTCAGCCACTTGTGATCGCTTAGCCAAAGAAATTTGGGCTTGGGTGGAGGAGAGAAACAACTTCCTGTCTTCTACTCATATCCCGGGAGTAGAAAACGTAGATGCAGACCATGAAAGCAGACATTTCACGGAAGACACAGAGTGGAAATTACACCCTCCTATCTTCAGAAGAATTTGTAAAATATTCGGCTCCCCTGACATTGACTTATTTGCCTCTTGCCTAAATCATCAGGTGTCTCCCTACGTCAGCTGGCTTCCAGACCCTCATGCTTCCTTCATTGATGCTTTTTCCATTAACTGGAAAACATTCAATAACCCGTACCTATTCCCACCTTTCAGGTTACTAGATCGGTGCCTCAGGAAAATCAGGGAAGAGCAATTGTCGTCGCCCCAAACTGGCCAGGACAGCCCTGGCTCAGTACGTTTCTGTCAAGGGTGAAAACGACCTTCTTTATCGACGAGGTCAACACATTGATTCCTCTAGATCCACTACTAAAAGACAGCAACCTATCATCGTGCCACTTGGTAGTGGGAAACTTCTTGTTGACAAAATTAATTCTCTCAACCTTCCAAAAGACATTGCCATTCATTACCTTAATTCCTGGTGCCCCAAAACCAGAGACGCCTACAAGACATACCACAGAAAGTGTTATCTCAGGGACAAACCCTTCCTCACCACTGATCTCATCCTTGGCCTACAGTTCTTATCAGAATTCTTCAAGAAAGGTTCAGCGTACAGTACCCTTAATGTGGCCAGATCGGCCATTTCATCTATCATGGACAAAATTGACAATTCCACTTTTGGCAGTCACCCTATCATGATCAGGGTTATGAAAGGGTTTTTCAACAAAAGACCCTCCAAATCTTGGGATCCCGATGAGATCCTAGACTTCTTCAGGGAACAATTCCCTCACTCTTCTCTGCCGCTAAAAATGCTATCATTCAAGCTCACCATTTTACTTTCCTTAATTTCTTGCCAATGAGTACAGACTCTAACTCCACTTCAAGTTGAGGACGTACATCCAGCTACTGGGGGCTACAACATCGTTTACTCCCAAGTACTCAAACACTCGAGAGTTGGGAAAGCTCTCGGCATGTTACAAATCGACTTCTTCCATGAGGATAAAAGGATTTGTGTGGCTACGTGCCTAAAAGATTATCTAAACAGGACCCATCCACTTAGCAAAGTGGATTAGCCAGGCTGTTGCACGCTACATTAGAACTGCACTCAGGATAAGCAACATCAACACAAGAGTCTTTACCGCTCACAGCACTCGAGGAGCTTCCACCAGCAAACTCCTCACTCTAAATGTCCCCATCCAGGACATCCTACAAAGGGCAGCGTGGACCTCAGAGTCCACCTTTTGCACTTTCTACAAAAAGCCTGTCATTCGCGATAGAGGGGCGAATAGGCTCCTTCAGGCTTATGCTAAAAAGCATTAACCCTCTCTAGAAACTTGTTTATACCTTCCTAGAACTTAGGTTAGTTTCACTCTTCTAGAAATCTACTTATTGGACTCAGACGATGATCTGTGAAGCTTTAAAATACCCATCTGCTCTGCCCTCTATAGGAGAGGCAGACAAACTACAGTCTACGATTAGTTAAGATATTTGCTCACCTATCGAGGACTAATCAGGACTGGATGAGGATGACGAACATAGAGAGAGCAGATGCCCACCCTCTTCCACCCTGGGCTCTCACGTTGATCTGACATACACCCTATTCTCTCTCATAGGTGCTAGTTATGAACAGTCTGTTCTGACTCCCTTTCGGTCATTCTCGTCATCCTCACCACAGATCATCGCCCTTCAAACAGCTTTAAACTCTGGCTCCTGCGCATGCGCCTTCTACCCATATGTTCTCTCTATGTTCCTCATCCTCATCCAGTCCTGATTAGTCCTAGATAGGTGAGTAAATATTTCAACTAATCGTGGATTAAAAAAGTAGTAGTAAATCATACTACAGCTATAGCTGCCATACCCGACTGGCATCAGTAGACTGATATCACAATATGTAGCTGTTTGATATAGTATGTAGCTGTTGTATGCTATTCTTTTCTTGTTATATATTGGTGTTTGTATAAGCAGGGGTCCCATGCACACCTTAAAAATTATAATTTTTTAACTCCCGTATTCCCTACTTTATTCAATAAATGGGTGATTTTGAACCGACGAATATCAAGATACCGCTCACTACGCCTTTGTAGACTATGACAGAATATGCCAATGACAAGTCAGACACCAGCAGTCTACTATAGAAGCGATCATGAAAGCTGACGCGCAAATAAATATTGGTATCACCCTTCAATGTAGATACATTTTTGTTTGTTTATGCACATCCTATACCTGGCGCAATGCGTGCACAGCGCAGGAGAACCTTTTTTCCTGTCACATGAGATTACGCTTATATGCAACAGGACAGAATCATCTTCCCGGTCATTTATAAATAATGAGAATTTTTGCAAAAACCTTTGAACTTCTCATGTTCGAGGTCCAAATATTTGGTTATAAGGGGACTTGTATGTTTGCTACCTACCAAAATATAGTGTATTCCTGGATAGCCCGTAACTATTTTTTCAAAAGGTTTGTTTAATAGACAATAGGATTGTAATTTAATTCTGGCAAAGGAAGTGTGAATGCGGAACTTATGATTTAGTCTTAGCACCGCTGTATTCATTTCCCCATCATATATGTTTGATTGGATGCAGAGGCTTGCATGGGAGATACAGACGTCGTTATAATTCATATCCTTTATTGTAATATTTGTATTTTCTTTATTGACAGCATTTTACCAGGTACATGATAATAATTCTCAGCATTCTTATAGCATATTGAAATAGATAACTACACTATTGAAAGAATGGATAGATCATGGTCTGAAAATAATAAATTAGAACCAAAAAAAGGTGGAGGAGTTGCAATCTATATCTCCTCAAGCATAAATTACACAGCTATGCCAAACATGAACATTAGCTCTAAAGACTGTGAATGCGTATGGGTTAGGATTAATCTAAATTTCACCAAACCTATATATATTGGATGTCTATACAAGCCTCCCACAGCAAACCACGAACTATTCATGAACTATATAAACAGCAAAACGGAAGAAATTGTATCAAACAAAAAGAATGAAATATTCTTAATTGGAGATTTCAACATAAACATGTTAGATCCTAGAAGCAAAACTAAAAAAGATATGAATGATTTTGAAGCAAATATGAATTTACTCCAGCATATAAAATCACCAACCCACTATCACATAAATGACATGCAAATGATGTCAGGTACCCTCATTGATCATATCTATACTAACTCCGAAATCATAAAGGAGTCTGGTGTAATGAACATTGCTCTAAGCGATCACGAATTAATATACATAATCAGAAAAAAAGCAGGAACTAAGCCAAAATCAATAATAAAAACAGGAAGATCAATTAAAAATATTAATATAGACAATTTCAAGGAAATACTAATAAACAGCTACAATTGGAATGAATTATACAGGACAAACTCCTGTGAAGAAGCCTGGAACTTGATTCTTCAGAGAATAAACAGTGTACTAAACAAACTAGCCCCTTTAAGACAAATTAAGATCAGGATCTCCAATGACCCGTGGATAACACAAGAGATAATTGACAAAATTAATAACAAAAATAAACTCAGAAAAAAGGCTGCGAAATCAAAAAAGCAGGAGAACTGGGAATTGGCCAAAATTGCCAGAAAGGATACAAATAAAGCATTAAAAAATGCGAAAAAAGATTTCTTTACGCAACAATTAGAGGACAACTATAATGACCAGAAAAAGTTCTGGAATATAATTAACACCTTAAGCCCGACCAGAAGTAAAGAAAATACCATCCATCTGACAGATCAATCAGATCAGATCATAGAAAATCAAAATCTGCCAGAATTCATAAACAAATATTTTATCAACATTGCCTCTGATTTAACACAAAATTTGATACCAAACTGGATCCCTACAAATGCACCTAGTGCAAACTCCATTGAGATAATACAAACAAACGAGGCTGAAGTCCTAAAATTGCTGAAAGAAATAAATCAGAATAAAGCCTCTTCAATAGAAAATATACCAACTAAAATACTAAAAATAGCTCTCATAACCCTCTACAAGGAATTTACACACTGTCTAAATTTATCTTTTAATACAAACATTTTCCCAACATCCTGGAAGATTGCAAACGTAATACCTCTCTTTAAAGGGGGGGACAGAAATAAAATTAACAACTACAGACCAATTTCACTACTCCCCACACCTAGTAAAATCATTGAAAAAATAGTGCATAAAAGATTATATGAATATCTAGACAACTACAAAATTTTAAATCCTGAACAATATGGTTTTAGACCCGGTAAATCCACCATTGAAGCTCTTACAATAGTCACAGATAATATATTATGGCAACTAGATAATCATACTGATACATTAATTTCATTTATAGATTTTAGAAAAGCATTCGATCTGGTAAATCATGAGATACTTTTAAAAAAATTGGAACACATAGGAATAAAAGGAAATATGCACAAATGGTGTAAATCCTATCTTGAAAAAAGAAAGCAGAAGGTAACAGTTAATAACAATTCCTCTACTGAACTATACACCAGAACAGGAGTACCCCAAGGCTCAATACTAGGGCCTCTACTCTTCATTATTTTTATAAATGATCTTAAAGCCTATATTCCAAACTGTAAATTGTCACTATATGCTGACGACACTATCTTATATATACATGGTAAAAATATTGACCTTTTATACACTGAAATGCAAACGGCCATCGACAGCCTACAATCATGGTGCTCTAATAATCTTTTCCTAGTTAATGCAAAAAAATCCAATATAATGTACTCATCAAGAAAGAAGAACAGTGCAAAAGTCATAGGAAATAGATGCATCAAGTAGTTGAACAACCCACTAGATCACACAAATACATACAAATATCTAGGTTTTATGCTAGACAACAAACTTAACTTCCAAGCACAGCTTCAGCATTCCAACAAAACTATATCCCACAAAATCTATCAACTACAAAAGATCAGAAAATATATTAATATCAACACAGCTACAAGAATATACAAGACAAAAATACTCCCTTTTTTCGACTATGGCGACATTATAATACACAACTCACACAGACCTTCTATTGACAAATTACAGAAATTACAAAACAGAGCCTTAAGAACTATCCTAAATATGCCTTATGACACACACATAAACGAATTACACTCCAATGCAAAAATTCCACTACTCTACAATAGAAGACTGACACATCTCAGATACCTGGCCTTCAAAAGAAAAACAAATCCAGACTACACAAACACACAAAATAGAGACACTAGACTAAATGATGGCCCAGTTCTCAAAATACCTAGATATAGATCAAAATTGGGTGGAAATTCTGTGCAGGTGAAATGTGCATCTGCATGGAATGAATTAACACCCAGACAAAGAAATATTGGCACCATTGAAGCCCTAAAATTGAATCAAAGAGAATGGTAATAGTCTTTACATTGAATAATACAAAAGAAAAACAAATACAAATAAAATACACTTTCTCTGCATCTACATTTTCCTATTCCTTATATACCTTTTTGTATACCTATTATATCGAAAATCTTTCATAACACTCCACCATTAAGAGTCTGAGTGGCAAATGAAAAATTATTTAAGACACATCAAGAAAGAACTTACAAATGATCACTAACACTCCACAAATGATGTCTGAGTGGCACAGTGAATCAAGCTGCGAATTACAGAACATTTTTGTACTCTTTATTTTTATTTTCTTAAACAACCCTTTTCTACCCAGAAAATCATATCTGTACATACCTAGAATGAGACTGAACTATCACTAACACTCCACACGAAGTTTGTCTGAGTGGCACAGTGATTTTAGAACTACAACTATAACTATAACCATAATTGCACAGAAAAAATTTCTATCTTTTCTATTTTTTTTTCTCTCATTTTTACTTTCCTTGCCCACCTATAGAACTCATGTAAATATTAAGATACCTAAAACAGCAAAATGTAAAATATGCAACCTGTATTTTCAAATGCTTGGCCCAACAGAACTAACCCCGTATAGGGGAGTTGGCAACCAAGTGGAAATAAAATCTTTAAAAAAAATATAGCATATTTTTATAACTGATGTATAACGATGTCATTTCAAGCTTAATTGAAACAAACTGATCAACGATCGAATGACGGATCAAATGAATGCGTGTATAAGGATGGTTGGAACGTAAGAAATTCTTCCCTTACATATCCAACCATATTTCTATTCAGTTTCTCTTCTCGCCGCCCATCCCTCAGATCCTCGAGCATTTCACACACTCTTATATATATGGGTGTGTAGTGAATCGCTTCTTTAGTAAAGTGCTTTATTACTAGAGGCTAATTCCAACCCAGGTTCGACTACGGCGGACACGGCTCTCGACGAAGGCAAGGAAGAACACCAACACGGAAATGTCTCTTTCGTTAGGTTTATTGCCACCCACGACCAGACTGCAAGTCAAACAGACCCGGCTCAGACCCAGCATAGGCCTGAACTTGATCCACTCAAAGCCTTAGAGTGAATACCTTACACCTTACAGGCAGGAGCAAGGTCACACTTGTCCTCACATCATAAAAGAGGTGTTGCACCAGGCAAACAATATCAGTGAATACAATACATAAGAATAGGTCGTACAGGAATACAGTAAATGGTTATACATGATACACATTCTGCTGTAGTTGAATAGACTATAAGATTCCTGTAAATGGGTGATAATGGTAAAACATATCTCTCTTGTAGTTAACACAAATCCGAAAGCCCATTCCGTGCTCAGTGAAGCGTTACGGAGACACGGGGAAGGTCAAGGACATTTGATTTATACACACTCTTGACGCGGAGGGCTATATATAACCTCCGATTTACTACAATACCCCCTCCATAATTTAAGATTTTTACCAACTTTGTAAACAATCTATACGGGAGTAATAAATTATACATCAACATCAACACGGAACATCAAAGTAAAGTAAGAAATGACATAGAGAATTAACATTGCGAATCAGTACAGGCAGGAGAAGTGATTCCTTCTGAATCAACATACTCAAAAGTTTTAAACAGCCTTTACATAAGGAGCTTTGGTAGACCTGCTACGACAAAACATTTCATTTATGAAAAGCACCAGGCTGTAAGTAAAATGTACTAAACTTCTTACGAGTCGGCGGAAAAAAATTTCCGGCTTCCGAGGTTGTTCCGAGTCAGCAGCTGTCAATCCGTTTGAATCGTCAAGAGGTAGTCAGAGTCCAAGGTTTATCAGCGGTTTCTTACATTTCCGAGCTTTCAGGTTTCCGAGGGGCAATTCCGGGTTATCAAAGGGTCCATCCATCCACACGTACAGGTTCCGGGATCAGGGGCAAGTCCATGGTCGTTCCGCATCTCAAGGTAATCTTGAACAGTAAGTAACCAGCGTGGCTACTTTAGCAAAAACACTTTTACGTCCCACCATCTGGTTTCTTTACCTCCTCAGAACCAGTTGGGGCACTACCTGCGGCTGCAGGGGTGTTCACTGTCCAATTCCTTCCGGGGGTTAACGGAGTCTCCCCTGGAAGTTCCTGCCTTAGTAAGGGGAGAGGTTGTGCCATGGTCTCCTCGAACAACCTTCCCATCATCATTAGGTTCCGCATTTCGTTGAAGTCTACTTGACCTCCGAAACCGGTTCCCACCAAGGCTTGCTGTGGCTGCATGGGAGGTATTGCCTCCATTCCCATGCCAGCACTCCACATCCGTGTCGGGGTAGTGCCACCCAGAGGGCGGATCCCTGACATGATGTTCTCCGTCTGCTGTGACCCGCTAGAGGATGAAGGATTACGGAAAGCCTCCAACTCCGCCCGGAGAGTGCTAATCTCTTCCAGTTGGGACTGGATTTTCGCATCTCTCTCCTTGAGCCACGATCTCTGGTCTCGGATCAGACCGGCTTGCGCACGATTCTCCTCACGAAGAGTCGTTAGCTCGCGGATCTGTTCTCGTACTGTTCTCAGCTGTGACAGTGGTTCCGCCAAGGTCTGGAACGCTGCTGTCACTTTCTCTCCAACCTCCGTCAATGCATCGTTGGCCAAATCCAACACATCACGGACTTCGGTCTCACTTCTCTCCAGTAGCTTTTCCGTGGAAGCTTGCTCCGGGAGCTCCGCTTCCAACTTAGCACAGGCCTGCTGTGCTACCGGATTCAGTACTTTCGCAGTCTTAGGGGCAGGAGAAGAGCTCCGGTCACTGCACATGGACTCAGAGCGAGAGGAACTGGAACGTTCTCTCCTTCTATTCTTCTGCTTCTTTGTCTTGCCTTTGCTGGGGGATGGCTCCGGGTCAGGAGCACATCCTTCCGCTGCAGAAGGCGTTTTCCGGTCTCTAGGCTTAGCAAACTGCCTCGAGCTGGTGGAGGACTTTCCAACCGAGGTAGCTCGCCTCACCTGCTGTAGGTCTTCTGCAGTCAGATAACTCATCAAGTTAAACCTGGGGGACAGCTCACGAGTGGGCGTCACCGCCATGGCTTTCCGGACGGCCTCTGACAATCCCTTGTTGTGGCACACTTCCTCTCCGTACTGCAAGTGGCGCACAAGCTCACATCTCCGGTCTAGCCTCTGCTGGCAACGGGCAGAAGGGCAGGTCCAGACCTCCAACCTGGGAGTGTGCTCCTCACACAGGTGGCGGAATAGCCTCTGCCTTGTGGCATAGACACGGACTCCTTTTCCGTTGAAGGGAAGATACCGGCAGACGGCAAAGGGACAACGGAAGCCGGGCTCCCACAAGTCCACAGCGCCCACAATCTTCTCATAACTGCCTGTGTCCACGGAACCCATCCTGAGCAGACTCGGGAAGAGTTGGCTTTCGTAACGGTCCATCATACCGTGTTCCAACCCCTCCACATCTGACTCATCTTCACTCTCCTCGGCCATGGTAGCCATGGCGCCGGGGATATCCATATCAGGGTTCACGTTCACCACCCCTACTCCGGTGTCAAACGTGGAACGGATGTCAGTACCACGCAGAAGACTCCGGAACTGGCTGTCCCTCCACACGGAACGACGTCTATGGGATTTCACCACTTTCCTCTTTCCTTTCTGGCTCGAAGGGGTAACACTCTCCTTGCTCTGGGTATCAGACTTCTTAGTGGTAGAGGTAGTTTCTTCCACTTCCATGGGCTGGACCACTAATCGGACTTCAGCGAGTTTCCGAAGTGTGTCCCGTCCACGTTCAGCGCCTTGTCGACCCGTAGCTGGGGACTTGGACGCTTTCCGGGTCTTGCTAGTAGACTTAGCTGGAGACTCCTGTTTCCGTCTCCCGCGAGAGGACTGCCGTGTCTCCACGGAGCCTTTCCCGGTATCACGGACATCTTTCTCCGTCAGAGGTTTCATCTCAGCTACGTGGCCGGGACCGTCACCGGTCTCTTCCAGCAACTGGGATTCCGCCTCCACGTCGAGCTCGTGGTCGGAACCACCAGACTCGCCCAAGTCTACACTAGCAGCTTTCTCATGAGTATCCGATTCACTCATTTTCAGTCAGTTTTCTCAAAGCTCAGGATTCACAGGATACACTTCAGACGGCAGCGGTCACGTTGAGTTCTCGTTCCTATAACATAACATTACATGCTTAGTCACAGGGACGATTGCAACCAGAACATTATGTACACAATATTTCGTTAAAAATCACTCCGGGAGACAGTGAACTGAGTAGTACCATCCCCAAGAATGTTTTGTAACTAAAAACAGTATTCCCGGAACCCTAGGGTGGACCAAATCAGCGTAATACTCGATAGAAATACTAGCGTGGTCACACCGCTTACAGCTTTCAACATGGCGGCGTGGGTCGTAGCGCCGGTGATCTATCTCCACACACAGAAACACCGAAACTTTCGTCTTATACTAGACGTACGACTCCGCGTCAACCATCTACAGTGTCTTAAAAGCATTCTTTCTCAAGTAGTTCAACTATCAAATACTACCTCATAGAACATTCAAGCAAGGATCAGTGGAATAAGGTGCATGATAGAGAAGCGTACTTACAGGTTGGCGGTCGGAAGCAAAGTGAGCCACGAGGCGGAGAGAACCAGTGTCAACCGGATGCCACTTCCGTTAGCACCACCTGTTTCAACGCTAGTTCGCCCTCTCGCCATACGCTCGCAGCGCCACCGTGTCCCGCCACTACCTGCCGGATAACGTTACCCGGTTTTGCATGTCTAGCATAGGCGTACGGGGTTCAGACCGGAGTCTTTACCACCGCAACCCGCTATTCTTTCCACTGAGACAAGAGTGGAATTGAATTCCATTCATTTTCATAGGTAGCAACGCTGTCAAATAGCAATTTCAAGTCATTTCAGACAAGATTCAGGGCAAACAGTACCACGAAGTTAGATTCTCTATGCTTCGCAGCCCTAACCCAAGCCAGGCTGTACAGCTCCAGTTGCTCTAGCAACTACTAATTCCTGGAATCAAGGTTACTCCCAGCCACATGGAACATCCAGTTCACATGTGTCGTTCGGGGACTTCAGTGTATTTTTCCATCTTACACTTCCAGTCGACTTCTCGTTGTGTTTACTCGGGGAATCAGATCATAATTCCCCTTGTTGGCACACACAACATGGTCTAAACTCCCAACTGTAACCGATCTGGAGGACGGCGCACTCGTTTTCTCGTTACAGTTTTCCCAGGGGATACGTCCTGATCTCCCTTCTTCCCTCTTCCGTCTCCAGTCTTCCCTTTAGCTCCCCTCGGCCTACCTCTCTTCACTTTGGGAGAGTCAGGTTTTGGCGGAGCCACAGTGTCAACTGGAATCTTCCGAGGTCAGCCTCTCTTTCTATTGGGAAGCACTGGTATTACTCTGGTTTTACCCATCGTTTTACGAGGTCTCCCAACTTTCTTCTTCTTTGTCTCTTCTGTGTTAACTCTGGGGGCGGCTAGCACTGGAGGAGTGTTATCTTTCACCCCCTCCGGCTTCTTCCGTCTTCCCCTTTGTTTCACACATACAGAGACTTTATCTTTCTTTTTCAATTCAGGACATTCCTTCCCTGGAAGGACTTTGCCACTTTCCAGCCTCAGGACATCGCGTCCAGCCTCTTTCAGAGCACGGAATTCTGGTGTTCTATCTAGATTTACCACCTGAATAGGTCCATTCTCGTCAAAGGCAGGTTTGAGATAATCTACATGACATCTCACGATACCCTTTACTGTCTCAAGTTCATAGGTTGTGCCTCCTATGAATCTTTTCACCTTGAAGGGCCCATCCCACTTGGGACCGATCTTCTTACTAGCCTGAGGGTGGTTGTAGCGGTATACAACAGCACCCACTTCAAAGCGTCTAGGGTTTGCTTTCCGGTCATAATCTCGTTTCTGGTGCACTGCCGATACTCCGAGATTATCCCGAACAAACTGATGCCCTAGCCTCATCCAATGTCTTAGGTTCTCAACGAACGCCACACGACATGGGAAATCCAGGGTACCCGGCTCTACTCCGTAGATCAAGTCCATCGGAGTGACCAAGTCCGTCCCGAATACGATAGAATTCGGCGTGCACAGCGTGTTCGTGTGTACGCTAGCCCGATAGGCATGAGCAATACACGGAGCCAGCATGTCCCAGTCCGTGGAACTGTAATCCGTCAGACAAGACAGCTGCTCCACTAGGATCCGATTAAATCTTTCTGCCTGCCCATTAGACTGCGGTCTATACGGCATGGTGATCAATTTCTCGATTCCCAGCATCTCAAACAGACTCCTCAACAGGGTAGATCTGAATTCCGGGGCTCCGTCCGTTTGTAACGACACAGGGCACCCGAAAGCGCAAAATCCATTCCCGGAAGAGCACTTCCGCACATCGCTCTGCTGTGTGATCTGGCATTGGATAGGCCTCCGCCCACTTCGAAAAGTGGTCCACCACAACCATCACATAGTTGTTTCCCCGAGGGGTAGGGTGAAAGGGACCGATAATATCCAAAGCCACTCGGCTCCATCGTTCTCCATGCAATTCCTTCTTCAGAGGGGTGATTCCGCCACCACCTCTCGTCTTCCGCATACTACATTCCGGGCAGGCCCTAATCCAGCGCTTCAGGTCTCCCCTCATGCCAGGCCAGAAATATTTCAACTTCACAGCCCAAGAGGTCTTGAAGAACCCAAAATGACCCATGGTCTTAGGTCCATGCACTCCACGGAATATTTCTGAACGGAGAGCAGTAGGAATAACCTTACTGACGTACGTTCTTCCAGTGTGTCGCCGAACCCAAGTCAAGCACAACACACCTTCCCTCATCCTCAAACTCCCCAAGTTATGGATGTAGGTACAGTATTCATCCGACTCCCCTGACAGTGACTGCTTGTCCGGGGGCGGTTTCCTACCTTCCAACACATCGATAACTCGCTGGATCAGCGGATCATCCTGCTGAGCCTTCTGGATTACCTCATTCGGTGAGGCCATTGTCACAGTTGCCTCAGCGACAACTGCTTCATGAGCCCCACAATCTTCACAATCTGAGCGTCCGCACTTCCGCGTTGGAAGTCGAGAAAGCGCGTCAGCATTTAGATGTTTCTTCCCCGCCCTATGGAGAATCATGCCCTGATCCAGGCCATACTCTTGCAGTTGAGCTAGCCAACGTGCAAGCATGTCCATTGGATCTTTGAAGTTGAGCAACCACCGCAAGGATGCGTGGTCCGTCCACACACAGAAATTCCGGTTCCCTAGCAGGTAATGCCGGAACTTCTTCAGATAGGTGAGTACTGCTAGAAGCTCTCGCTTCGTAGCACAGTAATTTCGTTGGGATTTATCCAAGCTGTTGCTTGCATACCCAAGTACTACCTCCTTTCCGTCTTGTATCTGGGACAGGACGCCCGCCATGCCAAACCCACTAGCATCCGTATCAAGGATAAACTTCCCTTCTTTCTGGGGATATCCCAACACTGGAGCTGTAGTTAGCAATTCCTTGACTCCGCGGAAGGCAACTTCACATTCCGGAGTCCATTCTATGGATCTAGCATACCGCTTATACTTTCCAGCTGCGGTTACTATTGCTTGCAAGGGAGCGACAGTCGAGGCAAATTTCGGCTGAAATTCTCGATAATAGGACGCGAATCCTATAAACTGCCGGATCTCCTTTGCGTTCACTGGTCTCAGCCAATCTTGGACCTTCTGCACCTTCCTAGGGTCGGCGCGGATGCCCTTGTCTGAGACCAATCTGCCCAAGTATTCCACCTCTTGGCGGAAGAGTTCACATTTCTTGGGTTTCAATTTCAATCCATAGTCCCGGATTCTCTCCAGGACGAGTCGGAGGTTCTGGAGACATTGTTCAAACGTTCTCCCGAACACCACCACATCATCCAGATAGACTAGGCAAGACTTCCATTTAAGGTCGTCTAGCATCCGATCCATCATTCGCTGGAAGGTAGCCAGAGCATTGCACAGTCCAAAGGCCATTACTTTAAACTGAAACAATCCCACACTGGACAGAAAAGCTGTTTTGGCTTTGCTTTCCTCATCCATGGCTATCTGCCAGTATCCGCTTTCCAAGTCGAGGGCGCAGAACCACTTGTTTCCGCCTAGCGCCTCAACACATTCATCAATTCTGGGGAGTGGGAAGCTATCCTTCACCGTCACGGAATTCAACTGGCGATAATCAACACAGAAACGCTGAGTACCATCTTTCTTTCCTACCATCACAATGGGTGCTCCCCACGGACTAGTAGAGTGCTCAATGCGTCCCTGTTCATACATCTTCCAGATCTCTGCTTCCGCTGCGTCACGCTTTGCCACCGGAATCCGCCTATATGGAAGTTTGATAGGGCGGGCATTCGCAGTGTCAATGACGTGACGGACCACATGGGTACATCCGGGCTTTTCTTTCCACCCGTCTCCAGGTAGAGAAAAGCACCCCCTAAACTCGTCAAGGAGACCAAACAGCCTTGACTTCTCACTAGGATCCGTCAAGTCCGTATCTCGAACAAGTTTCTTCAGCGGACATTCCGTACTAGGTGGTGCGGG
This sequence comes from Sthenelais limicola, assembly GCA_942159475.1. Taxonomy (NCBI): domain Eukaryota; kingdom Metazoa; phylum Annelida; class Polychaeta; order Phyllodocida; family Sigalionidae; genus Sthenelais; species Sthenelais limicola. The sequence goes on from OW804098.1 coordinate 50,973,624, forward strand.
AGTGTCCGGCATAATCAGCTCATCATCTACTACAGACGGTATTTCTACCACCTGTATTGAGTTGACGATTGCTTTCTTGATCTCTTGATCCACCCCCTCCGGACAAGTAAGAGGGGACGATTGCAGCGTCACCTCACTTACTTTTCCAACCACCACATCTCTATCAAGACGAAGGGTTTGGTCGGACGGATTGCTGAAGGCTACCACAGCAGTCGGACTGACAGCCGATATATACGTATCAAGGCTTCCCAGGGCAAATTCAGTCAGCAATCTCTGGTCGGGCTCGAACATCAAACCTATTGATGCGTCAGAGCCCCTGCGAATGTCAATCTTGGCCAGTGTGACCGTATGAGGTTGGATAATCACCGCTTCCCTCAGTGTTACCTGGTATCCATCCTCTGTCTCCTCCACCTTAATCGACTTCACAGAGGGACTCGGCTGCTTTGAACGGGGTCCACGCCAGTAGTGCATTTGTACTGCGTCCTCTCCGTTATTCAAAGCTAGTTTCCCTGAGCAGTATACATCACATCGATGCACGTGATCAAAGTCACGAGCAAGTATTCCGGCCTCGGGTCCAGACAAACCCGATACTACCAGACAAGTGATCATATACGTCCGCCTTCCCATCGCCACAGGAATCACAGCACATCCGTGTACAGTAATCCGAGAATCATTACCCATCGCGCACGTCAGACGGGACGGAGCCATCGACGGTGGGCGTTGGAGGGAATCATAGAATTTCTTAGTAATCAGGCTTGTGGTTGCACCTGGGTCCCACAGAAATTCACCGACATCCCCATTCACAGATACCGACACGTACCATCTCTCACCGATCACAGGATCGTGATTTCTCAGGGTTCGCTGCTCATTGCTGGATATCCGACTGATACGAGCTATGGTGTTGGGACCTTCCTCCGCTATCACCACCTGCCCTATCACTGCTTGGAGTCCGGGTTTACCCCACCGCACATCGGTGTCTCCCGAACTACCCTCAACAAGGTCACACAGACCCACCGGGCGAGTGCGCTCCCCAGGCAACCAGACGTCAGTATCCGCGTTCCAGCCAGAAGGACTTACAATGCCTTCCCTTGCCGTACTTACGGGAGCCAGAGCCTCACTCCCAATATCCACACAATCCGCAGCTTCCAATTGAATTGTGGTACTACGAAGCGCTTTAGATTCCTCGGGTCCCGCCTCGCTTCTTATGCGGACCCGCTGGAGTTTTCCGGAACCTTGGACTTTCCGCCAGTACTTGTCCCTTGGTTCCCAACTCCCTTCTCAGCTCTCTTCGGGCAGTCAGCAATGAAGTGACCCTCTTGCCCGCAATAGTAGCAATTTGAGTGTCTGGGTTTATGGTGCATCTTTCTCCCCTGAGGAGAACCACCATCTCTCCACGACGCCCAATTGCCACCCTTTCTCTGGCTTTCCAAGAAGGTTCGGAAAGCTTGCACTATCACCTCGGAGGGATCAGTCTCGGAATGACCCGCTACTTCCTCCGTGGTTTCTGTGACCTGGACTACTGCTCCGTCAGTGTGACCTTCGCGCCCTTTTATTTTCCGGAGTGGGGTCGTTGCTACTGGTGCAACGGTAGCTGTATTGACTGTAGCTATGGTTGCTGCATCCATATAACAGCTTTCCCACACTTCCGACCAATGTATTGCACGTAGGAGATCATGGGGTTGTTTTAAACGCACCCACACTGCCATTTCCTGATTAGTCAATCCCTGCAAGTAAATGCGAAGGGAGACAGCACTCAGTGTCTTGTCCAGGGATCCGAATGCTCTCCGGCCCCTCCTGGCTACCTCATTCCCGAACAGCCTCACGGCTTGTCCTGGGGTCTGGCGACAGTTGTAGAACTCTGCCTGGATCTTAGCTTTAGACTTCTCTCCGAAGTTGGCTTCCATGTGAGCCACATACTCCTTGAGAGAGGTCTTCTTTGGCAAAGGTCCCAACTCTGTCAACTGCTTCCTAGTTCCGCACTTCAACTGGCGAAGGAACTGTTTCGGAGTCCAATTGTATGCCTCTGCAACAACTTTGGTCTCCGCCAAATACATCCGCCAGGAGCTTTTACCATCCCATGGTTTCAGCTGAGGCATCTTATCATGGTGACTATCTTCACCCTCAGAGTAATCATACTCAAAGTCCGATTCTGAGTCACTGGCTCCGTCATACGTGAGGCCAGCAACCAGTGATCGGTCTTTCCTGTGAGAGCGTTTCGAAAGGGTTTCCCCTGCTCGATCCTCTACAGAACTGTCAGAATCATGTCCTTTGACTTTGGACGTGAACAGCGTGGAAGGGGGAACATGCTTGCCTTTTGACTTGCTTCCCTTGTTGGCTTCCGCCCCAGTAGAAGGAGGTCCCTCGCTACCACAAGCACCAACTACACTTCCGGGCTGTCCGTCATCCGTATCATCGGACACCGATTCTATAATCACTCTGTGGCTCTCCTTAGGAGACGATGTTGCCCCCATCGTTCCTTTAGAAAAAGTCACCTTTTTATCCGTTTCTTCTGCTATCTTGACCCGGGACGGATCATCTGTCATTGGAGCATACTTCACTCTCGAATCCGCGAAGGTGGATGTCACAGGATTCTTAAGTGGAGTCTGTTTGGCTGCTAGATCATGTAGCATACCTAACACATCATGCTCCAAGTCCGTTGTATGGAGTCTGGCTCGATCGCTGTTTTCCCGAAGCTCACGGATTTGTAATTCATAAGCTTGACGGTCCGCCAGCGTATCGACTTCCATAACTCTCATACGCTCCCTCAGGTCATTATTCAAGGCGGAAAGTTGTTGGATCTGATTACTCAGGTCCTCTCTCCGTGCCCGTTCATGTTCGCAGTCCTTCCTTGCCCCTGCTAGGGAGTGCCGGAGGTCGTCCTCAGACATCTCCTCCGGGTTATTCCTCCACCTAGCAAAGGCTCTCCCTCCAAATCTATCAGTTGGGGGAGGGTAGGCACCACCAAACATTGGCCTAGCGTCATGAGAACGCGACAAGCGTCCTCCCCTGTCTGGATACGGTGTACCTCTTTCGAACATTCCGGTTAGGGGTGGCCCCCTTCCGTACATGTCCATCGGAGGTAGTGGTCCGAACAGTCCGCCAGGTAGCAGGATTTTCGTAATAGTTGACCGTGGAAAGATTCTTTAAATGTCCACCATTTTGAAAGCATATTATTATAATGACAATGGCCATCCTAATGCAATTCCTATTTATATCTATAGAATAAACTTCCAAAGACTCCGTAGGAGAGTTCTGGTATATCACTGCACGAATACACCACGATGGTCGTGTGAATTGTGACGGCAATAGGAATTGGTGTATGAGGCCAGTTATATTGTCATTAAATTCAAGGCCAATGTTAAATTGTCGACGGCTACAGGTGTCAGTTCATTTTCAATCTGGATCGCCGTAAGATGTTCTTTCTCTCGGCACAAGGGACATCAAATACGATTAAAAAGTGTAGGATGGCAGCTCCATAAAATGTCTGTTTCACATGTGAATTACACATGAAACATAATACAAAATAAAACAATTACCGTACTCAATTATTAGTATTAATCACATAGTATTTACATTACTGCATGGTTTGATGACTTATGATTCTGATTATTCTGTCCATTCATAAACAAAATGAAACCCCTTTAAACTCATCATGAATTTAATTTTTATTGGGGGTTTCTTTTCAAAAACCAGCAAAAACTGGCATGTATTTTTGCCCACAGAAAAGTTTTCCAAATTCCTGTTTGGTACATGTATATTGTCAATATATATTGTGCGCTAGATGTTGCTGTTCACTGATTAATTGTGAAACTATATACCGCTATAATAAACATGATAAATCTGCTTTCGGCTTTTGAGACATGGTAATTTCATTAGGCAATGTCCATTTCTTCTACACTGTTTCTCAGTGGGATGCTTTGTGCGTTTCTATATTGTAATCATACATTTGGCATCGTGAACTGGGTCCATACCAGTTTTTGTTTTTACAAAGTGTAATTATCCATACCGGAATTGTACTATATTGGTTAACTTTCTGGTAAACGAAGACTCAGACTGTCGGGAAAAGTCTATTGAATATACACATACTTCATTCCCAGACAAGCAGCAAATTGTTTAGCTTCGATCAGCTGATTGCATGCCGGAATCTTTATTTGTTTACAGCTGTGAAATAGATACCTGGGAGCCAGGAGGATGTCTGCCTACCAAGCATGCAGGGGTGACGATATTTCATTCTTAACATATAACCGTATCCGTTACCCCGAACTTGTCAGATTGCGTATATGTTTATCTTCCAAACAAACACAAACTCAAACTCCATATCAAACACTTCATTTGCATGGATGTCTGACCTATATAGATCACTGATTTATATATAGAATCAGTGTCGTATATAACTGGTTCGAATCGAAGTTTGTCAGGATAGATTATTATAGCAACGTTTATAAAAGATTTTGCAACAAAAAACTATCCTCTACTACCTTTATCGAGTAAAAACCGTTGAATATTGATATAGAGCCTAAACGCCGGTTCCCATTATGCTGTATGAGTGACTGACGGCCTAGGAGCAAGAAAGAACCAGTTGTTTGGTTTACCTCCATCTGTTGCACGTGTGTAACCCACTGGCCGTCATAGACCCTTGGTGACCTATACCTGAGCATCCTACTATTTCCCCTTCACTCGTGAGTTCAATATGTGACGGGAAAAAACTCTTTTAAAAAGAGTCGATCATTGTACGCCGTATTAAAGTGTACTGTAATGCCATAAATGGCGCAGGGCTGATTCCTTCCTCTCCAAAATGCAGATGATTAGATCGATTTAATCAAAAATAACATTATTCCAACTGTAATTTAATGCGAAGAAAAATGTAGATCTAGATAGGACACCATAATATTATCGTGTATAATGTAACAAGCCATATTCATTCAGCATCTAGGACGGACAATAATAATGAAGTGGCAGTAAAAGTTCCAGAATGTTCGTGATTCTATGTCGACATAAAGAAAGTGTGGTTCTATGTCAATATAAACAAAGCCAGCTGCATGTCAAGTACATCGTTTGAGCTGTGGCTTAAATCTCCCTCAGTTTCTCTCCATGACTTACGAACATTCCTGGTGCATCATATACATTATATATATGTAAGTAGAGATTGGACTTCGTCAGGATATTTCGAGGTTTTCTCATGTTTTATCTGGTTAAATCATAGCAAAGTCGTTAATTTTAGGCGGCCTTGGTAAACTTTGACCGTGGAAAGATTCTTTAAATGTTCACCATTTTGGAACCATATTATTATAATGACCATCATAATGCAATTCCTATTCATATCTATAGAATAAACCTCCAAAGTAGGCCATCAGCTGAGGCCCAGAATGTGGCTAGAAAGTGATTTGCGTTCCAGATTTTGGGCACTACTTTTTGTGAGCAGTTTCCTATTGTTAATAGTCTAGATTATAATACCCCAAAAGTTCTCCATGATATTCATGCCAGTTTTTGAGAAATTGAACAATCAATCTGACAGTGCAAAGCCTATGGAGCCGATGGCCTGGCGTCATTGTTAATGGTAATTTTAATAGATCATCATTTATGTTTGTATTGGTGAACGTTGAATTTTGGGTCCGAGCCAAGTTTTATGACTGATCCGAAATCTCCAGAACCTCCTGATTTGGAATCTGCAAATTTCCACTTTGTTACTTTTTAGGAATTTTAATTATCAATGTTTGAAAAAAAAGTTAAAAAAATAGATAACTAATTGATAAACTAATTATCTACTTGGTTTAGAATCAAGTGACTGATATAAATCGATAGGAATTAATGTGCCCTAAAAATGTTTTTATTTGACCTAAGATGTCAGTGCATTCTTTCCAGAGTTATTTGCAAAATACCATATAATTAAAGACCTTTGACCTTGACCTTTATGAGGTATTTTACTAATAACTCTGAAAACAATGCGATTTTAGGGCACATTATTCCCTATCGATTGATAACAGTCACTTGATTCTAAATCTAGTAGTTCTTTTTTTTAAAAATTTATTTATTCATTTTTTAACATTTTTTGTCAGACCATAGATAGTTAAAATTCCCCAAAAGTTAGAAAGTCAAACTTGGCAGATTCAGAATCAGGAGATTTGGAATTAATCAAAAATCATTGGTTTCAACGTTCACCAAGTAAATGATCTTCTATTAAAATGACCATTAAAATGAAGCCAGGCCGTCGGCTCCATAGGCTTTGCACTGTCAGAAACCATGCTCAATTACTCAAGAACTGGCAGGAATTACAAGGAGAACTCTTGGCATATTATATATAGGGTACTAGCAATTGAAATAAGTTGACAAAAAGTAGTGCCCACAATCCGGAACGAAAATCACTCTTTTGGGGGTACAGCTGATGGCCTAAAGACTCCGTAGGACAGTTCTGGTGTATCACTGCACGAAAGCACCACGATGGTCGTGTGAATTGTGGCGGCAATAGGAATTAGTATAAGAGGCCAGTTATATTCTCATTAAATTCGAGGGATTAGCAGAATGTGATAGTGTCAATTGATCTGCTTTGAGGGTAGTGTGCAAATAGAGAGTGTAAAAAGGATGGTATTTCACCAGTGTATTCCAAGTTTTTCTCACATTTTTCTCTAGTTAATTTATGGCAAAATTGTTAATTTTAAGCAGCCATAGCCAAATTTGAGCATGGAAAGAGTATCTAAAAATCCATCATTCAGAAAGCATATCATATGATCATGAACATCCTAAGAAATTACTGAAAACCATTTATATTGGTGTAAACTTTCAATGATTCCATAGGGCACACTGCACGAATACACCTCAATGGTGATGTGAATTGTGTCGGAAATAGGTGATATGAATGCATATCTCCGAGGTATATATATATAGAATTTTTATTCATGAAGTATACAATTACATCGTGAAATGGGTAACAATTCTCCAAGGTAGGTCTTCCATTGCCTCCGAAAGAAAATCATAAAAAATCTGTGGGTACAATTTACTTATTAATATCCAGCTGGACAGGAGTAATTCATTATTCTCATAAATCGAGTAGTCTTAGAATTTTATGACAGTTATGTAGGATATGATTTTACAGTACATAAGAATTCTTACAATGTTGATGAGTATTTATAACATACAATATAGTATACATAGTATATATGGACTCTTGTACATTGATATTAGTATGAGATATGGCACTATACTGTGAATCCTAGTGATATGACATAAATCCTAACCCAATGAGTCAATGAGCGACTCATGATAGTACTCTTATCAGTACAGGTAAGAGTGTGTCAAGTTAATTCAAAGGTTATAATCTGTTAGAGAGTATAATATAGGTCCATGTCAACAACATTAAATAGATACACATAAGATATCATACAACATAATTATACATTATATCTGATCCTTAAATAAGGGTCACCCCATCGCCCTCCCAATCTATTTTACCCATCGATATCTCGATCTTAAATAGAAGGCATTACACGCCAAGACCACTATTTGGTCGACAGTTCTTTTGTTACATTCAATCCAGACCCATCAATGGGTTCTTTCAGATATTGGTCGAAGTCTGTTGGGTAAATGTGTTTTAAATATTTGTTAAACTCTTTCATAGATTCAATCAGTTGTGTTTTATCCGGAAGGTTATTCCAGAGTACAGACATGGTGTATACGTACGATTTTTTAAACCTTTCATTTTTGGGGTGTGGAACAACCATTTTCCTGCCCTTAGTTAGAGTGCGAAGAACTAATCTTCTGTTATCAATGTTTTTCCCTGATTTTACCCGGGAGTGAGCTCTCCCTAACAAGTGAGCTTCTCTTTTTGTCTTGAGAGTCGGTATATTAAGTCGGTATATTAAGGTAGGGTGAGCAGCGGTAGATATTGGAGATATTACTGGTAATCGAACGAGATTATAGGCTAGGGTATCTTTATAAGGGCAGAGATTCGTCCTGTTTAGAGATAACTTTAATGAGAAACACATGGGTTTATATATTGCAGATACATGTCAATGCACATGCATACATATATGCGTGGGTATTACCCAATGATCATACACTGATTTATATTAATCAATATCATCCAATAAACTGAATTATTACATTACAGACCACAGGGGTCACTATAATCAACCAATGAGAAGCAATTGCATTTACATATCTATCAGATAAAATGCTAGGCCAATATAGCCTGTGATATTGGTTGTAACCAATCAGGCCGTTTGGCTCATTAGGGTATTAGCATCATGCATTAGGTGTGACCTACAATTACCCTGAGTTCCACCTAGTGTGGGACTGTGGACTTATGGTCTAACCTTATAATAATTATCCATATGTATAAGCATATGCGCTTATTAGATGATATATTCCACATATACACGTATTAATAATTACTGTTATGCTCTTCAGATTACATAATACAAAAATGACAATACTAGCCGTGAACATATTAGTGTATGAAGCCAATTATTTCCCCTTCATAGCAGGGTGTGATAATGTCATTTGAGGTGTTTTCAGTGAAGTGTGCCAATTATTATCTGTTATTTTAGGGATCACTGAAGTACACAACCGTTCACTATAATGGAAGTCTATTTAAGGGACAAAAAGATACTTTTTGGAAGATTTTGCACGGATGAATGTTTTGATTAATTCCGCGGGCAAAACATTATTTCAGTTATGCATAATCTCTCTGAATGATTGGATAATAAACAGTAGGAGGCGACTTCAGTGGCAGCATAAACTGCCCTTTATTGAAAGCATAATGATAAGAAAAAATAGAAGAAATGTTCATGCAGGTGTTGCTCGATGAGCATCAAATATGGCGACTGTCATATTCGTAAATCCCGCCAAATGACGTCAGAGGGTGTCATGTCATCGCCAATTATAGTTCCATATGGCCACGCCCATATAGAACGATATGAATTTTAAAGGATTATGTATGATTCGATAGCTTGATATGCAGGAAAGTTGGAGAAATTTGACCGTGGAATAGGCTAAAAAATCCATAAGTTTGAAAGCATATCATATGATCATGAACATCCAAGAGAAATTACTGAAAACCATTTACATGTATGGTGTAAACTTGGAAAGGCTCGATCCGTAGGGCAGGTATAGGATTATCACTGCACGAATATACCACAGCAGTCGTGGGAATTGTGACGTCAAAAGTAATTATGGGTCAAAATCTCTTAATTTGTGATCCATATTTATAATAGTAACATGATTCAACATAATTTTCTTTTCATATACACATATTGTTTTCTCTATATATTTGCCATTTACATATGGTTTAAATTACAATTGTTACCCGTAACACTATACCATGTGAAACTGCAATTTACCAGCACAACACACAATTAAGTCTTTTCTGAGATCTTGCACTGCAAACAATTGTGGGTGCAATTAGAGAAAAATGTAAGGACATTTCTCGCGGAAAAACAGCACACAAATCCCAACAATCTTGACTGCATATGCATGACATGATATGCAATATTTATACATATTTTTTTAAGGTTCCCCCGCTGAAGGCTGTACGAGCGCCGAAGGCGAAGGCGAGTTAAGGCGCCTGTACAGGGAAATCTTATATAGATTCTTATATATCTTATATAGACTTTTTATAAATCTTATAATTATAGACTTTTTCCATGGGTGCCACCATTAAGACTGCTAAAATACCGTGGAAATTTTGTGCGGCGCCAGAAATCTTTTTGCGGAATTCGCTATATTTTGGCGCGCAAAAATGTTTAGGTGCACGGTATTGGCTTTTACCAATTGGATAGCAGCCAAGATTCCTACTGATGACAGCAAGTTTTTTTGTTTTTTTAAACAGATTCTTATTTCCTTACCATTTCACAATTTACGTGGTACCTTTCATGTTAAGAAAATAATACTGTTATAAAGGGTACATCTACGACAATACCAAGTATATTTTTAATCATTGTATACAGATTTAGGAGAAAATTATATTCTAGATCCCAATAAAGTCAACATAATATAATATCATCATTCAGAACAGTCGCCATATCACAACCAAAATTTATGAAAAGATAGATACTCTACAAGCTATGATAGCAGAGGAAATGATGCATAAATCTATATATTTTTTTTGGTTTTTTTTGCCCATAAAAACAATGACAAGAGAGCGAGAGATATCCACATTTGGTTAAAAAACAGTTCATGAACACATCAAATATTTGGACCAGTTGGTCTTAATCATGACTCTTATCATTTCGTTGAGTTTTGATACAACAATATATCAATACAATACAATATGACCCGAAAATACCACTCTCTCTCACTGAGCTCAGGTGAGTATAAATATAAACACCAACGCAGAATGGCTCTCTCTCTCTTTATTATTATTTCTTCCACATTTCTTCACGAGAGTAGGCTAATATTGCCCCAACAAGCTTTTATTAATTTTTCCAAAACGAGCAGGAAACAAAAGAGAAATTTTTCAACCTCTGTTCTCGATGACAGCTGAGCTTTCTGTGATTCCGTTGTTACCCTAGGTAACGAAGTAAACAGTCTGAGGTGTCACCACGATATATATTTATACTCACATTTCTCTCACGATAAATATCCACCATAAATATAAACACCAACGCAGAATGGCTCTCTCTCTCTTTATTATTATTTCTTCCACATTTCTTCACGTCCACATTTCTTCATGAGAGTAGGCTAATATTGCCCAGACCCAGGAGGAAAATGTTCGATGAGATAGAGAGATGTAGTATTTATAATCAAAAGGAAGAGAGTTCAAGAGATATCTTACGATCCAGGTCAATTTTGTATGATGTAGTAGTGTTCAAATAGACCAGCACCGCCAAGCTTTGCCAATCTCCCGCGATTTTAATATCTGTAAGATTCAGTCCGGACATGTGCATAAACGAAGCTGAGCCTCTCCTGAGGCTATGAAGTCCCACGTTTTTCTTGATACCACACTTAGACACCCATGACTTCAGCATCTTTAAGGCAAAATCGTAAGGAATCGGACGACCATTGTCGTAAACCAAGGGAGCACTCTCTAGAGCCGGAGACGTCTTGAACCAACCACTAAGCTGAGTTGCCAAACACAAGGCATTATTTGTATATGACACTGGAATCTCCATTAGCACCATAGCACCCCAGTCGTACCATTTAATGTCAGATCTAAGGAGTAGATGGTTGTTGAAGGAACCAGCAAATACATGGCATTTACAAAGTAATGTGCGATAGCATAACAGAAGGCCCAACCACACAGCTACCTCTCTATCTGATTCCATATTCACTTGATAAAATATTTTCACCAACTCATCTGGAAATATATGATCCTTTTGAGATTTCGCATCACCCAACAGTCGTTTCAGACCCCGTAAGGTTAAATTAAGACGAAAATCTGAACGAATATCAGGGGAGCCCTCCAACTTTGCTAGATGACTAATAGCAGACGTGTAATTTTCCAATGATGAATATGCCAACTTCTCAGATGCCCACACGAGGAATCTGCAGACATTTTCAGGTAATATTGGATGAGGTATAATCTCAAACGTTTCACAAAAGCATCCTCCCCAACAGGGCTTTACTCCTTGCGTCCTGCGTTCCTGAGTCATACGCCCTGCCCCAAAGCTCCAACTTTTCGGGGATTCATGAATAATTCATCACCCCTCTCAACCAATCACTGGGCTTGCGTCAAGCTTTCTGTACGCACCTATTTTTAGCTGTGGTCACTTGTCCAGGTCCTGTAAGACCCTCCTTCAATAGGGGAATTGCATGTACCACTGCACATGTCAGGGAAAGATGAAGGTTTGTGCTTTGGAAACATGTTTACCCATGGATATTGACGTTAGAGCATCAATAAATATCCCATGATGAACTTGAGACATTTTTTATATGGAATTTACCCTGTATCATAGGTCCCATAATTCCATTTGAATCAAGATTCAAGCAGGCGGACATGCAAGTCCCCTATCGCCTCGGTCCCATTAAGTTAAAGAGACCAGATGTGCACAGCAGGAGTTCTGTCCCCAGAAAGCGCTAAGGATGTAGCAGGGCTAGATTAGTAGAATCGGCCCTGCTTTGGGAGGCTGCACAAAAGCTGTAATACTTCTTCCATTGAGACGATCTAACAGACAAGGTACTGGAAGCCAAGGCATTCTGTCGTACAAGGGATACCTTCTCATCTAATGCACGGATCTCTGGAAAATCAAATGAGAATTGGGTCTAAGAAGCAGTTGTTCCCATCACAAATCCAGAATATCGTTCTAATGATATTAGCACAAGTCTCATCAGGAGCCCTCTCTCGTGTCAAACATTGTATCACCTTCTTATAAGGACACATCAGACAAATTCCTGAATTTTTAAAGAATTCTATCCAATGCAATAACACCACAGATAATGACATGAGGTATTTGAACACCTGCACATTTTTCACAGGTTGGTTAATGAAGATCTTAGATGAATTCTCGTGATGAATACATGAAACTATGTCCTCGCAAGCAAGGTTCCCAGGCTGAAAGACTCCCATATAAGCCAGGTCCCTGAAAGAGGCCACAAATTCATCGTTATCACACACAAGAGCAATGCCTTTGCTCATGTCTGACTTCACAGACAAGTCTCTAGTTCCATTGAATTTCTCCATGGCCGATCTCCACCATTCCAGATCATTATGAAAGCCAACATTCAGATGGACACGTCGTTTTTTTGCAAGAGGTTTCAGTAGATCGATAACATGATGACAATACAACCTCCCACCACGATTAACTTTACTGCAATGGTTAAGGAGGCCAGCCAATCTACGTATTTGTCATGGGATCCAAACTTCCTGGATTCAAAGAACTCTAGCTCCCTCTTGAGTTTTAACACCTTGTCTTCAGGTAAGCTGAGAGTCATGTTCCTGCTATCGATGTATATACCCAAATACCGATTCTTTTGAGATGGGTTTGTAACCTTCCCCCACGATACATAGAAGCCAAGATCTCCCAACAAATGTATCAAAAATTGCTGAGATTTCACACACTCCTCGTATGATTGGGCACAGAGTAGAAAATCGTCGAGATATGAATAACAGACATAGCCGTGTTGCCGCATTATCCTGGTCACAGTGTCTGTAATCCTAGCAAAACAATACGGTGCAGATTTAGCCCCAAAACAGATGAAATTGTTGACTAAGTAGCACTCATCACGACCAGACTTCCATTTAAGGCCATAATATGTACGATTGCTACAATGAATTAAGACACTTCGGTATAGTAGGCAGATTTCAGATCAACTGTACACATGAAGGTACCTTTCCTCAGATCTTGCATGACATCATCCAGAGTGACAAAAGCAAAAGTGGAACAAACCTCAGATACATAATTATTGATAGAATGATCAAGAGGTCGTCTGCAATCGGTTATGGGTCGTATACCTCCATCAGCTTTGGATATAACACCCATGGCGTGGACACATTTTGGACTATCGTTCGAGATAGAAAGTTTACCAGCTGACAGTTCTTTTCGTATCAAGGCATTTAGTTTTGTTTCATTTTCATCACTGTAACATGAAGAGTAATTATCACATTCATAAGATGACACCTGACAGTTCCGATCAACAAGTCGAAACCCGTTGTAAACACCATCCAGAATCCAAATCACTTCATTATATGAAATAGTTGGTAATCCCATGAATAATGAACTTTCTTTAGCTGTCGAAGTCTCAGAAAACAGACCGGCGACGCCATCTTGCCATCAGATCTGACCCCCACTACCGGAGAGTTCGCCTTGTTCAGCCTTACTTCCGGTCACAACTTACGGCTTAATGGCGTGCTCACGAAGCCAATTGAGTTGAATCTCACATGTCTTGGAACGGTGGGCACCTTTACATAGCCCACAGATATCGTGACGATAATTACAATTGAAGGCAATCTCTACCGTCATTCCGTCGCTTTCAGTGTCTACACTTTACCAATCGTCCAACTGACCAGATATAACTCATGTAGTGACATTTCTCTCATAATCCAGGATGGCTGAATCAAGGTATCGTTCTTTCGCCGCCCTGAAGGTAACATATCTAAGATGGGCGACATAGCCAGCAAAGGGTGAATCAGTGTCTAACATATCCTCCAGTACACGGATCCAACCATGGATCATGTGCCTGTACGTCAAATCTCTATATGATCTAACGTCAGGAATATAGAACTCTGGACGATAATTACCTACGGAATCAGCCGCTGGTTGCTTCGGAGAAGTAGGCTGGCCGCCACTGCCACCACCACCGGTAAGTGATAGTTTGCGAAGAGCATCCTCAAGCTCCAAAATTTTTACCATGATGGCTGACTTCTCTAATTCTTTCGATTTTGCTTTGACACACTTCTCTACGAAAACCATGTACTCCTGTGAACCTCGTTCAGGAACTTGATCTTCCTCCACTTTCGCCAAGGAGGCTAACTCCACCTTCTCCATTGGTGAAACCGTTCGTAAAGTTGCTGCTAGTATAGTAGAGGATTTCCTATGCCCAACTGTCGATTTTTTCACTTTTTCACCAACTTTTTCTTGCTTTTGTTGTCCCTTTCGCCACAAGCAACTCGGTCTCGTGTGCCGTTGGAAACATCCACGACATGTAATCAGGTACGCATCTTTGGACATTGATATACAATTTTTTTTTAACAGAAATTTTTCAACCTCTGTTCTCGACGACAGCTCCCGATGTGCAATAGAACAGTTCTAACCTGATTTTTACCTGGAAATTTACACCTGATTCCGACCTGGTGCTTTACTAGTGGAAATCGTAAACGATTGTGAGGCTCAAACTTGATTTTACAATGCTCTATGGACCCGATTTATGAATGCAGTTCTCATGCACTCAACAATGCACTATTTACCAGGTTATAAAATATGGTTCTGTTGCACTCATCTAGCCTCCTTCAATGCTCTATAGACCTGATATATTTTCCAAAGCATATATATTGCATATAGTAGTAATATTTATATTCCTAATACACTTCTAAAGAATTTGGCATATTTGCTTCACTCCAGGGATAGTACTACATCTTTTTTACACTTTAAACATAAACACTTTGACTGCTGCATAGCCACTCCAGACATGGCCCTGCTGGCGGCAAGTACAACCCCTGTGGATAGTTCATTTCCATTGACCAAGATTACAGAGCATCTCAGCAGACTATAGGTATAATCATATGTACAGTTATGTGGGTGTTTCGACCACAACATTTCAAACATCAAACAGATAAATTATACAAATAAACCATGGAAGAATATCATTTATAATACTTCTAAATATATATGATTTTCAATATGTATAGTTTATAAATGCAACATAAGTGTATTAGCATCACTTTCATTATAAAATAAATTGAAAATGCCAACTGTTCACTAGTGGCGCCACCTAGTGAAAAACTAGTAATAACACCTAGTGCGAACAAGTGGCATAATGGTGAGCCTATGTGTGATGCACCATCCCCCAGTGAAGGGCAAGCAGTGTACTAGTGTAACTAGATATTATACATAATATAGTAGCATACACATCTCTCATATCGGGAAGGAATCTAATAATTTTTTTTGAGGATGACACATATCAAAAGCACTGTCATATGTTTGAAACTTGGCTAACATACACAAACTTTATATCTACAGAAAGCTGAGAGAATGAGAAATTCAACCAAATGCATCATTTTGATCTTAATACAAGCATGAGAGCGGTATAGCCGCGCGTAATCGTAACTCCCTCCCTCTCCCTCACATAGCAATAGTGTTAATGTCCCAATTTATTTTTAATAATATTTAAGCCCATGTGTATGTTATATTTATATGTGTGTCGATTGTTTACTTATTTACTGGTCGATCTTATGAACGGTGGTAGGGAGGGGGTCTGACCCCTGGGCGGAGAGAGCTGATGCAATGTCTCTGGATGATGAAATCCCCCGGCGACATTGCATGTGAGCTACTCCGCCATTAACCTGGAGGCTGATGCAAGGGCCAGCGCATGCTCAACAGCCCTGGTGGCTGACGAAATGCCCACTGACCATTGCAGTACGCCCGGGAAAGATGATGAAATGCATCCCAGGTCTGGTGCAATACCTAGAATATATAAGGGCCCCCAGTCACTGTATAGGCAGACTTCTCCTGGAGAGCTGTACTACCGTATGCTGTATGATGATGAACTGACTGGAAGCCCTGCCACCTTGAACACTGACCATGCTATAACTTGCTATACATGAACACTGTGTTATATTGAAGCCTAATAAAAGAAGCCATTCTGTACTCCACGCCTTACCTTATACCTACTGAAACTACAAGCCAAGCACTATATCCCTATTGAGACGTCTAACCAATCGAAGCTACCCCTATTCATAAGTATATCGCGAGAGATCCGAGTGATTAGAGTAACTCCGTAATCCATTAGTAGTAATCCCTAATTGTAGTGTCTACGCTCTACAGACACTAACATTTGGTGAAAGAACCCGGGCCTGGAGATTTGATATGGACATATTCCGTTTCATAATGCCGAATGGCGAACGATGAAAAGGCGAGACCTAAATCAAGAGCAAATTTCAGATTAAATTGTGTGACTAGAGGAGGGTTCAAGGACACTGACGCGGGCATTCCAGACATAGCTCCGCAGCTAAGCAAGAAGGCAGAGAAAGAACAACAAGTCGAAGATACAAAATTACTGGTCGCAGAGAAAATAACAGAAAAACTACACGATAAAGCCGATATAATTCACGGGGAATTTGAACATTTGGCTCGAGCAGGGCACGAATCGGAAGAAGAATTAGAAAACATAGACGACCAAAGCAGCATAGACAGCCAAGATACATTAGTGGCCGAGGAAGAAACCCTCATCCTGGCAGAAGAAGATACCCACCAAGGGGTTTGGGCAGTCACGCCACGAAAAAATCAGGAGAAGCAGGAAACAGAACCACCAGGAATAGACCTGGCTGCCAGGCAGTTACAGAAAGAATTGGGTGCCGAATTGCGAAAACTCAGAGACGCAGAGCTAAACCAGCCGTTAAATAAGCAACAACAAGAACAGCTCCAGCAAGAGCAGGAACAGGAAGAAAGAGAGCTGGAACAACAACGGCAGGAAGAATTACAGCGCGAACAGCAGAGAGAGAGAGACAGACAGTTGGCCGAGGAAGAACAGGAAGACAGACGGCGAATAGCTCAGGAAGAAGAAGATAGAGCAGAAAGACAGAGACAAGCAGAAGCCAACAGAATACAGGCAGAAGAAGAGGAACACGAGCAAAGACTACAGCGAGCCCGGGAGAACGCTAAAGCACACGGCCGACAACAAACACAGGGAATAAACGGCGTGCCCCAACATCAGAACGGGCATCCAGCGCCCATAGTAGAAAACCAGAACGCCGATCCTGTACTCAACGGGCCACCGCCACGGGAAAACGGACAACATAGACCCGAGATCGTGATTCAAGAAGAACAAGAAGAAGAAGAAGAACAAGCAGAGGAAGAAGGAATGGTGTTGTTCGAGAATCGAGTCCAGACCCTACTAGCACCCCCAAAGTTTTCAAATAATGATGGAGAAGATCCAAGAAGCTTCATGGAAGATTGCACAGCCATAGCACAACGATTGTACCCAGATGATTTGAACCAGTTCTGCAGACAGTTCGCAACGTATTTAGGCGGTTCGGCTCGACACTGGTTGAGATTACTGGAGACTCCGGACCCATACAACAACTGGGTAAATCTGAAGAAAGCTTTTCTGGACAGATATGAACACATGTCCGATATGGACAGAAAGGCGCTAAAGCAGGTGAATATGGTCGAAGGGGAAAAACTGGCAGATTTCTTCAAAGATTTCCAGACCAGAATGGTGAAGGCGGAAGTGAATGATGCAGCCAACATAAAAGAACATTTCTTAGTGTCCCTTCTTCCAAGATACAGAACGATGTTGCTAACTAAGCAAGCGCTCACCGTGACTAAAATGATGGAACATCTACTTCAGAGAGAAAAGGGTGCGCCGACACATCAAATGACAGCAGACGATTTAAAGAAGGTGCAGAAGGCTATGGAGAAATCCATGGAGAAATCCATGGAAAAATCCATGGAAAAGAGCATGGAAAAGAACATAGCACGATTAGAGGCCACGTTCAAAAGCCAAGCAACAGCCATAGCAGCAGTACCAAACCAGAATCAGGGCCGAAATGATCAGAATCAGGGCCAGCGGTGGCACCAGAACAAATACCAATGGCCACAGCAGAACAACAATCCGAATCCTTGGAATCAGCAGCCCTGGGCCAACCAACAAGGGAACCAGCAACAGTGGCGGCAGCAAGACCAACAGCAATGGCAGGGTAATGGAGGAAATCAACCGTCGTCGACAGGGGGAAGAGGCTACAACAATAGCAGAGGAAACAGAGGCCGAGGCCACCACAGCAATCAGGCACCGTGGAAAGGCGAGAGACAGCAGAACGACGATGGATTCCCGAAGTTCAAACCCAGAGTTAAGTGTTTTAATTGTCAAAATTTTGGTCACTATCAGACAGAATGTCGGGCTCAGAGACAGGGGAGAAACGGGACCCAAGGGAGTCAGATTATGCCTAGTCAAAAGAAACAAGTGGGTGCAGTCGACTATACAGGAAATGGGGGAATGATAACTGGTAATTCAGAGGGACCTTTCTTTGCATCGGATAACCCAAACTAATGTCTCTCCCTTCATTGGGGCACATTGGGGGGAGAGACGACGCACAGGGGCCGCAGGGAAGGAATATAAACTCAAGAGGAAAAAAGGAAAAGTTAGATAATAGAGGTATAACGATCAGGGGACAGCCCCATTTGCTAACAGATGTCTGCTATGTAAATAACTCGTGGGATTACTTTGCAATACCGATAGATAGGGAACAGCACTGTGTCGATGCATATATGTATGGAACAAGAGTAATGACCTTGGTTGACACAGGAGCGTCTATATCTGTTATGAGTAGGAAAATGTACATGAGTCTAAATGCCAGAACACCCAGAATGACGGACATGCCTGTAAAGAAATGCGTTTTGGCAGATGGGAGGTTAATACAGGGCTACGGTCCATGTTCTATGAAGCTTGATCTGGCCCAGAAAAGATATCATATTAAGGTAACAGTTTGGCCGGAATTATTTTTCGGACTGGATTTAATAATGGGTCGAGATTTTCTCATGGAGCATGAACTTCAAATAAGCTATGAAGGATGCGCAACTGAGAAAGATCAAGTTGCTGCAGTTTGTACAAAAGAAGACATAACTTTACCACCTATGACTGAGGTAATTATGGGAGTGGAAATTAAAAGTGGGAATGTATTTCCAAATGGGCGTGAGGTTTGGTTTGATCCTAAGAGTGACGCATTAGAAGAGGGTTTAATAACAGCTAGGTGCGTGGCAAGGGTCAAGGCCAACAACATACCAGTACGGATAATGAATTACTCTCCTATCCCCATGGACATCCAGGCACGCACCCAAATAGGGTGGGTAAGCCAGGACGGGTTCGTGGAGGTGGATCCTAAGGTATGCGCGTCAGGGAACATTCCTGAGAAAGACGACACGAATGAAATTTTTACTCCTGAATTAGATCTAAAAGCCTCTAAGGTATCCCAAGAACAAAAGGAGGAATTGAATGATCTATGTACACGATACTGTGATGTTTTTGTAGGGGAGGATGGCATGTTGGGGTCTACCAATATTTTAGAACACAAAATTAAATTAAAATCTGAATACGATGTGGTACACAAGCTGCCATATCGCCAGTCTCCGATTATGAGAGAAATGATGGACAAGTTGGTAGAGGAACAGCTTCACCAGGGGGTGATAGAAGAATCCTATGGCGGAGCCTGGGCCTCTCCATGTTTCATCGTGGCAAAAGGGAATGCAAAGCCTGGGGATTATCGCCATTGGAGGCTTGTTTGTGATTTCAGAGGGTTAAATGAAGCCACGGAACCACAATTTTTAAATATTCCCCATATAGATGATGTTTTAGATTGTATAGGCCAGCATGCTCCCGTGATATTCTCCTGTTTAGATCTCCAATCGGGATTTTTTCAGGTTGATATATGTGAGGAGGACCGCGACAAGACCGCGTTTATAACCTCCTCAGGTACAAAATATCGATATACTAAGTTACCCATGGGTATGACGAACAGCCCGAGAACTTTTCAGTTGTTAATGGATATGGTATTAGCGGGACTAAAATATAAAACTTGTCTGGTGTACCTCGACGATATATGTGTATTTAGTTCCAGTTTTGAACAACATCTTAGTGACTTGGAAGAGGTATTCTTGCGATTAAGACAAGCTAACCTAAAACTTAAACCTTCAAAATGCGTTATGTGTAGAGAAAAGATCAAATTCCTAGGGCACACGATATCCGCGGAAGGAATAGCACCGCATGAAGATAACGTAGCCCCACTCAGAAACATAGCAGTTCCCAATAAACGGTTAGATATTCAGCGATTCTTAGGAATTGTGGGATATTATAGAAAGTTTATCAAAGATTATGCAGTAAGATCAAAACCGTTAACCATGCTACTCAAAAAAGAGCAACCATGGATATGGGACGAACCGCAGAGTTTAGCCTTTGAGGATCTAAAGACAGCACTGATAGAGGGGGAAATAATTTTAGCTTTCCCAGATTTTGAAAAGGAATTCATTTTAGAATGTGACGCGAGTTCCGTGGGTTTGGGAGCAACCTTATCTCAAGTGGATAAAGAAGGTAGAAAAAGACCAGTAGCCTTCGCAGCTAAAACCCTTTCAGAGACAGAGTCTAGATGGAGCACAACGGAACAGGAATTACTAGCAGTGGTCTGGTCGGTTAAGAATTTTCGGGTATATTTAGAGGGAAGAAAATTTATATTATATACCGACCATTCAGCGTTGTGTTCTCTTCTGAAAAATGACAAACCTAAGGGCAAGTTTGCCCGGTGGATAATGTTACTAAGAGGTTTTGATTTCACAGTTCGCCATATTAGAGGCGAGCAGAATCAAGTACCAGACTCGCTATCACGCATCAAATATAAATCTAACCCGGACCCTACCCCTTTGTCAGATCTATTACCAGTCCATGCAATCACGCAATACCCTAAGCAAAAAGAGAAGAAGAAATATGAGAGATCTACCCAAAAGAAACCAGTACAGGTTGATGTATCGGAATTCGAGACCTTGGCAACAGATATGTCGATTATTAGCAATAGCCAAGAAGAAGACCCTTTTACAGGTCCAATCATAGAATACTTACGTAGCGGCACACTGCCTACTAACGAAGAACAGGCTCGATCTATCTTGAGATTCGAACCAGATTATTTTTTGCACCAAAATTTGTTATTTAGATATCCCACGACGTCTAGACATGGTGTACAAAATTCAGCACAACTAGTAGTGCCAAAGCAAATAGTGCCACAGCTTTTATCCCTATACCACGAGTCAGAAATTATGGCCCATATAGGACCGAGTAAGTTGATACCGATACTAAGAAGAAAATACTTCTGGAAGTCATTGTATAAAGACGTGAGAGAGTTTTGTGACTCTTGCGAGATGTGTTGCCAGAAGAGAAGAATGACTAGACCGATTAGGGCTCCGATGGTCGTGAGAGAACCGGCGACTCACCCATGGGAGACCGTAAACATGGATGCGCTAGAAAATCTGCCAGCTAGTAAGTCAGGAATGAAACATATAATAAATATTTGTGATTATTACAGCCGATTTGTCATATCAATACCAGTTCCTGACCTTACAGCAGATACTTTGATAAAGAACTTTTTCAACCATGTAATATTAAGATTTGGGGCGGTAAAACGGATAATATCGGATAACGGTTCCCTTTTCATAAGCAAAGCTTTCTCAGATTTCTGTCAAAGAGCGAGAATTAAGCACTCCTTCATCACTTCGCTGAACCCGAAAGCTTCAGGTTTAGTGGAAAGATGTAATAAAAACGTGCTAGATAAATTAAGATTCCTAGTTTCAGACTCGCAGGATGACTGGGATGAATGTTTGCCTCTGATAAATTACATTATTAATATATCCCCGTCACAGGCAAACGGATGTAGCCCTTTTCTCCTATTATTCGGGAGGGAAGCGTTGTTACCAATGGAAACAAAATTAGTTGACCCATTGGAAGATCCCAAATCGAGAAGGGAAGTATTCACTGAAATATTACAAACTCAAGAAAAGGCAGAAAGAGTAGCAAAGAAAATCCTAGAAGCAAACCAGGAGCGTACCAAGGAAATATATGATAAAAAAGCGTTCTGCCCAGATTTACAGATGGGGGACGTGGTGTATTTATATTGGCCCAGAGTTCCCAAGCCTGGTAAGCAGAAGCTAAAGTTGCATAGTATTTATCAGGGTCCATACTTAATAGTCAGGTTTATTACCGAGAAGACAGTTATCCTTAAACGAATAAATGACGGGAAAATTTTGACCAAGCCAGTAACAGTGGATAGGCTCAAAACAGGGAAAGTAAGAAACCAAAATATGGGGAAATGGAATCCTTTAGTAGGGCCATTTTCAGATCCGGAGCTTTTGGAGGAGAAAGATTTCCCAACCCCACCCGCGCAACCCCCTCCCGAAGAAATTCCGGAGGACGAGGAGGCGGAAGCAGGGGATGAGCTGTCCGAACTCCCAAATAAGGAGGAGGACGTGAGGAACTCGAAGATTCCTACAGCCACCAAGGTCAAAGATAATGGCGACCCAAAGTATTATGAGATCTCCGATATTTTAGACATTATAAAAGTGAAAGATCATGGTTTAAGATTCAGAATTAAATTCAAGGATAAGTCAGTACAGTGGGTTGAAGACGACTGTCTCAATGAAGCGGCAAAAGAAAAATACCTTGATCGAACTTTGGAGGCTAGAACTGTCCCGAGGTTGCTTAGAAACATGTGATCTCTTAAGAAAAGAACTATAAGTTGCAAATCAGTAATTTTGAGGAAAAGGAATAAGAAATTAATGAACAGAAGAACTTAGCAGGAATCAAAAGAAGGAAAATAACCAGAATAAGGTTTACGAAGGAAAAAGTGATATAAAATGCGGGGAGTGACTCAGTTTGAACGAATAAAAGTAAGAAAAAGGGAAATACAGGTTTATGAGAATTAGGAAAAAGATATATGTCCGGATTAGAATGAAGAATTGTACTATGTTTTAGAATTGCAAATATAAAAGGAGCATACGGCGCCCAGCAGGTTGTTGGGAAAAAATAGGTACACCTAACCCGGGGTGGGTAGCAACGACTTCCTGGAAGGTAATAAGGTAGCACACCGGATAACAAACGCCGAGGCGTCAGGGGGTGCAGAGGTTAAGTCGTTGCACGCGCTAACCTTTCTGGAATTCATCACCAAACGTTACCAATATCAAGGGGACATTGGAGAATGAGGAATGTTTGGTAAGGAAAGCGCTAGGTGCGAACAACAAATAAAATCTGGTGTTTTGATTGCTTCAGAAATACCCTCCAGTGAATATGTCATGGAGTCTGAAGAATGTTGGTGTATAAACACGCCTAGCAGAGTCGACATTTCAGATAGATATATTAGGAATTCTCCGTTAACGTCAACAACGGCTGATCACCAAAGGGGGCGGGAGAAAATTTTTACTCAATTGTCACTAGGACAATTTATTCAGAAGCTCCATTTTTTCTAGAATTAAGATATACTTATTTTTAGGGAATGAGAGATATTTTAGGAGTTAGATGAACAAAAAGTTGTAGTAAGCGCTGTTTAGGACAGCGAGGTTACAATATTTTGAATGACGAAGTTATGAATGAAGAGAAGGAATGTACACATGTTTGAGATAATGATAAGAGAATTACAAAATCCGCGGTAGGAATGGTACAGGAAAGATTCTAAGGACATCGACATGATAATTACTAGAGGAAAAGTTTAAGTAAGAAAATGAGGGATAAAAATCTTGAGAATTGCGTTTTTCCATCCAGATTCCTCTCTGAAGGAATTTGTGGGTAGGACAAGTTGCACTCAATGGCTTAGCATAGACATTGGTATGATGTTTGCGCACTGGTCAAGTAGTCAACAACTCCATATTTAGGGACTGGCCATCTCTTCATAAAATCCTAGGAATTCATCGGGGAAATATTTTTCCCACTTCAGAGGGAGGAGGGGGGAAGTTGAAGAATATTCAAATTAGAATCAATAAAATTCGAGTCACTCCAAGCTGATTGGAAAAGGAAAGGACGCCACGAGAAATTGCTCTGGCGATCCAAAGAGAAGAGCGAATGAGAAGCTCTACAGGAAAAGGATCCGAGGACGCGATGCCAAAATTTAATGACCATCGCCTTATTTGAAAAGAAAAGGGAGGATCCAAGGGTCTCAGGAAAGGAATGCCTCCAATGAAAGGAGAGCTAGGGATTTTAGATAGCTAACAGAGGGAAATTCTGGACATAAAAGGGCGGCGAAACTGGACAGTGGTCACCTTTGGGCGCTTTGACCAGAGACCACGAGATCCAGACTCCTGCCAGATAGACCTGTCCAGACTTCCAACTACAAATTGCCATGGGTGTGATAGACTACATCATGAGGATCTTGTCCTCAATCGTGATGGTGAGTAGTTGGACTTAGAATTATTTTAGCTATCATGGACATACACTACTGGAATACACAAGGACGTTTGAATTTTTGAAATGTATTTGATTGAAGATTGTTTGCGATATGTATTATTACTGTCAGGGGTTGATGGGGAAAGAAGGTGACGAACGGTTTAATATTTTTCTTTTAAGGTTATATGCACCAGTTCTGCCTTCGAACCTTCAAATTACCTGATTCGGCAGGGTGCAGGGGTTATACTGGAAAGAACGAATAATATTTTATTGGGAAAGAACGAATTCGTCAAGTTGACGTTTGTGGTAGAAAAGCCAAAGAGCATGGCTAGAGGATATCGTTTTCACCCATCTTTATGTGTTAAAAAGTGGGATTGGGCCAAGGGGGGCCTTGAAATAGAAAGCAACAGAAGTAGAAAGGGCATTTTGGGAAAGCATAGTACAATGACTTTACCAACCTTTGGTCGGGCGGTGTGCAGTGCCCTCCAACCAATGATAAGCCAGTTGGACGATACCTTAGTAAGAACAAAATTTCGGGCCAAGAAAGGGGAAAAAATTCTACGAGATTTACTTCAGGACAATGTCAGAAGACGAAAAAGAACCAGTAAAGAACCTATAAAGGTAGTGGGAAACGTCGCTTTGGGATTAGAACTAGCTAGACTGAAAGATGTGAAAGAAGAGGAAGATGCTATTCTTAAACTTTACAACTATTCGAATCATCTTTCAGATACCATTAATGATAATACCCGTATTTTTATGGAAGTTATTAATGCTTCATCAAGTAAATTACAGCAACTAGCAGACGAATCTTTAGATCAGGAAGAACAAGTTAAAGAATTAGAGAATGCAGTCACCGACTTATTCAATAACTATCAAACGGTGCTGAACAAGGTAGACAGTCAGGCGTCAGATATTTTATGGTTGCAGTATTTTCAGGCAGCGCTGTCGCAGCGCCAACTTAAGCTAGATCTCCTTACTCAGTATGAGGACTCTTTAAACCATTTTCTGGCAGGTGTCCAGGCTCTCCAGGCAGGGCGCATCACAGCGGTCTTGATACCTCCGGCGGAGCTTGAATTAGCTTTGCAGCGGATATCCGGAACACTGGAGAGCAAGGGTTTGAAGTTGATCTTTAGAGATTTGGCAGTTTATTACGGAGACTTATTGCAATCATTTATGTACTCAGAATCAAAATTATTTATAACTCTAAACGTACCAGTGGCTGCAACACCCGCGTTATATGACCTATACTCAGTAAAATCTGTTCAAATTCCTTTACCGGGAGATGGGATAAATACCACAGGGTATTCGCTAACTACAGATTTACCAGACTACTACAGAGATATAAATTATCTTTCGGGGGAATATGCGGAGATGTCATCAAAAACCTTAATGCAATGTACCCAAAAGGACTTGATGATATGCCCTTTCGCTATCCCTTTTAAAGTATTCTCCTCTCCATCCTGCGTGCTAGCTTTATATCTAGATAACGCAACGATGGTCAGAAACCTATGTAACATCAAGGTAAAACCTTTCGCTCAGGTACAGATATCGGTAACACCGTTGACAACTAATAAGTACCTGATAATAAAAACTAAGGAGAATATTTCGATACTTTGTACAGAAAGACATGTAGTTTCACCCCCATGCACTATATGCCCAATACAGGTGCCTTGCGGGTGCGACCTAAAAGTAGGCCCATACGCCATAACGGGCGCAAGCGGGCAATGTGTTAACATATCCATGATTGAGGTAGTTCACAGCGTAAATCTCCCAGTCCTCCATGCATTCGATATTCCAAATCCAACCGAGAAATTATCCTTTGAATCTAAGCTCCATGTTAAAGTATTTATTCCAAACATCACTGACCATTTAGAGAAGTTAAGAGAGAAATTTGGCGAGAATTACACAGCTAACCTCTATGACTTTGCGCATGAACTGAAGATCATCGCAAGAATGAAACGCCCACACCTCTCGGGTATACATTGGGGATGGTATGATACTAGACCAGCGTCCTCAGACTTTGTGTACCAGCTAATCAATCTGATACTGACAATATTTAGTGTGGTAATGGTCATTAGACTGTCTTGGATGGTTAGGCAGCTAGCGCTGTTGGTGTTAGGAGCAACGGGAATGAGAGCAGCCACGGTAGCGAGTAGTGATAGATATCTAACCCTTAGGCCAGCGGTTACACCACCAAATAATAACTTATTAGAAACAGAAGAGAGTATTTTGGCAAACTTAACTCATATGGATAAATTATTTGTGGCCTGGGTGTTATTTATGGTACTTATTTTTACTATTAAACTGGGAAGAAAATGTTTTAGACAGATAGTAACCTTGGCAAGAAAAGGATCCATTTGGATGCCAAATAATTTAATGAACAAATGTGCATCACTAGCTAAGAACAGTGATGACTGCGGAAATACAGAAGTAATACTTAGGTTTAGTAACATGGTCATCTCAGAGTCAATCGTGATCGGTGAGATTTTCGACCTCCCTCAGCACGTAACTTTCATTTCTATACCCCGTATCAGAATCACTCACGTATCCAACGGATGTAGACGATCAAAAGTGTTCCTTGATGTCCCTGGAGAATTTAAATACTCCAGAGGAAAGACGGACATACTGGTAGAAACATCCAATACGGTGGTGGTTCCTGTGTATAAGGGTAGAAGAATAAGAGCATTGTTAGAAACAGGGGACATATATTACGCTATTATGCTTAAACGAAAATGTAACTTGACTCAGGTAGTTCAGTCTAGAATGGAAAAATTCAGAGATAGCCCCGAATTGACACCATGTTTGTCACGAAAGAATCAACACATACATTTGCAGGACGATAGGTTAATTTTGCCTAGAGCAATGGAATTAATGCCCAACAGAACTCGATATCCATCTTTTAACCCACCTTTACAAACCCCCCCTAGAGGGAACATTTACCCTGACTTGCCTAGATCTCTAGCCGCGAATGGCTCGGAGACCGAGCCTTTCTTGGTGGGGAAGGATTTTGGGGAGGGGGCCCAGAAGGTTCTTTCCGGTAAAAACACACCCTCAGCACCCGATCCAGCGAATTTCGTCTAAAAACAAAACAAGGTATTAAAAAGAATGAAACAGAAGAAAAAATGGAAACTTTAGGACACTCTTCAGAAAAGAGTAAAGTATAACAGGGAGAGTATTTATTGGTGAGCAGCTATCGCTAAAGGGAGCATGCTCGACTCAGTAAGAATATTATATCCTTATGCTTAACAGAGGGAAATCTTTAGACGATTTACAGATAAAGCCTGCAGCGAAGCTTTAGAGGAAGATTTAGGGGCGGAAGGAGTGACACGCGACTCATAACCACCGAGCCATGACCTAATGAGTTTAGGATAGGGCGGGCTCGGCCCCTAGGGAATTGATTAGGGCAATATATTAAGGAAGGGACTGGTATGTTGGGGAAACATACACCACCTACTAGCTAAAATAAACAGTGCCCCAGGGAATACTGGGTAGAAGAGTATCTACTCAAGCATGCAGGAAGGAATAATCTAATTAAGGGATAATTAAGAAGGTAAAGATAGAAAGAGACCAGAGGTAAAAAGAATTACTAGAAGAAAGGAAAAAAGGGGAGATTGATTTGCAACACTCCATTAAGGGACAAGGGATTTTACAATTTAAAAGGCTGACAAAGTAGGAGAAAAACATTCAGAATAAAAGGATTGTGACCAATTGATAATTTTGATGATTGTTACGCAGCTAAAGGGTATTGTTTACTAAAGGAAAACACCGTACTTTTAGAAAAAGACAAAGTCTCAAACTGTACTCTATCCACCTGTCGATTTTCATTTGCCAGATCCTTTGGGGAAAACCAGCAGTCGAGGGAAGACCGGAGGAAGGCAGTACCGACAGCGGGTAAGAAACGGAGAAGGAAGCTAAGATCTACAAACGAAAGGAATGGAAGCTGAGAGAGCAGCCGGCTTCAAATTCGAGAATTAAGCTATTCGGGATGTTTGGCACCTTTACCACAGTCCCGATATCGCCGAATGTAAAGAGAAGACTGAACTTTGTGGGAGCTCTCATGAGAGAAGGAGACGGGGAAATGTTCCGTCTGCTGCCCAACATGCTGTCTCCGGAGATGTACAGAAGAGTCCTGGGAGCGGTGTCAGTGGGAAGTGATAAGAAAGCAATGAGGAAATTGGGCAAACTAATGGCGTCGGGACAGGAGGGAAACAATTGGGCTTTATTTTTAATGTACATGATCAATAAGCATTATTTGGCGGATATTTTCAGACAGTTAGCTAAAAGAAATTTAGAACTTCTGACCCAACTGATGGTATCGCTAGCAGACACGTGGTCGCTGAGACGAACATGGGCGCCGGGTCCAAACAATGGCAGAGGACCGGTACCCATGATCATCCGAGCTTTGTCAGGCGTGTGCCGGTTAACTCCAACCGACCTAGTGAGAGCCATGGATAAATCCGAAGGACCATATTCTAGATTTGATTACATTAGCCTGTTAACAGTTTTAAGATTGGGAAGAGGGTTGGCACTAGCCGATTACTACGGATATAAGTATACCTGCCAACTATGCCACAAGCCGTTCTATACGAAAACAGTGGTCAAACAGGGGTTAAGACCAATGACCACATATGAAAAGGATGGGGCGAGATACCCATGCTGTGGAATGGTGGCTCACAAGAAATGCTATGTGAGACACCAGGTCCACAGAGACTCCTGCCTGTTTTGTGACACGGCCTTGCCGGGAGGCGTGGCCATGTTCACAGACAAGATTTTAACCAAAGAGCAGCAGGTGCGGAAAGAGCGAATAAGATCGCTTAATGGGATCGCAAGATTTGCTCCCAATGGACCCCCTCCGGTTCCATTGGGATGCAAGGAAGAAGACTTCCCCAGGGTAAAATATCCACCAGGGCACCTGGAGGTGTATATACCCTCGGGAGCGCCCATCCTTGACGTAGAACCCAAGTGGAACAGTAAATGTAATTGGAAACCAGCTCCCAACTGGGCCGATTAAGAAAATTAGAAGTATTTCTCCAAACTTATATAGTTTTATTTATAATCTTAGAAAAGGGAAGTTAGAAGTTTGGGAAGTTAAAAATCTTGGGGAAAGTGTTTGTTTGAAAACTTAGTTGACTAGCCAAAGTTAGTCCTCAGAAATTTTAGGACTTTGGCTAAAACGATTTTGCTTAGGAAAATTTTAGTTTAGTAGCTCAGTAGAAATCCCTACCTGATATAGCCATGATTGGAAATGATACTTGCCCTCGAGTGACTTCGAAAGATTCCCACCGGCATCATTCCCCCACGCTTAGTCCAAGAGCCAGAGGACCAAGAAACCAGAAGGAAGAACAATCGCGTATCCTGAGACTTGGAAGGGTCCAGGAGAAATGACCTAAGAAGCAAACGAACTGAAATGAACATTCCTAAGAGAAAACATATAGAAGAAAGAACAATGACGCGATTAAAAAGATTCTTAAGAAATAACAACAGGAGAAAATGATGAACAATTATTTCAATCTGAGAGTGAAAAGTATTTATTCAAGAGTGAAAAGTATTTATTCAAGTGTGGAAATATTTATTCAAGTGTGAAAATATTTATTCAAGAGTGAAAGTATTTATTCAAGTGTGAAAATATTTATTCAAGAGTGAAAGTATCTATTCAAGTGTGAAAATATTTATTCAAGGTGTGAAATTATTTGATCAGGTGTGAAATTACATAATTAATAATGTAATTATTAAGAGTGAATTTGTTTACTCAGGGTAAAAGAATTTATTGCGGAACAAGAACGTTTGTCGACGAGTGCAATAAACACAAGTAATCAAACGAGATTAATGAATTGTTTCTAGAATTACGAATTGACTTAGACTAGATTGATTAAGGGAAGACAATAAAAACCCACCTGATTACGAAAGAATTATGTTATCCAACCCGATTTTGTCCCAGAATAAGATGATAACCCAAGAGCGATAATATATCGAAAACTAGTAGAAATTTACCCTGGCCACCACGTGCGAATAAGTGGGGCCGACATTTGTTATCATAACAGGAAACAAGATGGCGGAACACGAGTAGAGATCTTGCATTACGAAAGAAAGTTTCTACTGAAACTGACTCAGAGTATCTAAGATAGTTAAAAATTTATAAACCAGTTAAGGCTCGAGCGCGAACTCTTTAATTATACACCCTTAGAGTTCAATGAAATTATGAGATAAGTAAGCTTAACAACAAAAAGAAGCTGACCTGTTTATCCTCCGCGCCGAGCCCATGATTGTAACTTCCGGTTTAGTTAGCCCCTAGCGGATTTGGTAAAAACTATCACAACACCAAGCATGTGTTCTGAGATGTCACTACTCGTTTCGGGCGTAGCTGTGACTCTGTTTTCCGGCCTTATGATCGGATGGCAAGCCGCCAACGATATTTGGTTCGGGAGCCCGTCCCTCCATCTCTTATCGGGGTGTGGGTACTGGGCGGGAGGGATTTTCCTCTGCACAGGATTGTTGGCCGGGAAAGCAGGTAGAAGCGGAGACGCGAACCTCGTGAAGGCGGCCATGGTGGCCAGCGGCGTGGCATTGCTGGTAGCCGGACTGGGAGCATTGGCGATCTACGGGCGGAATCTGGCGGCACTGATCATCGTCGACGGATGGCAGGAGGAGATTGACCTCAGGGAACTATACGCCCTTTGGTTGCCCTTATTCCTGTTTGCTGTGATCCTGACGGTCCTGGATCTGGTGATTTTTGCCGTGGCCTGTGCGAGTGCCTGTTGCTCAACCCCCGTGGATAGTCCCGTGTAGGCTCACTAACGGAGCGAAAACGGTGTCCCCAGAAGACTTTTAGCTGCGTTCGAGTTTGTAGAGAGTCGTTGATTATGTTTAGGTAGTTTTAGTAACGGATTTACAAGTTTTGAGAGTGATCCGCAGTTTAAATGTTTTCCGCTAGGTGGCAGCACCAGTCTTTTTAGGAAATTTTAAGTTAAAAAGAAGGTTTTTATGTTTCCCGCCAGGTGGCAGCACCAGTGTTGTATAAATTTAAGAAGAAATTAAAAGGTTTAGAGATGTATTTATATTTATATTATTTATCTCTGGATGAACACCCCAGAGGAGTTATGTATTTATGTTAAGGGACATATCGAGCGTTGAACTGTATATAAAGTGTTTGTATGTTATTAGAAGCCAGCTAATAGATCACAGAATGTGCACCAAGATGATCAAAGGTTTTTATTAATTATATGCTGTTTTGAGATTATGTAATGTTTATGGCTGGGACAGCCATTCTTCTTTGTCGGGGATGATGTTAATGTCCCAATTTATTTTTAATAATATTTAAGCCCATGTGTATGTTATATTTATATGTGTGTCGATTGTTTACTTATTTACTGGTCGATCTTATGAACGGTGGTAGGGAGGGGGTCTGACCCCTGGGCGGAGAGAGCTGATGCAATGTCTCTGGATGATGAAATCCCCCGGCGACATTGCATGTGAGCTACTCCGCCATTAACCTGGAGGCTGATGCAAGGGCCAGCGCATGCTCAACAGCCCTGGTGGCTGACGAAATGCCCACTGACCATTGCAGTACGCCCGGGAAAGATGATGAAATGCATCCCAGGTCTGGTGCAATACCTAGAATATATAAGGGCCCCCAGTCACTGTATAGGCAGACTTCTCCTGGAGAGCTGTACTACCGTATGCTGTATGATGATGAACTGACTGGAAGCCCTGCCACCTTGAACACTGACCATGCTATAACTTGCTATACATGAACACTGTGTTATATTGAAGCCTAATAAAAGAAGCCATTCTGTACTCCACGCCTTACCTTATACCTACTGAAACTACAAGCCAAGCACTATATCCCTATTGAGACGTCTAACCAATCGAAGCTACCCCTATTCATAAGTATATCGCGAGAGATCCGAGTGATTAGAGTAACTCCGTAATCCATTAGTAGTAATCCCTAATTGTAGTGTCTACGCTCTACAGACACTAACAATAGCAATGAAAGTGCTCCACTGAGTGCATTATATCTGTGTCTTTAACACCAATCAGTAGTACATCGCTGGGAGCATCAAAACCACATTTATATGTAGGGTCCATGGAGCATATTGTATTTATTTGAGAATCTCATGTATGTTCATCTGTATAACCTAAAAATTCTTAACACTTCAATCACAAATAATAGTTCAAACCAAATCCGCACCCACAACTACCATAAAATTTTACAACACAATGAAGCTACAACAGGCAATATTACCTGCCACTGCTCACTTACCTGCCTGGCATTCACACCTAATGTCGCACATATCTGTCCCTCCACTCTGACACTCACACTCAGTTTCTGACACCCATTCATAGAAACCCCTCTCCACTAAACTAAACGATGTAATGCTACCTCCATATTATCCAAATATTACTTCCCAAATTCTCCCCCGGATTTAATCCATCTGCTATTGATGAGTGCTGATGAATATGATATCAATTATACTCCATATTGTAAAGTAGAGAACTATTATTATTTATAATTCCCTCCCCGTTCTCCAACTGAAATTATATTACTGCCAGAATTATGCCATTTCCATGAGTTTTGAGGAACATTCTAATTGCTATCCCATGCTGAGTTTGCAGAACATTTACGCACGGCGATAACGCTCTCTGTGTTGAAGTGATATCAAAATCGTGCATGTGGTTAAATTCCTCATTTCCTCAGCTCTCTGTTGCTATAAAGTGTGTGCATATTAATTATATTTTTGAGACAGAATAAAAGATACTATAATTTACGAATTGTATGAATTCCTCTAGACTTTGACTGACATCCATTAATTCCACTGCATGTAGCTAGTGTATTGATACCCGATTTATATACATTAATTTGATACTCATTTTTGGAGTGCATCTGATGATTCACATTGCATTAGGTGCAAAACCAGGTGCAAAACTGCGTTTTTGAGCGGATTGCACTTTTGTGACTGGTCAGTGGCACTTCTACATGCACTGGTGGATTTCCCAATGCACATAGGGCTGAGCTTTCTGTGATTCCGTTGTTACCCTAGGTAATGAAGTAAACAGTCTGAGGTGTCACCACGATATATATTTATACACACATTTCTCTCACGATAAATATCCACCATTAACAAAAATGATCAGAAAGTGATTTAATTGCCCTGCCATCTCATATCAGTCTTGAGGAACTTTTTTAGTCTGGGCCATGGTTTATTTTTTTCTACACTGTCAACCTATTCCACATAATAGGCCCCTGAGTATGTGGTGCTTTCCTGAGCTTTTCTGAGTGAGGTTGAGTTAGTATGAGATCGGGTCCCTCAGCCAGTCTTGTTAGACGTGGCATAAATTATCCGGGTTTTGCAACAAGGTTAGCATAAGACTCAAGATCGAAATATTACCTCTCGTTTTTACATCCTGAATATTTAGTAAATCACAAATTTCTTCAGTGTGCAGGTCCCATCAAGAAAAGCTGCTCTAACAGCTCTTTAATGGAGGTCTGAACCTTAGCAATCACATTGATGTTGGCCATGTTGTGTTAAAATAGGCCATATTTGGCAAGCGATAGTAACGTCTAGTAATAATGTACTTTATTACACCACGCACTTCTATTATTATTATTTTATATCACCTATTATTGCTTTTACCCTGTAATATAATGATTATCATGTACCGTATATCCTCTTCTCACAGAAACATATGTAAACTCTGTATCTGATTCATACAAGTATAGTATGATCGTCATGGACATAGCCATTACCTTGTCTATACAAAATGTAAAGTCGCGCTGTATTGCCTGACTGGGTACTCTCTGAAGTGTTTAATTTAATTTAATTAATTAAGTATTTCTCTACCCACTACTTAGTCATTTCATTCCTAAGTCAGTTAGTTAATTAGTTTGTTTCCACTAATTTTCCAAATTCTGGTAACAGTCGGAAGAAATGGTACCTTAATTGTGTACCATAATGGTATGTCGACCCATTTGTCTTTTTTCTTACTTACTACTCAACTGTACTCCTTTTGTACTCCTCAAAGATGACAAATAAACAACTTCTTATCTTATCTTATCTTATCTTATCTTATAGAATGTGTGATTTTACAATCAATATAGCAGTATCTTCATCAATGTAATATCTGATCTTAGCAAGTTGATTCACCTTGGATAATATAAGAGATCTCATTTTTTTGAAGTGGTCATTAAAAGTTAGGGTCGGATCGACGGTGAAACCAAAATACTTCACATTTCTGGATTTGTTAATTGCTGTTCCGTTAATGTAAATATTTCCTAGAGCCGTTATTTTAGCTTTTTTCAAATTTTTACTTGACCCCAAGAATTGTAATAAACACTTCTTCGAATTAATAGAAACTTAACTTATTAGCATTCATCCACAATGCATTGTTGTTTGCTGCCACCTGGGTACACCTTAGACAAGCGTCAATATTTTTATCGGTCACTGTGAAGGCTGTATCATCAGCGTAGATGGTTAGTTTTGTTTTTCATAATAGATTAACATTTTCTAAACAGTTAGGAAGGTCATTTACATAAATTAAAAATAGGAGTGGCCCGATTATGCTTCCTTGCGGCACACCATTTGCTATCCCAAGTGGCAGCGATGTAACATCGTTCAGGTGAGTCTTTTGTTTCCTGTCAGATAAATAATTGGAAACTAGATCTACAAGTTGAGGATTAACACAATAATGGAGTAATTTCTGTTTTAGAATGCAAGGGTCTATTCTATTAAAGGCCTTGGAAATATCATAGTATGTGGCCATGGTAAATTCGCCAACATCTATTCCTTTAACAATGGGCTCAATAAATTCATAGAATGACCTATTAGTGGAGAAACCGGGCCTGAAACCCCCCCTGCTCTTTGGCAAAAAGGTTGTTAACATCCATGTGGGATCTAATCGCAGTACACATGAAGTGCTCAAGTAATTTTGATGCAAGGGGGACCAGGGCTATAGGTCTTAGGTTGTTAAAAAGCCTAGGATTTCCACTCTTTGGTATAGGAATAACAGTGAATTCTTTCCATTCCAGCGGCATTGCACTATGTCTAATACATGATCTTAATAAGTTGGAGACAGTTCTACTCAGTTTGAAGAAGTAGAATTTTAGGACACAAGTATTTACCCAGTTAAAACCACTGTTCTTATTCACATCAACATCATTTAGGAATTTTTGAACATCAATCTCATTAATATTTATTTTGGTACTAACAGTGATGTCAACCTGTTCCTGCAAGAACTCTTTGAAATCCCCCCTGGGTATTTCATCCACATCTCCCATGTGCATAAATACATTATTTAGGCTGTTGCTTGCTTCAAGACCCTGGATAACTTTATCCTCAAAAAGGAAGCTCTTAATTGGCATCGGCTGTGATTTCTTTACAATTAATTTATTGATCTCACTCCAGGATTTTTTGCTATTCTGATCATTATTACGAATGAGGTTAATTATATGTAATAAGCCTGGCCACCGAGCGTCTCATTGTACGGGCAACTTCCCAGTCCTGCATGTGATTAGTACGTTTGCCAAGCTTAAAAAGTCGATCTCTCTCAGTAATAGATCTTACTACCTTGCAATCCAACACAAATTGACTTCTGGTGATCAATACAATTTTTTTTCAGAGGACAGACAATGTCTAGAAAATTAGTAAGATAGATTTTTAATCTAGCCCATATGATTTCAGGTGTCCCATCATTTTGCAAAAAAAAAGTTATCAACGTTATTGCATCTCTCAATATAGACTTCAAAGTCCTGCCAATCGATGAGATCATACCTTCTTGCAAACGTTGTTGCTTTCACAACTTGAGACTTCTCCTTTTTTATATGGATGAAGACAGCATGGTGATCTGACATGTTTACATTTATTACACCAGACTGTGTTATATGAGGGTAGTCACTTGCAATAAACTTGGTAAACTCTGTGCTGGAGTGATGTTATCAATACCCTGTGGGCCCTGTGGGCTGCCACTCTGGCAATCGAATCCAATAAATATTCAATTACTAGCACCTCATTCCATTCTTTGGTATCAAATTTTAGGTAACTTTGTCTTATGGTCCAATTACGGCATATATTTTTCTCAACGTTCGACAAATGATATAAAAAACCCTTCTTATCTTGGTATAATCTTAAATTATTATTTGATATTTGAAGATATCAATTGTTATATTTTGTGCAAGGAGTGATCGAAGAGGTATACAAACAATAAAGATTATTTTAATGTTCTTTATATCTTTTGGCATACCCCATGCACACATCTTTTTCGCAGAGCTGTCCGGCAATCCTTTTGCACATGACAATGTCGGTGTTATGGGCACTGAAAATCTACGATTACATGAAGAAGAATATTTATCCTCAAGTAGAAGTCAACGTTACAGGAGATATGTGGATTCTGACAACATGAGTGACCATTCCTTGGGTGATATTCTTTGTGACTTCTGCCAAAACTCTTCTATACATGCTCTACGTCAACTCTCGGAACCGAAACAATACGTGTTTCGAAGGTTTGTTCTATTCTGAGATGAATTCCCCTTAAGGTCCGATTCCACTGGCTCGCTTATATATGTGCTCATGGCTCGCTCTTGCTGCGCTTGTTTATGGGGTGCTTGTCAGTCGCTCTTCGTCCGCTAATATTTTTAGCGCAATACAAGCGCAGAGCGATTCTACTGAGATTCTACTGTTGCACTTGTTTCCTATATTAAATCAATGGTAAATGCGTTTGTGCGCTCTTACTGCGCTCTTGGTCCGCTACTTTAACAGGTAGAAAGAGCGCTGTATAGTTGCGCTCAAATCAAACACGTCAAATATTAGCGCAATGTCCTGCGCTCTTCTAAAGAAGCGCACATAGCCACTTTTTAGAGCGTACAGAGAGCGTAGTAACCAATTCCATTAGACCGCTCTGGTTTCGCTCAACCTTCGCTTGTTATGCGCTCAAGACAATAAAAAAGAGCGGGCCATGAGCGAGCCAAAAGAGCGAGCCAGTGGAAACGCAGCCTTAGGATGCTTAACGTTCTCTTACATGTATACATCTATACAATTCATTTCAATGTGAACCACCGCAGAGACACTAGGTTACGCATCCTGTTTTGTTGAAATTGTCACGAGAAATAAAGGTATATCCGAGGTTATCTGAAAATTATGTCATGCGCCTTTTATTTACTTCTTCACCATAGGGTAATCTGGACAATTATCTTCATCGTCGGATTGGGAATCTTTATGCTGCAACTTGTGGATAGTGTGAACCGATTTTACAATCGAGAAGTGGTCGTAAATTTACAGGTTAATTACAACTCAACAATTCGCTTCCCGGCTGTTACAATATGCAATCAAAATGCCATGAGGTATTTATGCCTTTTCTACAAAAAATATGTAATCCTTTTTTCAATTTTAGTAAGTCAAGACAATTATTCGATGCCTTATGTCGATTTTCCTATTGAGCTTCCAGTTGGTCGGAAATATCGAGTTAATTAAATT
Source organism: Sthenelais limicola (assembly GCA_942159475.1). Taxonomy (NCBI): domain Eukaryota; kingdom Metazoa; phylum Annelida; class Polychaeta; order Phyllodocida; family Sigalionidae; genus Sthenelais; species Sthenelais limicola. Next base: position 51,011,582 of record OW804098.1, read on the forward strand.
GATTGATAATTAACTTTAGCTAATATCTTCGAGTATAAGGACTAGGTTGATTATACTAGAACTTCATGGGATTATATCTATAGAACTCTGTAGTATGACGATTCTATTCCAGAGCCACTGCTATCGCTGAGATGGGGCTCTTTAAGCAAATATCAGAGTTCTATACAACAGGAACGAATGTGGCCAATCCAACAAGGCTTTCCAACAGGCTTTCTATGGTGGACTTGTTCGTTCGCGCAGGTCACAGAAAACAGGATCTGATACTTGGGTAAAAGAATAATTCGCACCTATATGATCACTATACATGTACCTCGCTGATGAAAGTAAATTTAGCATCAATAATTCATTTTAGCCAGTATACGCACAATCTGGGGAAAGGGAGCATGATAAGGAATCAGGTATCACCCTCGACCCCCCCCCCCCCCCCCCCACCCCCGCGCCCGGACTGAGTTTCTACTCGGAAGTCTTTAGTTTTGAGAATTTTACTTACAGCTAGACCTGATAGGGAATTGCCCATTACCATGTATTGACATATTATTTTGCTATATTTTCATGGCAGGTGTTCTTTTGGAAATGAGGAATGCGATCTAGACGGTTTTATCACGAGACTGACCGATTATGGTCTTTGTTATACATACAACAGCGGAAGACAGGGACAGATGAATTATGTCAGAGCACCTGGTACTTGTTTTAATATTCTACAATTCTGTAGCTCTTTATTATCCCGAAGGAATTCTTTGAAAACCCTAGGAGAAAAGTGATGAATTGAGTAAATATTATACTTTCAGGAATTCATCATGGACTAAATCTGGAGCTGAATGTTGAGCAATATGAGTATATGCCTGGACCTAATGTGGGGACTGGTATCCGCATTCTTGTCCACTCTCAGGATGAGCAACCTTCGATCCACAATTTTGGTATGTCTGTTCCCCCTGGAACCCATGCTTTAGTGGGTATAGACATTATTAAGGTAATCTGTGGGTTATTTCATACGTTCTAATTCATATCTCATTTTAATTGGCCATTTCTCTGATTCTGTTAGCAAATCAAAAACCATGAGTTGTGCCTGGTAGATTTTACCTTTGCTATGGTCGTTGTGTGTGTGTGTGTGTGTGTGTGTGTGTGTGTGTGTGTGTTTGAACCATTTATTAATATTCTGTTTGTGCAGGTTAACTACTTAAAACCTCCATATGGTGAATGTTAGGATGACAGAAACCTCATATCTTTCAAGACATATAATCAAGTAAACTGCTTGTTCGATTGCCGGGAGCGATTTATATATAATAGATGTCACTGTACAGGGGCCATCAACATTGAAATCGATCTAACCAAAGGTAAAGTGTTTTAGTTTGCTATTTTATTATGGTCTTGATCTAAATGTTATCTATCGATATCTTTGGTCAAATGGTAACAAATAGGAGTCCGATAGGCCCTAGCTATATTGGCATTAGTGACATTCTGCATTGGACAATTGAAATAACTTCATGCCTCCAGAGACTTAAGATTCAATACAACTGCTTTCAATTTATTACAAACATATCCCAAGATCTTGTGTTGTTTATTTCCTGTAAAGGATCTTCAAAAGTCTGTTCCGTAAATGAATATCTAACCTGTGTGGTACCAGCTGAACGTAAGTTGATGCACTTTACTTTACGAATATGAACTTAAGCTATAACGTATCCCCAGTCATGTGGAAAAGAAATCTTCTTTTATTGCAATATGTGCGATGCATTGTTTATGACTTTTGTAAACACTTCATTGTTTCACCCAAAACTATATATATAATATATGTCAGATACGTCTGATAAAGCTTATTCCGTTGATATTTAGGACTTTTTAGAAGAGTGTCAACTCGCTGCAGATGCCCAATCCGATGCGGACGAACGATCCATGATCCGGTCGTCACATTCGGAAATCCTATCCATGAAAATCAGTTTACCTCCAGTCATAAACTTGCCGGTATTATGAAGGATAATGCTAAACAAATTCATAAGGTGAAAGAAATATTTTCTCGACACAATCCTGAATTGAGAGCTGCCTACAACAACGCTAAATCCCATTTAAAGACAAACGTTAAACGTTTCACTGAAATATCTGACAACATCAAACATCAGGTCAGTAAAAAGGAGTCCGAGTTACACTCATTACAAGAAAAGATTTTCGATCTATTTGCTTTACAACATGATCAAATTCAAGTCATGTCAGAGATTGTAAATGTCAAAGTTATCCGCTGGTGGAAAACCCTTCTCGGGGGTACCCATGATCGGGTCTTAAGTCAGGAGAAGCTTATAACGGAATTACTATCGTCTATAATAGTCAGGCTTGCAGGTACTGATAAGACACGTATGGGCCAAATAGAATTAGCATGCGTATTAATCGACAAAACAGTTTCATCCCAATTAACTATCTTGAAGGAAGCCTTGGAACAAATAAAGCTCAGCGAATTATTTTGTGGAGAGGAAAAGGAAAGTGGTGTACTACCGCGCAGTGACATTGGTCATGCTTTATTCTCCAAAAATGGAGACGGTCGTAACTTGAAGCGCTTGCTGTCAGCTTTGATGGATGCCATTTTCGTTCTTATGCACTGTCTCCATAAGTTACAAGATATTTGCGGGAGCGGGCATTTACTACGCATGCATGTTATATATAGAAGACAATACCTATTACATGTCAAGGCAAGCTTCTACCGATATTCCCTTGCACTTCAAGATATTACATTTGCCATCGATCACGTAGGCGGAATTCATAACATAGAAGCAAAGAAAACAACAAGATTGGAGGATGAAATAGAACGAAAATTGGTCTTTTTGAAGAGCACACTTGATCAAATGAAACTACACGTGAATGGCATTTCGCGTAATGTTCACCGAATCTCACGTACGATGCATGCTCTGGATGTATCTGATGGCAATTGGTTTTCCACTCTTCTGAATTTGCATAACAACGGCAATATATCAGCTTTGCAATTTAGTATTCGCCGCGTTGCGAATCACATTGATTACATGCATTTGGAGAGTGTGGCATACACACAGATCATACAGGAACTTTCTCAGAACTTGTTGAAAGCGCGCAACTTGAGCAGTATGTGCTCTTTTAATGATGCGGACTATATTTCCGATATGAGAGACTCTTTAAATTGCAAATTTATCATTCGAGGGTTCGAAGCAAGCAGTTCCTTGATAGACAGGGAAAGCGACGTAAACCTATACGCCTTGCTTTTGAATTCGTTGGATGATACCCACACCAAATCAACCACGGCATTGAAGGAGTTGCAAAATATCATCGCCACAGATACATCTCAAGAACCGAAGGCAAGCGGATTCAAATTCATGAGGTTCGTATGAAAAATTTAACTAATATATGCCATTCATGAATTTTATATAAACAATAGTAATGGTAGGCCTACAGCATTATTAGTTTTTAATATCCGATCTTTGGATTCTGCTGGGGTTTTGGATAGTGATAAATTACTGTTTTGACCGGATGTAGTCACTTAGATTAGCGGATGTAGTAAATTATTTTTCGGATGTAGAATATTATTTTTCGGATGTAGTAAATTTAATGGTTCCCGCGTTGCCGTTCATTCACTTACCTCATCAACTAGTTGTTTGTTGTCGATTCCGCGTTCAGTTTGGAACGTGTATAAAGTCCTGGTCACCCAAAAGTCTTTTCTCCACTGTTTCCGATGGAAATATTAGCCATTTTTAAGATTTTAGGGCATAGGGCTCGCCATAACGTGACGGCGATAGACATGGTGCAAGCGATGTTGTGATACAATGGCTGCCTATGACAGTTCAGAGTTCAAGGTCGGTTCGGGGGACTTTTAAATGAAATCCTCCGTGCGCTATATAGACTACCATAAGATAAGATAAGATAAGATAAAAGAATCTTTTATTTGTCTGACTTAATACAAGATACAATATGGAACGACAAAAGGGTGCCTATATGAAAAGTTAATTCCATTTCTGCCGGCGGTTACCTTTAATTTTGATTTTTAATTTAGGTTATAAGGAGAAGAAATAAAATATAATAATGTTGAGTAAATGAGTTGTGTCAGATGGACCTACGACTAACAATAAGAATGAACACAAACAAAATAAAATAAAATACAATACAAATGACCTTTAACAGTGTTTTTCTTCTTGGATATACTCCCAAGGGGTTCGATGGACTTAATTATAACATGAGATGGTAAAATTATTAGTTAATTACCTAAGTCTAATTAGTGTCGGTATTGTGTAGACAAGTATGGACGTTTTGTTGTAATCATACATTGGATATACTTCCAAGTATTTCGGTCAAATGAAACAATGTATTGAATGATAGTAACTATAATGATAACCATAGCCACATCATCACCATGAGACTATACTTACAATGAGTGTACTCCTCATTGTATTACAGGGATCGAATAAAAATATTAAATCCTAATTTACACCATTTTTAAGATATTATACTTCCAATGGGTGTACGCCACATTGTGATACGATTACTGAGTGATATTATTTGATAACCTTGGTGTACAATACGGTACAGGATTTAGGAAATGAAAAGATCTAATATCATTGTTCTTGCTGCAGATTTAAGCCTGCTACCAAATGGTCATGCTCAGTACATTTGTCTTTTCTTAGTGATACCAATGGGTCATTCTCCGTACATTCGGTAGTATGTGTACAGCGATAAGTATATGCGTTGTGATTTTTCAGTTAACTACCAGAGTCATCCTCAGTACATTATTATAATAATATATATTAAGATTAACAGCAATGGTGATGACAATAGAATCATGTTAATACCGATATTTGTTCGTTCAGTATTAACGATGGACTGAGGAAAATCCCAATGCTTGTTATAATTACTTGTGATTAATCCCAGGTTGCACGGATGCACTTAGGATGCGCAGCCCTTGCACAGCCATGGACTACATCCGGATTCAGGGAAAAGTGCAGCCAGTGTAAGCCAGCCTTGCACATCCGGCTGCACTTTGGCTGCAGTTGGCTCGGATGTGCAATGGCTGTGCAAGGGTTGCACATCCGGCTGCACTTACATTGCAGCTGGATATGAAGGTGCTGCACAATTTGGCAGGACACTTTTTAGCATGGCTGGTGCAAGCATGGCAGTGTGCTAATTGTTATTATAAAAATGTGTTATTAAAAATTTACTCATCTACCGTTCCCATGAAGTGCTGTTTGCCAGACATGTAAAGTCTCAGTAGCAAACCAAAGACAACTCTAGATAGAATATCTATAGCCCATAACTTTTAAAGGTACAACAGCATACTAGGTTGCATCCTTTAATCATCATTTATCATTAGCACTGGCCATGCCTGTTCACAGACCTTTCCCACTCTCAGCTTGCTATGATGGGAGCTGATATTGAAACCTGAGTCCATTAGGGTACTATACAATATGCATGTGCATGATGAAGGGCTGTTGTTTTTACCCCCTCTCTAAAATATCCACAGTCGACACATCGACGCTCATATTTGGGTGGGAGCAGACACATGGACATTGACCACGCCCCCTTCCCGATGTGCATTAAGAAATCTGCCACTGCATGCAGAAGTGCATCTGACCAGTCACAGAAGTGCAATCCGCACAAAAAAGCAGTTATGCACCTGGTTTTGAACCTGATGAAAAGTGCATCATGTGATGCACTTCAAAATGCATATCAAAGTTATGTATCTAAATCGGGTGCATATGCTCTAGCTGCATGCATTTGAAATATCATATCAAGGGATGGACATGGAAATATTTATACTGTTGATTAATATTTGAGCCGTTACTGCATATCCCATGTGTGATGTGTTACAGGAAAATGAGTTACCCTTTGGAAAACCCATATTTTCCAAAGGGGTCTATTAACAAAATATCTAGGTTGGGAACTTTTTATTTTTGCAGTGTTTAGCACTGGTAGTAGTATAAATAATATCTGCCCAATTCCAAGAAGCTATATTGAATGTATCCATACGTTTCTGAGGTAATCCTAAGGAGTATATTTAACTATATTGAACTACTTTATTATAGTGATTAACAATAGCTAACTTATCAAAATAGGTCTACCACTTATCACAGATGGATTCATTTTTGCCATCATTAGAATCCAATTGATCTCGAAATAGATGATCTTTTGGTTGGTAGCCACACAAACTATAATTATGATAAATATCTATAAATTATAAACCTCTACCCAAACATCCTGTTTTCATAATGAACTTTTAGTTGTGAATCATTTTTATTAAGTAACTCCCTCTCTCTCTCCCTCCCATACATTCTCTCATATTCCACATACATATCAGATATAAACGATAATATCTTCACAAACATACCAGGTCTACATAGCAATGAAAGTGCCTCACTGAGTGCATCATAAGTGCGTTTTTTACACCTGGTCAGTAGTGCATCATTGGGAGCATCAGGACCACATTTATGAATCGGGTCCATAGAGCATATTGTATTTATTTGAGTATCACATATATTCATGAATCTGTATAACCTATAACCTAAACATTCTTAACACTTCTATCACAAATAATAGTTCAAACCAAATCTGCGCCCACAACTACAATAACCTTCTATACCACAATGAAGCTACTACAGGCCACAATAGCTGGCACTGCTCACTCACCTGCACGGCATTCACACCTACTGGCTGACACTCCACTCTCTGACAGTCACACTCAGTCTCTGACAACCATTCATAGAAACCCCTCTCTCCTAAACTAAACGAATAAGAATTAAATGATAAACCATCATAAACGAAAAGAATAGATTGTTAACTTCTAAAAAAAGGAGCAATACTTTTCTTGATATCTAAATTCTCACTGGAATCAGCCTAAATATAATGTCCGTTGGTTTTATGTCCCAATACAACACAACAGTTTTTAGGCAATCTGTGGCCCAAATAAATTTCTTTTATTCCACTTTGGCCGACGTCAACTAGGATATGTTCCATGTCTAGATCAGTTTAAATTAGATATTACATAAATACTGTGGTTTTGTATAATACTGAACATGTGTGCATGTGTAGAAACCATTTTTCTTCAGCAGAAGGAATATAAAATAAAATGGTTATACTCATGTGTGATCATCTCAAATACAGGTTGTAGATACCCTAGGCTGGGAAACCAAATGATGCCCAATTGGGGGAATTACTCATATAGATGAGTAATTCCACCAATTGGTCGACATATGAAGTCCTATAAAATCGACTTTTGCATTTTTAACGAGAAATCTTGGTCTGGAGGTATTTTGATCAATTCTTTACGTTTCCCCGACGGAAAATACATCAGAAATACCCCACTTTACATATCTGGCATAAATATTTTAAATCCTAGAGGGAAAAAACACTGTTTTATTGCCTAAACATTAAAGAAAATCATACCGATTATGAGAAAAAGTGTGTATGAATATTCTATGAGTATTGAGCTTAAGTACAAGGATGGCAATTGATTCTGGTCATTTTTATGGTTATAAATTCAATATTTCTCTCTAAGCTAGAGGTGAAACCTATGGGAATTATGTGCGTCATCGTATGTCACGCTTGGTTATATGCCTATATCAATGATAGATATTAAGATATAAATCTAATACATTATCAAATGGTGTTTTTCACATAGTTTCATAATCCTAGATTTGCAATAATATTTAGGGGAAGTAGCTAAAAGATCATTCAAATGTAAGCCAAAGATTGCAGATATTCAACGAATTTTATTTTTTTCTAAAGAAAATGGCCTCTTGAAATCAAATGCTGCCCGTCTGGGAGAATTACTCATATATAATATATATATAAGTACTACCATATACAACAGTTTCCCCCAAACACCAGGTTTTCACCAGGTGGCGCTACTGTTTTCACCAGGTGGCGCTACTGGTCACTGTAGTGCATTTACAATTTCTTTTACAATGAAAGCACCACTAAAACACTTATGTTGCATTTCTACATTACATATTCCTCATCATATACTTAGAAACATCACAAGAAATATCTTACAAAAGTTCCCTATCGTAATTTATCTTTTTAAAAAAGGGTCATAATAGAAACACCCCCTGTTACCATCTACATAAATCCTATTGGTGCATGGAGCACCCTAGGCCTGTTGTATACAGTTGCACATATAGTGGTAAATCTCACTGTGTTTGTGGCTGATGACAGCAAAAGAGATGAATAAACAGATGGAAAACTTAGGCAGATGGGAGCAATCTTAGGCTACCCAATACTGGGCAATGTGAAAGACCAAAACTTTCATCCCAATTGACTTAAACACTTTTTATTATGCCAGCTTAAACATACTTGCTGTGGTGCAATGAAAGTGATGCCCTGAGTGCATCAAAAACTGCATATTTACACCTGATACTGAGCGGAATTCTGAGAGCATCAAAAACTGCATTTTTAAATCGGGTCAATAGAGCATTGTAAAATCAAGTTTGAGCCTCACAACTGTTTACGATTTCCACTAGTAAAGCACCAGGTCAAAATCGGGTCAAAATTTCCAGGTTACAACTAGGTTAAAAATGAAATTCTGCACATCGGGTTCCTTCTCGACCAATCACATTCGTCGCGCTCAGCTATTATGACGCGCACATCACATGTATCAACAATAGCACGTTCTATCGTTGACTTCTCTCCTCATCGCTGCAACGCTTGGACGTGTTTGAACTCAAAATTAATTTTTTGTGTTAAATCTTCGGATTTTGTGCCAAGATGAATCCTAGGGGCAGCAAAGCGTGTGTAAAGTGCAATACGGTTCATAAACCGCCTGTTGGAGATGGTTGTGAGAAGCCTGCAGCTGATCCGATCACCGAGTCCGAGAAAGTTAACGGTCGTATTGACGGTTTGGAAGCAATGGTACGCGGCCTGGTCTCGACGATGGAGAGGAACATTGTTGCTATTAATTCTTCTTCGGTTCCTGTTGCTTCTACTTCGGCAGAGAGCAATGATACGGTGACATTCAAGCCTAGAAGTTCAAGTGTGGAAAGTTCGATCTACGCGGTGGGCGGTTCTTCTGCTAGAACGACGCGCGGTAGATCGAGGTCCCGATCCCGGCCACGCCCATTTGATCAGCGGAAGGAGCTCGATAAAGGTGAATCAATTGAGTCCATAGAAAAATTGCTGCTATTGAATTTAAAACTAGTTGCCAAGCTTGTCGACGACGACAGGCCCTTAGAGGAGATTAGTGGGGTCGTCAACCATTGCATAACTGTTTGTGAGAAGTCTGGATCCCAGGTTTACGCTCTGAAAGCTAGTATTTCATATGATCAAGCTGTCAGGTCCCGTGCGAATAAGGCGGGGCTTGCAGCCTTCGCAGACGTCAGACAAGAGGAGATATTACGATGCTACTCATACGAGAACTCTCGTAAAGCAACTGTTGCCAAGTCGACTACGTCAAAATCTAAGAAGGACAAGATATGCTTCAAATTCAATAACCCTGGTGGGTGTGGCAAGTCAGCATCATCATGTGAGTTTCCTCACAAATGTTCGGCTTGCGGATCTTCCGACCACGGTGCGAAGTCGTGTACGGTTAAATCAAAATAGGATGAGGCTAGTGAGAGAGAGTGTGTATTTAAGGTGGGTCTATGTGTAGAAAATGTTTTTACAGTGCCTGTCATCGATTGTGATAATATTGTTGATGTTTGTTATGACCCAGTGAACATTGTTCCGAATGACCCGGATGTTGATTTCGGTGGCCATGGTGACCCGGAAGTGGCCTCTGTGGAAGGAACTGTCATGGCCGCCAAGGTGGACCTACCTCGTTCGAACATGACTTTGACAAGTGATTATTTCCCTCTCTCACTCTCGTCTCTGCCTCAACATGACTCCAACCAAACTAAAGGTATTTATGGTGATATTCGTGATATTATTGCAGACTTTGGTGATAATGGTACCAGTTTGGAGGATGATATCGTATTATTTGAGGCTCCAGCCTCTCCTAAAGGTCGAGTCGTAAAAATTTTCGCATCTTGTGCTCGTGGTGAATGTAACTGTGAACATATATTGGGAGGTGTTAATACCCATTTTAAACCTTGCAGATTTGCATATTTACTCTTTGGTCTCGATAATACTGCTGTTAATATGTATCTCGATGTTTACCACGGTGTTGTTGATGGTTTCGACATAGTCGATCAAGAGGTCGAACCATATGATTGTGTAAACTATAAATCTATTCTCGAACCAGCTGTCAAAGGTAAAATGGATGATATTGTTGTGAAAGAACTCAACGAAGGTTTTATTTCTCGTAGTGATAGTTTACCTACATGTATTCACTCCTTAGGGGCTGTCCCTAAATCTGATGGGGGTATTAGGCCCATCACCGATTGTAGTAGACCCATCGGTAATTCGGTTAATGACCACTGTGCATCCCTGGTTCGTGAATTCTCTTATAATTCTATTGATGATGCGGTTAACCTTATTAATCAAGACAGTTTTATGGCAGTTGTGGACATCAAATCTGCCTACAGAGCTGTACCTATAAACCCTGATCACCGTCGTTTTTGTGGTTTCAGATGGGAAATCGATGGTAAAGAGAATATGTATGTCGATAACAGGTTGTGTTTTGGTTTGCGAACGGGCCCTTGTATTTTCAACCACATATCTGATTTTTTCACTGCTTGTATTCTTGAATATTTCAATTGTCATGCTGTCAATTTTCTTGATGATTTTTTTGTCTGCCATGATATTTATGAAATGTGTACGAGCAACCAAAATGCTGTGTTGGCTTGCTTGAGATTTATGGGGTTCCATGTGGCTTGGAAAAAGGTGTCTGCTCCCTCCACGAACTGTGTTTACCTTGGATTCAACCTCGACTCCTCTACAATGACTATCTCCCTTCCCCATGGAAAAGTGGAGAAGTTGGCAAGGCTGATAGATGAGGTTAAAAGCTTAAAATATATCTCCAAAAAGCAGTTGGAGTGTTTCTGTGGTTACATCTCACACTGCTCTGCTGTATTCAAGGGTGGCAGGACTTTCTGCAGACGATTTTTTGACTTATATAAGGTCATGCTTACCAAGAGGATATCCAAGATTAATCTCTCTAAGGACGCTATGATGGACTTGAAATGGTGGGATTCATTCTCCAGGGTGTTCAACGGTGTGGGGGTTCTCAAACCCCAGGAGTTCCACTTGCCTATGGTCTCGGACGCTTCCTCAAGAGGGTTTGCTGCCTTCTTGGGCAACGACTGGTTTGCAGGTACATGGAAAGACTAAGTTATACCCTCTGAGATGCTTCTTGAGAATCATATCTGCCCCACCCCGTTGGAGGAAGAATTAGCCAGCAATATTAATATTCAGGAACTGTATCCTATTGTTGCTGGGGTGAGACGCTGGTCCAAGGAATTAAGGAACAGGGCCCTGGTATGCTTCATAGATAATACCCAAGTGATTGCCATGCTTAAGAATGGGACCAGCTCAAGCACTCAGTGCATGCAATGGTTATATGAACTCTATTGGATGTGCTTCATATTTAATATTGCTTTAATTCCTAAATATATTAACACTCATAACAATGTAGTAGCTGATGCTCTCTCTCGTCTTCCCTACCTAGGGTTAGATGCTCCTGTGCCTGATATATTAAATGCGGCCAATCTGTGTTGTATTACCTCTGCTAAATTTATGTGCTGCAGGCTTGGAGGTGTGGATGAAGAAAGTGGACAAATTGAAGGATCTCTCTCTTGCTCCGTCAACCAGGCGACAGAGGGAGAGGCAATGGAGCTTGTTTAACTCTTTTCTACAGGACAATTCGTCCACATTGCTTCCTATTGATGTGCCCAAGTTATCAGCCTTTGCTGCCTATTTATCGTCGTTTATGAAGCATAATTCTATTTCTACATATTTATCTGGTGTGATATCCTATGCTCGAAGCCAGGATCTGGACTGCCCTTCCCTATCCCACCCTTGTATCAAGTCGGTGTTGAGGGGTATTAAAAAACTGCCAGGATCTTCCCCAACCCCAGCCTTACCCATGACTCTAGGAATTCTCTCAAAAATGTTTGCTCACTTGGATACCAGTGAGAACTTAAATTTACTGTGTTGGGCAGCATATCTGTTCATGTTTAGATCACTTCTGAGAGTGAGTCATGTTGTGTGTTCTCCCCATACTATTCGTCGTGGTGATGTGAAATTATCTGTTGACTTACTGACTGTGAGGATTGGATCTTCAAAAACTTCTGATGAACCATACTTCATATATTTGAAGCCCATTGCCATGAAGTCTCTGTGCCCAGTACATTGGGTGAGGAAATTGTTGGATCAATCACTGTCAAACGCCTCCCCCTTGTTCTCCTGTTCGGATATTCCTAATTTTTCATATGAAATGATTTCAGCCAATTTAGCTAATCTGCTGTCTTCGACTAAGGTGGGCCCTGGATATTCCACCCACTCATTTCGTCGTGGAGGAGCTTCTTTCCTCTCCTCTCTGGGCATTTCTCTACACGTAATCAAGTTGAAAGGACACTGGAGGTCTTCTGTCGTGGAATCTTATGTGATTCCCTCTCCCAAAGACCATATAAAATGTGAGGATTATGTCGTCGCTGCAATGAAAAAATTCTCTTCCCCTTAGGTTTGGCTTTTGCTGAATAATAAACCTAGCATTGCTTGGTTTCCGGCCAACCTCTGTCTTCGTTCATTCATTGTATTATCATTCCAGCCATCATACGACCAAATATCCACAGTCGACACATCGACGCTCATATTTGGGCGGGAGCAGACATGTGGACATTGACCACGCCCCCTTCCTTCTCGACCAATCACATTCGTCGCGCTCAGCTATTATGACGCGCACATCACGTGTATCAACAATAGCACGTTCTATCGTTGACTTCTCTCCTCATCGCTGCAACGCTTGGACGTGTTTGAACTCAAAATTAATTTTTTTCTTTACTTGTGATTGTATCTGTTTGCTGAATAATAAACCTAGCATTGCTTGGTTTCCGGCCAACCTCTGTCTTCGTTCATTCATTGTATTATCATTCCAGCCATCGTACGACCAAATATCACACAAATAAAATATACAATTAGAATATACTATAATGATATCCAAAATGTTCTTAATTACAGGATGATTAATATAGTATAGTGCATGAATATCATATAATTACTTTACTAGTGTTTTCAATATAAAGGAATTAGTAATAATGAAGGGCTGGCTCACACTGCCATCTAGTGTTATAGGTGGCGCCATCTAGGTGGCGCTTGTAGGACAGAAGCAGAAAGAGAAAGAGGGGGAGAGGCAGACAGGGAGATTGCAATTGAAAGAAAGTAAGAAAGAGATGGGCGGGAAAGGAGAGGAAGAGCAGGGAATATTTCTTTTCAGGAATATATATTGAATTATATATCCAGGTATATGTGTGATGTGTTACAGGAAAATGTGTCACAAGTCTCAAACAGCTAAAAAATATTGCTTTCTGCTTTAGATAGCTCATAGCTCCCTCCAAATAATTCCGATCATTAATGCCAGGAAGACAGCCATGCTTTCAGATTTTTTCCTTTGTATTCAATTATTTCCGTCGGCCGCATCAAGTCGTTCGAAACGATATAAATAATATAATAACTTGTAAAAACTAAAAATTATTGCTGTCTACTAGATAGCTCATAGCTCCTTCAAAATGCTGAGCTATGAAAAGAGACATCTATTGAGTAATAAGAGTAATCGTACAACCAATTGTATTACTTTTTGTTCCCCGATTTGAAAGTAATGGGACCGATTTCACCGCCGATCCACCGATATTTAAAATAATTTCAGATACATTTTGATTTATAAAGGAAGCTATTTCTGAAAAGGGAAGAATTTGGATGTTCCATTTTTAATATTTTTCGATTTTTAGCACGACTTCTGGTTGGGAGTTTCCTCTCGTCAATATTTGTATTATTCTTGGCAAGGTAATAGGCACATTCGGCTAAGTGTATCTTCCTTCTTAGTTCATTGGAATGTATATTTAACAATTTCATTTCATCGTTGACATTCTTTCTCTTGTTAAGATCTAGACTAGCTCTAATGGCAGTGTTTAACAGAGACTGCAGCCTTTTTATTAGCTATATTTTGATCTATTATAGAAAATATCGCCATAATCTATATTTGGCAATATTATCATCTTCAAAATATCTTTTTTCACTTTTTTAGGTAGCATATAAAGGTAGCATATATATACCTTGTATTTGATAAAAGTTTTACCTTCCATCGTACCTTATTAATTATTTTGCTTGTGTGTGCTTTGAAATTTAGCTTATTATCGATTTCCATTCCTAAATAGCAGTAATCCTCTGCTGGACTATTAGGCCATCAGCTGAGCCTCAGAATATGGCTAGAAAATGATTTTCGTTCCGGATTTTGGGCACTACTTTTTGACACCAGTTTCCAATTGCTAATACTATATATTATAATATCCCAAAAGTTCTCCATGATATTCGTGCCAGTTTTTGAGAAAATGAGCAATCAATCAGACAGTGCAAAGCCTATGGAGCTTATGGTCTGGCTTCATTTTTAATGGTAATTTTAATAGTCCATCATTTATTTGGTAAACGTTGAATTCTCGGGCCTACTAAATTTTTATGATTGATTCAAAATCTCCAGAATCTCCTGATTTCGAATCTGCCAATTTCCACTTTGTAATTTTTGAGGAATTCTAATTATTGACGTTTGAAAAAAAAAAGTTAAAAAATTAAATAATTAATCAATGAATAAATTATTTAATGGGTTTAGAATCAAGTGACTGATATGAATTGATAGGAAATGATGTCCCCTAAAACTGTTTTTATTTGACCTAATATGTCAGTGCATTATTTTCAGAGTTATTTGCAAAATACCTCACGATTAATGACCTTTGACCTTGACCTTTATGAGGCATTTTGCTAATAACTCTGAAAATAATGCACTGACATCTTAGGTCAAAAGAAAACAATTTTAGGGCACAGTATTCTCTATTGATTGATATCAGTCACTTTATTCTAAATATAGAAGATAATATTTTTTATTATTTATTTATTTAATTTTTTACATTTTATTTTCCAAACATGGAGAACTAAAATTCCTCAAAAGTTAGAAAGTTAAAAATGGCAGATTCAGAATCAGAAGATTCTGGAGATCTGGAATCAATAAAAAAATCATTGGTATGACCGAAGATTCAACATTCATCAAATAAATGATGTTCTATTAAAATGACCATTAAAATGAAGCCAGACCGTTGGCTCCATAGGCTTTGCACTGTCAGAAACAATGCCCAATTACTCAAAATCTGGCAGGAATTGCATGGAGAACTTCGGGGATATTATAATATAGGGTATTAGCAATAGGAATCTGCTACTAAAAAGTAGTGCCCAAAATCCGGAACGAAAATCACTCTTTTGGGGTACAGCTGATGGCCTATATAGGTTCATTACCCAGGATAAGTTGTTGTTGTGTTTCATTTACACTTTTTGTCATCTTTTTTGGGTGAAATACTAGGTATTTCATTTTTGATACATTCATAGAGATTTTATTTACTTTACACCAGGTGTCGATTTCATTGAGGTCTGCCTGAAGATATTTAAATATATTTGTTAATGATTTGTCACTATATGATATTACTGTATCATCAGCATAGTGTTGGATGACTGAATTTTTTACCACCTGGTGTAAGTCATTTATATATATTGAGAACAAAATCGGTCCTAAAATTGTTCCTTGAGGAAAATGTAATCTTATCTTGGGTAGACGTTTGGCCATTGATTCTGACACTTTGGTATCGATCTGACAAATAATTTTTAAACCAGCTGATTTCTTGTTCATTTACACCTATTAATTTCAATTTTTGTAATAATTTTGAATGATGGACGGTATCAAAAGTTTTTTTAAAATCGAGAAATACAGCCGTGGTGATGTTTCCCGAATTTAAATTCTCATAAAAAGGTTGCAGAAGGTCTATGTGTGCATGGTCTACCGAATGACCCTGTCTAAAACCATATTGTTTTTTGTAATATAAATTATTGTTTTCCATTATAAGAAGAGAGTTGTTTTTGTATACTTTTTTCTAAAATCTTTGCAGGCATATTGATGCCTGAGATGGGTCGATAATTATTGGGAATATTTCTTGGTCCAGTCTTATGTAGGGGGGTGACTGTTGCTGTTTTGAATGCTAAAGGTACAATTGAAGTATGTATTGAGAGATTGATCAGGTATGTTACTTGTCAGATAAGAGCCATGAGACAGTTTTTGAGTATTATTGCAGGAATATTAGGGACACCTGAGCTCTTAGTATGATCCATTTTTTTTATAATCTTTAGTATTTCTTGTGAGGATACTTCTTCGAATGAGAAGTTTTTATTTGCAGGTTGTGCTGTCGTTTCAGATATGGTATTTTTGCCAGGTTCTGGGATTTTTGCAGCCAAATCAGGGCCTACATTCAAGAAATAATCATCGAAGATATTGGCAGCCTGATCTAAAGTTGATTTGTTTCCTTCTTTATCTATTAATTTAACTTCATGTGATTTTTTTGATTTTTCCGGGCTGATTATTCTGTTTATTTTCTTCCAGACTAATCTCGGATTATTCTCATTTTTTGTTAGCTCTTGTTTGAGGAGTTTGGCTTTATTATTACGACATAGTGATCTGATTTTATTTCTGAGTTGTTTGGCCTCGATAAGAAGTGTTTTGTCATTATTTTTATGGGCCTTTTTGAATTTAGAATCTCTTTCGTTCATCAGTTTGGTAATGTTGGGGGTTAACCATTTTGGTTTCCTCCTGACTTTATGGAATTTTTGTATGGGACACATTCGATCTAAATACAAAGTGATTCGATTTAAAATTATATCCCAACAATTATCAGGATTTCTACTCTCATAATATTCAGTCCAGTCTTGATTGACTAGGATTTCATTTAGAATTTTTGGTCTAGGCAAGAAGTATTTCTAGCCATAAAGGAACTTGTTTCGTAAGTGTTTCTATTTTTTTTCATTGTTATAAAAGTGGGCAGGTGATCAGAGATAAAGTTTTCGATAATCCCTGCTGAATTAACGATATTTGAGTTGGAGTAAATATGGTCTATCAAGGAAAAGGTTGATAGTGTCTTTCTTGTTGGAATTTTTACATGCTGAGCTATATTATATTTATCGAATATAGAATTCATCTTGTGCTGCATGGCTATTGACATCTTATCGTCTAGGAGGTTAATATTCATATCTCCCAGTACAATTAGATCTGTTTTTGAATCAAGATTTGACAGGGTTTGGTCTAATTCTTGGAGACCTTTCATTATGGGGACTCCCGGGGGTCTATATACGTTACATATGATATATGGTTTTGCACGATCCTTCTGCACCCTTATTATTTGCAATTCAATATTTTCTGTGTTTAAAGAGAGGTCAGAGAACAGGTTTGAATCAAACTGGTGGTCGTCTCGTACATAGAAACATAGGCCACCACCTCTTTTCCTACCTGCCCTGTCCTGCCTTGTTATGTTAAAACCGTCCACCATTATGGCCGAGTCATGAGTAGTTGTGGTCAGCCAGGTTTCTGTCAGACAGAATACATTTACATTCAAATCAGCTTGGAGTACGCATTGTTTAAAATCATCTAGGTTACTATTTAGGCTTCAGATATTCCATCCTACAACATTAAAGCCTTTTCTCATTTTAAAACATTCGAATGAGTCTAGGGTCGACACTGACATAGAGAAAGCAATATGAACGACCTGATAAACTTCTATCAGGAGAGATATATAACAATGACATTCGGGTGTGGGGGCAACGTCATAGAGAGATTTGATATAAGGTAAACAATAATTCATAAGAATGGGATAGTAATCATACAAATGTATGCTATATTACAAGTTACTTTGAGCAATGACTTTGTATCGTGCATTCGGCTCGTTTACATTCGCCAGTGAGCGATAACAGGGAACCAAACCATCTTTGGGTTAAAAACATGTGATATAAAAATCTGATCGGGAAAATCTTTTCGGACATAAGAGATATACTTATACAGTTTATAGAGATTCTTTTAGTTTCCTGATCATCTCTCCTTGGAGATTCCTGCCAGTAAAGCGTCTTGTTGATATTTTGGATGTTTCGGTAAGCAGGTCTGGAAAGCGGAAACCAGCTCCCCACTTCCTGTCCCCAGTTACCTCGTAGAATTTAACAAATTTTTCTTGTTTCAGCCGATATGAAAGTTCCTGATTCTGTTCAAATTTGAGTTTGATTAATTCGTTCAAAAGTTTTTCTTCGTTCTTAGCAAAATCTGGGGTTGGTTTTATTTCCTTTTCTTTGGCGAGTGCCTTCGCTACGAAGGCTGAACTTGCCTCGGCGATTTCTTTCACCGCTTTGTTGTTTCCCGCCGCTATGGCCTTCAGGCTTTGAAAGGCATGTTCGACGGATGTATATGATTCCTCTTTGTATTTTATGGTTGCTGGGTAAAAGTTTGACATGTAGCTATGGGTCCCATAATATCCAATTGACTTGCCTTCATCCAGGGTAAGTTTGGAGGCTGTTTCTGGATTTGCTTCATCCGGCAACTGGTGTAGGTCTACCACACGGTATGATTTATCATCCCATACAAGGTGGTTGTAGAATAATTTAACATCATGTCCTTGTTTCAACATTAAAGCCATACAATTCTGGATTACCTTCTTCTCATGAGGGAAGATCTGCAGACCTGTTTTATTTATCCAGACTCCTGTATAAATATCATTGTGTTTATTTAATTTGAAGATATTGTCGATGAGCAGTTTTCTAGGTTCAGGATCTGTGAATTCCACTAGGATAGGTCTTGCTTCCCCATCGTTGAACTGTCCGATTCTGTATGCCTGTTTGATGTCGTCATCTTTAAATTCGGTTGATATTATTCCCATTATTGTTTGAATTTCCATTCCAGTGTCTTCGTCTGCCCTTTCTTGGAAATCTTCAATAATTGCTATGTGAGTATTATAGTCCTCCTTATTTTCCTTTCTCTTATCCTTACGTTGGTCTTGGTAGTAAGTTCTCTGTTGGAAATTGGCATTTCTTTGTGCCCCTATTCCACGAGAATGGCCATTTTTTGTCCCTTGGACACGCCAGTTTTCTTCATCCACTATATCTCTTTGGTGTAGTTGGGGGTATGTATGTTCCCATACGTTTCCATCCAGATGTGGCCTGTGTTGTTGATGTATGTGTGTGTCATGAATGCCTTCTTGAGGAATATCCTGGGTAATTGCCAGGCTTTTCTGGATATCAATTTGTTTCAGTCTCAGCTGGTCCAGGGTCTGTTCGATATATATGAGAATATATGAGAATAAACCCTTCGGCCCTGACGGGCCTTGGGGTTTATTTTCAAACAAATGCCTGAGACACCAAATCTCGGGAAATTAATCCCATAATAATCAACTCCGCTAATCACGATGCTATTTCAGGTCATACATCGATTGCTATAAATCAACAGTGATTTTTCTCTCCAATTGCTTGCTTCAATAGTTTCCCCCAAAGAGCAGATATGTTTGGTAAAGGCTCATGTTTTAAGTTTTGAATATTTTTCTGGCAAAATCGTCTTCAGTCTAGGCTCACCGCCTATCAGATCAGATATGATAGGTATGTCAGTGGTGCGCTAATTGCTTTTCCGGCCATGGAGTAGATCAACCACTACCGTCCATTCTAATGGGATTTTGCGGTCAGGAGCAAGACGCTTTCACTCAGTTTGGAGGGACTCTGAGCTATGAGCCTGGACTACATGTGTTGGTGTCGATACATATTATATTATAAAATGTTGTATAATGTGCAAAGTATTTAAAATAATGATTCGTTCTTATTATTTATAATCCAATTTTCAGCCAAAACTACGTTAATCTAAATATATACATGCGTGAACTGAACTATGAGGAGATAACCCACCAAGTCGCATATGATGCTAATAACATGTGGGGTATGTATATGCAATGTGATTCATACAAAACATATTTCAATGGAAAGGAGACAAGTCTCCAGTAATAACATCGAATTACAGAAGATTTGGCAGAATTCGGAATTATGTTATTCTTTATTCATTACATATCCCTATAAAACAATGTATTGCAAAAGCTTTGAGAAAACCCAGAGAATGATTGTAAGACCCACGCAGTGAGAGAACTGAGAATATAATAAATGGTTATAATAGATTATTTCAAAAAGGTTTTTTTTACTTTTTTTATAGCATTTTTATACAGCAAATCTTCTGTAAAACGACAGTCAATCATGCACAATGTGCTATAAAGTTACAATAATCAATTGAAGACATTTACATTGAGATATGGGCTCACGGGTGACAATTCAGTTCAGAATAACCATGGTCTCCCGCCCACTGCTGTGTCTTAATGGCTACTTAAAGATGAATTTATCTTTCTAGGAGATATTGGAGGTTCGATTGGATTATTTGTTGGCGCAAGTCTCATTACAGTTTTCGAGGTCATAGATGCATTGGTTTTCAATGCATACAGGTACTTAAATGGCTCAGGACACAGAGGATCCAAAGGCAACTGCACGGTATCTCCTTAAATATTCATTGCATGGGAACCAAATCAGGATGGAACGAGCCGGCAATAATCGAAAATCTATTGGACGAGATTCGTCCGTATAAGCACGATGCCGATAGGATTTTAGGCAGAGGAATGCGATTTGGTTCTTGTAAATTTTCCCAAACATCACTGTCGTACTGTTTTGTCATCACACATAAAAAAACAGGGTTAAACATACCTGGAAAAATATTATTCAGCTTTGAAGATGCGCATGTGCCCGTTTTTTTAACTCATCATGATACAAGTTCAGTTGAATAACTTTTTTTTAGTTCAATGACACATGTTTTTTTAAACTTGCAGTGTAAAATAATGTTAGCTTCGTATATACGCAGATTTTAAAGGAAATCACGTGATACAATCGTCTGAAATTCAGAAAAAAATAGGAGAACAAACTCTTTCTCATTGACTACTATAGTGAATGGTGGTAAATTTGAATGGTCCCTGAAATAAAAGCTAATTTAATGACATGGTTTTATTGGCTTTTTGGGTTCCCCCAATGATGTTCTTTTTAAATCCAAAGTTTAAAAGAAATTATATAATTATATATTATGCTATTAAATATCAATATCCAACATATTTCCCAACTTATGGAGGAGAACTGCCGGTTTTAGCGAATAATGAGGAAAATGCCAACACATTATGGTAGTAGTCATTTATTGCGGATTCATCTTTTCTATGACATCATTCGACAGTTGGAGCATCAATTCATCAATCACAAGCCGACATTTCAAAAGTATTGGAGACTTTATCATTCGTCCAAGCATTCTTATAAACAAAGGTACGATTTTAAAGATGGCATGCAGAATCGTACTTTCCCACCACTACCAACTCCAGTATCAGTCACTTTCAAAGACACATATACGGAAGTATTTGACCGGTGACGCAATTAGAATGGACACAATGTTTCAACTGCGATAAGCTTGATACGAGATTTGAATTATATACATAGAAGTACACACATCCCAAACGGTAAAATAGAAACTCCGAAATATTATTCGGCCAAAACACTATCTCCACAAGGGGGTTAAGCACCGCTTGCTTATAAATGAACATGACATTTAAGGGGACTTTCTGCTCATATTGAAAGTTATTGACACTTAGCTAAAGTGATTGTTTATTACATCCAGAAATGATCAACATTCATTTGTCCATTGTAACCGGTCAAACACGAGCCTAGTGGGCACAGTCATGGCAGAATTGGTCAACCTAACGAAAGTCACAATTCCTGATGAGAGTGCGCCTTTACGCGGCGAGAATGACGCGTCTACCTGTATATGATTTTAGTAATGTCCTACACACTTGTCCACTGAAACACATGATTGTTAATGTTAGAAAATTTCATATGATAGAAGAGTTGTCATTATGCTGTTGAGTGTAATGTTTAAACAGAAATAAAAATACTACATAGAAATTACAGCAGGGATGTGCATTAAGTTGCGGACGTACAATTCATGAAACAAAACAAGAATATACCAGGGAAAAAGGGCTACCGTCGTGCCCTGTCTTTATATTATCTCTATGCAGTATCTCTCCTATCACAGAATGCTTTGTGTAATACACAACACTGGCTCATGTTTTTGTTGTTGTTTTTTTCACTGGCTCATGTTATGATGCGCGCACTCCAAAATTGTGAATCTAACACTCTCATCACCAAATCTATATATCTACTATACATATTGCCAACGAATATGACAAGAAGGAAGCTAATGACAAACATCGAAAGTCGAAGACTTGACGTTAATTGCATTAGGCAATTATAATAATATGCATTTGAAGGTCATCCGTTAAAATACCTGTCTTCTAGAACGTCAACCAATGCCGGTAGTACATCTATAGTCAAATATTGCTTCAAAATGTTCTGCTCTCAAAATGTTCTGTTTTTTCCTTGGGAATCATAAAGGGTCTGATACTCATGTTATTAGAATGGACAGACATTGCAATTTACAGAACGGTTATCATATGAGGGCATTACTTCCTTATAATATAGACGTTCTCTGTATATATATTTTAACAACAACAACATTATTGGCGTTCAGATGGCATCTATTTTCAGACTGAAATCTGACTAAATATTACTATAGTTTTCGCAGGTCTATCAATCACATTTACATTATTCTAAATAGCTGTTTTTCCATGTTATATTGTGCATACTCTTATGTGACATCCTATTGCAAAATACGTTTTAGTACATGTACCATTAAAGTGGTGAACAGAAGGATGGAGGATACGTATATCTTGCCCCCAATCCCAGAACCAACTTTGGACGGATTGTTACAGAAGTCACCTTGGCAAAATAAACTTTTGCCGACATCACCATTTGGGTAAGTGAAGAACTGCATGAAATAGTCAGACAAACGAAAATGGTAGTCCACAGCAGTCCTCCGAATGCTCTTCACATTGTGACTATCCTTGTCCTCCTTCGTAGTAGCCTACGATAGAAATTGGAAAATTATTGAACCTTCACGAAGTGGTACCATACCGTTCATTCGCTTGATGTAATAAAACTCTTTTGCGAATTAATGCATCTGCCAAAATGATATCTATATGAAACATGCCGCATTTTTAAGAATACCTTCAAATGACAGTTCATTTTAATAGAAGGGAGAGATCTTTTTCATCGAAAATTTAAAAATCACGCCGGAAATGTGCATCACACGACCGTGACTCCAGTATTGGCGAGCTTGCGTTTCCAAGTTAGCAAAGAAATCCGACACTTGAAATATCATGGGAAGAGGAAAAAAACATGATGACAAAATCTCTCCAAGTGAATGTAATCTTCCA
This sequence comes from Sthenelais limicola, assembly GCA_942159475.1. Classification (NCBI taxonomy): domain Eukaryota; kingdom Metazoa; phylum Annelida; class Polychaeta; order Phyllodocida; family Sigalionidae; genus Sthenelais; species Sthenelais limicola. The sequence continues at coordinate 51,034,846 of OW804098.1, forward strand.
TAAATCGAACCTGTCGTTTTCTGGTTCATAGAGAATGCTGTCAAAGTCTTGTCAAACTGATACCATCTTATCTTTCTCACCATCGGCGTGAGCTCCATCTATAATCTTTCATCTGATCAGGGATTGCAAGTGCCTTAATTGTGGCATACTTCATATGCTAACAGTTTTTAAAGCCTTTTTAAAAGTTTTTACCCCAGCATATATGTTTGAACTTAACAGCCACGTATTGGGCTTTCAAAATCAAGTGTATATATAATGAGCAATTCCACCAGAAATGCATCATTTGGGTTGAAAACCAACAGCTCATCCAGAGGCTAAAGTACTTATTTGAGATTATTTCTTTTGGTATTTTTGGATCCAGGGGAGAAAAACCGTCTAAGGGGAAGTATTTTATGTTGTTTTTTAATATTATTTTAATCATGGGGCCAAGAAAAGGCTTATTTTCGTGCCAGCCCTACATATAAAAAGCAGAGGGTGACATATCCAAACCACTGTTTATAAAATTCAGCCAGTATTTGTATGGGAAACACTCATAATTCTGAAATGCTATCTTGTTATCATTAAAAATTTATCATCATTAACTTTCCAAATAATTTATTAATGAAATTATGTAAGGTTGATTTAAGTGGGTAGCCCCCTGTCGCCGTAACGGGGGTCTATTTTTTTTGGAATATGTAGACCTAGAAGAACTTGAAATGAAACCAACATTACTCATATCATTGTTTATGATTAGTACATTCATTGTATTCTTTGAAAAATCTCCTAAAAATTCTTTCCAGCTAAATAATGGGATTAGAATGCTTTGGGGAATATTAATGTCGCCGTAACGGGGGTCTAGGTTTCAGTAATAAATAAATTAATATTAGCATAAATTATTTTCTATAAGCGTTATAATGTGTAAGAAACATGAGGGAAATAAATAAATACAAAAAAAAGATTCTGTCATACCTGAGAAAGTAGCAACAAGCAAAAACAGTATGTCGCCGTAACGGGGGTCTCCAGGGTGCCCATGTTGCCGTAACGGGGGTCTAGAGGGGGCGGGGGTCTAGAGGGGGATGAAAACTATTTTTTTCTATTTTTTTCCCTACTAATTTTGCCTCTAAATACTTAGACATAACTTATATTCACCTTCATAAACAACCAAAACAAGTATTCAAGCCAATTTAACAGGAACACAAGGGGAATACACAGTTATCAATATTTTTATATATATTCTAAATTATAATGGGTTATATGTGTATAATGAGCCCGAGGGTCAATGACCTGTGACCTGTGCCGCTGCCATTACTATTACCATTACTGAATGGTTATTTTGCTGTAACTTTCCTTCTAGTTGGAATATTTTCACAAACTAAAGAGCGTTATGACCCTTATATCAAGACCTATTATATATAAACTGATTTAAAAAATTATGCTTACAATTTTATTATTTGTTTCGAATTTAAATCCTCATTTATGTAGAAATATGTACCTTTCCCCTGTGCCCTTACCTCAGAATTCAGGTCACAGTCTCTCCCAAGCTGCCCTGACCACAATATTCATTATTAACTTTCCCAATTTCGTCCATATTAGCAGCAATATATCTAGTTTATGTACGAAAAAAAATAAATCAATGGAAGCAATTTAAAAAAATTGTGAATTTTCAGCCCTGGATGGCCAAATGTGGCATTTTTGGTGGAATTGCTCATATATATGCTTAACTTAGGCTAACCAAAAATACGCTTTCATTGCACTAAAATGTATTTTTGGCCGATCAATTGGGGGGGGGGGGGGGGGTTAACACACTAGAGAAACTATAGACCTCTAAAAGAATGTTGATTGCATGGTACGTTCTTTGTTGATTGCATGGTTCTTTGCAATCAACCATGGAGAAACAGGGCCAGTATAACCAGCTCTTCCATCCTTCTAAGCAAAACAACAGCTGCTGCACATGGAACAAAGGCAGTGCAATACAATACAACTGTATATTTGGCCATGGTCGGTCGCAAATGGCCATTATTAGTCAGTCGCAAACGGCGATTCAGGGGGCAAAGGTTTGAAGTAAAAAATCCCCCACTTTTCCCTGCCCTTAAATAGAGTAAGGAATCACGTGTCAACTACTTTTGGGACAGACTATAGCTCATGACTATATTTACTAAGAACAAAACATACCCGGCAGCCAACGCCTTGCTTCACATAATTCTTTTCGGGTTCATCACTATCTCCAACGAGACACTTTGCTGGAATGAAGATGATTGTCATTGACCAGGGCATTAACAATTTGTATACAAAGATTAAGACTCTGGAAATGTTGAAGGCATTAGTGGTTTGGAGACTAATAGCTGAGAGGTCTCTTTCTGGAATTTCTTGTATTCCAGGCCGAAGCGGGGCCAGAACTTAAACTTGATAACGAATATGTATCAGCAAAGACATAGTAAAGAAATTACTAACTTGTTGCTAGACATGTTGTCCAATCCACGTTTAATCTGGTACTTGTGTATTTCGTCGATTGACATTTCAAGCACCTAGTATTGGGCTTCGTATAGTAGCAGGAGCTCAAGGCAGTATAACCAGGCAGTGCACCACAATCTAGGAGCATACATTTTGGTTTGTGTAAATGACATATCACACCCACCCATACCCATGCACATCCATAATAATTATTCCCAATGTTATGGTTATTATGAAAAATACTGATCGAGATTTCTACGGTATTTGTGTAAGAAAACTGTCCACTTACTATCGCAATGGGTCATATCGGGATTCAGAGTATATCCTGATCCACATTGTGTACATAGACCAAAACCATTGTTGGTAGGGCAACCACGGTCACATCTCGAACACTGCGTGATTCCCGTCAAAGTGGAGCATGCTGTAAATGAGATCAACATTGATAATGAGAAAGTCTGTAAATGAGATCAACATTGATGCACGGTTACAATTTTTTCACATTCGTTTAAAGCGGTCAGTAAGGAAGAAAAAACAATGTGGCGAAGGCTAAAAGCGGACATAGAAGAGCAGATAGAACTCTTAAAATAAAAACAAAAATAAAATTTCCGCAACTATCAGGATCTGAGAAATAAGCCACCATACAAATGCAAAAGTCGTGAAATCACAGATAATAGATGTTGCTTGATAACATTCGTTAGTAATAGTCCTTGAATATTTAAAACGGGTCGCGATTCTTGTCCCTTTCTTCTTTTCAGAATAAAAATATCGTCGCAAGGAAACCCAAGTCTTAGAAATGTAAAAGCCTAGATGGCAGGATAAAGAAATAAAAATATTTAAAAAAAAAAACCCAAACCCCAAACATTGATAACGAGAAAGTCTGTCTCCAACAGTCGAAATATTGTAAGAATCTAACCCATTCACGCGGGTCTACTACTTAACTTATATGATATGATAACTTGTTACCACAGTGTTTTATAGATATATACGTGTATCGCGTATACATTATTGAATGAGAATCTTTATTCGAATTTCTTTGAAATGTGTTTAATAAGATACATGTATGAATGTGTTTACTTACGACTACACTGACTCGATACCGTGAAGTTATAAGCCCCATCGAAACATTCGGTACATCTGACATCGGTGTCAACCTTGACACATGCGTTGCAATAGTTAGGACATGCTAGAAAAGTTATGAGAACGTGGCAAGTTTAGCTTCATTATAAAACATTGATAGTCTCAGGTTTCATTTGTGTTATTGTCATCACGCTTTCGCCGAAAACTGGCGCTCGTACACCACTCAGGAAATTGTGGATGGCTGGGTGCTTAAATATATACAATACTACTCGAAAACACAGGGTATGGATTTAGTAATCTGTAATTGAAATGCTTACGCCTGCATTCTTTGTGTCCTGAAGAGAAATCGGGATAATGCCTATACTCGCAACGACTACACAACATTGTGCCCTCCTCTTCAACACATTTTGCACAGTTTTTCGGGCATGCTGTCACAAAAATACAAATGCATACACATAAATATAACTTATGTAGAATCCGGCAAGAAAAACTCCATGTTCCACAAAAGATAATTTTATCGAGGATTCGTCGTTATGGTCCATGTGTTTGTTCCAAACATTATGAATTACACTCCATTACTTAATAACTTTATGTAAGAATGTCAGGAAGCAGGACACAATATGCAGTAGTTGGTGATACTCCTATGAGAGGGAAAAATTCCTACAGTGATTATTTTTTTTTATAGGAAAATCATTATAGTAAACATACCTCCACAAGGTAGCTTATTGAGCACATATCTACTTTGACATGTGCTGCAAACCATTGAGCCCGCGCTGCTGGCAGTTTCGATACAACTAGTGCAGTACTTCGGACATTCTAATTGCGGTAATAAATGTAGCGATAAAGTCATTTTCACCAGCATCACTACTAATTAGAAATTTATGCATGACAGGAATTATATATAGTTTTGACAAAGACTACCTCCTTGTCATTTTCAACTACATGTAGGCCTACATTAAGACTATTTCTTGTTTGATTTTTATTTTGAGCTCGATCAAAGGACACGGATATCAAACCTCTGCACTTAAGCTTGTCTATAGTTAGTCCATACTTTAACTTGCAGCCGGTACATTCCATACGGTTATTTACTGTACTCCATGAGCAAGATGAACACTGATCGGTACACTCTGTAGATAAGGAATAATAACATGACAATAACGAAATCGATGTAATTTCATTCCTCCTAAAATAGGTTGGTGCAGAGAAGCGTGCAGGACTAGACATTCCTGCATATCATATCAATAGATTGCAGAAGCAAGATATACTTTTATGATAATTTGAATAATTAAGTCGCTTGCGGCTAACACAGGGAACTTCATAGATAATCTATTTTCCCCATTCTCCTCAATCATCAGGAGGAGAATGACGAATTAAAGTAAAGCTAAAATGTGTTGTATCAATGGGTATGCCCAGTGTTTACATGCTCTCTATAGGTCTTTTATAGGTTGAAGTAAAAAATCCCCCACTAAAATGTAATTAGTAAATATGGTCAAGTGGTTAGCATGTAAGACTGCCAAACTGGATATTGTGAGGTCGAGTTAAATTTCACTAATATCTTCATATTTGGGACTCGGTTTCTTTTAAACCCACACATTTAGTTATTTATGTCATTCCCTTTCGATTGGTCAAAGAATTAGAGAGGCTGGATCGAATTAAGCGAGAAAAGTGAGTTAAATTAAGGGGGTTCTGGGATATAAGGTTCTCCGGAATAGAGGCATAGGTGGCGTCTAGTTGCGTCTATGCTCTATTGATGTACACGTGACCATCTAATGCAAATCAAAATGTAATTAAAAGATCGTTCCATAATTCATACAGCCATATCATTATTCAAAATCTACATACTTTTGCACTTGCCATCTGAGTCGACGTTATAGCCAGAGTCACACTGGTTGGCGTTGCAGACAATGTTTTTCACCGGATCCCAGGAGCACTTCTTACAGTTATTAGGGCAGCCTGAGGAGGGAAAAAGTACGTCAATTTGCATTTACACACATCCTACAAATCCTTTGGCGAAAGCTAAAGCTTCATCGGATTTAGGTTCGTTTTTAGTAGTCAGTTCTATGTTTTCTGCGAAATGAAAATAGATATCCGATATTAAATTGATAAAAGATCAGAAATCAAACACAAGAATCTGTGAAAAGAATGCATGAAAGAACTAGCTGAACATTTTCGGCTCCTTTAGCGAAGTATATGGATATGTTGTTCAAGACTGGATTTACTTATTTGCATACGCATTAAAGCTTTACATTCCATCGCATCGTTCCAATCAGAAGTATTGCCTTACCATAGCACTTTTTTTCAGTAGGGTGCAAGATATGATTATTGCCAGAACACGATGAACATATCTGTCCACTTGTACATGATTGGCAATAGTCCCCACATTCTGCAACACGAAGGACCGCAATTAACTGCAAATTAATTCCAGCAAATATACATGCACACGTCAATGAAATTCACCCATTCCCGCAGTGTATAATCACCAGCTCAATCGTAAAAATAAGTATAAATTGTATGTACTATCGCATCTCTTCGATTGTGAATTGTAGGCGTAGCCATAAACGCAAGGGGCATCACATAACCCTCCACCATTAGTGTTGCAACTCGTGCAGTATGCGGCACATTCTAAATAGAAAAAAATAGCATCTTAGCGCATCCTAAATTTCTGGCTCACGTCTTCAATATATGAAATAAAGTGAGTTTTATTTCATGATTAATAATGATGATGATAGTGAAACCATGAACAAATCATGGAAGATTACTTTAGTGTAAAGTATTCGGTGGACAACATATATGCCTCTTAATTAAAGCCCGTAAGCAACTGTCCACGGCCTCTTTGCTTACTGCACGGACTTACTCGCTGCGTAAGCAATGATTTTATCTACTGCAGGGCAAACAGGCATTTGACACAATAAATGTAACTGCACCAGTCAAATTATGGAATTTGTTATATTTTCGAAAGAAAATTTCGTTTGCCAAAATATTCCTTTATTGTATAATTACATACTACTCACTTTCACAAACTTTAAGATTGTTGTTTAAAACATATCCGTTTTGGCAGGTCACGCATTGACCTGCTCTATTACAATTAATGCAGCCCTTAGAACAAGCTGAAATTAATTTGAATAAACATTTATTGGTACGGCTCTTATATAAGACATCGGGAAAAATAGAAGTTTTCATCAGTATAATAATATATAATATCTATTATATAATAAAAAAATATATAATACAGAATAAAAAAAGATTGTCCGAAGAAACCCTTTCGAAAAATAGCTATGATCAGAATATGACAGTATATCAACGACCCAGCGCCATTCCCCTGCTGCCTGGGCTCTGAGAGGGCAAATATTTGTCAATTCTATGTCTATTTACAAATAATCTTAATAATCTTAATCTTGATAAATCAATTTATCAAGAAATCTATATCAAAAGTCTTATTGGGATAATACAATGAATTAATAACACATCGTTCATCATTAGGAGTGAATCTATTTAACATACAGGAGCATCCCGTCTGGGTGTCGTCAAGATGATATCCAGCTTTACAGCTCGTGCATTTCAAGGCAGTCGATTGTCCCGGTCCCGTTATACAAGTAAGGCATTGATCATGACATTCTGAAATGGATAGTCAGGTAATACAGAACCATTCCCTGTCCCAACCATAAATTGTATGTTGTACGTTGGTTACGTTCTAATGTAACTATACACATGGACGATTTTCACATGCTTTTAAATATTAAACATTTTATTCAGACCATTTTACTAAACAAGACTTTTGATGAAGAATACATCTTATGACAACTGCTTGCATCATGAAAGTATGTTATCGCGGTTATTGATAATCAACACTAACTGCCACACGATTTCCTTGCATCTTGTTTTTGCGTGTAACCCACGGAACATCCGTTCGGACTATTGCATACGGTTTGGCCACCAATATACGTACAGCTATTGCAAAAATCAGGACATCCTGCAAAAGGAACACAGCTTATGATCCAAATGTTGTATTTTATTTCATAAGTATTTTTTTTTGGTATTAAATATAATGCGATTATGTCTCGTCCATCACGTTAGTGATCGAGACTCTACGAGATGTATGCGCATGCGCGACACACATCAGTCCACGCGCTTCTCTAAGACGCGACGCACAGAGTTTCAGGTTAGGTAAGTATTTTTACTGTATTTCTACTGGAAATCTTGATTTTACTCGATTTCCAATAGGGAGGTGGGACTGATCGTAGATTGCCCTCCCTCTCTTTTATTGATAACAGTTACCCTTGTGGGTCGTGTTTAACTGTTTAACTTTAACTCCTAATGGTTTCAGACCTCCATGCCGAGGAATAGTAGGGAAGCTGAGCAAGCCCCTGGAGAAAATAACCTTGCCTCACAACGTTCTATACTAAGGAGATTACTCCCGCACTTACAAAACCCTCCTTCCACTGTAATACCTAAGAGGATGACAGGCGATAAAAATGAGGATGGTCAAGGTGTTGCCGATGACAAAATGGCGGAGGAGGCCAACGGTCACAACCACCTCCAGGGTGGGGACACACAAGGTGAGCCCACACGAGGTGAGGATGTCCAAGTCGGGAACCTTAACCAGTCTCTTAAGAGATTACAGGATGATGTAGATAGGATGACAAAAATGCATGAAGATTTGCAGAGGAACTTGTTCCTTCCTCCAGTCCTGAGGGGTTTTAGTAACTTTGGATTTAATCACCCTTGCCCCCCGAACCCTGGTCACTGGAGCGGGCCACACTATGGAGGTTTCAGGGGCGGCCTGGGCTTCGGCCCCAGCCAACCTAATTTTGATTATGACTACAAACCGTATTACCCTCCTGATAGGTATGGTCCACCGCCTAACAAGAGGCAGAGACCGATACACAACCTCGAGTCGGAATCAGATTATAACTATGCTGAAGAAGAGGAATATGAAGAGGAGGAGGAGGAAAATGAGCCTAGAGCTCATGCTAAGGCAGGTAATGAACACAAAATGTTAGAGTTGGCCAAGGAGTTAGCCGGTCCAAACAAGAATGAAAAGAAAGACGAAAAGAAAGAGGAAGGGAAAGAGAAAGGCTCGGGACTTTCTGAACTGGAGCAGAGAACTCTAGCTTTACTCAAAGAGAAGGAGGACGAAAAGGTGGGTCCCGATCTCTCTAATGTGTGCATTGATCTTATCGATAAATGGTTCCCTAAACCCTCCTGAGACCTGAGACCAGAAAACGCGGAGTAGTCCAGCAGCCAAATGGGGATTTTTGGGTGAACCCGGCTCTGGAGGTCCCACAATGGTTTTTTACTGATTTTATACCTTTGGACCCTGGAGAATCCAAATCCGAAGAGTGCCAAGCTGTAACCCTTGAGGGTTTTGAGAAATTCAAGATGGCCGCCATGACCACACCCAAAAAGTACCAATTTCACTTTTCAGCTCATAATCCAATAAATAATAGGAGTAGAAAGACAATTCTTGCACCAAAATGTTCCATTTATGATGGGGAATCATAATCAAAAGGCCTTGAGTAAACACCTATATCCTATTTTTTCATATTATAATATACCTGTAAATTTCTCAAGATTTTTGATACCATTTTCCAGCATTTTGTGGTTATTTCTATCAGATTAAAAATTATGTTAGTTACTATCATACAGCTGTCCAAGGGAATCATAAATGGATTTCCTTGGTATCTAGAAGCATCTACAACCACAGGTGTCCAGTTCAAAGTGCCCCCCTCCCCTCCCTCGAAAAGGCACTGATCCAACAATTATACAAATTTGGAGTACCATGTTCCTATGATGAGTTGAGGAGGTTTCGCATATCTGCTGCCTGTGCAGCAAGGCATGTCACTGACGGGCTGGTACATACATCGATGGAAGGTGCTGGGCTAGTACAGGTTATCGCTGATAACTTTGATGCAAACATATCCAGCCAAAATGGGTTACAGTCAACTCATGCCCTTGCAATGCTTTTGACACAGACTAATGCAAGTATGGAAAGAAATGCCCCAATGGAAGAGATGATACATATCAAAAAAGAAGAAATGGCCAAAGGGTTTGATGACTGTATTATTGTACAACGATACCAGGGCCCCCAAAAAACAGACATGCCAGATATAAAGGCGACAAAAGTGGACCCCACTCTGAAAGTTCTTGCAATGCAAGCAGTATCAAGTCAGAGGGCTTATGAAAGGGATTTTGATTTTCTCAGGATGGTTACCATGGAGGAAGGTTGTCCAGAGTGGAATGGATTTAATAGTTCATTGAATAGAGATGAGGGGCATGCTGCCAAGTGCCCGACCAGCTGTGTCTACACTCCATTGCTCAATATGAAGCCCTCAGACCCAGATACAATGCTCACTGCCATGGTAGAAGCTGAGAAACTAACTAAGGAGACTGGGCAGGATATTGTTGTACTGACATGTGACCAACAGCTATATAAAGTAGCAGTAAATATAGTATGGGTATATCCAGATCGATTTCAAAACTTTGTGTTACGTCTGGGTGGGATACTTCCTTATGAATTTCATAGGGTGTGTTGGAACCCTCATGGCTGAGACAGGATTATCTGATGTACTGGATGCAGCTTTCGGTGGAGTATCCCAGATGCTTTTGGGGAAGAAATATCCTCAAAACTATTGTGCATTACGTATGGTAACAGAGGAACTATTGTGCAAATTCATGCCACAGCACACAGATCCTCAAAGTTTAATGAACCACTTAGAGTGCCTAGCAAATAGATGCAGGACAACTAAACTTTGGCTTGATTCCCTGATAAAACCTGTGTTGCTAATGATGCTGTTTAGCAGAGCAGAAAAGGAAGGTGATTGGCCTCTCCACTTGATGGCGGTAAAAGAAATAATTCCATATTTTTTCGCTGCTGGCCACCACAATTATGCCCGATATGGGCTGTATTATCTTCGATCAATCCAAGCACTGCCAAATGATGTACTTGACAGATTCCTCAAGGGAGAACATGTGACACGTCATAATCCAGGTACATGGAATGGAATGAGATATGGGAAGGGACCAAGTGGAATGATTGGTATTACACTTAAGCCAAAAACTCTGACCACTTGGGCATTAAGCCTACATATTTGCAGTGTATTAGCAAATGATATCCAACACATGACCACCAAACAGAAAGGTATATCCCCTCAATACAAGGAAGAACTCAAAGGCCGCATCAAAGCTGATGCAAATGATCGTCTCAAAATCAAAGAGAAATTGGAAATAGCAATTGATCCTCTTGATCCCTCAAGCCATCCAAAGGACAGTTTACTTCAAATTGTGAATGGCAGAATTGGAAATCAAGAAGTGAATGTCAACAAAGCTGTGTCTATTGGCCAGAAACTGATGAAAAGATATGAGGACTCATGGCCAGGTGGCTTCCATGATGCCATTTCCAAAGAGGTGCAAACAATGACCATCATGAAAAAACACATCCAAGTTGGTTCAGTGAAGGTGTATGACACAAATCTGATATACTCAAGAATCATAGGTCTGCAAGCCTCAGGACGGGAAATAGATCTAGAAGATGTTTTCAAGTATGAACTAGCACCAATGCCCACATCAATGTTCACAGATTCAGGTGAGATGAGAATTGCAAAGAACAAATCAGCACTAAAAAGAGCCCTACAGGTGGAAGTTCCAATAAGGACAGTTACTCGCACAGATTACAAAATAATAGATGGCTCAGCAATTCTGTGGGTGGTTCATTGGCCTACAAATGGAAATGTTCAGGACCTGATAGAAAACGTCCTGAACTACATCTCTCATCATGTTAAAGACTCCAATGTATACTTCATCTTCGATAGGTACATAGAATATAGTACCAAGTGTAGCACAAGATCAGCACAAGAGGCACAAGAGGAAAGGAAGCAAGTCAACAGCATAGACTTTCCAATCAAATGCCATTGCCACCACAAAAAGTGATCCTCACTAATGCATATAATAAAAGCCAGCTGATAGAGCTCATCATAGAAGCCATCAAGTCAAGAAAAGACACCATTACACATGGGAAAAATAAGCTCATTGTAACTGGTCCCAGGCCAGTCCCCATTGAAATATGTGGTGGCATTCTCATCTACAGGCAAGATCTCAAAATCCTACAAGAGGAAGCAGATGTCATCATTATTCAACAGATGTTGTCCATAATAGAGGAAACACCAACATCACGGCCAATCATAAAGGTCCTCTCTGATGACACAGATGTTTTTGTCCTACTGTTAAACTTCTTTTTGGAAAAAAGGCTGACTTCACAGCTAATAATGGAAGGGACTGCAAAGGAGAGGAAAGCTATCAACATAGGTACAACTGCAATGAAGCATAATAAGATCATTCCTCACCTTCTTGCTGCCCATGCCCTGTCAGGTTGTGATACAGTTGCCCAATGCTGGGGCATTGGAAAAGGGAAAGTGGTCAAAGTACTTCAGAAAGGCAAAGGATTGCCAAGTCTTGGGGACAAAAGTGCAACAAGAGCAGACATTGTTCAAGAGGCAACAGCCTTTATGGCTGCTTGCTATGCATGAGGCAAGGTTCAGAGCTTGGAAAGGCAAAACCATGCATGCAAGCCTGGTATCAGCACCTAAACTGATGTCATTACCACCAACAAAGGAGTCCTTTGAGCAAAATGTCCTGAGAGCTCATCTCCAAACATGCATTTGGAGGAACTGTCTAGAAGTAATGCCACCTGAGTGATGGTTCCCCGCAATGTACAGCCTGCTCCAGATGCAATTTTGAAACTCATCAAGTGTAGTTGCCAGGAATGTAAGTCTGCTAGATGCTCTTGTTCACAGACAAGGCTCCCATGCACCATGTTCTGCAATTGTGAAGGGGCAGGTACATGCCAAAATGATAATACCAGGATAGTAGAAGATGAGGAGGATGAAATACCAGGGCCACCACACGATGAGTAGATATATTGTTGTACACTTTGAAGTAAGTTTGTATTATAAATTGATACTTTTCAGGCTGAATTAACAATGTCCTTCATTGTATTAGTTAATAAGTACTGGATATAATTAAATTCTAAAAGTTTTTGAATGGAGGAAAAAACATGGAAATTTCCCCCCAAAATCATTTTTTTGGCCATAATTGTCAAATAAATGAACTTATTATTAATTTAGCTTGTTTAATTGATTGATGAAACTATGCATGTAGTTTGTACATACGTCAGGAAGCATTTTGGTGCAAGAATTGTCTTCCTACTCCTATTATTTATTGAATTATGAGCTGAAACATGATAATGGTTCTTTTGGGGATAGGTCATGGCGGCCATCTTGAATTTCTCAAAACCCTCAAGGGTTACAGCTTGGCACTCTCCGGATTTGGATTCTCCAGGGTCCAAAGGTATAAAATCAGTAAAAAACCATTGTGGGACCTTCAGAGCCGGGTTCACCCCCTTGGCTGCTGGACTATAAAGTACCCAGGATAGACAAGCCTCTTTGGCAAGTCACCTCGCAAGATACAAAGGATACGGATAAGAAATTTAGATATATGCAGCGGGAAGTCAACAGCGTGGTTACAGCCACCATGGGAGTTTTCACGAAACTCTCCAAACACACAGAGTTCCTAGAGTTGGGAGAAGAAGTGAGAGATCTCATCAGGGTACAACTCTTCCTATCCCAGGAATTGAATACTAGGAGAAAGGAAAATCTAAAGGCTAATGTGGATTACAGATACAGGGACATTCTCTCTGGTACTACCCCGTCAACCCCAGAGTGGCTACTGGGTGGGAAACTGAAAGAGTCGTTGGACAAGAGTGACGCGACCTTCAAAGTTAAAAGGAAACTTGAAAAGCCTCCCCCCAGAGGAAAAGGGAACTACAGCGGGAAGGCAAAGGAAGAGGAGGTTATCAGGAACAACAACAAAACTATCAACAGCAGCAACAACAACAAAACTATCAACAGCAGCCTCACCAGGGCTATTACTATAACTCTCCCCCGAACCAATATTGCCAGCAACCTCAGGGGTCATACCAGGAGCCGCCCCAACCTCAGCAACAGCAGCAGACCTATAGGCCCAGGGCAGCAAACCCCCAGGGCTACCAACCTCACCAGAATTTTCAGCGAGAGCGGGTACCAAGTAATAATTCTAGTAAGTCCCTCTCCCTTTTGCTATCTACCTTTTAGAGCCGGTAACTGTAGATTTTTCCTCTCAGAATGGTTAAAAATCACCTCAGATGATTGGGTCCTGGGAATGGTCTCTGGAGTAACTATTCTGTTTGATTTCTCGCCAGTCCAAGTGGAGACACCCCCGGTGTTCAAGTCTTCGGGCAAACTTTTGACAGTGCTAGGGGAAGAAATAGACAAGCTATTAGCAAAAGGAGTTATTGAAAAATCAGTGGAAGAACAGGGACAGTTTGTTTCTAATGTGTTTCTCAGACCGAAACCAAACAATAAATATAGGATAATTTTAGACCTCTCGGAGTTAAACAAACTCATACATTATGGACATTTTAAAATGTTCAGCCTTCAGGCAGCCATTGACTTAATGATCCCAGGGATTGATTTAGTAAGTATAGACCTCAGCGATGCTTACTACACGATTCCAGTCAGGGAAGAGTTCAGGAAGTTTCTTAGATTCATTTGGAATGGGGACATTTTCCAATACATGTGCATGCCAAATGGTTTGGCTTGCGCCCCTCTTTTCTTCACAAAAATTCTTCACCCAGCCTTCGCCTCTCTTAGGGTAAAAGGACCGAACTGTTTCCCTTATATTGATGATTCAATAACTATGAAACTCTCCTATGAGAAATGTAAAAACTCTACGTTAGAACTAGCTTCTCTTCTGACTCAGTTAGGCTTCCTCGTACACCCAGATAAATCGGTCTTTACGCCATCAAGGCAACTAATCTTCTTAGGTTTCTGGTTGGACTCAGAAAACATGACAGTCTCACAAATGCTAGAAAAGAGCGATAAGATGCTTAGGGCGTGTAACAACCTCTTAGCAAAAGATTCAGCTACCATAAAAGAAGTGGCAGGGATTATTGGTCTCATGATAGCCTATGCGGTAGCAGCAGAATATGGGGGAAATCATATCAAAGAGCTAGAATGTGACAAGATAGATGCATTGAAACAGTCAAAGGGAAATTTTGCAGCGCACATGACCCCCTCGTTGGAGGGGAGAGAGAACATGATTTGGTGGAGAGACAACATAGCCTATAGAAATATCAGGAGTATTGAACCTGACATACTCATGTACTGCGATGCCTCAAATGCAGGATGAGAAGCAGTAGTGGAAGAATTTAGAGCTAATTGTCACGAGCTGTATTGTTCACGTAAGAACTACAAAGGTATTACGTAAGGTTACCTAATATTACATAAGAATATCTGTATATGATTAATATAGAATATCGTATCTCATAAGCAATAGCCTTATGAATATTCATGAGTTAAGTTACAAGGTCTCACACTAGGTGGACCATGAGTATATGGGTCACACCCAGGTCACACACTAGGTGGACCACAAGTAATTGGGTCACACCCAATTGGGACAATAGCCTAATAAGACATACGGTCTGATTGGGTATTACCAACAGACAAGGCTATTGGTCCAACCAATATCACTAGCCTCATTGGCTAGATATAGGGACCCCCATGGTCCATATGTATAATGTAATACTATTGGTTAATGTTAATGAGAGTAATGTAATTATGACTTGATTGGCTTAATTATGCGCATGCGCACGCATGCGCAGTACATGTATCTCTTATATATAAACCCATGTTTCCTCAATAAAAGTTACGTCTAAACAGGACGAATCTCTGCTTGATTATTCATAGAGTTAGGCTATCCTTAGCCTAGACTCTCGTTCGATTAATATTCATATAATATCTCCAATACTCTACTGCAAGCTACCCTATACCTCGGAGATATTCCATTCATATCATAATGGAAGATGGAAAGACTCAGAGTTGCTCTGGCATATCAATGTAAAAGAGTTAGCAGCAGTCCACCTAGGTCTGCTAAGCCTGTGCAAAGTGAATCATTCATGCATAAAAGTCATGACGGACAATACAGTCACGGTAGCATACATAAATAAAATGGGAGGTGTGAAGTCGAGAGACTGTCAAAAGGTAGCGAAGAAAATTTGGAATTGGGCAGAGGAATCAAACAATTGGCTGGTAGCAGCTCATGTCCCAGGGAAACTAAACATCCAAGCGGATTTCGAATCCAGGAACTTTTCTGACAATGTAGAATAGGAACTCAGTGAGGCAAAATTCAGGGAAATCGGTAATCAGTATGGGAAGCCTACTTTTGACCTTTTCGCCTTGAGACTTAACAATAAAACTGAAAAATATTGCAGCTGGGGCCCAGACCCTGGCACTTATTGCTTTGATGCATTTTCGTTCAGTTGGAACTCTAACAAATTTTATTATATTTTTCCTCCTTTCAGCCTTGTGGCGAGGGCCTGGCAGAAAATCATTAGAGACAGGGCCAGGACTGTTCTGGTAGCCCCCAACTGGCCAGGCCAGAGTTGGTATGTCCTAGTAGGGTCAACAGCAAAACAAGTTATGAAAATAAAGAAAAAAGCAGGAAACCTAAACCACCGCGAGAAGGGAAGGAGGGAGGACATCATTACAAAGATCCCCCTCATTGTCTGCCGCTTTTCAAAAGAAACCTTCTTAAGCAGGGGTACTCGATTGCAACAGCTAATTTACTTCAATATGCCTGGAGAGAAGGCACGAGAAAATCCTATAATGTGTACCTAAAGAAATGGATGGAGTATTGTATCACCAACAAGTTCGATATGTATGAGCCAACTCACAGGAACTACACAGACTTCCTTAGAATTATGGCGGAAAAGGGCATATGGTACAGTAAATATTATTAGATCAGTGATCTCGTCAATTTCACGCCATCCCCTCACCCATCAGTTAAAATAAAGTACCGCCTTCAGTACAATGGTACCGCAATAGGTTCTTTTATTAAATAAAAACATACCTGTAGTTCAGAAATATCCCTGGTATATATTAATATGTTGATAGAAGCATTTGAAACGTCTGAAATAGACTTGATTCAAGATTCATGACTACCGCCATTTTGGGGAAGATTACCCACAATCCTCCTTGATGTTGACGTCATCAATGGCTGAGCCAATCTTGGCTCCATACTGGCCGATTGAGCTGAGGGCGTGTTTGGGTTAAAGTTTGAATGAAGTTTTCCTCCCTTCAGATCCCTATTAATAAGCCATTTTCTTTGCTAATAGTGAGTGAGAGAGGATATAACTAGACTGTTATGGGTTTGTTTGAACTTAGATGGTTTGAAATGAACCCTGTATAGTCCCAAAAGGTTCTTGTTATTGTGGGCGATAAGAGGGGGCGATTTGAGTGTTGTCAGTTCCTGTTTTGGCCAGACTTGTTTACTCCTTACGAAACACCTTCTCTTTCATAAAATCACACTTCAGAAAGTGAAATCTGGACATGAATAGCATGTAAACATTCAGATTTAATGAGCAAATGCTTATTTCTGCTATACATTGTTGCAAAAACTCCAGTAGGAGGAGGAGAATGACCACGGTGCACTCCCCATGCTGCATGGCTGGCCGGATTTTATCATGAGTGACGTCACAACTTCTCCGAAGATGTCTGCCCTTATTAAACATCATAATCCAAGATTGTAAGCCCTCCAGCACTCTTATTTGTCACCATATGTATGTTCGAACCTAGCTGACATTGATTTTACCTCAAGAAATAGGGATAAGGCTATCATTGTACTGAAGGTGGTATGTTCTTTTAAGGGGATGACGATAGGACAAGAAAGAAATGTGTGCTTACTGGTAAAAGCAGTCTACAACCAAAGACCCCCTAAACCGAGATATAACTCTATGTGGGACGTTACGATCGTCCTAGAAATGTTCAGGAAATGGGGAAAGAATAAAATTGGATTTTAAACATTTAATGATGAAAGCTACAGTACTTCTCCTGCTCACGTCAGCACAGAGGGGACAATATAACTGTATGGAGAATCAGTGTACAAGGAATTGAATTTAGAAAAGATGGGGTGAGATTGCACATGAATCACCTTCTAAAACATAATAAAGTTGGAGATTCGTTGGATATGCAGAATCGATTCATCGGTGAATATATTTGGGTAACGCAACAGTGACTATTATGACGCATCATCAGGTGTGCGTCGTGTGAGCCAATCAATGCACGCCATCCCCTCACCCATTCGTTCCACCTGGAGGAACCCTTACTTTCCCTCCATCGCTCAACGCATATAGAGGTGTTGCCACGAGAAATTTTATTCTTAAAAAAATGTTCTTACAATTTGGGAAATTTCCCTTATGTATTTTTTTGTCTGTGTATGTCTGTATGTATTTTATTGACATGTGTTTTGATTATATATGTTAATATGTATAGGGTAAAAATAAACCTTAGCTCCGCTGGGGTTCATGGCCATTCCTGGTTACGTTATCTATATTACTATCTGAGTTCGCCAGTCTCCCAACATATCATAAATATCCTAAGTTACCCAGAGGACAAAAGAGTGTGCCCAGTACATTGCTTGTCGGAATATCTTGATAGATCAGAAGGAATAAGGGAAGGACAAGACCAGCTGTTCCTAAGCTACATTTGGCCCCACAAAGAGGTGTCGAGATGTGCGATCTCAAACTGGACAAAGCGAACCCTAGCTTTAGCAGGAATTAACACGGATAAGTACAAGGCTCATAGTACGAGAGGGGCGGTTACTTCTAAAGCATTGACCCTGGGGGTTAATATGAATGTTTTACTAAAACAAACTTCTTGGCGGAATGACGGAACATTTGCGAAATACTACAATTAGAAAATAGAGGACACTACTAAGTCAGTGGCCCACACCATATCAAGGGATAAGAAGACCAACAAGAAGGTTCTTCGCACTAAGAAGAAATAAGGTAAAGAATTTACTTAAAGCTTCTCACCTTATTATTATTATGATTATTATTGTATTTTAGGATATCAAAGTCCTTTAGGAGAGTGTCTTCAACCTCTCCTCAATGAGGAAACTCCATATCTTTTTATTTCTCAAATAAATTAGAAACGAGGGTTACAGAGATTTGGGCTCCCTAGTGAGCTATGAAATCTCGTAGAGTCTTGATCACTAATGTGATGGACGAGACATAATTTTACAGTTAACTGAGACTTACCTGTAAGTTGAGGATTAAACCTGTAATTATGTTGAGGACATCACAGTGTGATCTGACTATACGCCCACCCTACCTACCCCTCTGCCTTTCAGCAGAGCCAGGTTTTGGGGGGCAACCCTAACTCACAAAGGGTCTAACTTTTCTCAATTATGCCTCGCCCATAGGAAATGCTGTTTCTTCTTTGGGTTTGAGGTAGAGTTTTCTCACTAGGAAACCCTCATTTAATTCTTTAAAATCTGATGTGTGTCGCGCATGCGCATACATCTCGTATAGTCAGATCACACTGTGATGTCCTCAACATAATGACAGGTTTAATCCTGAACTTACAGGTAAGTCTCGGTTAACTGTAAAATAGCTAATCAGACCATTTGTGGAACTCCGATAAGCTAATCAATTCAATATTTTGCTAGTTCTTCTGTTTGTCTTGGTTGGGAAAGTTAAAGTAATTTTTTGTAATTTAAGTGTTTTGTGAAGGTGACAACCCTAGATTTCTGAGAAAATGTTGTTTTTCCATGTGTACCGTAGTGGCCTGTTCATAAGCCCGGGCTTGTATTTGTTTCGAACCCCTTTAGCCCCGGCTTGCAATTGAGAATTAAATTTTAGAGGATTTTATTTTTTCATGACCCCCACAGCCCCGGTCTGTATTTGAGATAGGCTTTTAAACAGGTCCCGGCTTATAAACAGGCCACTACGGTAATTCATGTCAGAACTGACCACTGTATGAGGCCGCCTGGTCGCACAGCAGCTGTACGGGACCTGTCGATGACAAAAGCCTGTCTCACTCGGCCTCTACTGAGTGCTATGTGCGTTGACAGGCAGTACACTGTCCCACAATGCGACGGCCCCACACCGTTTGAAAATGATATTTGGTAGACAGTTTGTATCACAATGTATATCGTAGCTCACCGTATCCCCGTCCGCAGTCGTAGCGGCCCGTACCCCCACTATCATTTGAAAACAATACATGTTGTCCCCTGCCGTATGGCACAAAGGTATGGAGATTTCCCTTAGTTGACAACAATGTCAACTGGATGGGTGGGGGAATGAATGTCTACCAGTGCCCACTCTATACTCTTAATAAAATGCCCTTATCAGGGCTCAGGCGATAATTATTTGATAAAAGAATACAGCAAAGCCATTATGAGTTGGGAAAAACAAGCAGAACGATTAGACAAATGTGTTGTGTAAGAATATGTAAACATATGGAGAAGAATAATGATGCTTGTGAATTTGTATGAAGTTGATTTGTTGATGAGAAGCGGTGGAATAGTAGTTAAATTGTATATGTTGTGTAAATTTGTAATATGAACTAAACATAGAGTAGAATCTGGAAGGCAATGCAACAAGACATCGGCAGAGTCGACATGCGTATTTGTTATGATTGTTTAAATGTAAATGGCCTTATGTTTAAATAAAAAAAAAAAAAAAATACCTTGCTTCCCATGAGAGTTTTGGTGGTTTTCAGTGGGCATGGGCTTGGCTAGGCTCAGATCTAAAGTTATTCTATGTCCTTTTCCTTTTTGTGTTGACGGTTGTTTCTGAGTCCTTCGATCTGATATTTTTCACTGTTGTTTCTGGTTCCTTTGTTATCTATATAATTCTATATTAATCTTGTTGATTCACTGGCAGTGGTAAGTAACTCGCTGATTGTTTCTAATGAATTATTCCTCTACTATAAGGTATATCAACTTTGAGGACTTGTTGGAATATAGTTCTACCTATTGTTTGATAGTCTCCTCAGTATAAATGTTTAGTAAAAATCTCAGATAATTATCGTTTAAACCACCTGCCTAGAATCATATTATGAATACATTGGTTCTATATATAGAGAGAATGGGACGAGCCAGCAATATTCAAAAATTTATAGGACGAGATTCGTCCACATAAGCACGATGCCGTAGGCAGAGTGCTTATGTGGATGAATCAAGTCCTATAAATTTTTGAATATTGCTGGCGAGTTCCATTCTATATTTATTATATGTGCATAAAATTTGATCATATGTCATCAGATATCACTGAAAAAATACTAAAGAAGTCTCAGAGAGCCCCACTGCCCCGCTGACAGCCCCACTGACAGCCCCGCTGACAGCCCTGTTAGTATATTGATGAATTAAAACGTCCATATCATGGCCATTCCTTATTATTATTATACAACTTTTATTCCATATCAGCATATACATGTACATAGTGACAATAAGAACAGGGCTATTACTCCCTCTCCGTTGGAGATTTTCCAGGTAGCCCTTAAATAAACAAGCAATGATTTTGACAAATAAATGTAATATCAGATGTGAGTTCACGATCATGAAGAAAAAGAAAATAATGTCTTTGAGTAAGTTCGTCCCCACTATTGGGTGTGTAAATAGTCTTTTTGTTGGTGTTGACAAATGTTAGTGTCAAATTATGACCAGTCCTGGTTTGGAGAAAACTTATATAAGTTATCTCCTGCTAAGTTTTTATGTGACTGTTTGGAACTTTTCGGACGACGATAACTCCTTGATGTTTTTAGAGTTCATTACTTCTTTCTTGATGGTCTTGATTCTTTGTTGTCTTTAGTTGATTAGTCGATAGCGACTACTTGAAATCGAATTTAGACATTGTTCTTTCTTTCTCGATCACTAAATATAGCTTGTATCTGTACCTCTCAGTGGTAAGACATATACATTAGTTCCTTATTCTATAATTTAACAGTCCTCAATTTGATAGTGTTTTTACACATCATTTCTATATTCCTTAGACTATGATTCACTGGTTTATTCATACACAATTTATTACATACACCTATTATCCTTTATAGCATTATAACAATATTTCAGTAAAATACTGCTGTATATTTATTGAGTCCTCCAAAACCATGTTCTGCCCTATACTGGACAGTGTCAGTTTCGTTGGATACAATTACCTTTGAGCTTAAAAAATCATCATAAATAATAACTTCAGTTCCGTCCTATACTGGAAGGGTTTATTGGAGCGATTTTAAGCGTATACTGCACTTATTCCGTTCCGTCCTATCCTATACTGGTGGACTTAAGATTAAGCTTGAGCTACATTGATACAATTTATATCATTCAAAAGAGAATTTAATGCTCTATTTAATGATGTAGGTTTTATTATGTATTTCTATAATCATAGTATCAGAATCACAGGTGGATTACCAATCGCGGAGATTTGTTTACATGCTCCGCGGAGAGCCAAAGCTCCGCGAAGACAACTACATTTCATATAGTTGTCTTTAGTTCATATAGTTGTAGACAACTACATTTCATATAGGACACGTCCTATATGAATATTTTTATAGCACCCCACTTATAGCATGTCTCATATAGAATGCGCGTATAATAAATATATATATATGCATTGACTACTACACATATTCTTAATACTAAATAAATCACAATGCATGTTATTATAAATATATCAAGTTTCAATTTCATTCATATCTTGCCCTGTACTGGGTGAGGCCTAAATCTTAATTTTCTGGGCAATACAGCCCCTATATAGTGTTTCAACTGTGTCAGGTCTGAACCTGCTTTGCTGAACTAGATGGGGTACTCTTGTCATGCCTGAACTAGACCACCCTCTATATAGTGTTTCAACTGTGTCAACTCTGAACTAGACAAGCTGAACATGACATGGGACTCTTATAATGGGGTACCCTATGGTGTGGTACGGTGTGGTATGGTGTGGTACGGTGTGGTACGGTGGTGAACGGGCAGCGCGACTATGTGAGGTCATCACGCAACGGTCCAAAATAACAGTGTACCCATCTCTAAATGAGATGGGTGGGACGTTAATGACCCCTATCCCTAACCGATAGGGTGCTTTTGAATAGGTTGGCGCGATAAAAAGGGTCCCATATATGGGTTCGTTCGTATATACTATATGTCCTTATTCTTATATACATGTATATGAGAACTAGGGTAGGGAGATATATAAATGAAATGTAATGATGGTGTCATAAAGCAATTGTACGATCATGAACATTGTTTTACCTCGAACAGTGGCATAAAAGACGGATACTAGTTTCTGTTCATAATGCGTTTAATTCGTAAATGGTAGAGAACATTATTACCGGTATGTTCTTATGATGATTTATTTGTACTAGTATTTGCCAGGGAAATGGGAAACACTGACTATGTATCAAAATGCAGAATAAATGAGTTCATATATCTATTGTTTCTCTCATTAGATTTTAAGGTTTTTCTAATTTGGTATCAACAAAGGTGTGAACAACTTACTATTGCAAGTAGAATCTTGCATCTTAAGGTATCCAGTCAAGCACTGGTCGCATGTAACCACTTGGGTGCCTGATGTAACTGTCACTGTACATTTATTGCAACCATCGGGACATTCTACATAAATGAATTGAAAACAAGGAATGTTATAAATATACACGTCTGGGTTGGGCTCAGTATTAAATGTGTATCTTATGCCGTTGAATCAAAAGTTTTTTTTATATCTATAGGGAGATCTGCAGTCCACTAAGATATTTGAATATCTTACTATATAGTGACAAAAGGCAGAGTCTTATTAAGGTTGTATTAGAAATTCGGATAATTGTATAAAATGTTTTATTATCTGACTTTTGTATAATTAAGGTTGTTGTAGGTTATGTGAATACATATTTCTCTCGAATTCAGGCATTTCTGAGAATAGAATCTTACTTGAAGTAATGTCACTTCCTGTAATAATTTAAGCTTTTTCAAATCAAATCAAATCATAATTGTTACATTCCTTACTAGTGCATTGGCATGTAGTGGGAATCCATCCGTATGTTGCCTCACACTGCTGTTGCAGGCATAACTGGTTACTCCCTGTATCTGAAGTAGTGCATCGCTGGCAGCCGTTTCCACAAACTGAAAATACAGAATAATTACCTCAGAAAAATCTATAAAAACAAAGTTTTTCATTAAATATTTTGGTAATTCGAAATATGATCCATGTACACATTGCAAACTGGAATACCATAATCTCTAAATTCTATTGAATTTTTCAAGAAAACACATTTTCCTCGCTCCGTTTCACTCCACCCATTCATTTATGTTCATAAGATATTTTAAATATGAATTGTTCCCTGGTCACTGTCATGTCGAAGTCATAAGATAAATCCATGTATGAAGCAACAATGTATCATCTAGAAAAGAATAATGTACTTCACCCACAACATGGAGGATTCAGAAAAAAAAAACGCACAACGAATCTTAGGCTGTATGACTTTTTGACCCCTATTGTGAATGGAATGAACCGGGGTAAACTTTCGGTGACAATGTATTATGTCATATCTAATGCATTTAATTGTATCGATCAGGAAATTCTGTATGTAAAGCTCTTTTACTATAATAAACCTTATCAGAAACTACTACCTTTCAGCAGGACACAAAGAACAATATTTAACGGCATAACCCCAAACTCAGTATCTATTGAAACAGGGGTAGGCCTACCACAAGGTAGCCATATTGGGCCTCTTGTATTCCTAATTTATATTAATGATCTGTCTCGTTCTTAATTCTTAATTTGGACTCCATTGGTGATTCTATCCACGCCAACGGTATGCTGATGACACATTTACTGGCAAAAATATCACCGAATATCTATTGATATCCCAATCCGCAGCCAACCAGATAAATACTTGGATGGGTGTAAAGTCGTTAAATATGTAGTGTTAAAAAAAGATGAACTCTCATCTGACACAGGTAAAGAGTTCTGACCTATTTAAAACTCTTCAGTTAGCGAAGATTCGGCAATATTTAACTAAGAACATGCATATGACAGAAACTATCGTCAAAACCCATATTCTGTCTATTCTAGAGTACGGTCTCTGCTTTGCCTCTATGGCCAACCTTAATATCCAACAGAAATTGAAGAGAATTTTTAATCGGGCCATTGAATTGATTAACCTGAATGATAATAGAAATAATTATTGAACTGAGAACTATTTGCAAAATAAATACCTCGTACAAAAGCGGACAGATTTCACTCATGGGTGTAATGTATAATAACTAACAAGATAAATAAAACATCAAAACTATGAATTAATGCCAGACTTGCTGATAGTTCAATTTTGAAAGTATTGATACCCTCTACACAAAAATTAAAAAATTGGCCCAATGATTAGGCCCTGTTGTATGGAATAGTCTTCTTATACGAATGCTCGTGACATGTGTTACCTACCTAAAAAGATCAGACATATGAGTAGAAAACCGACCTGTCTAAATTCTAAATATATTACTGGTTAACGAGGAACAAGACGTACATTCACAAATGACTGACTTGAACTTATACAAATATGCCATTTGCTATTTGTTAGGCCGATGTCGATTTTTTTTTATTAACCTGACTCTTGGAGGAAAACGACAAAAACATGTTATATGTTTATATACATGTGGCGGTATACTCTCCAATATAGACCATGGTAGATGTTCTTATCGACCCATATTGACACTGAAAATATCACGGGTCAAATGATGGTAATAATAATTTAATTTACTCCAAAGTAAAGGTGTTAGCGGTATACCATATAACAAAATGAAATCCGACGTTGTGCTATTCGTGTGATTGCTAGATACTACTAGGGTATATCATATCTTGATGTATTATGTTAAATCTCTTGATGTGTAATGTTATATCTTTAGTACTGGCATGCTTTCATAAACTTTCTATTGGATCTCTTGAGAATACAGTGTACTACTAAATGGAGTCCAAATACATTTATTTTTAAAAAATAGCTTTGGACTATATTATATACGAATTCTAAAGAAAATCATAGTAAAGGCGTCAGACAAATACCGAAGCATTGGTGAGAGGTCGTTTTGTAGAAATTCGGCTTGCATTTAAGGCATCTTGTAGTCGTTGCTGTAAGATACTCGCACACCTCACAACCCGGTCCACAAGCTGAAGATTACAGAATATTTGAGGACTTGTTTATCAAATAGTATATTGTATTTATTTCTATTGACCATGCATAAGGTTGTAAGTGAAATATAGTTATGAGCAACCCCGTAATGATTGATTACGCTGAGAAAGCGTTATACCATAAGTTGTTAGAACCTATTCTGATCATATCAAGATCCAAGGTTAAAGCATATTAATTTCTAAAGTCATGTGCTTAATTTCTCTTACTTACCATCACAGTCCCCTCCATTTGGATCATGGGCATAGTTGGAGCTACAGATTTCACAAACCGTGATCGAATTTTCGACCTTACATTCTTTGCAGCCCAGCGGACATTCTTAAATAACAATTCAGGTACATGATAGATAATGGGAACGGCCTGTTAGTAATTCTTCGGGACCAGACTTCACGAGACTGACACCTGGGGTTTACAACACTATACAAACTAGGGGAACATTTAATTAACATTGGAGAACAGACATTAGTAACTTTGGAAGGTATTGATAGGAATGGTTCGCGGAAACCAAAGCTCACGTGTACAATATCCCGTTGCCTCTATAAGAGCATACTTTGAGTTGCAAGTTTTACACGTTGTCTTTCGCTGATCGTATTGGCATTTTGCACAATTCTGCGGACAGTCTGTAAAATTTAAGAGACAGTACTAAATGCGTTGATATTATTATATCAAATAGGGTTCTAAAACATGCACTCCATACTTTACAACCGACAGGGTTGAGCTTTACAATGGTCATTTCCCCATTGGTCTTCTCATGTTAAATAATAATGTTCAAAATATGTACTCTACACATCTTTACACGTTTAGTAAATTCTACTAAATTAAGCTGACAAATCGTAGATAAAAGGTATATCTGAGGACATTTGGTAATGGGCTGATTAAGAATCTGTTCGGCTATTTTTAATTATTTATGTTGATGATCCTTACTATGACACACTGCCTGGTGGTTGGGTAGCTCAATGTTATTCGATGCACATCCAGTTGAAAGGCAGCGAATTGCACTGTTTGCATACGAACAGCGGGTGCAGTCCTTTGGACATCCTGAATATGATGAAACAGATCCCAATTACATGAATATAATAGTTCCCCCTAAGTAATTGAATTTTCTTTGTGGTGGGAATTCAAAATATTGAAGTCGTCTAATGGAGGAAAGAAATCTAATTGTGAATATAGGACGATTGGAGACGTACATACGGAATTAAAAGCCACCGGCGTCTATTAACAATATCTTTTATTTCTGTTATGAATTTATTTTATGAATCATGCCGACGAAGTGACCCCCAAAATGTCAGAAAAGCACATATATCGGCAGAGGTGCTCGAGATCGAGCACCGATGGATTCCATTCACTAGATTTCGATGTACATGCACATACAATATAATTTTTGATAGTCATCACAAGTTACTTGAGAAAAAAACTAGTCTGTCCATTGTAAAACGTAATTAAGACCGTGTACAAATCTAAATAAAAAATAGTGATGTGCATCATCATCAAGAACATATTTAAGTTTGCGATTAATGCACTGAATAACGTGGCGAAATAGGCCTACTTATATCTACTGATGGAGTGCAATACTTACTAACACAACCCGTAGTCGTCATTTCAGCATAACCATCATTGTTGCATTGACCAGAAACACAGGTTGTACTACCGCTGGGAGTGTAGGTACACCGAGTGCAACCCGTAGGGCACGCTAAAAGGTTTGGTATACATGTACATATAAAAGAAACACTATTATACCTTTCCAGTTTGGACATAGAAGGGAATCAACTGACACACACACGTTTTGTTATGTTAAGATTATGGGGTAAGTGATACTTATAATCACTTGTGAATCTGAACGATTGCTCCAGTATTCAGGGTAGGAAATCCATCCCCCCCCCCCCCCTTGAATCCCATTCCCATCTTGTATATAAGTCCCATTTCCCGAATCCCGCAGGTTTTCTATATACTATGGAAAGGCATTTGTATGCACATAGATACAGTAGCATATTAGCTCAGGCTATTGCTAACTTGCATTCTTCAATTTCCAATCTGCAATTCAGCTTTTCAAAGTGGCACCCTAGTGCGCACGAACTAGCGCTACATCGCTGCAGACTAGGCCCACTGCATGCTAACTTAATTGCAATGAACAAACTGCATGTTGGGCCACAGCATTTCTACTTAGCATTCATACAACTCTGGCCCCTCTCACTCCAGTGAAAACAAACAGATCTGGCAGAAATGGCAATAACAGTGACAAAGACATTGGGATAATCACTGGCTCAGAGTGTGACCCATGTAGGTAAAGATGTTCAAGTATACTAGTATAGTATAATGTAATAGGGAGTGAACCTCTTAAGAGAGTGAGCTTCCTAAGTTATTTGTTACAATAATCAACATTCTCTCATTTTGTATATAACATCAATTGAACTATTTCTCTCCTGTACAAAACCTCTTCCTATTTTGTATGCATTTCCAATGACTAAATTGTCTAAGCTAAAAAAACGTGAACAATAATAAACATAATTCCTATTTCGTATGCAATTCAATGACTAATATGTAAACCTTATTCACAAATACTATCCAATTCGAATGACTTACACATCTATTCATAC
Organism: Sthenelais limicola; assembly: GCA_942159475.1. Classification (NCBI taxonomy): domain Eukaryota; kingdom Metazoa; phylum Annelida; class Polychaeta; order Phyllodocida; family Sigalionidae; genus Sthenelais; species Sthenelais limicola. The sequence continues at coordinate 51,062,984 of OW804098.1, forward strand.
CCTAAACACCCAGACAAATTGTTTTATTACCTTTCATTGTTGAAGGGGCGGGGCTAATTATTGTAATGAGTGTTTGTTGTGACTGGAAAAAGGAGTGTAAACATTTGAATGCATTGCAAGTTAGCAGTAAGTGTGTCGAACTGGGAAGTGATGAAATGCAGACTGGCATGATGTCTTGCAAAGTAGGCAGTCAGTCTGACAAAGTGGGCCCTAGATCGAAGAGAAGTAGGGAAAGAAAAATGCAAGTTTGCAGAAGCAAATTGCAAGTTAGGAATCGACTGGATGTAAAATTGGTGAGAATTGGGAAAGTTCTAAAATGTTTTCAAAATGAGGAGTAGGACAAAACATGTTGGGATCTATTGCAACGCAGATTAGGGAAAAAATTTCCTATTTCGTATACAATTCCTATGACCATTTCGAAGCATTTTTACAAACTTGCACTCTACATCCCAGAATTGAAGAGGGAATATATGTGCATACAAATGCCTTTCCATAATATACAATCCCTACCTGAAAACTAAAATCTGGCTCTGAATCCCTTTCCCGAATTCCGAATCCCGAATCCCGACCTAAAATAGGCCCCATGCAATCCTGGTTCTCGAAAAGGTATTCCCTACCCTGAATATTTTGGTTCTATTACGTGGAATTGTTTCCTCTTCAGTCTTTAATCCCCTTTCAACTTGAGTGTAGTCATTGCATTGGACATACAGTAGCGAAGGTATGTGTGTGTGTGTGGGGGGGGGGGGGGGGTGCAGGAGGAGAGATATGGTGAAAATGGGGATGGATCAATATGGACCAAATTTTATCATTTATTATATAACATGCTTTATGTTGATGGCATTTCTTTGCTCTTCAATCTTTATCATAAGAACCGTCTACCTATCATTTCTGTATTATACTATATTGTATATGTATATTCCATTGATTGCATTGATTGTTTGGATTGATTTGATAAATTGACAGCATGCAGTCAAGTATATTCGTATCTTTGGATTCTCACCCGTGTGTTTTCTGTCACCCCTCCGCCCTCCAAACCCACATACACACCTCTCATCCCACCAGTCCTCCTATATACTAACACCCAGAACTGCAGCATCCTGTTTGTTTTTTTCCCCAAGTTGCCTTTTAACGGACAATCCTCCTTGAGGATAGAGGTCCCTCTCCCCAATAAACTCCTGTTTCTGCTCCTCTTGTGTGGTCACTACTTACATCGACAAGACCACAGGAGGAACAGAGACTGAAGTTTATGGAGGGGGACAAAACCAGCCGGGAGACCACTAAACCCAATTTAAGGACTGCCTTTGTGGTTCAATATTACGGGGAAATCATGCCAACACATTCCAAGTAATGATTAATGGCCAACATTTTTATCTGTATGTCTATACATAGAGAGAATGGGACGAGCCGGCAATAATCGAAAATTTATAGGATTCGTCCACATAAGCACAATGCCGTAGGCAGAGTGCTTATGTGGACGAATCAAGTCCTGTACATTTTCGATTATTACCGGCGAGTTCCATTCTATATTTATTATATGTGCATAAAATTTGATCATATGTCATCAAATATCACTGAAAAAATATTAAAGAAGCACAGAGAGCCCCGCTGCCAGCCCCACTGACAGCCCCGCTGACAGCTTCGTTAGTATAGGCCTATTTATATTGTTAACTTAAAACGTTCATATTGTGGCCATTTCTTGAGCTACATTAATAAAACTTATATCATTGGATAGAGTATTTAATGCTCTATTTAATGATATGGTTTTTATTATGTATTTCTATAATCATAGTACCAGAATCACGGGTGGATTACCGATCGCGGGGATTTGTTTACATGCTCCGCGGAGAGCCAAAGCTCCGCGAAGCATAACAACAGAGCTATTTTTAGACAACTACATTTCATATAGGACACGTCCTATATGAATATTTTTATAGCACCCCACTTATAGTACGTCTCATATAGAATGCGCGTATAATAAATAGCTATACATGCTACATGTATAATTACAATACACATCTGTATTTCTGTGTAATACTTCCTGTCTAAAACTATTATACAAAATAAGCATTCTGCTATATATATATAAGTAACAATAAGGAAATTAACGTATGAACTATTATATTCTCTTACCTGCACAGACTCCTGTAGTAGACGTGACATACTGCTGGATACACCCAGTATTCAAACATATAGCCGATGATGTGGCACAGTTGTCACAGAAGCCAGTTGACGGGGGACATGCTGAAAAATGAATGAGGGCCGTTCAGTAAATATTATATTAAAAAGTAAGTCCAAATTTACCATTGAAACATTGACATGCCAACATACCATACTCTCATGGTATTTATTTTAAATGAGATTTGCCGCCCTCTTTGTGGGCATCTAGGCTTGTAGATGAACTGGAAATATGGTTTCGTACTGCTCGAGGAATGTGGTCGTCTTTAGCTAATAAGGTCCGATAATATTCAAATATGGGTTCACATAAAATACTGGAATATATGAAACGAAGCTTAATCCTTGTCTCACCTTTTCCAACAATAAAAGTGTTGCAAGATGTGATATAATTATTTTTACATACACACACCGGAATATCTAAACGCAATCTATAATAAGTAATACATTTTCTCACTTACGTGTGCATGCTGTACCATCCCAGTTCGAACCCAATTCGCACATATCTTTTTGGCATTTCCAGTCGAAAGACCCAGAAGGCAGTTGGGCCTCAGCAGCAAGACAATTAGAAACAGGCGCCGTGACTGTGGGGGACAAAAATGATTTTAACGACCGATGTCTTGACTCAGTTGTATAATAACATTATTGTTACAGATCCCCTTTCATTCATATATCAGTGGCACCTCCTCCTTGTTTCTGATTGAATCAGTGGCATGCTGCCCATGGCTGGGAGGGGATGGAGTGAGAAGGTGTAAAGTGGCTGCACAAGACTAAAAGGAACACTTAAAGGGCCAATATTCACATGTCCACACCACACTCCTTTCGTTTGTAATTATAATGTACATGTGCTATGTAGTTAGAGTCAATGCTGGTATTTCATTTTCAAGGTGAGTTACTACCTTCGTGAAAAGTGAGTCAATGGAAACACAAAAAATTGATCTCCAAAGCTAAAAATATAGGTAAGTCTGACACATGTCAGCTTGTGGGTTAATTATGACGAGTGGTAATTGTCGGAAAATTACTCGTGTTGATTATTCCAAATTTTAAATTAAAAAAAACAAACAAATAAAATGATTTAATTTAACTAATTTAACTCATTTAACTAACGACAGTATCTGACAATCACTGCGACTTGACCATCCTTTACATGTAACTGACATCATTCGTCAAGGGAAACGCAAATTCGGTAAATTATACTGGCACCATTCCAACCAGAGAAAAATGACTGTAAAGTGTCAACTGTAAATGATTCTTGTTTCTTAAAGCTGACACACATATGTAGGTATTATAATTCAATATTATACAGAATACTATTAATCATGGCCAATTGCGAATCGAATGCTTTACACTGTGTTACATATAATGTCATAAGCACTGCACTATGTATAAAAAGGGAAATGTCATAGATTACCATAATGAGCAATTCCACTAAAAGTGCGCCATTTGGGTTGAAAAACAACAGCTCCTCCAGAGGCTAAAATATTTATCTACGAATATTTTCTTTGGTATTTTCGGATCCAGGGGAGAAATATCCTACGACATTTTTTTAAATCGTGGGGCCAAGAAATTGCTTATTTTCCTGCCAGCAGCACACATAAAAAACGAGGATTTTCCTATCAGAACCACTGTGTAAAAAATGGAGCCAGTATTTTGTTCGGAAAAAACACATTACTCTGAAATAATATGTTGGTATGGTTAAAAAATCACTATTTTCAACTTTCCCATTAATTCCTTCATGATATTATGTAAATGTAGTAGATTTAGAATGGCCACAGAGTTGTCATTAGTAACTCTATTCTACACCAGGGGGGCGTTTCATAAGTTAACGCAGTGCGCGTTCGTTATGGTAGCGATAAATTTAGCGCGCGTTCGTTATAGTAACGCAATGTTATTTGACGTCAATTTTGGCCCTTAACGCGCGCTATGTTTGGTAACGACTGTCGTTAGGCCCTATAGCGCGCGCTATTCGAACTTATGAAACGCCCCCCAGGTCGCCTACCTGTCCAGTACTTGCAGTGTATACCAACTCACTCTACTAGAGGCACTGATGTAGAGCATAGCTTATGTTTTATCCAAGTCTATGTAGCATCTTATTCCTGCTTCACAGGTTGCTGTTATATCTATTACAATTACTACAGATTGTATGTTATACCTGTATGTACTACATTGCTATTGTAACAAGTCTTATACATAAGATCATATTGCCATGTTACTCTTGTACTACCCTTTTATACTGCTTGCCTTCAATGGTGAGTCTTCCAATGTACCTGACATTGATGGCTGACTACTGCACACCGCTGGTGTCACAGGGTTGTCCAAAAGGTGAATAAACCGGTGATACTAACAGAACTGTGTCTGGTTTTACTTTGCCATGTCAAGATTGAACCTGAGTTTGGGTGAGGCCTGATTCACTGCAATTGGTGTGGTGACAGGTTCACTACATAAAGTTGATTTATTTGGACGCCCCCTATCGCCATAACAGGGGTCTAAATTAATTTTTAGGAATATATATATATAGACCTAGGAGAACTTGAAATGAAACCACCATTAGTTAGAACATTCTTTATGACTAGTACATCCATATTGTATTCATTGAAAAAATCTCCAACTAATTCTTTCCAGCTCAATAGTTGGGTTAGAATACTAAGAAAAGTGGGTGGGAATATTAATGTCGGGCTCTAAAATTAACTTGAATTAATCAATAATAGCATGAATCATTTTCTCTTAGTGTTAAAATATGTATGTATTTTGAACTAATTGAGTTAGGGGCACAAGCATAACAGAGTATGTCACCGTAACGGGGGTCTACAGGATGACCATGTCGCCATAACGGGGGTCTTGGTTGGGGGGGGGGGGGGGTGAAAAGAGAGAAAGAGAAAAAATAAATCAATGGAAGCAATTCTTTTTTTTTGAATTTTCTGCCTTGGATGGCCAAATGACGCATTTTTTGTGGAATTGCTCACATATATTATGTCTTTTAAAAGAAAACAATCCAACTTACTGCAACCACTTCCATCTGGCTTAATCTGTTGATTAGCATTGGTACATCTTACCTCTTTTTGAACATAAGAAAATAGAAAGTTACATGTTTAATTATTTCAATCAAAAGAACTCTGAAAGGATATTCTCTTTGCATATTCTCTGGATGATATAATTATATATATTACCGGTTGTTATAAAGAATATTCATCACAGGAATAGAATCTTTACACATATTATATTCATAATACATTATACTATATATCACATGTTTTGATATGCTAATCACTATTAAACATTCTATGGTTATTATCAAAATATATCAAAGTAAAGTCATACCTTTACAGGTTTGCGTCCCAGAATCATATCCATACCTTTCTTCGCAACCAGTTGGTTCACAAGCAGTACCACTCAAACACAATAAACAGTTCGGCAGACATGCTAGCAGTAAATATGTCCATATTAACCACCAGGTGAATGTGAATATAATTGACATTTGATACCGCCACCTAGTGGGACCGAGTCAGAGTTAGCAGGAGTGCGCCACACTTGGGCACTTGCTGCACGGTCACCACGGAACACAGTCGCCTTGAAAATTTTGTTACTAACCTGCAGTTATGTCTAATTTGTGCGCTGGCTGCAACCGAGAACATGCTAGACCTCGGGGGTTAACTGTGTGCAGATATCGACTTAACGCCTTCCGTAAGTGCAGGGAGTTTGGCCTAGATCCTGAGAAAGATTTCTCCATTTATCTGGACGAGATTGAGGACGCGGACATTTTACCAATGGCGTCCTTGGCAACCGCCGGTGGCGGGAAACCTCCGCCCTCGACGCCATCGACTTCTACTGGCTACATCAGCCCTGTAGTGCAAGCTTTAGTGGATACAAACAACAAACAACAGGCACAAATCCAATTGTTACTTGATAAATTTGCGTCGATGTCCATGTCGTCTAAGTCATCAGTGCCCATTGTCCAACCTGTTGTGAATGTGCCTGTGCCTCCGCCGATCGTGAATGTGCCTCTGCCGATCGTGAATGTGCCTGTATCGCTACCTACTCCGCTTGTTGCCCCCACCATGCCTACGGGGCCACAAGCCATCTACTCGCCGGTACAACCACTCTCCTCTCCGGTACAACCACTCTCTTCACTCGGCCTCCCCGGCCCGGGGCTCGGCATAGCTGCTCCCGCTTCTGACATGGTGTCAGGCCCGCTCACGACCGCGATGATTCAGCTCTCACAAGCCATAGATCCGTCGGCTACCGTCAAATCCAAGGGTATGTTGCTTCGCCCCGAATATTACAGCCTAGGTATTGATAAGGGTCAGCCGTTAAAATCAATGGACCATAGTAAAATCAGTGTCTTGGACTTATGGTATGGACAAACCAAAGTCCTGAAGTTCTTACTTCAAAACAAAGGCGATGTGGCCGCCTATCTGGAGCACATGAGCTATGTTGCAGGCTTGGCACGCATCAAATCTTTCCACGATTCAGCGATTGTCAACTACGATAGATTTGTGTGCGACCAGGTGATCCTAGGAGAAACAGACACATTCGTGGCAGGTAATCCCCTCGCTGTTGCCGTGAATCTACACTCAGCCGCCATTGCCCACAAGGAGGATGACGGCGACACTTCCGGGACAGGGAATAATCGCCGCAACAAGAAACCAAGGTCCAAGAAGAAATACAGTTCTGCCAACCCGCCAGACGGTTTTCCAGCTAACATATGTTACGACTGGAATTATCAGAAATGTACGGGGCCTTGCACCAAAGATCATCACTGTAGAATATGTCGCAATACTGGCCATCGCGCGCCGGGTTGCCCCAATAAAGATTGACTGCATGGGGGCCGCCATCTTGCCGAAGTGCAGTCTGGGTCCTTCAACCTGGATGTTGACGGCTGTCATGGCGGCGTGTTCCACCTTCAACCTTTCGTCGCAGTTGGATCTCCTTGTTTACCTGACCGCAACTCCAACTCTGACTCTTCTCATGACCTTGTATGTACTATTGATAGTGTTGTCGCCATTGACGCTCATGTTTCTGATAATTTGCCCATACCTGATTATGTTTCTGAACCAGATGTTGGTATTATCGCCCGCAACCCTTGCTCCGCGGATCATGCTAAATGTGCCCCTGATTGCGTTTTTGACTCCACTTGTATCGACGTCGATTATTGCGCAGTCACTGATTTTGTTGACAACTTCTATGGTATTGATTCTGAATATATGTATGATCACATTGCCTTTCCCCACGAAAATGAAACTTGTTCCCAACCATTTGGCTCTGAGTGGATTGTACCCAGGCCTTGTAGTAGTAACCCCAATGTATATGATTATGCCTGTGCTGATCGAATTGATTCATGTCATTATATCGGGGGCCTCAGGTCCCAAATGAATGTTAGTGCTTGGCAACATGAGTTGCAGTGGGAAGATAATGATACCCTACGCTGCTATTTGAGTGATGGTGTTACACATGGTTTCTGTATTGTCGACGGTGATTGTACCATTGAGCCCTATGAGGCAACAAATTACAGTAGTGTATTTGATGATTCCGCTCATGAATTCATATCTGACCTTCTACGCACTGAGGTATTAGAAGGGAAATACTTGAGGTGTGATTATAAGCCCACTTGTGTGCATGCCTTGGGGGCAGTTCCTAAGCCGGACGGCTCCCATCGCCCAATCACCGACTGCAAAAGACCTCTGTATACTAGTGTCAACAACTACATGTCTACTACTGCTCTCCCCTTCTCCTTTGCTCACATTAATACAGTCACAGAGATGCTACAACCTTTTGATTATATGGCCGTGACAGACATCTCGGCTGCATACCGCTCTGTCTCGATCCACCCTGACCACAGGAAATATCAGGGGATCTCTTGGGACTTTGGTGCTGGCCCCAATTACTATACCGACTGCAGGCTCTGCTTTGGGATCAGCTGTGCCCCGTTCATTTTCACGGCCATAACTAACTTCGTCTGCCGTTGCATGCACAGGAGAGGGTATAACAGAGTTGTTTCGTATATTGATGACTTCATTACTGTGGGAAGCTCAGAGGAAGAGTGTCGTAACGCTCAGGTGGCCCTCATGAAGCTTCTAGGGTCACTTGGCTTTCGAGTGTCGTGGAAGAAATGCTTATCTGCTAGCCTAGTGACACGATACTTAGGCATCCTCATTGATTCTGAACATATGACTCTTGCCCTTCCACCTGATAAGTTAAAGAAGCTCTTTTCAGAGCTTGAGTTCTTTGAGGGGAAATCCAGAGCCTCCAAAAGACAGTTGCAACGGCTATGCGGCACGCTTTGCCATTGTGCCAAGGTAGTTAGAGGTGGCAGGGTTTTTTCCCACTACGTCGTGGACCTGCTGAAAGGCCTTTCGGAAGGAAATCCTGTTATTACCCTCTCTGAGCGCTTCAAACTTGACTTGGAGTGGTGGTGTAAGTTTGCTACCCTCTTCAATGGATCTGCAACTATCGTGAAGTTTAATTATGGTATAGGTCCAACCTTCTACAGCGACGCCAGTCTAGCTGGTTATGGTTTCTTCTGTGGCCTGGACTGGCAAGCGGGCTACTTCGACCTGGACTTAGTTCCGCCTGATGTTGGTGCCTTGGATTCAAGCCATAATCACTGGGAGTCACTCACTATAGCCATCCCAGGCCATGAAGTGAACATCAATGTTCTAGAGTTGTTAGCCATTCACCAAGCCTTGCGTCGCGTTTGTCCCATTTACCCAGGTTGTCATATAGTTGGTTTTACCGATAATATGCAGGCTATGGCGATAGTCAACAAAGGGCGAACTACTAGCAATGCTTGCATGTCAGTGCTTAGAGATATATTTTGGACATGTGTGCAAAATGAATGCTTCGTTACCATGAACTACATACCAACTGATGATAATGTTACTGCTGACATGCTATCGCGTGTCTCTACCACCAACACTATTGAGTGTATTTTGTCTTCATCTTTATGTTGCAGTGGACCTGTGTGAGCTGGACGCCGCCGTATCTTCTATGGTTGCTGCTGGCTGGTCCAGATCAACCTTGAATGTCAGGAACTCCCAATGGAAGAGGTTCATACGTTTCTGCCATGACATCAACGCCGTGCCAGTTCCCTGTACTACGATGACTGTGGTGCGTTTTCTGGTTCACCTATCAGAGAGCTGCACATACACAACTGTGAATAACTACCTCTCGGCAATCACGGTATTACAGAAATACTATGGCTATGATGCGGAGTTCAGGTCACAGTTCTCACTAAAATTATTGATGGCTGGCATCAAGAATGTTGCTGGTGTTCCACCCGTACAAAAGTTAGCTGTTACCCCTTTACAGTTGACTGAGATGTTTCATAAAATGCCCCTGACTGAATTGAACCTTTCCCTTTGGAGCCTCACAGTTTTGGCCTTTCGCTCTCTTCTGAGGAAGTCCAATCTTGTCCCAGATGGTTGTGTCGACGCCCATGTGTTGAGCAGAGGATGTGTGGAGAAGTGTAATCTTGGTGTAATACTTACAGTGTCGTCGTCCAAGACACTTAGATCTACTGATAGACCTGTGAAAATTCCCATTTATTTCACTAGTAATAAAGTGCTATGTGCGGCTTCTATGCTGTTAGACCACATAGATAATTTTCCTGCATCTGATTGTTCACCTTTGTTTCTGAAGAGGAAGGGCCCTGGCCTAGTTCCTATTACCTACTCAGATCTCCTAAGCTTCATTAAGGATAGGATGTCGTCCATTGGTATTGACCCTAAGTATGCTGGAACTCACTCGCTACGTCGCAGCGGTGCTGCTTATCTGCATGCGTTGGGGGTACCATTACAAGACATTAAGTGCTGTGGAAACTGGAGTAGCCTTGCGGTGTTAGTCTATTTAGCTACACCCTTCTCTAGGAAATGCGACCTGGAAGTTGTGGTCGCGGACTCACTATAATTTTTTGTTATGTTATGTTGGGTTTTGGAGTTTATCGCCGGCTCAAGGCACTACCTGTGTTTGTTCAGTTTATTCAACGACCATTATATGTCCATATTAACCACCAGGTGAATGTGAATATAATTGACATTTGATACCGCCACCTAGTGGGACCGAGTCAGAGTTAGCAGGAGTGCGCCACACTTGGGCACTTGCTGCACGGTCACCACGGAACACAGTCGCCTTGAAAATTTTCTTTTCTTGTTTAATAAAGGAGTTTATCGCCGGCTCAAGGCACTACCTGTGTTTGTTCAGTTTATTCAACGACCATTATAAGATAATAATGAATTGCCATTTCGATACAGCAGGCCCTTAATGATTTCAAGTGAATTGTTATTATAACCTCCCTCGCGCTCAACTGACAAAGTGACAAAGTGAATTCTGCAATATCCCTGGGCCATGCGAAAGACCTCAGCTGAGGACCATGAGAACCCAGATTTAATCAACTATTTTAAAAGAAATACACACAAATAACTCTACAATTTATGTGTGCAATTTTGACAAATCGAGCTGGCAAAGGATCTGGGGGAGGGAGCTGATCTCTCACTTTGGCTGCCCTCCGGTTTCTGAATTGTATCAAGAATAATGTTGTGACAGCTACACATCTTAAATATGTAGGCCTAATGATAATATACCCTGGTGAAAGTGCGATGGCCACCGAAACGTTGGTAAATAATTAAATAATCAATTTTTCAAACAACCATCATCCACGACTATACCTTTCATAGGTTTTTATGTTTTATTCCCTTTTTTAACATGTATATAATGATAATAAATACCAACCCGGACCAATCCTTTAAATAAAATAACATGTAATTTCTTTAAAAGTAAGCCTGGAATGAACATAACTCCAGATCGTGGTTAAATGATATTCCTACAGATTATATCGGGTTATCACACATATATGTCTGTATATCAGTATAAATTACACATAATATTTATTACAAAGTTTATTTTGATCATATTGCGGTGTATACTTACACTGGCATGCAGAATCCACCGAACCAGAGTTCGTGTTGAAGAAGCCTGGTTTACATTGGCCTGGTTTGCATAGGCCGTTTACTGTACATTGCCCCGATTTACACTCTGTATGACAAGCTAATTAAAGAAATAGAGAATTCAATAACGGAATGCAGATAATAATCCATTGTTATACTCAAAATTGGGTATAGTATTGTTGATTCCTTGTAATTTGTATGCGCTGTGTGCTGAATTATGAAACCTGTGGACGAGCCTGAGGACCGTCAGAAACACATAATTATGGCGGCGGTAGGGAAACCGGTTGATTATTATAACTTGCCCCACATGAATAACCCTTTTACGCGGGAAAACATATACATGTGTAGGATACAGCGTTTTTGTATGTAAACTATTAAATCATATTGGCCTATAATGAATAATGAAAAAAAGATGTACCTAAAAAGCAACGATTGATGGATGGACCACTAATGGTTCTGACTATTAATTTATTGTGAGTACCCACTCGAAAACTATGTAACATGGATCTATATATAGAGAGAATGGGACGAGCCGGCAATAATCGAAAATTTATAGGACGAGATTCGTCCACATAAGCACGATGCCATAGGCAGAGTGCTTATGTGGACGAATCAAGTCCTATAAACTTTCGATTATTGCCAGCGAGTTCCATTCTATATTTATTATATGTGCATAAAATTCATATGTATGATCATATGTTATCAGATATCACTGAAAAAATATTAAAGAAGTCTCAGAGAGCCCCGCTGCCCAGCTGACAGCCCCACTGACAGCCCCTCTGACAGCGCCGTTATTAGCCAAGTTATATTGTTGACTTAAAACGTTCATATCGCAGCCATTTCTTTAGCTATATTAATAAAATTTATATCATTCAATAGAGAATTTATTGCTCTATTTAATGATGGGATTTTTATTATGTATTTCTCTAATCATAGTACCAGAATCACGGGTGGATTACCGATCGCAGGGATTTGTTTACATCCTTCGCGGGGATTTGTTTACATCCATTGCTCCGCGAAGCATATAAACAGAGCTATTTTTAGACAACTACATTCATATAGGACGCGTCCTATATGACTATTTTTACAGCACCCCACTTATAGCACTTCTCATATAGCATGCGCGTATAATAAACATCTGTATAATATACACGTAGCGTTTTTTTTTGTCCTGCATGTTCTCGGAATCTGTGATGTTACCAACCGTTCTTCTGCTCTGTACAGTTCAGTCGACCCTTTCCGGAGGACAAGATATGTGGTTTGTGAAGATACCTGGGGTGAAAATGTGATTTTGAGGCCCTTCTTTAATCAGGATCTTCACACTCTATTTATAGCGTGGGCAAGCCCCTGTTGGGAACTAGAAGAGTCATGCCTTTATGTCCCACCATCCACGGCAACATAATCACAGGGAGAAGGTGGGAGAAATCAGATATAGGGACAGGGAGAATAGGATAGAGAGAAGAGGGGGAGGGGGGGGGGAGAAAAACGGGAGGGAGAGGATGGGGAGAGGAAAGCGGGAGGGAGAGGGTGAGGGAGGGAGGGAGAGCTAGGAGGAAGAGGGCAGGAGAGGGAAGGAGAGAATGAAAGAAGCAGAGGGACAGGGTGGGGGAAATTGGATAGGGTGAGGGACAAGAGAGGGACAGACAAGGAATAGAGCGAGAAGAGGGAGAGAAAGAATAGAGTAGGGGAGAGGAGAAGGAGGGTAGGGACAGGGAGAGAGGGGAGAGGCAGGGGGAAAGGAGGGGAGAGAGTGTGAGAGGAAGAGGGTGACCGTCCAGAGGATGGGTACTTTGCTAGTACATAATAATCACATAGAGATCAATATATTATGTAACTTGGGTTTTTGTGCAATAACTGACTGGGTTTATGTGCAATAACTAACGTATATTTTGTGCAATATTATTTTGTATAATTATGAGGGAGGATTATGGACTGTTATGACCATTGATATGTAATATATGTATATGTTATGTCCGAACCCGAGTTTTGCCCTCAACTCACGACCACGGCTTGTTTCCACATGGCAATGTTTACGTTGGCACTGTTTGATATATGGTTTGACAGCCCCCCCCCCCCCCCGGCACTGCCCCCCCCCCCCCCACTGTGCCACTGCCCAGCATGACACTGTTTGATGTATGGCTTGACAGCCCACCCACTGTGCCACTGCCCAGCATCTGCCCCCCCCCCCCCACTGTGCTACTTCACTTTTAAAGATTTTTTGTTTGCAAAATATACATTCTGAATACTGTTTAGGCATATTCTCACAATATTTAGGATTATTTTGATCTTTATTGCATAAATGTGGGACTTCTAGAGGACAAAATATTATAGTTTGTAAATAGATTTGTAGTAGAATAAGTCTGATGAACCCCAAGATGTCAAATTTTGCAACTGACTTTTTCGACTTTGCAACTGAATATTTTGCAACCCAAAAAGTCAAGTGAATTTTTTTTCAGCCAACATTTTATTCAGCCAACTTTTTTTGACAGACTTTTATTTTACTTTACAAACAACTTTTTCGACTTTACAATTGACTATTTGAACTTAACAATCAACTTTTTCAACCAACTTTACAACTTTTTTTTTACTTTAAGAACAACTTTTTTGATTTTATGATAGACTATTTCAACTTTACAATTGACTATTTCGACTTAACGATCGACTTTCTCAACTTAACAAAGGACTATTTCGACTTTAGGATTAACTATTTCGACTTTACAATAGACTATTTCGACTTTACAATAGACTATTTCGACTTCGCGATCAACTTTTTCAACTTCACGAACAAGTCCCTGAAAAGTCTGATCGACGTTTCTTGTACTATTTTGTGCAATAACTGACTATAAATATTATAGTAGTGTGCTTCAGTAAACTGACATAAGGCTTGGGATATTGGTTTCCATAGTAAACCAATGGCGACAATAAATATGTCGGCGAAAAAAGTGGATAGGGTCATCTCAGTTTCCAAAGTTACCACTACTTAACAGAAGACAATGGATAGTTTACCTCCAAAATTCACTAAAGCGTATTCTACCGGGCCATAATAGTATATCTGACCACTGTCAGCTTTCCCCAGGCCACCAGTGGATATTACTATTGATAATATTATTAGATACTTTCACAATTCTAGATTGCAATGACACCGACTGACCAGTGGATACATTTTGAAGAAAATATATTTAACGGCGGATGACTTAAATATTTTGATTTGAAAATTGATTCGTGAAGTGATATATCATTGGTATAAATTTATACTAAAGATTTATGACATCAAGAAACAATATTAAATCAATCTGATGTATTACGGTCGCTAAACCATTTTGGCAAGGTGATAATTCATAATATCATTATTATAATCGCAGATCGCAGATCCATGAATACATGTCAGAAAAACCTAATGCCAATTAAAAAGTGGCTATAAATAAAATGAAACATCATGACCATTGGGATATAATATTTTACCTATGCAGCCTCCTGAAGTTGTTTGTCCAAAGTCGTCATCACAGCCACCAGTTTCACACACGGTTGCCGAAGTACATCTCCAATATTGGCAATCAGAGCACACTGTAATGTTCAAAGAATTCATAAATTTAAAACATGCCTCAATGTTTTATGTCATTACTGAACCCCTGGAGACATTATTGATTATTAAAATAATGTAAAAAAAATGTAATGGAACAAGCTTTGCCCCAACACATATATGGAGGAGTCTCACTCAAAACATTAAGAAAAGTAGGTATACACTGGGGTTTGAAGGACTGTAAATCCCCTGCGTCCACCATGCCTCGGTCATTAATCCTTTAATGGCTTACAGGAGCAACACCCTGTTTTTGTGGTGATTTTGATAATTAAGTGGGCTGACTGGTTAATTCATAAATTCATTGGCTAAATGAATTAAACTAGCGCTGACAAATGGCAGAAGATAAGGACTTGTGCCGCCGCGGCCCAGTGAACCAACGATACTACAGTTTGTGAAGCTTAAGTGTATACACATTCTAAGTTTTACATAGATGTGTAGGTATTGCCAAGAGAATACAGACAGGTGTTCGATAATTATGAAAACTTTGTAGAATTTGAGAAATCCAGGATGGAACTTTGAGACTTTGACTATCGGTTGATGAATACAATATGGCGACAGGCAGACAGCGATAGATAGCAAATAAAGGTATTTATTGCTGTCTTTGTCATCCAGAACGGGGGACTTGTGATATAAAAACAAAAAAACAAACTCGTCATTGATAGGTTGGGACGTTTCTATGCACACTCGGTGCGGCCACTCGTGAAAAACCTCCATTTCGTCCACCTTGTGTGCATAGAAAAATCCCAACGTGGGTCAGATTTTCAGAAAATGTACAATTCGCCTTTACCAATCCTCTCAAATAACCCACATTTAAGACAAAAATGAGCTTCAAAATTCAGTTTAACATAACAGCACTGATACTTTAAATCAATGTGATATCAATTAAATGTACTCAGATATACCCGGTATTCATCATTTTTCAGCCTAATTTAGGAGAATTTCCTAAAGATGTAGAGCTCTCAATTGTACATTTTCTGAAAATCTGACCCACGTATCAATGACTCGTTATCTTTTGTATTCACCAATTCACGGACCATTGATTATCGAATTGAAAACAATGGGCTAAATCTAACAATTACAGGGTTTCTTTTTTCAACAAGAATTTCTTCTGAGATCGTGACGATACTTATGATAAGTAGAAATGTGACTGAATGTCCAAAAACTACGAAAACTACAAACTACATCCTGGAGAATCAGGAAGTTTTAAGAAACAGGCAGGCAATTGAACAGGCAGTATCAGATATCAGTTGGAACAAATTAAAATAAAACTGATTTATAATATGTATACATTATCATGCATAAACACATATCCGTACATTTTAACACATTACTCGTATACAGATCGAGAGACACTACATTGTATCATAAAACTTGGCTTACGTTCCGTCTTGTCACATCTCTCAGCTGCCACTGAATAAGTATAACCAGACCCACAGTCGGCGGAGGGACACCTATATCGGTCACTTGGATCCGGAGATAGTGATTGACATCCTCGATTTAAATATCCTTGGTTGAAAATATACAGTAAGCTATATAATAATTGCATACTCTTTGCGTATAGTTCAGTAATCAGTGTACAAATATCAATCCTCTTCTCTCCATGAAGGTATTAAAAGAAGCCAATTTTTCTTTGTACTCATGTTGAGGAATGAAACTTAGTTAGCTGCGGCAACAAACAACTTGCATTGCTTCATATACGATTCTCACAGAGAGAATGAGATAATTAATCTTATCTTCCTCAAATGCAAGAGTTTTAGGTTCACCGTGTATAAACATATTGCACTGTACGCCATCTATATATATAAAGGTTTTAAAAAGAGATATTAACGGGAAAAAATGCCCCATAAAACTCAGAAGTCAGATAAATGCTCACTTTAAGCATCAAAACTGTTATTATTAAGGATATCATTTCAGGTACATGTGGAAGAACTATCAAATACAGAATGTGTTACCAATTTCCCACCTGCGAATTTGTAAAATGTTTATATAAATAAACGCTTACCCCCTCAGAGGAGGAGTAATATGCCCAACACTGCTATTCTGTTTATTTATATAAGATAATTCTTGGACGTTAATCAAACTTAAGAATCAGAAATAAAATATACAAGTCATCTTTGCGTTAATGCTATTATTTTTTTGATCTGTGAGAATTGCTGGCATATTTATATATATATGTGTATATAAATGCTGCGGTCATATACTGAGATGAGGTTAATACGTAATTATGCCCCGATAATGAGCATTTGATAATTATATATTTGGTAAAGATCTTTGCAGCCAAAGTATGAACAGCTATAAGCTTCCCCTAGGAGTAAAACGTCAAATATTTTTAAGTTCTGATCAAAATACATCACATAGATTTTTAGAAACTTTTTTCTTTACTTTCCATACAAATTATAACATCTGAATATCGGTGTCCCCTGAAGCATGTATATGTTCAGCACATCCTTGCTTCCCAGGAATATCTAATAACCAGAAGCTATTAATTACTGATCAAAATACATCGCATAGATTTTTAGAAACTTTTTTCTTTACTTTCCATACAAATTATAACATCTGAATATCGGTGTCCCCTGAAACATGTATATGTTCAGCACATCCTTGCTTCCCAGGAATATCTAATAACCAGAAGCTATTAATTAAAATTTCCAATGTATTTATGTCTCTATTTGACGAGATTTATTAGAGTAGTATAACATTTATTCCGGTACCTTCAACACATGCTCCTCCACTGGATAGGTAGACAACTGTCCCATACACATCCTGCACAGGCGTTGCACATGTCGCAGTTACTGAAAGAAATGAATGGAGAAATGAATGAGGACATAATTATTGGGTGGGGGCGGGGGAGGGGCAAGTGCCCTTTGCCCCCCTCCCCCGGTAATCCCTATTACCCCAGGCAATAAAACGGGAGGAGTCATAGTAACGGGAGGAGTAGCGGGAGTAATAGCAATTTAAGCCAATGGAACCCACCCTTTAACAGTAAACCACTGGAACCTTAATACAATGTAGTAATTTGAAACACAGTTACTGGTAACAGTAAAACCGGTAACAGTTAGTGTTACTTGTTCCTGATAAGAATTAGGTCTCCTCATTTAAAATTGAACAACTTGAAAGGCTATATTCAATTCTTCGAGATGGGACTCCGGGTATTTGCAGGTGGCGCTATGATCGGCAGAGAGCGTGCCTCAGCTGCGTTGGTGAATATGACAGCTGGGCTCCATTCTTTAGGCTTTCGGGCTTGCCCTGGAAGTCAGTGGCATTATGACCTAACGTCCGGGACAACTATGATGTGGACTGACATTGCATCGGGCGTCCTCTCCCTCAATCTGCTTCGAGGAGCAAGGTGCTTGAAAAGTTTTCTACACCTCTCTTTTGGCCTTTTCTTCTGCCTTTTAGCCTCCCCCAGGAGAGTTCTAAAGTCAGATTATTTTCCCTTAGCACTCAGGATGCCAAGGAAAAAAGCAGATTCGGGGGAGGAACATATTCGCCGCTCTGCCAGGACAGCGAAGCCGAATCCCCGCTTCGCTGAGGAAGACGATCAAGATGGCGACGGCGATGAGTCGAGTGACGGCTCTGACTCTGAGGAGCAAAACAGGCAGCAACGCAAAGCTGCTAAGAAGGCACGCAAGAGGCTTCTAAAGAAGAAATTCGTTTCGAGGGCGCAATTTAGAGGCATGAAGTCACTCATCTCAGAACTCTGCAAGGAGGTACGGGAGGTGAAGGCGAATACGGCGAAGTCTGGGTGGAACCTGCAACAAGGCGAGGCTCATAACCAAACATTTTTCACCGGCGCCATTCCACCTAAGCCGCCCGCCCATACAGCCTATCGTGACGTCACAGCAGCAGCAGCTCCCAGGCGCAAGCGCTGGCGTCCCGCCGCTTCAGCAACCGTCTTCCGCCCAAGGCGTGCCGCCTCAAACTCCGGGAAAACATCAGCCCGACTTCAGTACTCCTCAGCAGCAAAGGATGCCTATCATCCAGCCAATATTTACACCGGCTCTGGATCAACTTCCGCCTCCTAATGACATTTCATCAATGTACAGGGATACTGATATGGCTTTCGAGGCTCTTGATCGTCAATACCCAACAGTCGGAGCTCCGAGAGGTATGCTTAAATTTGTACTGCCATTCTCAAACCCCGAGTCTAGTTTGCCTACCGACATGTACAAAATTGTTAGAAAAGATAAACGGGAGTTATCGATGGCAGAATATGTTTGCGGTTTCGCAAGGATGGTCGGTAAACTGATCACTGTAAATTCTGTCCCCTTCTACATGATTAAACATCTTGAAAACCTTGCTCAAGATGCATCTACTTTTGAGTGGGATGGGATTCGGCCTGGTCCCAAGCATGTATGGCGCAAATTAACGAAAAACAAGCTATATGGGCCGATACTACGCACTTCCAGTTTGAGCGCTCCCGTCTATGTTGGGCTAAGACACCGGGCGGGGCAGCCCCATCTCTCGCTAGCTCCGTGTCCACCCCATGCCCGGCATACAACCTGGATGAGTGCAAGGAGTCAGCCTCTCACACTGTAGGGTCTGTAAAGCTTCTCCACAGCTGTGGGTTCTGTTTCTTCCTCGCAAAAGGAAAGGAGTACCCTCACTCAGCGAAGTCTTGCAATAACAAGGCGAGAATGCCTGAAAAGAATTCTCAGGGTAAAAATTCATCGGGCCAGTGGTCTACAAAGGGCCAGCAGGCTCCCGCCAGCTCAGCTTAAAAAAACTAGTAACATCTGCCTCCTCCTCTCGACTTACTGTGCAATGTCAAACCAGTGATATACAAAATGTGCCATCATCTATCGGATCTGTGTTTAATGATTTAACAACGAACATGTGCCTGCAAAGATCTGTGTTTACGCCAGAGGTGAAAAAAGTCTCTCTGCCTTCGGGAGAGGAGACTTCCTATGTTAGCAGTGTATCCTCGCCTCAGCTCAAGGAGAGCTCTTATAAACATGGCGGCACTTCCGCTCAACCCAAGCAGTCATCAGAACAAGGTAATGAAACATCATTTTACCCATCAGAACAATCACAAAGTGTAGTGTTATTCAATCGTGAAATACCTGATACGTCAGAAGTGTGTGTTAGTGATTCTACAACCAGTCGAGAAGATCATAGTGTATGTCAATGACCCACCGTGAGCCCTACATGCGTGGCGAGCTCACGTTCATTGCTAAGTAAACAAACCCGTCTTGGAGGCGATGAAGCGTTGCTTTCTAGTTGGTCAGATACTGACCTCAGTTCAGTTGAATTTTGTGATGATGTCCATGGATTTGTAGGTGACGGAGGACCCCCTCTTTCTCCCTATCCCTGTGTTAGCATGGATTTGACCTTTCCCCACCACTTAGACTGGGCACAACGCACACGTTGGCCCTTCCTGACTCTCGTTCACGGGGATTTTGTTAATATCTACGAGAGTGTCAGGGCATATGCAAAACCTAATATGTTCGGTGCAAAGTGTGTTTTACCAACCAACCTTAACATCACTGCATGGAATAGGGAGGTCGGAGGCCATGACATGGACCCCACTATTATAGCGGGCCTGAAGTACGGGTTCCCGATTCAATACTACGGTCCTCCGATGCTATCTGATACACGCCAGGAGAACCATGCTTCAGGTACTAATTTCCCGCAACATGTTTCTGAATACATTGTCAAGGAATCATCGCTAGGCGCTCTATGTGGCCCCTTTAAAGTGCCTCCCTTTACTCCATGGTTTCACACTAGCCCAATTATGACTAGACCAAAAAATGACTCAGACAAGCGTAGAATCATCGTCGACCTCTCCTTCCCGGAAGGGGGGGGTCAATGCTTCTATACCCAAAAATGTGTTTAATGGTAGGGTGGTGCGCCATGGCCTCCCTACCATCGCTCAGGCAGTCGCCCTCATACAGGAGAAGGGCTGAGATGTGTGTATGTCTGTCCTCGACCTGGAGCGAGCGTACAGGCAATTCTCGGTCTGCCCCCTCGACTGGCCGCTCCTGGGTATTTACGTCAGACAAAACTACTACTTTGATAGGGCCCTCCCCTTTGGGGCTAGAGCAAGTAGCTTCATAATGCAAAGTATCTCTGATTTCTTTACTAGGGCATTGGCAAGAAGGGGAATAACTGCCCTCATGTACCTGGATGATGTCCTCATTATTTCTGAGGACCTCCCTACATGTAAGATACAGCTGGACGCAACCCTTGCCCTCATACATGAACTTGGACTATCCATAGCCCCACACAAGCTCCAGCCACCATCTCGCTCAGTGACATGGCTTGGTGTCACCATTGACATGAATGAAAATACCCTATCAATTCCACCCTCAAAGGTTCAAGAGATTCTCTCTTGTTTGGCCACTATTTCAACATCAAGAAAGGTCACAACAAAGCAAATGCAGAGCAGAGTAGGCAAGATAAACCATCTCGCGAAGGTAATCCCTCCAGCTCGCGCATTTATAAACAGAATCTTAGTAGGATTGAGAGCTGCAAAAGGTGCAGATATCAACGTCACTCCTCCAATTAGAGCTGACCTCAACTGGTTCAAATTGTTTCTTTGTGACTTCAATGGAAAATCAATCTTCCCATCGAGGAAAGTGTCAAAGACACTGTGGGTTGATTCTTCAGTCAAGGCAGGAGGAGGCACAGATGGCACTCACTGGTTTGCACATAAATATGACCATGAATATATATGCAACGACATAAATGTATTGGAGGCGAAGAACTGCCTCGCGCCTGCAAGACTTTTGTGCTCAGACTCCGATAAAGGAAATATAGTTCAGATTTGTTGTGATAACTCGGCTGCCGTCCACTCCCTAGCCGGGAGTCGGGCCAGGGACAACCAGCTGGCTGCCTGCTCAAGGGCCTTCTGGTTTCTGTCAGCTAAAATGAACATCCAGTTCATCTTCACTCACATCCCTGGAATTTTCCTCGAAGTCCCCAACGCTTTGTCTAGAGCTTTTACTGATGACAAAGCAAAGCTCAAAGCCGCTTCTCTCATTGAATCAAATAACCTAAAATCAATTGAAATGAAAAGCAATTTATATGATATCTCGAATTTCTAGGCCCTCTCCAAGCATCCCTGGCTGTGGCAGCATCAAAATGTCAGAGGATGGCGTAGCGCCCAGGAACAGAGGCAAATCGAAAATCGGCAGTCATACTATACAGGGGCTTCTGCGACCAACTCGCTCTTAACTTCTTCTACCCCTCGCCCTCTGATGTGTGCTGGCTGATAGAATACCTCGCCAGTCATCATCGGGCATCAACCACCATTAGAAACATCATCTCGAGCTTGAAGGCATACTATCGTGTATCTCTGATTAGTTGTGCCGGGCTGGAATCTCAGCTGATTCTTACAGCCCTCCGCGCTCTGGACATCTCACATCGACACATCCCCTCACAAAAAGAGGCAGCTACCCCTGAGGTAGTAGCCCGTGCCCTTGGCATGCTCATCTACGACGCATACTACATTCAACTCCGTGCTGCATTCAGCCTAATGTTCGTTGGTTTCCTGAGGCAGAGTAACCTCTGTCCAAAATCATCTCGTCTCTTCGACCCATCAAGACAGCTAGTCCAGGAGGACGTATCTCTCTCACCCCTCGGCGTACAAGTCCGGGTCAAGTGGTCAAAGACCCTACAAGCGGGCACCAATCCATCTACTATCTTCCTTCCAGCCATTGCAGGGTCCATTCTCTGCCCCCTTGATGCCATGTCGTCCCTCCTGACAACGATCGAGGATCAACCAATGGCCCCTCTCCTGACATTCTCGGACAATAGGCCCATGCCTATCTCCTTCCTCACCCAGAAGTGGTCAACAGCAGTTACCCTTATTGGACTGGACTCCCGCCTCCTCTCTCTACACAGTATGAGAAGAGGAGGAGCATCCTTCTCTTTCTATAAAGGAGGTGCCTCCCTTAATGATGTGAGGGCTCACAGGACATTGGTGTCAGACGCCGTTATGGCTTACCTCCGACCGCAACCAGGTCCGTCGAACAGTGTCCACAGAGCATTCCAACAACTCTCTTCAGATATATAAACTTTTTATTGGCTTTTGTAATATCTATCATACACTTGATATATGTTTACATCTGCTCCCTTGATATGTATTCTTACTTGCTATGAATATATGAATAATATCATGTCATCTTAATAGTTATGTACACTTCAAGATCATGTACAACTCTACACGCCGACAGGAGGATGATTGTAATACAAGCCAACAATGAGTATTAAACATTCAAATGTTAAGTATCTGTGTTGTGTTATAATGCTTTAGGCTTTCGGGCTTGCCCCGGAAGTCAGTGGCATTATAACCTAACGTCCGGGACAACTATGACGTGGACTGACGTTGCATCGGGCGTCCTCTCCCTCAATCTGCTTCGAGGAGCAAGGTGCTTGAAAAGTTTCCCACCTTCCCTCCCTTCTAGTTCACATTTATATTTACTCAAAATCGGCATTTTGTAATATCTATCATACACTTGATATATGTTTACATCTTCTCCCTTGATATGTATTCTTACTTGCTATGAATATATGAATAATATCATGTCATCTTAATAATTATGTACACTTCAAGATCATGTACAACTCTACACGCCGACAGGAGGATGATTGTAATACAAGCCAACAATGAGTATTAAACATTCAAATGTTAAGTATCTGTGTTGTGTTATAATGGACTTCAATACTAAAATGCCTGTTTTCAAACCCTTTGAAACCATACATTAACAGGTCAAAATTCTTACATGGATACATATAGTATTTTCCATAGATTGCCGTCACTTGTTCCGTTTTGCCGACAATTGTGGATAATTTAAGAAACCAAGGGGGAAAGTTGGAGATTTTAAGCTTGGTTGCTATGGTCATCAAGGGCTGTTGTCCCCCACAGCCTGGCCCAAGTAAATAATGGGTTAAATCTCAGTATTACTGTAGTTTATAGGCAATAAATGTTTCGGAAATGTTGGTGATGCCAATGATGGATATATATTTTATGATATGGAATTAATATTATATATGATTACAAGTTCAAAAGTGGACAAAATCAGTTTGTTCCTAGACTTGTTCCTAGACTGTCACATGACCAGATGAGCAGAGGCCGTCTCATAGAATGGCTCGATTATCTGCATTATGTCACTGCAGTCGAATGTTACGTCACTCCTAAATCGTGTCAGGTTAGGTAGATCAAGAGTATTAAAAGAGTATTACAACTGCACAGATTGGGTTTAAGTAAGAGAGTATTCTTATTTCTATAGAAATTATGAGCTCTGGTGTTCCTTATTAAACTGACTGATTAAACTTTAATCTATGCCTTCACTGACTAATTTGTCACACTGACCTTCATATATTCAGAACTCATAATGCGATAATTATAATGAATATCCTGTAATGGATTGCAGTCTTAGATACCGAAACAAATATGTTACTATTATTGGTAACACTTTATGCGCTGAGTCTACATTGTATAACTGGCTGCCGAGAAGCTTTATTGACACCATGCTTGACTGCACACGGGTATAGTTCGAGTAAACGAAACGCGTGCACTTTTAAATGCAGCTTTCTCGAGCCATGAATGTTTACCGCGACAAGCACACAGAACACGGCAAAACACCAACATAGACATGACAATCCTAGTATATAGACGCAGAGTTTTAACAGTGTAAGTTTGGATGATGATGATTGCTATATGGTAGCGGGGTATGGTTGCTATGGTAACAGCACCTCCATGCATGGGGTGTGATAATTTACCTCAATAGATAACAATAACCTTACCTAGAGTACACGTCGCTCCAGTGTAGCCACCAGCACACTTTGTGCAAGTAGCAGCAGCAGTGCATTCCAAGCAGTTGGTTCCACATACTACACAATGCAAAACATCATTTTAGTATCATTATTGATAATAATTTAAGATAATGCATCTTGGATGAAAAAAGGTATTGACTGAAAACACTTATAATTAATGCAAGTCGTTCATGCATGCTAAAGATCGGAATCTGGTAATAAATTTCCATCTTGACTTAAATTTACATTAGGTAATAGAAACAGCACATTATTTAAAACTTAAACTAGTATAGATCGGTGGGTTAAAGATGTAAAGTCGGTAGTAAAGGACACAAACCAGAAGATATATAGAGAGAATGGAACGAGCCACCAGTAATCGAAAATTTATTTGATGAGATTCATCTGCATAAGCATGATACCATAGGCAGAGTGCTAAATGTGGATGAATCAAGTCCAATTAATTTTCGATTACGCCGGCAAGTTCCATTCTATATTTATTATATGGGCATAAAACTTGATTAAATATCATGTGCAAATCTAAAAAAGTAGCTGACTCGATGAAAGATGTCTCAGAGACAGTGCAAGCACCATCAAATCTGCAAGCCTACGGCTATATAGTATTTGTTGATGTGCTTCGCAGGGAATTTCACACTTAGCCCACATAGAATTATGAAATTAACAACTTAAATAAGAACTTTTGGATCTCTGTGAAGCACATCAACAAACTGCGAAGGTAACATTAGAGCCATTTCTATACAACTACATTTTATCCTAACTATTTTTTATTGCATCCCACTTATTGCACCCCTCAAGAGGAATGCATATATAATAAACTAAATTAACGTCTTAAAATATCTCAAAACAATTTTTTTGGTTTTAGGATTATAATTTCAAGACTATATAATAATAATAATGGGGACACTCAGAACATGGCCGCCACTGCCACTTTTTCCCACCGGGCGGCGCCAAAACTGGGTCCCAGAAGATGGTCCTCCAGGGGTGCGTGGGTACAGATTAATGCACTTTCATGCATCAGTCCTATCCCAAATACCACCAAAGGGTGGTGATATTTCATAATAACTGTGTGATTGAAATCACTTGAACTTCTCTCATTGAGGGGTACTTTGAGAGTATATATTTTCTTTATACATGTAATAATGATGTGAAACACTCAGGAACACTGCTATTTACATGCGTTCCCTATGCTTAAATCATGCGGTATTGGTACCCGGATGTTGGCTCCTGGGACCCGGTTACCCCCAGCGCCGCCCTAGGGTCAAACGGCCGTACTGACGACTGAGAGTCCCCAAATTTCAATGTAAAGTTACATAGCGATATAACACATTTTAAGCAGTCACTATACTCACCAAGACAGCTACTACCATCATGATAATAGCCATCAATACATGCTGTGCCAGCAGCACCGGGGGAGGTACAACTCTCTGTAACCCCATCACAAGCTGAAATAAAAAAATCACTGGATTAAATAACACAAAACATCAAATGAAGTTGATAAAAACAAGTGTCATCAATTACTTCCCCCTGTGTGACAACTGCTTTTGAAAAAGGCACCTTCAGCTAGATATTGACACCCAGAACTGTTGTACCTGTTATCACAGTCAAATACAAATACAGACAGAACCGACAATTATTGCTCTGTTGTCAAGGTACCACTATAGGAATTGTCAATTCGGTCGACTGTATGTAATCCCATCCTAAGACATTTTCCTTGCAATTTCGTTCGGAATCTATTGTTGAGATTTGGTGGTATGCTATGGACGGGTGGTGTAACGTGGGCATCACGCACTGGGGAACACAAGTGGGGGCGTGTGCTGAGTGTGTGTGGGTTTAGCCTGATAGTGAATTGTTATTGTTGTGTGTTAAATTGGAAGTGATGGAGGATCCCAACAATTCGAGACTAAAGCAATTAGAACCTTCAGTTGTAGCGGGGGTTCGTTGTCTGTTTGCCCGGGACCCACCTCGGCTATCGCCTTGGTGGGGTCCCTAAGCAAACAGACAACGAACCCCCGCTACAACTACAGGTTCTAATCGCCCAGCGGCAGTGGTGAGTAAGGCAATTAGACACTAAAGCAAATGGACATTTATATTTATGTAGGAGTGAGGGAGAGGAGGGTGGGTAGAGGTGGTTGTCATTGATAATGAGAAAATGAATCCATATTCATACAAGTAAATAGCCTAAAGCGCCTAGTCCACTAAGCTGAATCTGTACCTTGGATGACTGAGTGTGATATTGTTCGTAGTTATAATTATTTTGTACAAACATATCTTTGTTTTTACTTTAACACAGACACTCCCGAAATATCCAGACCTAACGTTTGAGCACTTGGATTTAGTTGCATATATGATTATACTCTTTAGTTCAAGTATTCATATTTGCATGTTTAGTTATTAACTGTACAAAGGGCGATAATTGTATTAAAGCTGCACTCTCAGCGAACATTGGTCAAGAACTGAACATTTTCTACTTTTTGTTTCATTCTTTTCCAAATCATCTAAAAGTCATTTGCCCAAAACTTTGGAGAATTTTGTCCAGTTGTTATTGCAACATATGGCTTCTACGTTCCCATTTGTATTTAGAGGACCCGCCCAAATCCTTTTCAGTGGAGAATTAACTTTTTTTTTTTCAAATTCAAATACGCATAACAAGACAGAGCTGTTATTTTTCTTGCGTTGCCCAGGATATAATATGATATAATACTGCATTATCAAAATCAAGATTTACTCACGTTTTTTACATAACATTTCCTTCTATACATCCAAAATACATCATCACCCAAAGCTATGAATACAAAGACCGATACATTTGTTGAAACTCCCATCATGGGTTCCTCATTAGATTCAGCCAAATTGGCGTCGGAGGGGGGCTTGCCCAGAGATGCACATTGACCTCAGATTCCCAACCGAATTCAAACTATACCGGTGGGTCAATATCTTATCTAGATAATTATAAATTATTTTTCAT
This sequence comes from Sthenelais limicola, assembly GCA_942159475.1. Classification (NCBI taxonomy): domain Eukaryota; kingdom Metazoa; phylum Annelida; class Polychaeta; order Phyllodocida; family Sigalionidae; genus Sthenelais; species Sthenelais limicola. The sequence continues at coordinate 51,090,417 of OW804098.1, forward strand.
ATTCATTTTCCCTCCCACCCACTCCAAAAACTCTAAGATCAAGACGTCAGAGTAACCAATCTAGATTGACTTTCTCACTGAAAGGCAATAACTCCGATCATCATACCTACTCTTATCATTAATAATCTTAATAATTTCAGACAGTCATTATTTTATTCCGTGAGGCAATGGTATTTCTTTATTTTATCCTGTAGCAAGTCGCGCGGCATTTACTTACCAACACACGCGTCAGCAACTAGACCGTAACCAACGTCACACAAAATACAAACCGACAACGACGAACAGCTCGAGCAATGGTCTGAGCAATCTGTAACAGTTCAAAGTTATGAGATCAAGGAGAACATCATGAAAAGATGAGCAATTATTTCGTCTGAAGAAGGAAGAAATACGACTCTAATGTCTCAGGTTTTTTTGTTGACATCCAGGACCCGGGGAGATTCATCAAAATCATGAGTTCGAAAGAGACGATTTGAGGGTTTTACTAAATGCAATACATACTTGAAACAATTCCTCCATGGATCACATGTACATTGTAATTCTATTGAGTGCGAGATTACTTGTATAATTTACTTACGCTCACAAGTACTGATGTCAAAGAAGTATCCATCAGCACATACGTTGCAATCTGTTGCTGTCGAACAATCTCGGCAGTTTGCAATGCAAGCTGGAACATAGATATATATATATATATATACGGTATGTAAATAATCACAATTGCGAAGAATATGAGAGAAAAATAAAGTCATAACTGTCGCACATTGTGGACTATACCAAATTATTACTGGAAACGTTTCTATAAAGGCCGATATCCACTTACAGGTAAATGGCTCCCATAAATGTCTCTAGTAAACGGGAGGCCCTCTCCTCCTGTTTATTTACAAGTGGATACCGATGCTCCCGTAAACGGAAGGGGTCCAGTAAAAATCAAAATGAGTTTGATTTTTACGGGAGCAAACCGATTTATGTACATAAATTAGGGTTTGGGGTCCAGGTTACTATTATTTTTTTCCTTTTTACTTTCTTACGTCCAGTAATGCATTTCTATGTTGATCACATAAAAATATCGCAAACAAAAATATTATTCCAGTGTTAATTTTTACCAGTGAGCCAAATTTTCAGGATGTAACCAGGGCTATCGTCTCCATATACCATATAAATTAAACAGCATTTTAAGAATGTTTGCTTAATTTGAGAATTGCTCATGTGTAAACATCACATGTTCCTCTTCTAATTGAAGTTAAAAAATGAACACAGCACAGTTTGGGCACCCAGAGTCACAAAACACTATTTAAATAATTTGTTTTTGTGTATATATGACTTCCTCTCTTCTTTCTCGTTTTTCGCCTTTTAATGCCTAAAAAACCTATTTACTTTGCCCCAGAACTTTCAAATATTAGAGATACCTGCTCAAAAGTGGTTTGTTTCTCATATATTTCCTTCATGGAAATCCGATGAAAATAGTTGAAGTCACTTCCGTGTAAGAGTTTTAGAGAAAAATGAAAAATGAAATTAAATAGGCATATTACAACATCAACAGGAGGCATTTACGCACAGATTTAATCACACTTTTTACTGACAAGTGGATACCGTACGTAAATGCACCATCAAGAGCTCCTGTACATGGGACCTGGTCCCGTTTACTGTTCTGTTTTTACGGTTCCAATTTACTTATAAGTGGATACACCACTTAAGATTTATAACATATAGGCCTATTAACGAATCTCTGCAATTTGGAAATAAATATTCACAGATTCAAAAGGCTCAAATCAAGTGTAATGTTACTACATTTTAAAAATGTACGTTACAAGCTTTTAGCAATACAGATATATAAAACATGTAGCCTACTATAAAAATAATAGTTCTTGTTTTTCTCTAGGATAGGACTCCTTGCTGGATTGAGGTGAGTATTATTACCTGACACAATATAACCACAAAGTAGTAAATAATATGATTGTAATAATATAACCCTATAAGTAAACATACGCAGACACATGGTGGGTTGATGACTGACAATTACTTTCATATGCGTTTAGCTACGTTTGCTACACTCGTCCCAGAATTAACTCAATTTGTATTCCTCATGATCGAGCATACATACCTAGACAAGAGGAGCTACCATCAGGATAAAATCCATCGTCACACACGGTACATAGAGCAGTTGCTACTGTACATGTGGTGCAATGGTGACCACAAGCAGCTGAAATAGTGAAAAGGGATCAAACAGTTCAACGATTACCGTTTTATAGGTTAATTAAAGCGTGTTATCCACTTACACATCGCGATCGGTGGGTACCACGCGACCACCGTCAAAAGGTCGCATGGGCTTTTTGACAGTAGAGCATATATGTTTCCTTGGTTACCGCTTGTAGGTACCGGGTTGCTGGTGCTGTGTTCAGTTGCCACATTGCCACAGTTTCTCCCTTCACCAGAACACAGTTACACTCAAATAAGTGTTAAGTGTCCATTATTGTGATTACGAGCCATGCCGGGCAGTGACCATCAAACTCTTGAAAATTCAAACACTGAGGAATTAAAATTCTGCACTTAGAGTATAGGGTAATTCTGTGGACCTTGAGGGTACTATGTACTCTCCTCTTGACTCTTGACTCTGAGCGCTGACACCTATTTGCGTAGTGTGTATGCGGCCGCTAGCTTTGGGGAAATCCCCTAACCACCAACGCGCGGGACCCTTACCGCATCCCTCACCTTAAAACCAGACCCTTTACGGACTTAGGACAACCAATTTATAGACTTAGGACAAGCAATTTAAGGTTAGGTTTAGTTTCAGTATATAGGCATATAGACAGTAAAACATAAACAGACAACAGACGTAGACAGTAAGACATAAAAATAGACAGTGATCAGTGGGGAATGGAGCATGTCTACCTGCAATCCCATAACTCAAATTCGTCTGCCGGCTGTGATATGGGACCGACACATCATAACGAATTAAACGTATACCCCAGTTCCTTTTTGACCGACGTGCAAGTGGATACCTCATTGACCGTCAGATGGTCCCATAGTCCTGTTTGACGGTCCCTTGCTCCCGTTCTTTGACGGGAGGGGTGTATATGGCCATACCGAAGTTAGTTATTATCTCTGATACCTCTCGTTGACACATGTGAACTTTTTGCAGTACATTTGTATATTTATTAAGTTTATTTTTATCATTTAATTTAAAAAAAAATAAAATTTAGGGCCATTTTGGCCATATTTCACTGCCTATTTCGATATGTGGGTGGTTTTCGGGTGCAGAATGACTGTGCTTATGATGATATGGTTGACATGATTAGTTATTGACTATTACGACTTAAAAAGTGGAAATAGGTATGAATATGCGTAACTAATAATTGGTAAACATAAGGTAAACAAAAGCTAGGTAAAGATCAGTATTAAATAATATGCAGATCGTCGATCAAGGAACAAAAGCAACAAATAATAAATAATCCAGTTGATGAGAGTATATGATATAGTACAATTAAGAGCCTGTATAGACCGATTGCACAATTGTGAGGTACCCAATGAGTACAGTCTGTTGGAGATTTAATTATTAATGGAGAAACATGTTGTATCGACTCTCCTTTGTCTGAGAAATAACATATATACCAATATCATATCATTTAATGTCTAAAACGCGATAAATGAATATAAATGACATTAATAAATTATTTATATTTCCACAGTGAAAAGTCACCCAAAGTTAAATATAGAACAGGCATTTGTGAGACTTTTCTTATATTGTTACTATTGTTCTTTGATCGATCTCCATATTATTTGATATTGATATTTACCTCCGCCGCAATTATTAGTCATTAGTTGTCATTAATCCAAATAGATCAGATCACATACCACACATAACATATTACACTCACACATTGGACTCCTATTTCTGATAAGGTAATATTATATGGGGGGGGGGGTCTGGTAGTCGCTGAAAATCCAGTCCCATAACACAAGGCAGGTGGTTCCAACCGACGTGTAAGTGGATACGCTATTTAAAAGCTGCGCGCACTTTCTGTTAACATGGGTCAAAAACAAAAGATTTTTTCCACGCTCTTCTCCAACCCTTCTTAATCTTTATAATCTTTATATATTTTCGTTGGCGTTTTTTTGAGATTAATAAAGCTATACATTTTTTGAAACTACGGAACGTTAGCAATCATGAAATGGATGATGTCATTTACACTGAAACCTATTTTGCAAATTATCGATGTTTTTGTAAAAAAGTATGAAAAACACTATTTTTAATTTTTTTTTTTTTTAATGATTTTATTTCAACTGGGGAAGACATCTCCCAGTAAACTGGGTTATTCCAATGCGCCCAGCTTTTTGGGTAACAGTGATTAAGATTTTAGCAAGATAAATAGATGATCCGTTAAGTAGGTCAATTACAAACTCATATGAGGGAATTTTTTAGGCAAACAACACATATACTTGGAAAGTACTCCTGGGGATAGTCACTATCAAGAGTGTGACCCCACTTGTGAGAAGATCATTAATGAACATATCTGAGGACCATTGTGTAAAGAACGGGTACCAGAGAACATAGTGGCTGAATTGCAAATTATATAATATAGTGAGAAAATAAGTGTTTGGGAAAAAAAAAATATAAAGTAAAAGAATAAAACCAGGATAATCACTGAAAAGTGTGACCTAGTTTTCTGAAATTTGTATTACAGAGAGCAAGAGTACATTAATCTAAGGTGGTGATTAGCCATTTGCGTTGAAGAGATTTAAAGGTCTCGATGGTACCAATGTTTCTGGCACGGGGGGTAGTTCATTCCAGGTTTTGGCAGTCTTGAAATAAACAGAATTTGAGCCAGTTTGAGTTCTGCATCTAAAAGTTTTTAAAACAGGGGCAGTATTAGCACGAGTATTACGTTGATCATGATTTACTCTAAAATATGAAGATTGAGCTCTTTTGAAACCAAAAAGTTGAAGATGGAAAATTCTTCTATTGACAAGGTAGGGGAACGCGAGATTTTTATGATTTTCCAATGTAGGCTGGGTGGTATCCACATGTAATATAGATCTAAGGACTTTGTTTTGAAGTTTTTGTAACTTGTTGAGGTTGCTTTGGTTGGAGTTGTGGTAGACGATGTCTGTGTAGTCAAAATAGGGAAGGATTTTGCTTTTATAAACCAGGATGGCGGAGTTTTTGGTAAGTAAGTGTCTAATTCTCAGGAAAAGGTAGATTTTATGGGAGATAATCCTAATTAGATTCTTGACATGAGGTTGATGGAAAAGTCGATCATCAAGGGTATATCCAAGGTATTTATAACTATGTACTATTTCAAGTCTAGTGAAGAAATGCGGGTCATTCTTCGTAATAATTCAGGGTCAGTAGTTGGGCGAGAAATTAATCAACGCAACACACAGAGATGTATGCTTTGAATCAGTTAGATTAGAGATCCAATCAGCCACAGGATAACCCTTATTAAAACGAGGCTCAGAGTGACCACTGCCACTCTGACCAATCTCTTTGGGTGGTGACCAGGTCACGGGGTTATCTCCCCTGCCCTCTCCCTCCCACTCTTTAATCAGTATTCCCTCCCCTCCCCTGACCTGGCGGTCAGCCCCTCCCCTCCTTTCCCACGTGATTGACTTTGAGATAACGGTCAGACCTGGACCTCACCTGTACCTTTGGACTTTGGGATGACAAGAAATCCGCGAGCGTTGTGGCGGTAAGAAAGTGTGGGTAGCCTTCTGGCCGGTAGGGGCGCGACGAATGTCTGGCTGAATGAGACAACTTTAACTCAAAATTAGACAATTTAGGCTTGTCAATTTTACACTAGTATTGTCGAGAGAAAGGTCAATGATTCTTGGATTTGTTAATAAGCATTGTTTTAGTTTTAGAAGCATTGATCGGGAAACGGTTGGAGGAGCACCATGTGGAAAGGTTATTCATATCTTCTTGCATTTTTGAGGTAAGGATTTGGGTGGATTTATCAGATAGGTATAGAACAGTATCATCTGCATATAGTAAGTAATTGCAATGTTTCAGATGGGCTCCAAGATCGTTTATGAAGATCAAAAACAGGAGGGGTCCAAGAATCGAACCCTGGGGTACCCCTGTCTTGACTACAGCAGTGTGAGAAGTAACATTATTAACGAGGGTTTTTTGTAATCGTAGGGAGAGATAAGAATGCAACCAGAGGTGCAGATTACCACGAATTCCAATTTTGTTTAATTTTGCTAGTAGAATTTTGTGATCAACCATATCAAAAGCTTTTCGGAAATCGATAAATGTGATAAGGGAGGGAGTTTTCTCTTCAACGGCAAACGATAAATCATCAGTGAGAGTGCTGACAGTGTTTGTGGTAGATTCACCAGGTGAGAAACCAGCTTGGTGAGGATCAAGAAGTTTATTGGAAGTGAGAAAGTGCAAAATTCTTTTCTGGACTATCTTTTCAATCAACTTACTGGGAGTGGGAAGGAGGGAGATAGGGCAATAGTTATTGATTTTGTTAATATCACCATTCTTGAATAGTGGAATAACAGTGGCTATTTTCCAAGATTTCGGAAAGGTATGTGAGGTAAGGGAAGTTTATACAATGAGTTAGTTCAGGGAGTATTGCTAAGAAGGCATCCCTAAGGACTAGGTTGGAGATAGATTCAATGCCAGAGGATTTGTTGATGTCAATGGCCTTTACTAATGGTAATAGTTCAATATCATTAGTAAGAATATTCTTCAGTTCATGTTCAGAATTTGGTTGGGAGGATGTCCAGGGAGTATCAGAGGTGCCTTCCAAAAGATTGTCTGTTATATTCGCAAAATAGAGATTTATAAAGTCAGGGAGTTTGGAGTTAGAGATGGGAGTATCAAGATCATCTGTTAGATTGATCATAGAGGAAGTCAATTTTGAGGGGAAGATTGTATTGATAATTTTCCAGTATTTTTTAGGGTCTGAGGTGTTCGTTTGAGCATTGAGAAGAAAATTCTTTTTAGCTTGTAGGATGCTACGATTAACTATTTTTTTCAATCTTTTTGCTTCCAGTAAACTTTCCTGAGTACAGAGACGCTTCGCGTTTTTTCGAGCAATATTCTTACTTTTTATCAGTTGTAACAATTCACGCGTAAACCAGGGATCATTGGTAACTCTGACTTTTATGGTTTTGATAGGGCACATAGTATTGAGGGTTGAGGTAATGGCATCAAGGATAAAGTCCCAGGCCTTGCAGGGGTCATTGAGATTTCTAAATGTCTCCCAATTAAAGTTGTTTCTTAATCTCTGTTGAAAAAGAGTATAATTGTAATTGCGGTAGGATCTCCCTAATTTGGTTTCATATACTTTTTTTGTTTTTAATTTTTTTCTTATCATATAAATCGCTTCATGATCACTGATGTTGTGACAAAGGGTACCACTGTCTGAAACATTTGGACAGTTGGTTAAAATCAAGTCGATCATAGAGGAAGTAACTCTTCCATTTCTAATAGCTATTCGGGTGGGGTCAGAGATTAATTGGGTTAGGCCATTTTGTTGCGTAAAATAAGTAAGCTTCTTTTTATTAGGGCATTTTTTATCTGAGAAGTTTATATTAAAATCTCCAAGCAGAATCAGTTCTGGTGGGGATGGAGATGAGGAGTTGTTTTCAATAATACTGTTCAGAAAATTGAGGGCTATGTCAGTATTACCTGACGGAGGTTTGTATATTGCAGTAACAAGAATTGGTTTCTGGTTTTGGGGGAGGAGGCGTATGGATATAGATTCCAAGTCAGGGGAAGAGGATTTAACATCAGGGGGGCAGGTAAAGTTGAGAGATGACTTAATAAAACAGAGAATTCCACCACCTTTTTTTGTAGTGTCAGAGTCAGGGAGTAGAGTTGACCTGTCATGTCTGACCATATTGTATCCAGGGAAGGAAAGGAGTTGGTCTGGAGTAGAGTCAGAGAGCCAGGTTTCAGTAAGGGCTATAAAATCCGGGTTAAAAGCAATGAGATTTTGCTTGATAATATCAAATTTGTTAGTAAGACTTTGACAGTTTAGGTGGTAGAATAGAATTCCGTTCTTTTTGTTACTGATAGACATTGAGACTATTTATAAAAGAGGGGGGGGGGGGGGCAGGCAGGGGGGGCTTAATGCAAACGCAAAGCCTAAGGCAGACAGATGTAGGGAGATAGGAATCCGCTGAGGGTGCAACTGAACATCAAAGATTTAAGTGATGGAGTACAAGAGGAAGCGGTGAATTGAAAGTGAACCAGAATTTGATATGGAGTATCAATCAGGTATACAAAATATATACAGAAGAAATACAGTAAATGGACAAAAATATACAAAAGAAGAGAACCAGAATAAGACAGTACGACTGGTTGAGCTTGTTTACTTAGTAGCAGGGATAAGACTTACAATCTTGAATCACATGTGTTTTTAGTGAGAGGATATACAGTCGAGATGGCCCAATTAGCAGCAGCTCCGAATCACTCGTATATCAGTGTGAGGAGCTGAGTAAGTATAAGGTGTAACATAGAGAAGGTCATTCAATTCAGAGTTTGGTATAGGTATACATCAATTATCATAAGAATACAAGGTGAAAAATAGGGTCACAAAAGTATAAACACTACATCTGATATAGTTTCAGATAATACCAATACTAAAAACGAACTCGAAATCGAAAAGTCTCCAAGTCACTTAAAAGTGTGGGGAGAGAAGGGGTCGAAAAGAGGATTTATTCATAATCTTAGATTTAGATGTTTTAGGTTTGACTAAGATTTAGCAGTAGTTTCACTCTCCGAGTCACTTCTGTATAGTGTGAGGAGAGAGAAAGTTAGAGAAGATTAAACTAAGAGTCTAGACATATCAAAACTAGCAGTAATTCCGTTCTCCAAGTCACTTCTGGATAGTGTGGGGAGAGAAATAGTAAGGGAATTATTAGACTAGATGTCGAGACAATCAGTCTACCAAGTCACTTCTATAAGTGTGAGGTAGGGAGAGGAGGGTTCTATTCACATATTGTGTTAATATTCCTGTAGAATGCAGAGAAAAGTTTAAAAACGAATTTCCTGTTTGTAGAGTCATCGTAATGAATCCCATCAGTAGTGGTAGATAGGTATCGGTGGGCTATGAAGCCCTTCCTGATTTTATGAACGTGACTCTCAAAGTTGGGGGTAATTAGCCTTTGATGCCTATTTCGTTTCCTGATCAGCTTATTCAGGTTAAGGATGGCTGTATTAAGGTTGTCTTGGTCAATTGGGGAGGTGAGGTCACTTCGATTGTAGATAGAGTATGATAAACCAGTGATTTCGCAAACAATTACTCTAGTTGCCATGGCTTCAAGTTTTGGAAGGGAGAGTAGGATCTCGTTGTGAACTAAGGAGGTTAAAGAAGAAGCATCGGAGGTGACAGGGGTAATTTGTCTCCAGCCATGCTTAATTGAGCAGTTATTTATGCCTCCGCAGAAGTAGAGCAAATCAAACTGTCTCCATCCAATTAATACATTTTTCTAAACCATTTGGATATTAGTAAAACTATATATTTTTGGAAACTGCAGAATGTCAGCAATCATTAAATAGATGGTTTCATTTGCACCGAACTCTATTTTGCGAATTATCAATGTTTTTATAAAGAAAAGTGAAAAATATTTTTAATTATTAAAAAATTCTAGACCATGGTACAAAACCAGTATCTTCATGGAATTTGCACTTTATAATGCACTGGCACGGTGGACTGAATTATGCATTAACATCTTGTAAGATATTAAGGTCAAATGGGGTCAACGAGTAAAGATTACATACAAAAAAGACCACTTATTAGCTTGCCATGCATAAATAAATAGTATTGTCTTGAATTTCTGCTGAATATTAAATGTCAGCCACATCCCCCTCATTGTCATCTGACAGCACGATGTTCCAAGAGTCTTCTTCATTTTGGAAGTCAATGCTGCACTGACTGAGGTCTGTGCATGGTAGTTCCATAGAACTTCAGGCTGAAAAACAGTCTCTGCCATACCAAAGCTCATGCCAGAGTGTCAATGAGACAATTGAACTCCTATATTGAATTACCTGATTCCAACTCACTTGAAACCATACATACATTTGACTAACAGGTCAAAATGCTATGATCCTACATCAATATGTCAAGTCCTGTTCATAGATTGCAGTCACTTATTCCGCTGTCGACAATTGTGTACAATCAAGAAATTTAGGAGGAGACTTGGGAGATTTTAACCTTGGTTGCTATTGTTGCCAAGGATTATCAAGTTGGGTGAAAACTTTTGTAAACAATGCAGTTGAAGCTTGTCACCGGCCAGGCTCATAATGCCACATAGTTTGGAATGAAGCTATTAATTGTTTATTATATATAGTAGCAGCAGAGTTTGATAGAGATCTGCTTGGTTGAAAAAGTAATTAAGTTTATGATTTGGATTTCTTGGCATCGCACAAAAGAAAACAGTGATCAGTGATGTTAAATTTAAGGTCAAAAAAATATTTAAGAAAAAAAGAATAACAACATGCAGTACTCTAAGTCTGGGACAACAGTGTGCTACAAGTCACTGCTTGAATCTGAAAGTTGCACAACTTTCTCCTAGAGTGCCGTGTCAAATGTAATGATAGTGGGATGATCATAACCAATGGTCAGCTTCCTTAATTGGCTCATTGCATCAGTGAGTTGTATCCTGCCCAACACAGGATTGTGCAGGACCTTTCCCCTTCTTTCATTCTAGATAAGCTACAGCAGAAGCAAAAGGACATCCTATATATGCCACATGATAATAAAAACAGAATATTTCTCATTTTGTACCCAAAACATTCCATTTTTCAATTTTGTTGCCATGGTGACCAAGTCCCACATTTCCCAGATGTTGGACCCATTCCAAATGAAAGAGCGTAAAATTCTGTATAGGAATCAATCCTCAAAACATACTACCCCTTCAAAAAATGGGGCTGATGTAATTATAAATGCCAAATTCCTTATTAGAATGTTTCCATAGCAACCATGACCAAGGAAACAAAATTCCAGATTGGGTCTATAGCTAAAAATGATCAGCACATCAAAGGATCAGTCTCCCTGCCTATTGGCTGCATCCTCTTGTCCTTCTACATGGTTATGGATGTAAAAAAAAAACAAAAAAAAACAACTTTTGTGTCAGGAGGGGGAGGGGTGTTCTCCTCTACCTCGCAAATCTTTTGAAAACATACTTGTAAATTTTAGATGGTGCATTTGAGATGAGTGGATATACTTCTTAGTTCCTGTATTATAAGAATATTTTACTGAATCAACCTCTAAATCTTTAGGAAAACATTCAATTACCAATGTAAATTGTACTCATGATAAAATTCGAAGAGTTTCTGGACCTGAGATACAGTTTTTCAAGTTCTAACAATCACGAAACAGACTGTACTATAATTGTTGTATATCTTTAATTCTCCACGAATTCTCTTTCCGTCTCGATTTCGTTCATCAAAATTTACCTTAGATGAGTTTTAGAACATTATGAAGGTGGTACAAAGCATATCACTCTTCAATTTCAGACTGAATATTTACAGCAAATTAAATTGGAAAATTTCGGAGTGTGTGTGTGTGGGGGGGGGGGGGGGGCAACCATAAATTCTGTTTTGTCAGTAGCTTGCCTGGGTGGGCAACCTTTTTTATTTTTTTGTTTTTGCGATTTTGTTTTTTCATTTGATCAGCTACAATGCGTTTATTATAGAGTATACCTGTACCAGGAATAAATACTTCTTCAAACTTCAATACTTCGTTACCTTTTGTGTTACACTAGTTGTAACAATACAACTTTGAGCCCCAGAGTTGGGTATATTACCTGTAAGGAAGGACCTCCGAAACTGGCTATCTAGCCATATTCTTCACCCGCCTGCACATGCACTGTTTATCTCTCAATGGGTGCATTGCACTATACACGATAAAATCGTATCTTAAAGGCCTCGTAACACCCTCTTAAAGTTACGACTAAGAGGTCTTTAAGATACGACAAATGTGCATTGCAGAATAGAATCTTAGAGGCCTCTTAGTCGTGTCTTACCAAGACCTTACGAGGGATTTAAGACGGACTTATGAGGGTCTAGAGGGGAGAACATTTCATGATACACCTCCCAAAGCAAACAGCGTCTCCTTGATGAATATGTTTCACTTTTGTGTTTGAGAAGATGAGAAGAGATCATGACACTCGACCATTGGTGAAATTCTTACTGGAGAAGTAAATGAACTGGAATATGAACCTGTACGGTATACAAATAAAGTCTAATCGTCTTGGAGGTTTGTTGAACAAATAAATGTACACTGTTGAATATGTGGCCAGTCAGCTAACAATCAAAATTCGATTATCCACTACTTCGATGCAATCAAAACAATCAATTCTACTCCCTGCTCTTCTCTATTGTTGTGGTTTCGTGTGTGTGTGTGTGGGGGGGGGGGATAAATAACAAAGATAGATTAACAAATAAGATGGGGGAGACTCTATTTGAAATGCCAATGTGCCGAATGTATGATTCAATATAGCGGAGGTAATTTCAGAGGGAAAGGATAAATGTAAAGATAATGTATGTTCTGACGAGATGGAGTAGAGGGAATGTTCATATGTTTTATACATGTGCTTGGTAAGATTGGCTGAAAACGCTGAATGAAGTTCTTTGATCAATGATATGTTCTAATTGTTGATAATTAGTAGCTATTTTTTAACAAACATTTTTGTGTGAGAGGTTATAATCATGGGACCAGCACAGGGGTGGCCGAACAGATAAAATATTGGGGGGGGGGGGCAAACTGTTTTAGAGGTGGAGAGGGGGGACAGGGGACGGGGGTGGGGGGCGGGGGTGGTAAATGACAGGGAGAGGGAAAGAGGGGGAGAGGGGGAGAGGGGGAGAGGGGGAGAGAGGGAGAGAGGGAGAGAGGGAGAGAGGGAGAGAGGGGGAGAGGGGGAGAGGGAGAGAGGGAGAGAAAAGTTGGCGGATGATTCAAACCAAAAGAAAATTTAATATTTTAAAACTTTGATAATTAATTATGTCGACAGAATGGTCTGTAATATTTTTATTTATTTTATTATCTTATTTCTTACTTTAACTCCCGTGCAGAGCATCCTTAAATCCATGGATCATAGACACTGTTTGAAATTAGATGGGGATTAAGCCCTCGTAAAGGCCTAGTAGCATATCTTAGGGCTTACAGTGTTACAAATGAAAAATGTATGGTTGATGTGGGGGTCATGGGTTCGAACCCCAGTCCAGGCAGCTTTTTCAACAGTCAGGTGTGACCAATATGTCCTAAAATATGCTACGAGGCCACTAAGAGGGCTTTATCCACACCTGTTTTGGTGCTCATAAATTCTTAACTTTACGAGGGCTCTGAGAGTACTCTGAGAGTAAAATCGTATATAGTGCAATGCAACCTTTGCTAAGAGGGAGTTACGAGGCCTCTAAGAGTGGTTTAACACAGAATCGTACATATAGTGCAATGCACCAATGTCGGTTAATAAACATTATTTGGACGATAATTTCTACGATTTTAATTGCTCAATATATTCCTCCATGTCTGTTACCAGACGCCTGAGACAGTTCCACATGTTTTTCTCTTCTCTTCCACATTACCATAGTTACCTATTTGTATTCCTTATTTCGACCACTGATATGTACATATGATATGTATGTCATAGATGTAGGTATGTGAGGCTCGAGCCACCATACTTTGGGCCATGGTACTAGGTTGTTTGTTTAAACATATTACTTGTGAATGTATTGACGTGGGCGTTCAGTGAACCATGACTAAAGATGGAAGTATATGTACACAGGCTGGGGTTATATACTAGAAAGCAATGGTGAGTATTTGGGTCAGAGACAAGGCCAATTACTGCACAAACACAGACTGCCTATTATAAGTTTGAGCATAAGAGGCTGGCCTGGTTCTTCTCCACATGCTTTCCTCTATCATGGGTGCGACGAAGATCCCCATCACACACTTTACCTCATCACATATGACAAATGCGATTAAAAGTGGCCATTGTTTACATCTGAGTTCAGATATTTTATATAGTCTGACATGTAGTTGTTATGTAGACCTAAAGAGCTATTGTATATGAAGATTTAGAGAATAAGGAATAACGACCCTCACACGATGGTAGTGTTTGTATGAGTGTTTAATGGTATCGAGGCTTGGGCGCTCCTGGTAGGATGCTATACATATTAATGAACGTTGGTAACCCTACACCTCAATGGGAGGTGTGGGGAGGCTTATATGCCTATATAACATAATCTCCTCCCCCCTGAAATAATCGCAAAATACGAATAAAGGTGAATTTAAAAAAATGAATATCAATGTCAATACAATACATCATGAAGTATTTTTCGATTTTCAAGTAGTAAATGGAACACTTTAACTATCATTTAAATAGACAGGATATCGTAATGCACACATCTCACATCAAGCAAGGATGAATTTTTTTAAACAGCTGTTATGAACCATCAAAGAATTAACATTAAGAATATTCAAATCGTTTCTTGGTAATACCCAACGCTTGTATTAATACATACAACAATCATCAGAAATGCATATCGTCGGTGACATGAATTATTGAAACCACTCGTTTTCTTATCCTAAATACTACATTAATATATTCTTAAATCTATCCATAAAGGAACATCAGGTATGCTGATCAAATCATTGATTAAAATATATCGTTTAAAATGATTATAATTATGGATACAAGTTTTCTAGATGTAACCTTCTTCTGAAATGTAATGTGGTACATGTCTCATCAGCTTAAATACAAACTAAGCGGAGTATAATGACTAACATATGTATTGGAAGTAGAATATCTTCTAGGTATGTGTCAAAATTTGATCCCAAAAGCAAGTTGTGGAATTAATAAAAATACACAGGACACACATATTAACAACAGCAGGAAGATCCCATTGGTCTCCGGGCAAGAATTGTGAAGCAGAACTGAGTCAAATACCTTAATGAAAATATTTCAAAATCTCAAAAATCTCCCATTCACCCCCTGCCTGACTATAATATTATGGCTGACGACTCTCATTTCTATAATTCTAAATTGTTGGCTGCAAAGATGCCAACTAGCTGCCAACCTTTCAGCCGCTTTGCAGCTGGCAAGGCTAAACTGCAAAAGCTTTGCATGTCTTTGCAGGCGAACAAGTTTCAGAAAATAAATGAAATAAATAAATAAATGGTGAAAAACTCTTCAGAATAGGCCTGTTTTCTTCACTGACCAACAATAAAACTGTACAACTCGTGCAATGTATTCTCTATGGAATAGTGGCAACAGGTGGTGAATTTCAATACCTCGCGTCGGGAAAATATATCATGACTTCAATGGTACTGCCAACTTTTGGCAATTTGTTCCCGAGGAGGCTTCCCTGGCCTTGCGCGGCTACGTGCCGTGCACGATACGTTGCCAGGCGGCCGGTCGGTCTCTTGACTTATACTTAACGAACCAGCTTTGCCAGCAAAGTTGGTTGCTTTTAAACTATTTAGACATTAAAAATAAGGTATAAAAGAAGTAGAAAAATGGATATAAACCTTTCAGCGTCTGTACTGTCACCACTCCAAGGTCCCCTATATTTGTTGAATTAAGCAAATCGTAGGGCCCCTCACGTTTCAAATTATGGCTGCCTGGTCTGAGCATATCAAGTTTCATTGCTTCAGGGCATGTGTGCTCACTCTAGTATTAAGCTTTCCTGGCAATTGTTTTGAAAACGATCCCATAATTCTGTCTAAAGGTGTACATATGAAAACAATCGCAGCCCTATTGGGTAAAAGAGAAAAAATATAAAGGTAAACAATTGCCATCCGATTCACACAACATCAAGCCTCAAATATAATATAACAAGTAGGGAAAGCTCGGTAACCTGAACAAAATAGCAATAAATAGCAATTCAGGCGAGCAGATATCAGGGAAAATAACCTACCATATTAAAATGGTGCCAGGCATTGTGGCTGGTCCAGCTTAATCCTAAGCTAGATACAGGAGGGTTAGTACTTTACAGAGAAGATGCTTGCTAATTTCCACGGGTAGGTCCTATCCCTCTGAAGCCTAAAAGCTTTGTAACTGAGTTGAGGGACAGGGCTCTTATACAGTGACATCATTTTGACTTTTCCCAGGAGATTCCATAGCCGATGATGTCCTCTCCAGGTCTCATTAATATTAATTTAAAGTCAGATGTCACCCCCATGTGTGTGGATTTCACAAGTTTTCCCTGTACCCACCTGTTGCCTGATTTAAATTCTGAGTGCGTGGACCACCCCTTTTCCCTACTGAGAACAGATCATGACATTGCATGTGATTTAGCCCTCAATGACCAAACTTTTCCCCACACAAAAGGCACTGAATATTTAGTGAAATTGGAATAATAGCTTATATATTCCTCTCCCCCATTGGAACGGGTCAAAGCGATTAGATTTAAATTCACTGATTAAAATTCCGCTCACATTCTTCCCTAAAATATTCTGGTAATCGTATGCTTTTCCTAAAGTTCGTATTTTGTAATGACTCAGTTTCAACACAATACAACCCTTATCTAAACCAATATAAATAGGATCTCCCTTACCCGGCGTCAATGTCAGCACAATATTCTCCTCCTGGGGCTGTCCAAAATGTTCGTTTATACACAATAGAATTGATAAATGTATTATATGTAAAAAAAAAAATGGTGAGAAGTCTATTCAACATAGAGCAGACATTATCTCTTCCCAGGCCTCATATCTAGACTTCCATGCCACAAATCCGACAAAACTTTTCAGGTTAATCATTATAATATATTGTCCATAGAAGCGGCTATAGTCTCACTGTCCAGAAATTGTGTAAATGATGTAAGGTAGGCGGGAAGATGGGCTGGGATAGATACAGATTTAGAGTAGATATATATATGGGTCTTCTCTCCAGCCCATCATGAGTTCCTTATTCTCTATATCTTCATATACAATAGCTCTCCTATTCTCTTTTCTATTCCAATTGATCCTATGGATAGTTCACAAACCATCTCCGTCATGGATTCTTTAAACACCCTCTGTATGTCCAACATAGCTGTGTTTTGATCCGAGGCAAGGTCGTCTATAGTATCCACTAGACCTTTGTAATAGGCCCCATCTACCTCAGCCAAGGTATATGTCCCCTTTTCTTTGTTGCACTCTCGTCCTTCCCCTCCTCTTGAGCTCTGGTCTTTTCCTCAGTTTGATACAGACCATCCATTGTTTTCTTGTGTACTGACTGTTGGTATATTCCAATATTTGTCCCAAAGGGCTTGTGGGTTATAAAGTCCTTGTGACTTCAGGTGATATGAATTAGAATAACTGGAAAAGTCCTGTTCAAAATTTCGATTTCCTATTTAAGGATGAGCAATGTTCCTTAAAGGATCTTAAAGGGTATCTCCACCAATATGTTATGTAGACCTAAAGAGCTATTGTATATGAAGATATAGAGAATAAGGAACTCATGATGGGCTGGAGAGAAGACCCATATATATATCTACTCTAAATCTGTATCTATCCCGGCCCATCTTCCCGCCTACCTTACATCATTTACACAATTTCTGGACAGTGAGACTATAGCCGCTTCTATGGACAATATATTATAATGATTAACCTGAAAAGTTTTGTCGGATTTGTGGCATGGAAGTCTAGATATGAGGCCTGGGAAGAGATAATGTCTGCTCTATGTTGAATAGACTTCTCACCGTTTTTTTTTTTTACATATAATACATTTGTCAATTCTATTGTGTATAAACGAACATTTTGGACAGAACCAGGAGGAGAATATTGTGCTGACATTGACGCCGGGTAAGGGAGATCCCTCCCATTGAGGTGTAGGGTTACCAACGTTCATTAATATGTATAGTATCCTACCATATTAATGAACGTTGGTAACCCTACACCTCAATGGGAGGTGTGGGGAGGCTTATATGCCTATATAACATAGTTAATCATCATTCAAGATGATATTCGATCATGAATATTGTTTCATTATGGTCATCATGACGGTGGTTTTTGTATAATATATCTGAACAATTGTGATGGTGACTACTGGTATTGATTGTGGCGATGCCTGAAAAGCAACTGTCATGTGGATTTGTTAAATATATATTCTTAACTTTTCTGAAAATTTCTTTGTGAAGAATGGGAATTAAGGGCTCAAAATGCCATATTAAAAAGGATCTCCTAAATAAACCAACTAATTCACCTTTTCTTATCCGAAAATACTCCCACCTCCATATCTTATATCTACTAGGCCCTACTGATTAGAAGCGACTACTAATTAGAAGAAAGGGCAAACTAAATATTCCTCCCCTAGCTCCTGAGTATTGGATGGGGGCAGCTAAGCAGGCAAGGGGAGCGATTTCTCTAGTAATACAAGCCACCATATAAGCCCATCTCGGCCACTCTGTGTTTATGGAGCAATTGGGTACTACTGTCTTCACCCAGGCTCTGTACTATGCAACCTTTAGTAAGAAAATATATAATGTTTGAGGGATTGTTGTATAGTAGATGGAGGTGGTGGGGCGGGGAGGGGTGGGGGGCAAGAGCAGACACACTGCCTGGATGTCTGTTTAACAATATGTGGTATAGCTTCTTATGTTACATAAGTATGGATATGACATTGCTTATAAAGCCATACATCAGTATTGTTGCATTGACTCAAAGTTATGCTATGGGAGGGTTCCTGCTTTACTTATAATACAAAGAAAAAGAAAAGAAAGCTAAAGAAAGGTATTTAAGATACACAAGAGAGCTTCATTTAAAAGAAAGTAATATAAAACTATATGTGATGAGTTGCAGGAAAATGAGTCACAAGTGGCAAAAAAATATATTTCTCAATGTTTTCTTCACAAGAACTGTACCTCAGAATGATTTCATCTTTTGGGTGTCTTGTGCTGTTAGTAGCATGGATACATTTTAAGGCTGTATAAGTATATCTACCTATCTGACATTATCCTATATAGTGGTTTTACTAACCAATTATCATTATAACAGGTCTATTGGGTTTATGTCTTACACAAGATAATTATTACTCATTATATCACATATCATATTAATAGACTCTGTGGTGAGTTTTCATTGTAAATTGATGCTGTATTAGCTTTAACTTGAAGACTAATGTATCCAGAAGTGGTGCTTTGTATTTTATTTTGTTATTCTGGAGATTGGAGTAGGTATATATATCCGATGGGCGGATCTGGAAGATCTGTTCGCAGAGGCTCCTGTCCATTTCATGTAACTGTACTGATCAACTTAAATAAAAATCTTTATATATATATATATTATATATATATATATATATATATATATCCTAAGGAGTATATTCAACTGATTTACTAGTAATTAACCATTAGAAAATATTTCATGCATACAAAATATAAAAGTACTTAATGGCAGTCTAAGTATTTACCATCGTTGAAATTTGCTTGATCTCATCTTTGTAAATTTGATGGTATCTTTTAATTATTTTTTTGTGACTTGTGACTCATTTTCCTGTGACATATCACATATATCATAGAATATGGAGAAGCAAGTTGTGCATTTGCAGGCGACGTCACCCATATGACTTGCGAATTTGTTTATGTTATGGACGCACAGTCAGAACATGCACAATTCAAGACAAATAAGGTGATAGGATTAGCTTTTACATTGTTTTCATAGCATTCAGGGTCCGCACACTGGGCGTCCCGGGATTGTTAGAGGGTTAAGAGCAATTGTTTTGATAACAATTAGGGAAGGAGCTGCTATTCGGCAGCAAATAGTACATGTGAACCATGTGGCAGCTGCGATACTGATGGGATAAGAGCTTGCTTTATATATAAGGTGCTATAAGGACCTACTTTACGCACAGGGGAAAGCAGGTTTTTCGCCCAGTGATGGTTTTGGCTTGTCACAGGCCAGTAAATCTACATGATATGGCTCGACTGTGAGGCTCTGGGAGTCACTAACACTCAGAGATGGTACTCCAGGCACATCAGCTTTCTGGTAAACTACTATTACTATACCATGAGTAGTTTCCTTGCCATCAACTGTGTCTTCAGCACAATCTGTCAATCACAGTATTGGCAAGAGCAATGGTGCAATTGGTGCAGTGGCGCGCCTCTAAAACTCACTGCTGCCGACTACAGTACCCCTATATATATAAAAGAACCCCCTTATAACTCCAGAGTTTTCAAAAAATCCAAATGTAAAGTAATTCAGGGGTAGGCCTACTACTTCCCGTTTGCGATCCTGCCTGATTAAGGTAAACTCCGATGCAACTTATAAATATGTATGAACGAAAACGTGTTTAATATTTTTCTTTGTTGGATTTATTTTAATTTAATGATATGTGGGTAATAAGAACTCGAATGAGTGATGGGAGAGAGGGTTGGCTTCAATCCGACAATGTTGATTTTATTTACCTAAGATGTTCATAATATCAATGATGAATTACTGCATTCAATATTTGAAATATAAATGTGTGAAACATAAATACTTATGTTTAAGGGAACAGGTTGTTCATGTTGGAGAGTGACTGTTAATAGAATATTTTTTTGTGAGTGGGCGTGTCTGGCAAACGTATACTGGATTCTGATTGGTTGAGAGCCCGGCAACCAGTTATATATAAATAGCTTCTATAACAATCATGTGGGCGTTGCCGCCATATACGCCCTGACTGTTCAGTTATCCGTTCATGTAATTTCATATATCTAAGCTTACGCCGCGAGAAAACGAAGACCGAAGATTATAGTAAAGTATAGTGTTTCATGGAATTTATAATTAAAGACAACCAACTGTGTGACAATATACTTACGTATACATGCCTCCTTATCTGAGTCCCACATGTTGTTACTTCCACAATCGTCGCAGCCATACTTTTTATTATGGTCGCATATTTCACAATTTCCCGGGCAAGCTGTATAGTTCCAAAGTAAACGATAAGACAGTTTCATATTGATCTTCCCGCGATAAAACATATTGGGGTGAAAATCAGATCTGTATTATAAATATGGGGTGCGGTCCCTATTGAAATCAAACTGAAATTGAAAGCGCAATTGATATCATAATTATAGACGTCTGTATACTGGTAAAATTACCTGAGGATAGCTTGTATAATGTTTCATAAATATTGAGGATATTTATGCACTGTTTTTCTTGTTTTCCTTTATATAACTATGTCCACAATAAAATTAGTTAATATACAGCTAGTCAACAAAGCAGTTGGAAAAGGAGCTACAGGTGGTAGTCTCATGATCGAAAGTAACATTTTCATCTAAGTCAATATTTGTAACGAAGTCATCGATATTATTAAGTCTGCAACTGATGTAGGATGATGTTAAACTGATACATTATCTCATACATTTCTTGTTTATGATACCACAACCGCAAACTCTCACATGCTAGGCATTTGCTACTCACCCTGGCACTGTCCTGCATCGAGGTAGTAGTAAGGTAGGCACTTCGTACACTGGTTAGAGCCATCGCATGTCTCACAGTACTGAGGACACTCTACAAAACAGAGGTTAAAGATAATTAGACCTCACATGATCTTAAGCATAAGACAATCTATCATGTCACACGTAAATTTATGTTCATGATTAACTCTCTCTGTCATTTTCTGTACCGGGGTACATTTGACCTAGGTCCAGGTTGGATATACCTAGACCTAGGTTGGAAAGACCCCCTCCAGTTTCAATGTAACCCCGGGGGTAAATTAGACCTAGGTCAAATGTACCCCCACCCGGTTCAAAGCACCCCAAAGGGGGGAACTAAACCTAGGTCTAATATACCCAAAGTATTTGTTAGTAATCAGGTACTGATGTAACACCATCGAAACATTTATTCTTTAAATCGTGATAACAAAAAAAATATAATAAATGCATAAAAACAGAACTGAATAGATTATGGTAATGGACCATTCTGAGTTGAGAAAAGTATTTTATTCAGGATATGAATTACACAGGCTAGTGCTGTTCTCATTAAAACTTGCAGCATTTTATTAGATATTGAAATATAATGATGAAGAGCGACTAAAATGACATAATAGTGACACAACTTGAAGGTATAATACCAAACACAAAAAACTAATCCTCATTGTTTTGGGGGTTTTTGGAATTATTACTGAAACACACAAATCAAACGCTACCTTCATATATCAGTGCTTATAAAGCCTCCTCCAAAACAATTCAATTTATAGTCTTTATATCGAGCAAAATACATCTGCAAAAATCCTAACTTCAAATCTACAATGGTCCAATTTAATTTAAAATGTCGGCTTGTTGACGAATCTGAATATGAGGCAAGTAATGCAATCAATAGAATTATACAGAATTCATTGAAGTTGAGGTCTATCTTTTTTCGGATATACTTTATAAGTAAAGTCCTATATATACATCAGATATGACCTTCTCTCCTAAAGTATTCCCAATATTTCCTTTTTTGTTTCAGTAAAGTTTGTAGACCTGCCTATAAAATTTGTAGACCTGCCTATAATGAGCATTTTCTGAAAATCTGATCAACTAAGGGGGGGGGGGTCGGGGGCCATGCTCCCCCAGGAAATTTTGAAATCTAAGGTGCCATTTGGAGGCATTTGGCGCTTTTTGAAGCACAAAATACAGTATTTAATCACACATGAAAAGCGATCATTTTATTTCTATTATTTATTTTGAGTTTCAAAAAATTGGGATCCATTTTGCAAGGACCTAAGAAACACAAAACATGCAATACACACTGGCAGTTATTCAACTGCCAGTATAAACCATGACCATGTATAAAAATTGTAAGATGTAAGATTTTTTGAAAACAGCATTTATAAGTTCTTTTAACGGCCTTTTACAGCCGTTACCACAAGACACTTTGGGTTGTAAAAGAAATTAAGGCACCTTTGGTTCTAAAAAAAGATTTTTGGCTCTTCCAAAAGGGCACTTTTGGTTGTAAGAAAGACACTTTTTGGTTGTTACACTTACAGCAGAAAAAGGGCACTTTGGGTTGTAAAAAAGGGCATTTTGGACTATTCAAAAGGGCACTTATGAAAATTTTGAGGGGGGTCAGGACGTCGCCGACCCCACCCCCTTGGATCCCCCCATGTGTTATAGGACAGACCAGAACAGCATGGCTGAGACGATCTCAGCTCTGGCCGAACCTGAGTAAGGACTAGTACTTGTACAATCTTGGGAATTCTGGGTTTCAAGTTCGGAGAACTACCTCTTGATTACAAAGACGATAGTGTATTGCATATTATTACCTAACAAGCAGGCGCTTGTATTATGCTTTATTTACCAACCTTTGATGTCTTATTTCCATTGTTCATGTTTATCAAATTGTGCTTGAAGCATGGAGCGCACAAATACCTAGTTGTCAATAAAAATGACTTTTACTCCCACTCCTGTGTTCTTTTAACTTACATTCATTTCATTCTTATCAGAATTAAATGGTGACTATATAAATACCATACTTTTATGTGCAACTTACGAAAACAGGCTGTTCCGACTTTTGAGCGTCCAGGCAAACAGACATCACATTGGCCTGCACCCCCTACAGTGCACCTCGCACACCCTAGAGGGCAAGCTGGAAAAGTAAAGTGTTACATTAAGAAAAATGATCTATCGATCAGAGGATCGAGGTGCAGGGAGGAGGCGGGAATATCTGCGAGAGTCGGGGAGGGGGAAGGGGAGAGAGAGAGAGAGAGAGAGAGAGAGAGAGGGCGGGGGGTCTGCGTCACCTCTGGAAACTACATTTTAGATAGATCGATATGTTTGGACTTCATTTTTGTTTCTCTGCTATTTATAGCAGAGAAACAAGTGTGTTACTATGAAATACGCCAATCACTGATAGTGGATCACATCTGATAATATTCTTTAGCTGTCTGTGAGGTGTTTAAGCATGCCTTAGCATGCCTTATCTAATCCTTTGGATCAGGTGTTATTTATCTCACTAGTTACAGGCCTCCGTCCACGCACAGCAGGAGGGCAAAGCTAGAAAGTAGACATGTGGATAGTACTGAGACAGTGGGCGCCATAGCCGTAGGTGCGAAGGCCTTACTAACAGCCAATCAGCTCCGTTGGCTGCAGCTCCCTTGTCTAAACATGCCTAAAGTGCAATAACTATAAGTTGACATCAGGCACAAATGATTGTAGCTGAGAAAATCGTTTCCAGTGGAAACGCCAAGTATATGAATTAAGTTGACACTGATTACAAAGTTAAATATGTTAACAGTTGATCAAATCGGTGCATAACTTTATAATTAGTTAACTTAGTACTTGTTATCAGTTCTATTCATCTAAACTGGGCTTTTTTTTGTATATAATTGCGCAGCAACATACCTTACAGTTACATAGTTTGCCAACTGGAGGCATTATATATATTCGAATTTCTTTATAATTAAATTATGGGGTGAAATGTGTGTTGTGGGGAAGGGAGAGGGAGCGAACAGGGGATGTCTACCCGGTGATAAACGGGGGCAGCTAGTTACTATGATCAGTGAATGGTTACAATGGGTATTTGTACAAACAATTCAGAATATTTAAACCCTCTAGTAAAACGGGGTCAATTTTCCCATGACGCATGACTAGGCAGCTACCAAAATGAGGGTCCATCTCACACAGTTCAGGTTTATTTTCTTATAAAAGATTCATGTATCCAAATCATGAAATTCTCTGGTATTTGGCCATGTTTTTCTTGATTCTATCTATCAAGTACTGTACTATATATGGAAAATATAGTGATTGATTTTCAAACAATATGAAAAAAGAAAGAATTAGATGAAAAACTATCAGAAACAAATAGAATATCCTTAATGCATGAAAAAAAGGAAGATTTTTTTTTGTTAATTAAATTCCCTCTCGAATAAGCCAAAATGTATTGTCCATTGAATCGCAGTAACTATAACTTGACATCGGACACAAGTATTTGATTCTGAGAAAACGTTTCCTTTGGAAACGCCATGCAAGTAGCTACATTAAATTGACACTAATTGTAAAGTTAAATAGATAAATAGTTAAATAGATCATCAGTTAACTTAATACTTGTTTATCTCTGGGTCGCATAGATGCTATGTCTTTCTGTGCGTAAAGGATGGTGGGTGGGTTGGTATGGTTGTTGGTGATGGGAAAGGCAGGGAAAACAACATATCCATATGAAGTTTTACACATAATTATTACCCATCGATATAAAGGGCTATCGATACCACTAAAGAAAAAAATAGGCCTCCACGCCCGCACTTGCTTGGCCACACTTCATTGATTCGCATGTAAAATCGTTGGGTACAACTTGCCAGTGTAAACCCCCCTTTAGATACTATTACAATGTTAAAATGCTGGGCTGAACAGAGGGTTGTGAAAAGTAGCTGAAAGTCTGCTTACTACCAGTACACGTTGTAGTAAAAGATGGCATGAAGCGGCCTTCTATGCATTTAATGCAATTGCCGCCAGTAACACAATCTGAACACCCATCTGAGCATCCTGGAAGAACGAAACAGAAATAAGGTAATGTGTACAAACAATGTTATGTCCATTCACTATTCATTCGTTAATTAATATGTAAGTATTCATATAATTACTTTTCCCTGATGAAGGGCTACTAAAGCCACGAAACGTTGGAAATAAAAGTCACTACTCAAGAACATACTTTCGTCAATATTATTAATGTTGCCTCTCAGATCTCATAGTGATTAGTTCTCCCACCTTATAAATCTTGATTGATAATTCATATAATTCTCTCCCAAATAAGTTACTTTCATTTTACTTTCATTCAATATAACCTTACCATCGTACAGTAAAGCTTCTATGGTTAAGGCAACACACTATAAATATATAATACATCGACGAAGTCGACACGCATCTTTTTTCTATCTTTGATTAAATGTCTTCGATTGTAATAATACATAAAATATAAAGAAGTGCTTATAATTCCCGTTCTGGGAGCTTATCGAATGTTCAGATAATGTAATTAACAATAACTATAGTCTATTGATTGACGAATGGCCCTGATAAACAGCGAGACACCTATACATAGGCCTAAGGTCTTTAATTGTATCTAAATAAAAATAGACGCCTTAGTTCAGATGGGGATGGATCTAAAATGTTCAAAATATTTAAGAGCTCATATTTTATGAAACTCTGCCAAGTTTTTAAATTGGACAACTAGTCCTACATCATTTTCCTCTCGGGAAATATTGATTGTCAGGTTCTAAGAGGCTATTCTGTTAATTTTAGCATACATTTTCATTGAATTATGCGTACAGTTAT
This sequence comes from Sthenelais limicola, assembly GCA_942159475.1. Taxonomy (NCBI): domain Eukaryota; kingdom Metazoa; phylum Annelida; class Polychaeta; order Phyllodocida; family Sigalionidae; genus Sthenelais; species Sthenelais limicola. The sequence continues at coordinate 51,116,581 of OW804098.1, forward strand.
GCATGTATACATATGATTATATAATATTTCCACAATTAATACATGTCAACCATATCCATCAGTTTGTATTCTTATTTCTATTTTCTAAGGAAATTATTTTGTTTAGACCTACTAACCAGTGCAGACGCCAGCGTCCAAAATGAAACCAGTTTTGCACTGGTAGCAAGTGCCGCCTACATCACATCGCGCGCAATTGGGTATGGAACAACCTGCAAGGACATAATGGATTGAATTATCATATCATAGCTTATATCATAGCTTGTGAAAAGGTGTTATTTTCCCAACCAATGGAATATCATATCAACTGATAATGAACTGTGTATCTTATTTTGCCAGAACTCTTACCGAGTTCACCAAACCGAAAGAAATTGTCACTAACTAACCAACATTTGATGCTAATGTCTAGTCTATTATACCTTAACATTTAAAATCGATAATGGGCATGCAATGGTTTAAATCTTATACGGCATAACATATCACAACAATTCATTTGTCACAATGTATTAAGTCAGAAACAAGAAATACTTGGATATGATTAGAACAATCGCAATTGAACGCATTTTACAATTTACTCGTAACAAATACGATAGATTTAATGTAAGCTTGCATGCTTATACGTATAACTGTCACATTCATACTTGTAACATTAAATTTTTATGAATAACGTATTGACCTGAGACAATAAATAACTTGAAAACCTATATTCAAACACGCATTTCTGATCCATTTAACTTGTCTACGGTGACACTTATTCATACAAAGCTCTTGTCGATACAATGTTTAAAAGAAATAATTTTATTTTTCAATTAATGTGTGGATTGTTTGGAATCTGAAATATACACAACTACCGTATATACCCGTGTATAAGCCGGACCCCGTATATAAGCCCACCCCGTTTATAAGCTGGGGGTTCAGGACGTCCTAACATTAATATAAGCCGGGCCCCATTTATAAGCCGGGTGCCGGGAACTGGATGGAAACATGAAGGGCCTGGCCTGTTCTGAGGGGGGAAGATGCTGAAGAAATTGGCCAGAACAAGTTCTTAGAGGATGATGAATGATAGTTTAAATAACAGAACTCAGTTGTTGTTGATCGATTCTGAATTCTGGTAGTGTTTTCTTGTTAAATTGAAGCTTAAAACATGAAAACCAGAGCAATAATTAAAGATAATAATAAAAATGTGTTTCAGCTAGATCTACTGTTTTTCAGTTATTGTATTATAAGCTGGGCCCCGAATATAAGCCGGGCCCCGAATATAAGCCGGGTCAAATCACCATTTGAAATTAATATAAGCCGGGGCTTATACACGGGTATATACGGTAATTCAAGGTACGGTTGTAAGTATAACCTACCCATACAATTGGCTCCGTTTAACACTTCCCCCTCTGGACAAACTATACAGGTGGTTGCACTGCCACATCTCAAGCAAGAACCAGCACAAACTGAAAGAGAAATGTTATTTTACCGGGAAATTCATATTAGGTATATTGCTTTGTAAACTACGCCCCAGCTGCTGCCGGGCGAGGGTAAAGTTTCCTGCTTTCCCAATACATAATTTAAGGATTTTTAAAATTAGCTTCTTTGGCAGTAATATAATTTCACGGTGTCACGGTATGCCTTAGTATCTAAGGAATACACGAGGTTAGTAGATAAGTGATGAGAATTAGTTGATGAGTAATTTCTTTACTTTCGAGCGGGGGAGGGGGGGATACCGGGAGGTGTAGGCCTATTGTTATCTTTTATGAATCTTGTGATTGGCCTCTCAGTCTGTTTTTTAGAGCGAGGTTTAATGCTTTCTGGTCCATATTTCTTAAATTATTGTCTAGCAGATTTGAATCTAAACATGCTTGATAGCTTAGATTAGATATAAAGAATTTAAATTGACAATTTATAGGTGTGAAGTTGAGTCGGCGAGGTCGAGGCAGAAGTGAGGTGGCTCACCTGCCCGGGGGGGGGGGGGGGGCTGTCAAGTTGTCCACCTGACCAGACCCACCCCACCCAATGGTATTCAACCAATAACCACATTAAATTTTACAGATGTTAATGTCAGTCAATAAGGGTAAATATTGCACTCGATGTATTGCACTTATGTAATTTTTACTTACCAGTACAGGTTTTGCTCAGTGAATCATACCAAGAGTTTGCAGGACAATTTACCCCAAATTCACATTCGCCAGTTGCACTACAATACTGCTTATCGGGATGACAGGAACATGCGAAATCTAAAATACGAAAATATACAATAATGATAAGTCTTTGCTATGATTTGTCAGATAAATAATAAATGCATCATTTATTACAAGCATGAAGTGTACATTTACGGAGGTTATCAACTTCATGTATACATTAGACTGGTGTTTGCTATGATGCTGACAATAACATATTTCTGAACTATGATACCTTGATACTTACTTACACATGTCTTGATTGCCACATAATACTTAAGTTGTCCACTGCTACATCCCCCAAAATCACAGCCACCTGCACCAACTTGGTTACAAGTAGTACATGTTGGTTGACAACCTGTTTGAGAAGTAAATCAGACTTTTTAAAACTTCTTTATTTGATTTTCACTCTGTATTCACACTGTCCCAGTTCCTCAGTTTCATTTTTTTCACCAAATTTATCTACTATTAATTAATTGATTGCACTGTTCCTTACATGAATCTTAAACACAATACTATACATACACGTGTGGTGCTTTGTGTTGCATTTTTAAGTGTACTACTTCAACATGTACAACAATTATCCATCTGGCCCAAATCCTCCCACTTGCCAACAAGGCAGAGAATGGAGATACCCATCTTGGTAAGTACTTCTTGATGAAATATTAATGAGGATGATGCAGTGAAGTTATTCAGGAAAATATATATACGACAATATCTAATTTTTAAAATAGAGGGTCCTGGGCATCCATTCATTATGGAGATAACAAAAAACAGGAGAAAAGTGGGAACAATGGAACCTGCACTCGAAATACAATCTTTGCTTATGTCAATGGTTGATCAGGCTGAATCACACCACAAAAGACAGATGGGACTCTTTGCCCAGCTAATCCGCCTGTTGGAGGCCAAAGAACAGCTGGAATAATGTGAAGAAGAAATTGTGCCCAATGAGAACTTTATACAAGGGGATGGACTGGAAGAATGTGAAGAAGTCATGCGCAATGAAACCTCCCTACAACTTGTACAAAGCGATGGGGAGCTGGTAAAGGACACAAACTACCCGAAAGAAGTAATCCAGGAGAAATTGAGGACATTAGCTTCAAATTTCTGCTCCCTAAGAGTCATTCCAGAAGCACATCAGCACTTTTATTATAATACCTTTATTCCAAGTACAAACTCATTACAGTTACATAGTTACATAGTTAAACAAAATATTAGAACCAGTTGCAGCCCTCTGCCCACTTGCAGGTCTTCCTGACTGGCCTTTACTAAGGGTTCAGAAGGGTTCTTATTAATTAACAAATTTAATCTTCTTTGTTTTATAAAATTTCCAATACAATGTTCGATCGTTTATAGCTGTCTTATATAACATAAATATCAATTTTTGACTCTTGAACTGCGCGATAATGCTTTATGGTTAGTATAATGATAGTGCCATCTAGCATCCAAGTTGACCAGTACTTAATTTTTACAAAATTGCCAACACGTTGCTTAATCATTTTAAGCAGTCTTATATGACATGGATATCTATTTTTGATTCTTAAGCTTCGCTATAATGCTTTACAAATTGTATAGTCCTTGAAAGATATAAATACTTAGTGAAAAACATCAACCACCATAACCTAGTCAGTTTTACGTAAACTAAACATAGTATTTCGCAATCTTTTGCAATGAATATCGTATCATCGAAAGCCCCCTCAACCCCCCCCCCCCCCCACCGCTGTTCCCTGCCTGATATACCCGCCTCTCAGACTGTGTTGAATTAAACACATCTTAGTCAGAGTACCCTAGACAAATCCCTATCCCCCAAATCTCTGTATCGATCTTCACTCTATCCTGGAATCACAAATCCACTTTGACCCCGTTTTAAATTCACAATTCAATGATAAATAAGAAACTACTTATTGCCAGATCAATAAAGTAAACTTTGATTAGGAATCAAAAGGGGAGAATTAATATTAATGCTTTGTTCAGTTGTCAAGGAAGGACTATCTTGTTTAATTGACTGCTATAAATTAGTATAATATGTTCAATGAAACATCTAAAGAAAACCGTTGTACAGTTAGCAGCAAAAATAAGATCTTCCATCCATTCCATGGTGCTAATGATGAAATTAATCAATCTATTAACAACAGTTTGTTTGTAAATGTTAATTGTCCTCATTGTGCGTCTGCCTGTGTATTTTTCTTATGTGACTGTTCTAATAGGTTTGAAGTCTGTATCACAAATGAATTATTCATCACGATCTTATGATATATTATACCATGTGTAATGGAAATAAAACCGTTGTACAAACTTTAAAAAAATCTGCCGTGTGACATGGACAAGTGCAGTGTGACATGGGGCGAGTGTATTTTTAATATACAAGGTTTTTCTGGATGACATTGTATCAGAGAAAAATGCAAGACCTAATCTTGGAGATTAATACAAATCGTACTGACCTTCGCACATCTGAGTAAGCTTGTTAAATCCAAAGCCGTCCTTGCATCGCGTGGGGTCACACTTCAGGTAGCCCGTCTCCTGACAATCTGAGCGCTTATTGCCGCAATTTATGTGACAAAAGTCCGCATCTAATTGCAATCATATTTGAGAACATATTTCAGTAAGGCATCAATATATCCAGGTAAGATGAGCAATCTTGCTGAATCGCCTTTATATTAAGTCTCTATCCCAAGTGAAAATTCCTTTACCAGGATTATGGCTTCAATATTGACTGATTGCACAGTTATAGCATCGATGTTATGGCTACTGATGGGCATTTCGCATGACTATCCGTACAGGATAAAATATTACATTCTTTTTTTATACTTACCACTCACACACCACGAAGTGGGAGTAGTAGGAGTATTGACTGCATTGTTATAAGAATAACCAGCCTTGCACTGTCCAGTAGTGCATTGGTGAGGTGTAGTACACTGACCGGCCATACAGTTTGGTGCGCAGACTGAAAAACAATAATTGCAGATGATATCAATAATAGAATGATTTATACTACGGCTGAATCGGTTATTCACTTTGAGCGGGAAGAATACGACAATTTGATAGTTTGTTCATTTGTGTGTAATACTGAAGCGTTCGCGTCATCAATTGGTCTGACGTCATCAATGACAGCGTTATTGATAAATCCAAATGAGTATTATCAGAGCTGTGACTCGGGATTCATGGATCTACTCTCTATTTCAAAGACATTTAAAGTTGACTGATGATTAAGGATACTTGAGAAGGGACGTGAGAACTATTTTTATGAAATGTGAAAAGGGAATTAATAGAATACCCAAGGAAGCTCATGTATAGGCCTACATATAATGTCCGCATATATAGATGGAACCTAGCAAGGGGGAAGTCTGTACACTTGTTATTGACCGAGGGAGCGCGGGAAGTTAGAGGGCGTTAGCCCGAGATCTTCTGTGCTCCCGAGGTCACTAACAAGTGTACAGACTTCACCCGAGCTTTGTTCCATATTTATTACACCCCATTAATAAATAAAAAGTATAAATAATTAAAAATAAAAGAAGTAATTTACGTTTTGGGCGGACCTACTTGTTGTATGTCCCCAGGGTGACATAACTCACATGTTATGCACCACTTTGACCAAGTGTGACATACAATGCTGAAGGTATAGGAAGCAACAGCACAGGGGTGTAATAAATTGTACTCCTCTATATTTGATTTACCCCTAGACTGGTTTCACCGGATTTTGGTCGTCCTTGGTACTCGTTGAACAAATATGAGACAAAGGAATGGTTTTCAAATGTTTATTAAATATTTGAAACATTCTCCAATATATCATATATACCAGGTATCATATAATGCTAGAATCTTGAAGTAGCAGAGTTCCACCCACTTTAAGCTAGATTAAAACATTAGCTGGGGTCAATCAAAATGATTTCCTGTTATGCCACTATCAATATCACCTTTATGTACGGAAGACGAGGGTGCTCACACATGGAAAGTTTCATTTTTCAAATAGAAAATCATTTTCATTTCCAAAATCATTCTGAATTTCAAAATCATTTTCCATCTCATTTAAAAACTAAAATTCCTTTTGTTTTAAAGTATGTTTCAAAAGACACAGGCGTTTTCATTTCCGTTTTGAATTTGATTTCCGTTTTCATTTCCATCTTGAAATGGAAATGAAAATCTATGAATGAGACTTAAGACCAGATGAGATCTCACGAGATTTCACGCACAAAATGGCGTCCCCATAGTGGCCGCCATCTTTGATTCCTTCCTCAGGTGAAGTGCAAAGTTTTAGTCAATAATGCAATAATGGTGCTATGACTATGGTATTTCCATCAATCATAGCACAGCACAGAGCAGCCCTGCATGTTTTGGGCAGCACACAACTTACCAGCAGCACAGTGCAGCAGAGAACAGCACAAAAGCAGCGAGCAGTGCAGCACATTAGAGTGCAGTACTGTCTTGGACAGAGCTTTAGAGTTCAGCACTTCGGACTACAGCAGCATATTAGAGTACAGATTAGAGTGCAGCACTGTGCTACGCAGCACATTAGAGTGCAGCACTGTGCTGCTCATCACTTTAGAATGCAGCACTGTGCTGCGCAGCACTTTTCAGCACATTAGAATACAAATTCAGCACATTAGAGTGCAGCACTGTGCTGCGCAACACATTAGAGTGCAGCACTGTGCTGCTCAGCACTCTAGATTGCAGCACTGTGCTGCTCAGCACTCTAGAGTGCAGCAATGTGCTGCTCAGCACTCTAGAGTGCAACACTGTGCTGCACACCACTCTACAGTTCAGCACTGTGCTGCTCATCACTCTACAGTGCAGCACTGTGCTGCTCAGCACTCTACAGTGCAGCACTGTGCTGCTCAGCACTCTAGATTACAGCACTGTGCTGCTCAGCACTCTAGAGTGCAGTACTGTGCTGCGCAGCACTCTAGAGTGCAGCACTGTGCTGCATGTGCAGCACTCTAGAGTGCAGCACTGTGCTGCTCAGCACTCTAGAGTGCAGTACTGTGCTGCGCAGCACTCTAGAGCACAGCACTGTGTTGCGCAGCACTCTAGAGCGCAGCACTGTGCTGCTCAGCACTCTAGAACGCAGCACTGTGCTGCTCAGCACTCTAGAGTTCAGCACTGTGCTGCGCAGCATTCTAGAGCACAGCACTGTGCTGCGCAGCACTCTAGAGCTCAGCACTGTGCTGCTCAGCACTCTAGAACGCAGCACTGTGCTGCTCAGCACTCTAGAGTTCAGCACTGTGCTGCTCAGCACTCTAGAGTGCAGCACATTGCTGTGCAGCACTCTAGAGTGCAGCTCTGTGCTGCTCAGCACTCTAGAGTGCAGCAATGTGCTGCACAGCACCCTCAGCACTCTAGAGTGCAGCACTGTGCTGCGCAGCGCTCTAGAGTTCAACACTGTGCTGCTCAGCACTCTAGAACGCAGCACTGTGCTGCTCAGCACTCTAGGGCACAGCACTGTGGTGCTCAGCACTCTAGAGTGCAGCAATGTGCTGTGCAGCACTCTAGAGTTCAGCACTGTCTTGCTCAGCACTATAGAGTGTAGCACATTGCTGCGCAGCACTCTAGAGTGCAGAACTGTGCTGCACAGCACTCTAGAGTGCAGCAATGTGCTGCGTAGCACTCTAGAGTGCAGCAATGTGCTGCATGTGCAGCACTAAACAATGCTGCACTAAACATTGCTGTACACTGCTGCAATGGACATTGAGCATTAGCAGTATTATGCTACAGCATAGAATATGTCCTTACAGAATCTATGGCTACAGGAACAGAAGCATAACCAATCCAAGATGGCGGCTCCCATAGGTGCCGCCATTGTGATTTTATTATTTTAATGTGATGTACAATGATTTTGGAAACGAAAATGATTTTGGAAAACAAAAATGATTTTCTTTTTTTAAAATATAATACATCACATGAACACTCTCGTCTTCCATATTTATGACATTCGGATGACTGACTGATTGGGGAGAAGTTACTTACTTATAACGCATGTGGAACCATCCATTTGATAATTGTCCTTACAAATTTGGCAGGTGCCTGAGCTGACTGGGCAAGTCTTGCAGTTTGTATCAGCACATTCTGAAAGAAACAAAATATTTCCTTGAAGCAGCAGCTAGATATCAAATTAGACTCGGAAAATAATTTCAAATTAAACATTATCAATCATCATAAAGTTGTCAATGACTGGAAGTAGGAGTCTATTTAACTATAAATTCAGTGTTTATTATAATTCAATTGTCTATTTGAGTGCTTATGATTTGCTTGTCTCTGATATATAGTGAGAATTGGAGGTATGAGATTCTCGATCATTATTGGTTGCAGACTGCCCCTCTGTCGTCACCATGGATGTACAACGTAGACAGCGTCTCATCACTCCGGACTTTTCAGCAGCTTTCCAAAGCTGCAGCAGAAGGTTTTTTATCTCTACACTTTGTGTTTGGCCTTCTCTCCTCACCCCAAACCTCTTTCTCTTTCTGCCACCATATCAGAGAACGAGCAGGAACGTTCAGAACAGAACGGACTAGAGACTAGATCAGTCAAGGGCGCTGGGAAGAGAAAAGCGAAGCTCCCAGTCAGATTTCGCCTCAATCAAGATGGCGCTGAGGCTGATCATGGCCAGCACGCTGAATCCAAGGGAGAAGAAGAGATCTTTCTGACTCAAGCAGCGAAAAAGAAGCCTCCAGCTCGCCCATCGACCTCAAAAGCCCCGACTCTCACTTTGGCTGATGTGAGGGGTCTCATGAAGGAGGTTTTAGAAGAGTTTTGAACAACTCTCCCTCAGCCAGTGATAACTCAGGCTGAAATTCAGCGAGAACCAACCCACGCCAAAGGCCCATTTAACTTAATGTAATCTGGCCTCAAATGTAATAAAAAAAAAAAAAAGTTCCTGCCAGTAACCAAGCACGCCAACCAACTGCCTGCAGCAATGGCTGGTGTGCCTGGCTTGGCTGCCTTCTGCAATGATGGGCCGAGACAAATTCCCATCATTCAGCCCATCTATACTGTGGATCAGGGCACGCTTCCACCACCAAGGGACCTGACTACCAAACTCAGGTTTGACGGGCTAGATCGACAATATCCCTCCCTATCAAAAATCTTTTAATTTTGTCTATTTTTTGTCTTTTTCCGTAAAAAATCAAGTAAATGAAATAGAAAAGATAATTTTGATGCATTTTTCTCACATGGAATGGTTGTCTAAGGATGTTAAGGTTCTTATTCTATGATTATAGATGAGCCTGTTTGTAATTTCTTGAGATATTTTTTGAAATGTGAACTCTATGAATTTTATCATTTCCCTAGCCCCGCTGATAGGGATGCATTTTTGGCATCTGGAATGTCAGTATTGTATCATATTTCTTAATTACTATGCATTTGATGAAGGCATTATGTACTGCTACTGACCCTGGCACTTACTCACTTTTTTTGCGACTTATTTTGTATGGATTTTGAATAAAAAGTACTGAATTTGTATTAATTTGTTGTATTTTTCTGTGAAAATTGACTAATCAAAACAGAATTTTTTTTATAAACTGCTTTTCCCATAAGAATTAGTTGTGTAATGGTAGTAACATTTACCTGAACTAATTACAGTACATTCTCTTTATAATTTCATGTCATATGCCCTGAAACATGGAACCTTCAAACCTATGCTGAAGCCGTCATTTCCCTAGCCCCTTATCAACCTAATTTTGAAGGCTCTCTGTGCAAAATTAAATTCAACGAGGAGTCACAAGTGAGAGCTTCCCTGATCAAAAGGTCCTAATGAATCAATTATGAAAAAATGGTATTATTTCAGGCCTGTTTGAAAGGGTGGGAACAAATGGAAGGATACTGAATGTTATATGTCACGAAAACATAAATAATCATAAAATTTCATTATATTTTACATCACTACAGAGTAGGACCCAACCCCTATACATGGATACAAATTTGTATATGCAAACATGTATATGTAATGACTTGGTTGACTAGTTTTTGTGAATATAGCACAATATATCAAGGTATTTAGTTGGAAAGGAATTAATTCCAATATATAGGGGCTAGGGAAATGACGCTGAATTCCCCCAAATGCTTGCAGTGTTGTGAAATACCAACCACTTGCCCGATTTCATTGGAATAAATTGCCATATGTAGCTTAATAGTAGTTGATTATGATTATCATAACAAAATTAAGGTTTTCGACATTTTGATTTTTGCCCCACTCTAAGCACCCAAATTTGCAATTTAGCACAAATGAAAAGACCCACCCCTATATCCCACGCAGTATGTACAAGATTGTTTCTCCTTTTTCTACGCCATAAGTCTCGCTCCCCCCCCCCCCCCCCCCCCTACGGAAACACAATGATTAATAAGGGCTGCTGGACGCTTAATTTCCGCTGGCAACGTTGCCAACACTCAGTAGTCGCTCATTAAGCACTGATGACCACTGCTCCTAAGCGCTGCATTTGCAACGTAAAATATCCATCTAATAAGTGTTGCTCAATGCAGCATTCACCTAGTCTCTCAATCCTCATTCATTACTCAGGCACCTGATGTATTACACTAATTATTTATTTGTGTTTATTAATAATACATCGGTATTGCTTTATTATAAACTCAATGCTTCTATCATTATAGTCATGAATCTCCCCCGATTCTCCTAGTCATCTGGGAGGCCAATACGTTATTATAGTGGTTAGGTACTCTTAGATTTCCTATTTGGTCACAAGCTCATCGAGTATTCAACCATCATTCAAAGACAGACAGAAATCAGCAATGTAAGTAAGATCTTAGATAATACATCAGGGTTTTCAGGGTAAAAAATACCCTTTTCTGGAACTGGGATTTTAGCTCGGGATTTGTGGTTTGAAAGGACCTATGGGATTCTGGAAAGGTATTCAGAGTATAGCCAAGTCCTGGATTGTAAATATAAAACCGGTGGGATTCGGGAAATGGGGCTCTTGAAAAACGGGAAACGTGATTCGGGGGCCGGCGCAGTATTCCATACCTTGATTCTTGATGCATGCTGGGATTACTAAATTTGGCGATCCAGATTGCCATGACATAGGCCATAAAGAAACAAGCTTATTGGGCCTTCCTACCCCTAGAATTTCCATGGTACAAAGTGATTTGGACCTCCAATTTTGGGGGTTTTTTTCTGACCATTTGTGAATTAAGTGGGATTTAGTGATGGGTCAATTATTGACCTTTGACCCGATTCTAGGAGAATGATGCATGCTGGGATTACTAAATTTGGCAATCCGGATTACCATGACATAGGCCATATAAAGAACCTTATTGGGCCTTCCTACCCCAAGATTTTCAGGTGTCCAAAGGGTAATAACCAGTTATGGACCTCCAATTTTTGGTGTTGCATGTTCCTTGACCTTTGACCCCATTCCAGGAGAACAATGCATGCTGGGACAATACAGCTGGCGGTTATTGGTTACTATGACAGCCACTCCATGGAACATTAAAAATCATCTGCTAGCTTCCTATATTTAGCTTGTAAAATAAAGTGGAACATGGTCATATCCTAAATTTCCAGTAATTTTAGCAGTTTTTTATTCTATTTAGTGACTTTGACCTTGACCTATGACAAATGCATGACAACAGAATAAAAATCTCCTTAGAAGCTAACTACATACCAAAAAGAAAGAAAATCGCTGCGTATTTCACAAAGCTACAGCAAGAAAAGTCATTTTTCACATTATCCTTAAATTTTGGTGACCTTTGACCTTTGACCCCTGATAAAAGGTCAAACGGACACTTTTTAGAATGTAAGATCATCATATTTGGAATGTTCAGTATCTCAGCTTTCATTTGATATCAAAAAATCTTTGTTGTACTACTTTTCACCAAAAACCCCCTTTTTCAAAACCTGCCCCAGGACTATTACATATGTATGCTTTCTTTTCAGATGATTTTAAATAACTGGCACCTGTGTTGGGCAGTGGCGCTCTTTGGATACCCTTGAAGAACTACCATGAAATTGATGATTGAATAGAATGAAGCCATTTTCCATGTCTACAAAAGCATCCCTAATCATTTGCAGTCCTAAATCCCCTTAATAAACGATGCCAAGTAAAGCCCTTATTAACTGCATCTATTGCAGCCCTTTATAAACATTGGTAAATGCAGCACTTATTAGTTGTTTCTGATGCAGGGCTTACTAAACGTAGCTTTTGCAGTGATTAAAAAACGTTGCTTTTGCAGCAATTAATAACCGTTTCCAATGCAGTGCTTAATAACCATGCATAGGACGTGTAGTGCTATAAAGCACTCCATGGGTTAGGATGCGTATTGCCAAAAAGCATCGTAATAACAACGTCATTTTGTGGTGGCGACATTACGGGCCGTCCTTAAGTTACATGACATTATTAGAATGTGCGTCATCTGGAGAAAAGTGGACACAGTGAAGTGTCGTCCTGATGTGATGTGTATATTTCACTCAGGATGTCATCAATTGAATGTTCTTTTTCTCGTGGTGGCGCTGTCCTGAATGGGTTAACCTCATCCGTTCACCAATTTTACAGCGTTGTGACTTTGCTCACCCTCGCAATTCTAATGTGCTCTCCCAGAATCTCGTGGGCGGTGAGACTTGTTTACTGGTTAACCAAAATGGCGGCTCCTCAAAACAAACCCTCAGAGCCTTGTGTAGTGTTCAACATATCACTCCTAGTTTGAATAGAGCTAGTATTGAGACGAAATATACCTTGCAACATCCATCTAAATGCTTTCAGGATAGTTATAACTTGTGTGTTCATCAAAACTTGGTGGTTAAGCCCAACTTGTGTGTTTTTTCTTACGATCATGACTCGCCCACGGCCTCTCACCCTGACCCTGTCATAGTGGGAGTTGATCATGTGGCCCTTGTGAAACCTCTCTCCCACTTACCATATATCAGTGATCAACTGCAGGACTCAAGTGGTGCATCTAGAGAGATGGTTAAGCCTATTTTCCCAATTTTTCCTGTCATCCAACCTCACCCGGAGACAGTGTGTGCTTATGAATCTCAGAATCTCAGGATCTCAGGATCAAATACTCAGGAAAAACACATCACCGATGAGCCTATTCATTTCAATGTTGATGATGACATCGTTTTTCCTGACCCCAAAGACGGTTCAGAGTGTGAATTGTTACCAAATTGCAACTTTGATTCATATTCGAGGTGGCTGTATCCGGCTCTCCAAATGGACCAATCATCGGCTGGAATATATAAGAAAGTGCTTGCATCAGGACTCCCCAATTGGCGCTCAGCTAAGGTTGAGCTCCCATCCCGATTAATAAGACAAAACTGGGTAAAGGAATTCACAGGCCATTCAGCTGATGAAATGATAATAAATGGACTCTACTTCGGGTTCCCCATTCAATATATGGGCCTGCCAATCTTCAAGCTAATATACCATCAAATCACCACTCAGCTACCTGATTCCCTGTGCATATTCAGGATTATGTCAACTTTAGGTTTCTTGTGGTGCCCTAGCGGGCCCATACCAGAGCCCTCGATTTACACCATGGTTCAACACCAGGTCTCTGATGACTCACCCTAAGCAAGAGGAGGGCAACTGTCAAATCATCTCTTTCCCAGATGGGGGGTGAACAGGTGTATTTAAATGAATTGCTTCAACAGCGCAGCTGTATACCTTGCCTTCCAACTCTCCAGGATGTTGTTGATATCATACATGAGTTCGGAAATGCATCAGCCCTCACTGTAATAGTCTTAAAATGTGCATACAGGCAGTTTGCCCTCTCCCCTTTGGGGCCTGAGCAGTTGATAGCAGACTTCATTGTGCGTTCTCTGCAGAGGAGAGGCATCTCTGCCAAAATGTAGGCCTACCTGGACGATCTCATTTTGTGTGTATCATTGACTTACAAATTAGTCCCAATTGAAGGTCGCCCTCTCTCGAATTGTGGACCTCAGACTCGCCACCGCGCCAGAGAAAGTACAGCCCTGTCTCAGTGCATGGTCTGGTTGGGTATAAAAATTGACATACAGGCCAACATTATATCTATACCACACCCAAAACTTCAGGACATTCTGTTCTGTCTGGCCACCTTCTGCCACCAATCCACAATCACCATTTCCCAGCTTCAATCAGCGCTGGGTAAAATAAATCACCGGAGTAAAGTAACTCCACTGGCTAGGATGTTCATAAATCATCTCCTCTCAGCATATAGGGCTGCAAAAGGGGCCCCCCTGTATGTGACAAGACCTGTCCGAGCTGACCTCAGTTGGTTCTTGAAATTCCTGCCGGACTTCAATGGAAAAGCTATCATTCCTTCCAAGATGATCTCAAAGACTATTTGGGCTGACTCTTGCCTGGAAGGGGCAGGTGCTACCAATGGCGAGCACTGGTTTGCCTTCAAGTTTCCAGAATCTCTCCAAAGTCACTCCATAAATCGTCTAGAAGCCCTCAACTGCTTGGCTGCAGCCAGGCTGTTAGTCTCTGACAAGGACATAGGCCATATATAGTGAGAATATGCTGCGACAAACAAGCGGCTGTCGTGTCACTCAAAGGGGGAGAGCGAGAGATGAATTTCTGGCTGCCTGTGCTAGGGATTTCTTCATCCTGGCAGCCCACTCTCAAGTCCAGTTTACATTAGTCCATGTCCCGGGAGTGTTGATGGACATTCCTGATGCCCTCTCGAGGTCATTCACAACCCCTGAATTTAAAGTAAAAGCTGCTGACCTCATTAACAAGCTTTCACTGATATGCATCAAGGCTTCTCTTGCTCATTATTCACTTATTGATTTTGATAGGTCCAGTCCAGGCTCGCCTTGCACACGCAGCAAAGCAGTGTCAGCAGGCCGCCTTCCATCCAGGAACAGTTAAAAATTGTCGCCTTCAGCCAAGAGATGGGTGCTTCTTACTCGTCCACTTCTGCATATGTGATCTGCTGGTTCGTAGAGTACCTCGCTGACCACTTTGCTCCCATGACAATAGTAAACATGATCTCCAGCCTCAGAACATACTTCACCAATGTGGACCCTTTGTCCTGTCAACTCCCACCTGGTCTCCAATGCTCTGAGACCTTTGCAATTAGAGAAGCGCCACATTCCACACCAAAGGGCCTATTTTTCGGACCATGCTCTTCGCCTCCATCATGGCCCTAGACACCCATGTCCACAGCCCCCAGATAAAGGCAGCTGTCCTGGTGATGTTCTTCACATTCATCTGACAAAGTAACATCCTCCCTAGGACTGTCAACTATCTCCATCTTTTTTTATTTTCTTTTTTTGATTTAGTATTTTTATACAGCACATCCTCTGTAATAACGACAGTTGAGTTATCAATAAACAAGTACAATACAGTCCAATACAGAATAACCATGGTCTTCCGCCCACCGCTGTGTCTATCTAGACCTAACTCTATCTAACAAAGTCCATAGTAAGACCCAAGGTCAAGATCAGAAACAAAAGTAAATGAAATAAATTTAGAAATTATTAGTTTGGTAAATCTAGTGGCAGCATGAAGGTACAGCATGCTCTTAGTTTGTGTATAATTGGGGTATTTTGTGGCAGCGTGGAAGTACAGCCTGCACTTTGTTTGTATTAGGGAAGTTGGTCTGTGGATGTAGTGGCAGCGTGAAGGTACAGCATGCCCTTTGAATCTTCCCAAAGGGCACTTCAATAGGCCTAAAGTGGTCTAAGGCGATGCAAAAAAGCATTGCATACAAGGACATATTCATCCCGTCAATAGAGGGATCCCACCTCTGTCCAGTTGCAGCCATCGCAAGAGTCACATCGCCCCTCCTTCATCCAGACACCCCCCTCATCAGATTCCCTGATGGAAACTGCATGACTTAGGGGTATGTCTCAGACCAATGGAAGGCAGCTCTCTACTCTGCTGGCTTCCCCACTCAATCCATTTCCCTTCACAATCCTGCACCGCGGTGGTGCATCATTTGCCTTCAACTCTGATGCTGCGTCCATTGATGACATCAGGTCCCCAGCACCTGGTCCTCAGAATGTGTACCTGAATCCATAACTCCCATAAACTACCTCCGGACTGGCCTGCTCAATAGTATTCTAACATGAAATCAAATGACATGTTTATACTCTTCATCTGGCATTACAATTGTGTCTTAAAATTGTATCTTGAAATATTATGTATTTCTCAATCTTAAATACATTTAGAATATTTCACATGAAATATTCTCCTATCAATTGTTGCATAGCAACCATTTATAATTCATTGACATTCCCATGAACTTCTTCGATGCCTACATCATCTTCAAAAGTGTATAGACTCTTGTTGCCATAGCAACCGAATCACAAGGACTG
The DNA here is from genome assembly GCA_942159475.1 of Sthenelais limicola. Classification (NCBI taxonomy): domain Eukaryota; kingdom Metazoa; phylum Annelida; class Polychaeta; order Phyllodocida; family Sigalionidae; genus Sthenelais; species Sthenelais limicola. Next base: position 51,132,994 of record OW804098.1, read on the forward strand.
TTCCAGTCCTACTGCACCTCCATGTTAAAATTCCATGTCGGCAAAGTAAGCCAATAAACTTGTTAAATTGCAGTCAAGTTTTGTCTGATTAATGTATTCTCAGTTGCTATCTAATCAATAGAATGTTAATCTGACAAAATCAAGTATTTGGAAGCATACTTACTAAAATCAACCAAAATTGTTTTTCACCACAAAAACCCACAGTAAAAATACAGATCCTAAAACGCAAAATTTGGTTTGCCAATGGCGGCCGGCGGTGGCCTCTGCATGAAACATAAATTTGCCTTTACACATGTATGTATGTATCATTAACAGCTCGGAAGCTATTTCCATGGAAACTGCTATTCTCATGGTTTAACAATAACATAGTTTTCTCTTAATGTCTTAAGATCTAAGCTACTATTTTATAAACTCTTAATTCATTCGACTTAAGAGACGCTAGAGTTTTGTAAGTTCACATGCTACTTCTCTTGCCGCATATATAGGCATGATGGTATTGATTTATCCAGTGATTTAATAATAGATTGGTTTTAGTTTTCCATGTTTTAAGCTGCTAATATTATTATCATTAACTTAAATGAGATTGCAGATGCAAATTATTTCAAATACTATGTTAAGCATATAGAAATTTTAATTGGAAAGTTGATGACGTGATAGAGATTTGTCAATCGCTTGTCGGAGAAAATAAACTAAAAATACAGCATTCAAGTCAATTGCTTCTTTTTGACACCATAATCTGGCCTGTCTAGTCTATCTTGAACGCTGAGGGAAGTAAATGAGATAATTTGTTTTAATTACTCACGCACACAGCTTGTTCCGCCAGAATGATGGTACCCTATATCGCACTGAGAACAGGCCGCAGCCCCCGAACACTTTAGGCAACCCGGCGAACAACCTGGAAGAAAAGAAACAGGCACTTGTGAAGGAAGAAGGTAAGACACCATTGCTTGTATAGTAATAATTTGGGCTTTTTGATGTAAAAGCTTGTGATCAGCTTCTAAAAAATTATGCAAGAATCGTCTGCGTACAAAAATAGTTTGCCATCATTGAAACGGAACATCTTTCATATCGTTGATAAAGATATTAAATAAAAGTGGCCCTAATAACGACCCCTGGGGGACACCTGAGCAAAACTCTACTTATCATTTATATGAATAACCTCAAACTCCAGTATTTGCTGTTTTATTCAGGCATTTGTTGGTACATATATTGCACGGCGTTTCGACCTGGTATAGTAGTGGTCTTCTTCAGGTGATGCCTATGGGTTAAAACTTGAACAGGGATATGACTATATGAGTACTTATGAGTAGTGAATGAGTACAGTTGTCTAATGGAGTGTCATCATGGTAACCTTGGATATGCGTTATTGATTATGTTTCAAGTTTGATCAGTGGTTTAATTAATACATTAATTCGATGGTACATGGAATGATACAAGTACATAACAAATATTTTCCTCTACTTTTCTGATCGGATGAATTGTGTTTTTCCTTCTAAAAAAATCAAGAAGGGCTAAAAAAACCCAGAACCCATCCCAAGTAATCTCAGCTTATGTACAAGAAGTGTGTGAGAGACTGTCCTTGTTCCAAACTATTGTACCGTAGTGGCATGTTCATAAGCCTGGGCTGCTAATTAGATTAGGCTTCTATTCACTATAGGCTTTTATTATGTTTAGGGTGCATGCATTTTCAGTTCAAGGGTGCTAGACAATAACACTAGGCCTATATGCATGCTTCAATGAAAATTAATATTTAAAAGGGAAATTGACTTAGGCTACTTGACTTTATTCTTCATTAGACATAGACAAACCAAGCCCGGCTAATATTTGAGACCCCGGCTTATATTTTTAGAGAGGCTTTTATTGTTTTCATGACCCCCAATTACCCGGTCTGTATTCAAGATAGGCTTTTAAACAGGTCCCGGCTTATGAACGGGCCACTACTGTATATATACATTCCTGCAAGTCATAGACTGCGTCTGAGGTCAACATGTTTGATCGAAACCCGTACTGGTGGTCATTTTACTAACCATCGGAACTAAGGTAATAGCTCTAATATTGTCTACCTTGGTTAAATCACCTTGTTCAGGAATGAGTGTTATCAGAGCCAACTAGATGGCATATTACCTGTTACAATTATTCTATTCAATAAGTCGGTAAAAAAAATTCTGCTCACCATCAATGCATTTTTCAAGATTAGGGAGTCAACCTCTACAAAATTTTTATATGGACTTCCCAAACTACAGCAGGTGTAATAATGTTCGTAATGTTCCTCATAGTTCATCCTCACATTTGTGTTCGAGCCAATTGACCCCAAAAAGGTGTTTAGAAAGTCCAATGCTCCTATACCAGTCTTTATCCCTTTTGGGGTAATATATGTATTTAGAACGTTGACTTTCTTTGCTTTCTCTGGTTCATTGATATCTGTGGCGCAAATTATGCAGATCTATATATCAGATCGTCGGGCACTGCACTGACATGAATAACTAAGATGGCGGCCAGTGCAGACGCAGTTACAACTCGCTCCACTCTGACCAAGCTAAACATTGAATATTAGTGTGAATTAGGGACACTCCTGCTTTTTCCGTGAAAAGGCGACAGGCTTATACTCAGCACCAAGAATGTTGTACCCGATACATTGGTAAACGCTATAAGGAGAAAAACGCCATTCTATTGCCCATTTTTCAACATCACTCTGTAGAAATCATCAATGATATCCACGTAATAGCATCTTGAGACATTTTCCTTGGATTTGCGCCCATAATCTATACGTCATTTATGAACACAAACAATTATACTGTCACGTTTTGAATGTACCGCTATTCACGCTACCACTGTACTGCCTATACGCACTCCCACACACTGATTAAGAGTTAATAGAACTGAAACATGATCAAGACTATTTTTTACAAAGGTATATAGCCACAAAAGATATAAATGACAAGAAAAGAGCGAATCAACTAAGAAACATGGTAAACATGGCCTTTAACAGAGCTAAGAATAATTTTGTCAGAATGAATTTATGAAATAATAGAAATGATCATAAAAGTTCTGGCGAGTAATAAATGACCTAATACCTGACAATCTAACAAAAGTATTAGACAAGTAATAGACCCAAAGACTCAAACATTAGCATCGGTGGAGAAGACCCCTGATATTATCAATGATTTCTTATCAATAGGTAAATAAATAAATAATAATAGATCTAAAGGTGATGAAATTAAGATCACTTCTAGTGGGGGAGTAAAGATAGTAGGTACAGAGGCAGCCGAGGCCATAAATAATTTCTTTGTAAAAATAGGTCCGGAACTGGCGTAAAATATTAATGATAATGAGGAAATAATATATGAACGAAACAAAATACATACTGACGATAACTCAGATTGTATATTTGAATTTAGGGAAATTACTGAAGTTGATATAGAATTGGCCATAAATAAAATCAGCAACTACAAAGCCTCAGGTATAAGGCTAATGCCAACCAGGATTCTAAAACATTGTTTGATCGCACTGAAGAGTCAGTTAGTCTATTTATTTAATCTTTCCATCAGATTTTCGGAAATCCCAAGGGACTTTAAGCAGGCCAATGTTACACCGTTGTTTAAGGAGGGAGATAGAGGTAGCCCAGGTAATTACAGGCCAATAGCGTGTACAAAATTGCCGGCCAAGATCCTGGAAATTTGTATACAGAAGCAGTTTTCGCAGTATTTAGAAGGAAATAACATGTTATGTGATTGTCAATTTGGCTTTAGGGGGGGGCAGATCTATCAATAACGCTTTAGATCGATTAATGGGAAGAGTTTACTCGCACTTGAATGATAGGAAAGCAACAGATCGGATTTTTTTGGACTTTAAAAAAGCGTTTGATACGGTTAATCATAGTATCTTATTATCAAAATTAAAGAAATATGGGGTTAAAGAAAATTCTCATAGGTGGTTTGTTAATTATCTTAGTGAAAGAACACAAAGAGTTTTGGTTGGAAATAATTTGTCCTCTCTAAAGCCTGTAACCTGTGGGGTACCTCAGGGTACCAGTTTGGGGCCGCTGTTATTTGTTGTATACATTAATGATTTATATAGAGTAGTAGAGAAGTGTCATATACAGCTTTTTGCTGATGATACGGTATTATATAAGGAAAGGTTGCTTGGAAGTAGTAAAAGTGAAGACTTACAGACAGGTTTGAATAATATAGTAAAATGGTGTGCCATAAATAAAATTTCCTTAAATACAAAGAAGTGTAAGAATCTAACAATTAGATCAAAGAAGGACATTAATAACATAGTAAATTACAGTATTGGCAATCAAGAATTAGAGAATGTAACTGAATATAAGTTCCTTGGGATGGAAATTGATGAGAAGGTAGATTTTAAGGTGTTTCTTAGAAAGAAAGTGTATACTCTCAGGTCGAAGATACATGCTTTGTCTAAATTATATAATGTGTGTGACAGGAATGCGCTCCTCTTATTATATAAAACGATGATCCTTCCCATTATTGATTATGGGGACCTGTTCTATGGTTCGTCGGCACAAGCTCAATTACAAAAATTACAAACTTTGCAAAATTCGCGTTTAAAATTATCCTAGAGGTTACCTAAATTATCAAATACAAAAGAAATTCATAGGACACTAAACCTCCCAACTCTATCAACGAGGAGGGACAGTCACTTATTGGATCTTGCTTTTATGAGAGCAAGGGTTGAAGAAAATCTGAATCAGAGGAAAGTTAACCTGAGAAGACTAGCGGGGGGAAAAAAATTGATTGTGCCGCAACCAAAAATTGAGCTATTCAAAAGATCGTATGTATATACGTTTTAACAAACCTATGGAACAACCTTTCAGATGAAAGACAAAACACAAAAACCAGAATCAGGTTTAGGCAGTACCTAAGAACAGCTTATCTATGTGAATATGATGAATATCTATCCTCCGAATGAAAATTAATATCTAAACAATTACAAAGAGGTAGATACACTAAAATGTAGGTTTATATCACTTAGTAAACTAACATTGTTATAAAAGGCATGCAAGTGCTTATTGTTATGGTCGATACATCGATACATCGGTTACTCAAATCATATTTTGTATTGTTAACCTATGAATGTATGAACATGTTTGAACTTGAATTGGGGTATTACTGTTGGGAAATAAATGAGAGGGGGGAGGGGGGAGGGGGAAATGGCTCAAAATCGATTGCAATATATGCATCGTATATCATCTTTATGTGATAATTGAATAATACATAAACCAAAACCGACAAGACATTGACATTGAACAATTTTACAATGAGTCGGATAACATCTCTTGACTATTACAACAAACAATAATTAATAGTAATTCATGATTAAGTGAATCGAGCCAGGGATTTAATGATTTAACATTGTAACCTTGTTATAACAGAAATTGTATTATGACTGTCTAATTATATTGCATCGCAGTATCATGTTCAGTTCGCTAAACTGGTATTTCATAACATGGGATCCACCAGGAAGACCTCAAATTGAGAGGCAGGCATCCCCTTCTGAAACGATGTAGTCTATGAATTCAGAATAAAAATACGATATATATATATAAATGCTAACATTCCTACCTCAAATGTCCCACAGACTCTTCAGCTCTTTAATATTCCATTGACAATTGAAACACCTGACTCAAGGGTTTATAAAGATGCACTTATGGCAGTACCAGAAGTATTACAACATATTATAGATACCTCAAGTGCAAAAATTATTATCGTCCAATCTCTAGGAAAATAATGGAGAAAATTATAAATTAAAGCTAATGACACATCTAGAAGGGGAGCATATGATATCAAATAACCAATATGGTTTTAGAAAGGATAAATCAACTATGACTTGTGTTGCCTCCCTTTTAGTTCAGATACTGACAGCTTTCAACAAGAAATCTTATATATCCTGCACCTTCTTTGATTATCATAAGGCTTTTGATTGTGTACCTCATACTCCCCTATTAGACAAGCTGAAATATTATAATGTTGGAAATAGTGTTATCAAATTATTAGAAAGTTACTTGTATGGCAGATGCCAACAAGTAAGAATACAGCAGAGAAAATTAGAAACAGCTGAGATAAATACAGGAGTGCCCCAAGTCACAATACTAGGGCCATCCCTATTTATTTTATATATAAACGATGTTAGTAACCATACACTTGAAGGAAATATCAAAACCTATGCTGATGATATTGTTCTGAAATGTTCTGAAATGTTCTGAAATGTTGAACATTCCTATGACAAGCTAATTGAATCCACAACTAGAGATTGTGAAAATATCATCCATTGGAGTAATTATAATAGACTTAGTATTCATCTAAAGCAGACCAAAGGCATGTTTATAGGAAACAGAGCACAGCTTAAGTTACATAACAGTGAGATACCAATATCACTAGCTGATAATCAGAAAAAAGCGTGGGTAAACAAATTTAGATATATAGTGATTACTCTACAACAAGATTTGCGATTTGATATCAGTTTTAAATAATTAGTCTCACATGCCTCTGTATGTTTAACGACTATTCAGCTCATTAGATCTAGCCGGACAAAAAGCTGTGCTCTTCTATTAACTCAATCAATGGTTCTGTGCTATTTTGATTATATCAATTTCTGCTATTTATCACTTAATAAGAACCTAAGAGACAAAATCCAGACCATTCAGAACAGACCCCTTAAAATATCCATGGGTCTTTCAAGGCTATCCAACTATGGACCTTAATCAACAATTGCGCACTCTACTTTTTGAGGAATGATATCTATACAAATGAGAACACAAAAACTTTCACACAAATCCCTTATGGAGTGACAAGAAGATTCAATGGAATTGTCTTAAAGCAGGATATCCCCAGCTATGAACTATACAAAAAATCATTTCTGTACTATCTCATGAACTTCTTAATAAATCAGAATAATATGTAAAGAGAAGTTTTTCCTTAAAACAAACAACTCCAGATGATTCCTTTATGATGTTTAATTGCTGTAGAGAAGGGCTTATCCATATATATATATATATATATATATATATATATATATATATATATATATATATATATATGCGTTTCAACCGTAGCACAATGTGGTCTTCTTCAAGTGTGTGTGGATACATCAGTCATTGTGTGACTGTCTACAAAGGAGGTAAAACCTTCTGTCGTTGTTTATTCGACATATAATATAAGCTTGTGATTGCCAAGCATTTGAGACATGTGAATATTTCTCCCATGTTTCGTCAGGATTTGATGTGGTTGAAGTTGTTTGCTGCTTCTTTTAATGGCAGACGTTTGCTAGAAAAAGAGGTATATAATTAACCTATTGTTTCTGACACCTCATCCAAGGGTTTCGGCACATAGCTAGGTAGAGACTGGGCTGCTGGAACATGGAATTATACTGGTTTGCAGCCAGATTTTGCGACCAACTTTTTTTTCGACCAACTTTTTTTTCCTTACCAACTTTTTTTGACGGACAGGAAAGAGATGGGTGAAATGGAGAAAGTTAGATAACCTTGCAACTAGACACATAATAAGGCCCATAGTATGGACACTTTCGAAATGGAATTTTTTTCCCCCATCGTCCCTTCATTTGATGAGTGTCAACGAAAAGAATTAAGCCTGTTTTAGAATATATATTAAATATTGTGAAGCTAGGGGGCTTAATAGCTCAATAGCTCAAACCACCCGCTCTACTTTTTTCTCCAGTTTTTAAAACTGGAGGGTTTTGATGATTAACGCAAAAAGACATGCTATACAATCAAACCCCTCTACTCTTAAGCTGTCCTTGTTATGCTTTGATCTAAGTTCACGTTTAAGGTCAGAGCAGGACTAAATCGCAGTTACGTTAATTTGACATAGGACACAAGTATTTGACCCTGAGAAAACGTTCCCCTTGGAAACGCCAGGTAGCTAAACACAATGACTAAATGACTAAATCGCAGTAACTATAACTTGACATCGGACACAAGTATTTGATTCTCAGAAAACGTTTCCTTTGGAAACATGAGGTAGCTATATTAAGTTGACACTAATTGTAAAGTTAAATAGATAAATAGTTAAATAGATCATTAGTTAACTTAATACTTGTTCTAAGTGTGGCCACATTGTCTCACGCCCGAGCATCTAACATAAATATTCAAGAGCTACCGTATTCCCTATCTTGGTAGGCGTAAGACGGCTGGCAAAAGTATTTAAAGGAAAAGCTGTGCTGTGTTTCATAGACAAGAATTTTAAGTCATTGCCATGCTCACAAATGGCTCTAGTTCGAGTTATTGTGCAATGCAGTATGAGCTTGATTGGCCGAACTTTTTATTTGACATTGAATTAATTCCTAGATATATTAATACAAAGAACAATTTGCTGGCTGATACACTCTCGCGAGTGCCTTATCTGCTTAAATCTCCTGAATCCTTTACATGTCTTAAACAGGCTCAACTATGTTGTGTTGACGAATTGTTATGTTCCCTTCCCAGGGATGGACAAATGGAGGAAGAGAGTGAGATATCTCCAGACACTATCTGTGTCTGAGTCTACGTTGAACCAGCGATCAAGGCAGTGGAGAATTTTTTCTGAATTCAGGACAGAAAATAATATTCGTATCTCCATTGATATATTGAGTATGTACGCTGCCTTCCTATCAACGTTAATGAAACATTTATTGGTTATGACGTACCTATGTGGTGCGGCCTTTGGTGCAAAAATTAGGAATATTCCATGGTCATCGATGTCCCACCCTGTACTAAAATCTTTGCTCAGAGGTATGTATAGCTAAGCTGCCAGGATCTGCAGTTTCACCGGCCACACCCATTTTGCCTCATCATCTCAAGAGAATTTTCTCTTTCATGAACCTTGAATTATATGAACATTTGCTGGCCTGGACGATTTACATATAATTTCTATTTCGCACAATGCTTAGGGTAGGCCATGTGATTAAATCTTCAAATTCTGTTAATCCGAGTGACATTGTTTTCCATAAATGGGTTTTTTTTCCTGTTTAGCGAAATCTTCAAAAAACTACTATTACGCCATTTGTCATACCTCTGGCTAGTTCTCCAGCCAAGGAGCTATGCCCAGTATATTACTTACAGAAGATATTCGCCTGGAAATCCTTACCTCCTTCAGCATGTGCTTTTAGCCTTCCTAATGGAGACACCATTATATACTTTGCTATCGGATTTGTGCTTTAGAGCTGGGTTTGATGGTTCCCATTCCATGCATTCTCTCAGGAGAGGTCTGGCGAACTACATGTTATCGAAAAGTGTGGGCTTGTCAGACATAAAGAACAGAGGACAGTGGAAATCGGATTGTGTAGAGAAATATGTTACTCCCTCTATGGACCATGAGTTGAAAATCGATGCATTTATCTCGTCTTCGTGGTAGTTTATTTGGGATTTTGATACTAATAAAGTGCTTGTGCATGCCCAAATGGCACTACTGCCTCAGCTTACTCTTCATATTAAATATATATCATCTCCATACCTCTAGACCGCGTCATTATGATCCATGTCCCCCGCGTATATCTACAGTTGGACATGACAACGCCCATATCGCGGCATGTGGATGTGTTTACCTCCCTCCTATATATATGTTGTCACACTGGGCACGACCAATCAAAAGTGTCTTGCCCCACCCACCTTTACTACGCCTTCCATTCTAGCCACTTTGAACACTGGGAGATGGGGGAGGCAGAAGGGCGGGGGGAAATGGGAGATGGGGTTGGGAGGGAAAACAGGTATCAAAGACAGAGAAGAGGGGGAAGGAAAAGAGGGAGAGGGAGAAGTGTGGGGAGAGAGAGTGACCGTCCGGAGGACGGGTACTTTGCTAGTATTATATAACCATGTTTCAACATGTATAATGTCCAGAAGCATACCGCTGGATTGGGTTGTGTGGGGATCTGACTTTAGGCTAGTTGCTTGTATAAATAAAGAAAAACAGTTGCCGCAAATTCAAGGACGTATGGTAGCGCCGGAGCAGCTTGTCTCGGAACTAAAATGCGGCAATGGCGATCGATTCAAATCATAACACAGGCCTTGAAGGAGGTAAATGGGCTTATATCTTCTTTTATGGACAATATTGTTCCAGTAATCGCTAGCTAATAACGATGCTTACTAATATACGTGTTACGTAAGGTTACGTAACGCCTGGGCCTCCCCATGGGACGCCAGAGCTAGTAGCCGGGCACGGCTGCGCACGCAGATCAGGTACACACCTGACAAGTATGTTGTATCCGAAAATAAAGATCAGTTACCGTTGGGCGATCGTAAGATCAAGACAAGATCCAACTAGTTCCGAGTTATTCTTATTAATTAGCATCCAGGTGATAATTGGGTATCAATTATCACTAAGTAAATATCGATCATCATCTATCATAACATTTGGACTATCAATTAGCATATAGGTGCTAATTGAGTATTAATTAGTGTGCATTGGAATATTCAAGATACATATTTATCGGTACCTCAAATTAAGGATCACACCAAGCAACATCCCCATCTTCATACAGATCCATACTTATCATACGGTAGTACTGACACTGGAGAAAAAGGTGAACGCGCATCTATTTGTGGGGCAGAGCCATCTGTAAGGGACGATCCATGTTCTATTGCGTTAGGTTAGGGTCCCGGTACGACAGGTTTTTTTCTCTTTAACCAGCCGGTGGCGGCTTCTTTCAGAAGCCGTTGTCGTGGCCGGAGCATCTGTTACCTTTACATAACCATATGTATAACCCCCATGTATGGTACCTGTTGTCACTAAATGTTTTAATAAACTTCTCCATGTAATGTAGACTGTGGTCCTCCTTATGTGTCAATGACACATATATATACATGTGCTATATATATATAATTTTAACCACATTTTCTATAGATGAAGGGTACATATCTATGCATTAATTAATTTAGTTAGATATTCTATTATTTAAATACCTACCTTGACACGTGCTTGTCATAGTTAAGTAATTGCCCGCTTGACATCCATCGGAATTGCATTGCGTTGTTGTTCCAATAAGTGTACAAACTTTACAGTATTGTGGACAACCTGAAGCGGAAAAAAGTTAACAATAATTATTCCTTTAGTTTGGTACCCACAGTGCTATCAACTATAAATTTCACTAATAATCATTTATTCACCATGTTGATGTATTTTTACTTGCCTATGCATTCTCCACCTTCCTTGAACACATGAAAGGCCTTGCATTTAGTCGGAAAACATTTGGGTGTGCCACCTTCTAGGTAGCAATGTGCACAGCCCGTTGGACACACTGTAAATTTATGGAAAGTAATAAGGTCAATAGAATTCATGCGGTAGAAACACCCCCCCCCCCCCCACCGTTTACTGGACTTTTGATTTCCGTTGTATTATCTTACTTCTAACATTATTTTTTTCCCAGTTGGTTTTAGTGAAATACTTTTAGAATGACTACCCTTCCTTCCTTACCGGCACATGTTAAGTCATCTTTCATTACATAACCAGACTCGCATGCTCCCATCGAGCACTTCGTTGACGATGTTCCAGTGTCTATGCAATGACGGCAGTTCGACGGACACTCTAAAAGGCAGTACAGTACCATAATTAAATATACATAGTACTTAAAGGGGGGAGTTTTATATATTTTTGTATTACAAAATTGGCTGCACATTTAAATTCATTACCAAAAAAACGCATACATGTCCACCATGTGAATGTATTCTTGTGTCGCCACTCCATTTTTACAAGGTAATAGTTAGCAATATTCTACCAATAACATTCCAATAATACAGTGATTCAGAAAACGGTTTCATCATCATTTCCCAACTCAATACATAACATATAAGCGTTCAAAGTATACCAAAAAAATTACCAGAAATATATACTCAGTCTGTTTGATTATTCACTGTCATCAATGAAAAAGCATATAATATAATAGTCGCTTTATTTTGTCTTCCACACAATCGCCAAGACCTTATGAGGGCTGTTACATTAAATAGGGACAATTAAAAGCGACAATTCCATTTGATGTAGTACATCAATCGATTCAAGGAGATGCGTCCAATACAATTCTTTTAATAATTTACTAAATGTCACTAAATCCTCACAATTTCTATATTCATCAGGAAGATTATTCCATAACGAAACCCCACCCCATTATGAAAAGCATTCTTTTGCATTCTCTCTGACCTTGGTCGAAATGTTTTAAAGATCAACCCCCCTCTCCCCCTTAACATTTTCCCCTTATCCCTAAAATTCACATATACCTCCTTTCTTCTAAAAAGTGTCTTAATCAAAGCGATTTCTCGCCTATGTTGTAGAGATAATATCCTTCCTTTTATTAATAATTCCTTCATTGAATAATTCCTACCAAATGCCAAACGAAGGGCTCTAAAGCAAACTTTTTTTCTGTGCCCCAATATCACTATTCATAATTATTGGTCCAGCATAATCTAGTAGTGATAATACAGTGGTTTTATATAATAACCAACACAAATCTCCATTCAGGTAGTTTCTTCTTTTTATTATACCTGATAGGGCCCAACTGGCTCTCGCTATCATATTACCTGTTTGTATATTCATACTTAAACATTCATCAATAGAAACTCACAAGTATTAGAATACCGAGACTCTCTCCAATAAGTCGTCTTCACTTTTCAAGGTAACATTTACATTTGCATGACTGTTACTAAAGATTTGGAATTTTGTTTTTTTTCTTTTTTAATACCAAACCATTTCGCATACACCACTTGTTTTAGTATTAAAAGCTTTTTAATGTCGAAATAAATTGTGAAAAGACATTTATTTCCAGCATCAAGATACCACCTTTGGTACCGTGACAAGCACGGGCTCCATGCTCGGAGAAAGAACTCATTCTCCTCAAGTCGAACACTTGTGAGGATATTCACACGATTTGTTGGGACAGCCCCCAATATTGTTAAATTTAAAGCACGCACGATCCTTCCTAGATTTACCAGCAGCACATTTGGAATTAGTTGCCTTGCGTGAATTTTCATAACTATAACAGCGAAGCACTTTTTCCTGACGCACCTCCTTGAATGCTGACAAGCCCACTTTGTTTGCCCTGCTACGCATGGCCTGGCATCAGGCTTTTCACACATCATTATACAGTGACCCACCACTCCCCTTATCTCATCCAGGGGTCTAGAATCAACGACTAACTTGTCTACCAATTTTAGATTAAGTAATAGCAAGTTCTCAATGGTATCAATAGCATCACCTTTATCCAGGTCCTTGTGTTAATCGAAGGGGCGGTTCCTCGACCTAGTTCTAGATCTGCAGCGCGTACGTCCACGGCTATGCGAGTCCACGCCCACATTGTAGATCGAGCCATCAACACTAGCATCACGCTGGTTAAATGTGATTACACCAGAATCAGAACCAACCATGGAGGTAGAAGGGACAGCAGGAACATCAAGTGTTTTCTTCTCCAATGCTGCAACGACTGTTTTCATCATAGCCTCGAGAGACCCCATACGATCGGTCAAACTCGCTTGACTTTCCTCCTCCGGCTTGTACGTACAATTCTTGCCCATCGGACCCGTATGGGACACTTGACATTTACTGCAAACTTTCGGTTTCATCATCGTGAAGATCAATTTCTTCAAAGACAGCTCAAAATCCGAAAAAGATTTTAATACACAACCGCTCAGTGCGGTGAATCGAGCGAGAGTGAATGAAGCGATTGTTTGTTTATGTTCCATCGACCTTACGTCACAATGGAGAAGTCATTCATGTGATTGGCCCACGTGACGAGGAGTGGGCGTGGCTATTTGGCATCGACGTGTCGATTGATTATATTTTCCAAATTCTCATGTATGGCCCCTAAGGTCGATCTATTTTGTCTGAGAACAAACTGGCAAGTAGTAAAGAACTCATTCTCCTCAAGGAAATCATATAATCGCTTGTATATAAGTCTCTCAATTAGTTTACTCATAGTTGTTACAATTGTGATAGCTCTAACATCATCAATTTCCTTTGAATTTCCTTGCTTTGGTATTAATTTAATTGCAGACAATTTCTATTCATCTGGAAGTCTTCTACACACTATACATGTGTTCAATAAAGATGTAAAATAAACTACATTCTGCCTAAGCGCCGCTCAAAGCATTCTGTTGTCTATATATATACCAAACCTGAATTCTTGTTTTTTAAATGCACAATCTTGCAATTTTATCGCACTCATTTCTTACCTCTTGGTCTATATAGACCTGTGTCTTATATACTATTCTAACCCTTCTTTTCTTAAAGGTTGATGCAACACACTCTTTCATGTCTTTGGTCAAACGATTCCACTTCCCATTTACATCAAAATTCCGACTCACCACTTCATAATTATATATTTACTCTAGATTTAAGTTGATCAGTAAATGATGACATACCTTCCCTCTGACAGATTTTTACCCATTTATATTCCCTGTCATTTATGCTCACTCTCGTTTTCATATTTATCCTACAAGTCACCGGGTAATGGTCAGAAATATGTATACTAAGTACCCTTGAATCATGCACTGACATATTACTATATATGACATCCAGCATTGTTGCAGAATTATCCGTGACTCGTGTATATTCATCGACATGAAGAGACAAATTACATTCCGTCAAAATTGTTTCCACTTCACAGACTGGTGGTTAGAACAGCTTACATCTATATTAATATCCCCTATCAACGATTTTCTTACTACGTTTTCTAAGTGTATTCAACACTCAATTTACATAGTCAAGACATTTTTCAATTGATCCCGAATGTCGACCATAAATGTTCACAAGTACAAAGCTCTCCCATTTACCAATCTTAATCACTAGCACTTGCAATTCTATATCATAGTTACATATGGACATTTATTACCAGCATATTCTGCACACATTAGAGTTATACAAAATAATTGAAATAGCAACACAATTATACAATCTCTGCGTCATGCAGGCTAAACTTGGTTACTCACTCTGACCCATATCTTGTCCCAATCAGCTGACATGATTACTTTAGACAAATGAATAATAATAATCATCTTGTGTACACACATTAGCTTAATCTTTTCCCTAACTTCCATCAGCACAAGAATCCAGTTGGTTTCTCATGCAATGCACATCTTGTTTGATATAGTCTACTTCATGCTTTATTATTCTCAAGGTCCCTTCTTCTTGTTATTTTACTGTCCATGTATAATATCAAATCTTTTACAAATTTTGAGTTAGACTTAGAGCAGGCGATCATACCTTGGTGGTCACATTTTCCGTCTTTGATTTTCTGTTCAATTGCTTCTTGAAACTTTGTCTGTTTCTTCAGAAGCGATTCCATTTGAGACTGTAAGGTCTCCATTTCTTGTGTGTGGTCTTGATTTGATGTACTAGATACTTCATCAATTTCTCCTACCGAATTCTGTCCTGAGGCTTGGGCATGTTTTCTCTTCCTTCTACGATTTCGCCGACTGCCTGTCATTTTCTGACGTATTTGTTTACCTTAGCAACTGGTGGGTATACAAGCTTGATACACCTACTATCACTCAATATAATAAAGGTGTCCAATATATCGGTTTATGTCCCCAGAAACCAATATGAATAAAACTTCCAAGTTCTAGTATCCTTCATAGAGCTGTTAGGATAGATCTTAGCTCCTATTGAGAACATACATTCCGATAGTTCTCAGATTCGGCTAGCATAGACCTGCAAGGACCGATCACGCTCGCAATTGCCATATTTGATAGACTAATTCGAGGATTAATAGTTAGTCGACTATTTAAATTGCCGACGTGATATTGATTTAAACGGACGTGGTTTATTCATCCTGTATCTTTTCTCGGAATATACAAGGCTAAGATGGCAAGATAAAACAAGGAAGGAAAGGCTTACTGAGACATGCATTCACCGTTCCTGTCGCCGAGAGGGTGTTGAGCACATAGCCCTTTTCACAGCTGTTGCATGTTCCCGCAATGGAGCACCCGAGGCAATGGGGGTCTGTCGAACAGGCTACAGAAAAGAAATGGTATCACCAGTCAATGCACTTGTATGTAAATATTCTTATGTATATCTCAAGTCCCCTTGTTTTAATATGTATAGCAGGGGTCGGGGATGGAGATTAGTGTTTGGTATCATATCATATTAGACCATTTCAACTGGTGAACAACTGTTTGTTTCAATTAAACTTTTTTTTACGACCCACTTTAGATGACTAGCTGCAGATTATAAATTTTGTAATGCCGATCATCGATACTCAATTACTAGGCCTATGTTTAAGACCTTGTACAGATGAATTGGTAAACCCAAAGGGCGCAAAATAACTTCTTGCGGCTAGCTCTTCAATGTGAACCGAGAACAAATGATATTATATGCACATAGAAATAAATACTAGCGTTATGACCATTGCCAATAGAAACAAATTTAATGTAATAAATAGCAGCTTTTATGAAATTGTTAATAAACCAGAAGCTTGTAGGCACAATACTGGCATGCGGCGAGCTGACGCTCCTATATTCGAAATTATTATCCCGAGAAGTACTGAATGCAAAGAATCGTTATGTCACAATAAACTGGAGTAATCTTAACGTTGAACTCAGATCGATTGAGCTTTTTGATAAATTTAAGTGGAGAGTAAAATCTACATGACTCCCTTAAAGTAGGCTACGACTGCCTGTCTGTAAGCTATAGACTCACTGTTTATACGTATATATATTGTGATTACTTGTGTATTATTGTGATTTGTAAATACTACATTATGCAAAATCAATCTCCTTTCGACTCAGGGCCTAGAGGATCGCCATCGTCATGGTGATCTGGGAAGCTATTTTGTTATTGTGATGCAATTGAAATGGATCGAAACCTGAATAAATAATATAAAAACCAAAACTGTTTTGTCTTAACATATACCAGTCGACTTATTTGCCTAGAAAATATATAGGAAAAACGTTTACTGATTTCAGAATTGTATTTTTCATATTTGAACTCCAATTCAATTTGGGATTTATTTGTAAACTTGGCCAACATAATGTCAGCGCATTCTCCTTAGTTATGAAAATACACATACAAATCCAATAGTACAAATGAACTCAAACGCCCAAGACTCTTTATAGCAGATATCAATTCTTCACTTTCCGGGGAAAAGACTACACGTTTTCCCCTTCCTTCGATGGATTGGAATAAAAACTCCTATCCACCATTGAGTTCATAGGCTATTCCTACCAGCTGGAAATATGACACGTAGGCAGGAGATTTTCTTTGCAATAAGACAATTACTTTCCTTAGCATATATACAGCAGGGGCCAGGTTATGAGTTTTTTTTATATATCTAACCATGTTTTAATGCTGTTTTTAGGGCTGCACCTCCTTTATATATATATATATATATATATATATATATATATATATATGTACATACCCTGATCTTCCTTCTCTCCCCCCCCCCTCTCCTCCTCCTCCTTCTCCTATCCCTCCTCCTCACATAAATCACATATACTTGTGAATCCCAGCATGGAGCTTGGGTGCCTATAGATAACAAGTATCAGTGACTGTTACAGGTAAAGCCTGGGTTCCACTGCCCCGCACTTCTCCCGCTACACCTCCCGTTTCTTTGGTCCCACTACCTTTAGCAGCGGGAGCAAGTAGCAGCTTCCAACATTTGATTTGAAACGGCTACTTCCCGTTACTTCTAAAGTAGCAGGACCAAAGAAACAGGAGTAGTAGCAGGAGAAGTAGCGTGGCAGTGGAACCCAGGTTTAACAGTCTTTCTACTGTTAATTGTCACAGTGGTTTACTGTTAACAGTTGTGTTTTCAGAATTTAGTTTTAACTTTATCAAGACAGGTCTGTTTTACTATTATAAAACCCTCATGCTTACAATTTTCACACATCAAAATTTTGCACAGTTCTATTCCCATCATAATCATTGCACACACTACCATTAATCTCTCTGTTCCTTGCTTCAGTCTCGAGCACTCTGTATCTAGATCACATTGCTTCTGAATATGTCTCTGTTGCACAACAGTGACCAATACAGCATCTTAAAAGAGTTCCATTTGAGGTATGCATGGTAATACATGTACTATAGGTTACAGAGAGAAGTTCAGAGAGAAAGATGGCGGGAGAGATGAGGATGTGGGTCCCACTGTCCCACTAGCAAATCCTACAACGCATTCAAATAAATGTATGCGTTATTACAAGACTAATCATTTCTACTTACAAACACAGTTTTGACTGGCCCCATCATAGGCATATTTGCTTGAGCAGTATCCCGGGTTGCATGTTGTGGCACTGTTGCATTGATCACAATTCTGAGGGCAAGCTAGAGAGAAAGATTTTCTATCAAACAAACGTGAAAACACATAATGTTTATAAGAGGCCGTCACAGTCTTGGTAATATATGATTTATTTGCATTTATTTGCAACTCACCACTGCATCAGTTTATCCTCTCTAGAATGGAAGTAAGATTGATATGCGATAAACGTCGGGAAATCTGCATATTATGTTAACTATATTATACCGGTATTATAATCTTTCAACTTACATTTACAGGTTTGACTTGCGCCATCGTAAAAAAACTTTGTTTGACATCCTCCTACAGCATTACATGTCCCATGAGTTGCACACGAGCTACAGTGGTCACTGCATTCTAAAAGCCATCATAATGTACATGTCGATGGTATACAGCAAAAATGTTAAATGTCAATGTGGTATAAGACAATTAGAACAGCTATATATAGGAAGATAATCGTCTACTTACTGAGGCAAAGACCACCAGAAGTGGGTGCACCGTATCCAGATTGGCATGTCAAGCATGATGTCTTCGCTTGTGAAGGATCGTACGTGCAAAGCTCACAATACTCGGGACAAGCTGATAAAGTATGTAAAGAAAGTATTTCTCTTTATATTATATTATTTACAGCTGAGGTAAACTGTGAGTTGCATGTAGGAAATTGAGTGAGTGAGTGGGTGAGATTGGTTGCTTTACGCCCTTATCAACACATTTAAGATGGTTATATCAAGGGCGGGAGAGCTGAGAGGGAGGCAGTTTATGATCATACCCAGGAAATAGAGATAGAGAAGAAGGGAGAAAGAGACAGAGAAAAGAGACAGAAAGGCACTTTAAGGACTTACCCAGGACCAGTGTAGGAAATTGATTATATTTTACCATTGAATATACCTGGTGTCATTGTAGTGGTACAATAGCCAAATCAAATCAATACAGGTAATTGATTACATGTGAGGTAATTAATAATTATTTTTAGATTATGATACACGGCCCCCGACTCGCATTGTGGTAAGAAGGGGTGTGTGTGGGGTGGGGGTCGAAAAGGCAGAGGAGGGATGAGGAAGGAGAGGAGGCGAAGCTAGGCGAGAGAAGAAGTGAGGATGAGAAGAGGGGAGCGAAGCTGTGGTGAAGCCTCGTGTTATGATAGGCAGGGGGCAGCAGGAGATAGCGACCAACATGAAGATTATATATTAATTAATTAATTAATTATATATTAGTCAGGGAGCACAAGGCCCAAAATGGGGGTGTTGCTAAACATTTTGGTTAGAGCTTGACAACACATACCACCATATAGCATTCATACTGGCCTATAAGAAAACCATTGTTGGCATTCTGGCATTTTGTTTATTCAATGGTTTCCATGGCAACAGAAGCCAAAAATTGAAATTCTGAGGTAAAATTACTTAAATGAACCTCAGTCAGAGATGAGTCGTGTGAATACTTTGATATTTTGGGAAAATATTGACATCCAAATTGCACATTCAGATTATTATGACATTTGACCTTTGATCAAGGTCAAGGTCACATTTATCAAGGTCAAACCCAGAAGAAGCCCACAAAATGCCATTTCCCCTTAAACATATTCACCCCTCAGTAGGTAATTTATTGATCTATCTTGATAATTTCATTCTAGGAAATTGCCAAAGCATCATTACTAAGAGATTTGCTGACTTAAAGTTGCTAAGGTACAATACTGTTACCATAGCAACTAGAAAACTACGAAAAAAATGCATAGCTCTTGTTGCCATCCGTGATGCCAGTAATATGAGTTGGCCAAATATGGATGTCCTTCCAAGAAAATATTTTTGGGGAGAATGACCATTATCAGTGGGAATATGTTGAATATGAAGTATATTTCCAATTTCACTCCTAACATTCTAATTAAATATCTTTTTTTGTTGTTGCCATGGCAACGGTTCTGGAAATCAGGGAAGAAATAATGGGATAACAAAAAGCTGAATAATTCAAAAGATATTTTACTTAGAATTCTGGAATTTTGCTCATTTATAGAATACTTAATGGGACAACAAATATATTCTAGCAATTGACCTTTGATGAAAGGTCAAGGCCATTTTTCCAAGGTCAAACTAGGAAGAAATGGCATACTTTGTGTTGCCATAAAGAGGGCAAAAATAGGGGTATGCCAGTTATGGATGCTCGTCCTCAGAAATATTTTTTATTGAGAGCCACTATTTACAGAGGATAAATGTTGAATATGAAGTATATTTTCATTTTTATTCCTAATATCCTTATTAGATATCAAATTTTGGCTGTTGCCATGGCAACCGTTCTGGAAAATAGGGAAGAATTAATGGGATAACAAAAATTGTATAATTCAAAGGATATTTTACGTAGAATTCTGGAATTTTGCACATTTATAGAATACTTAATGGGACAACAAATATATTTATCAATTGACCTTTGATGAAAGGTCAAGGCCATTTTTCCAAGGTCAAACTAGGAAGAAATGGCATACTTTGTGTCACCATAAAGAGGGCAAAAATAGGGGTATGCCAGTTATGGATGCTCGTCCTCAGAAATATTTTTTATTGAGAGCCACTATTTACAGAGGATAAATGTTGAATATGAGGTATTCTTTCATTTTTATTCCTAATATCTTTATTAGATGTCAATTTTTGGCTGTTGCCATGGCAACCGTTCTGGAAAATAGGGAAGAATTAATGGGGTAACAAAAATTGTATAATTCAAAGGATATTTTACTTAGAATTCTGGAAATTTGCACATTTATAGAATATTTGATGGGACAACAAATATATTGATGCAATTGACCTGGATGAAAGGTCAAGGTCATTATTCCAAGGTCAATGTCATATTTGTACTCAATATAAATGATGGGCCATCTAAGATGCTGTGTCCACTGAGAAGACATTGGACTAAACTCAGTTGCTGACACCCCCAATTCATGACTCAGTGCTAAAACTCAACAGATGCTTGACAGCTTGCTGGGTTCATTAGTGTGACTTATCTAGCTGTGAGGCTGCCAGTGTGGTGCATCCTCAGTGGACACAGAATCTAAGGGTCCATTTCAGACCTGAAATGGGTGAGGTGTCTGTGCGAGAGTCTTCTGTAACACAGGCTTTTTAAAGAATACACATTCATCAATTGATAATGTGCAAGAAGTAAAAGGAGGAGGCCTCACACCATCACACATCCTCCCCAGTCCCTGCCATGTCCCTGGGCCTGATTAACATTGAATCGAAGAATCATAATATGGGATTAGAAGAATTAATACAGTTAAAGGAAGAGAATCAGAGAACAGAAATCTGAGAAAAAAATAAACATCTGGAAATGAGGGGTTGATTTTTACTTGTGGGAACGATTGGTGATTTTTACAGAAGAACTGTGTCTGAGTGGCTTTGAAAATCAAAACAAACTTCTGACTGACTAGGTAAAGTAAGTCTAGAGGATCTTTTGTTCATGGCTCATCTATATTGATATAGTTTAGCAAAATAACATTTTTTAATGTCATTATACAGTAGACCTTTTCATTTTTAAGCTTTATTTTGATTATTTCAAGAGAAATTAGGGTGAACGATTGACGATTACATCCTCCAAATTGGTGTCACATTAATACACAATTTGACTTCCAGTGATCCTGCCAGACCTACTTGTTGCACCTGGGAATGCATAATTCTCATGTTATTGGGAAAGGTCAGACAAGCAAAATGAGCCTATGGCCAGCACTCTTCCAAGGGAGGACCATGTAAATCATCCCTGCTCACAATGGGATTCAATGGGTTCCCAAGTTCTGTGAACTAGTGCCACACTTTGCCACTTTTACTACCCTTCTTGGTTGTATTTGTAAATATTTATAAAAATATGCACCAACTAGATCTCCTCCAGCTGCAGTGAGGTCAGGCTGTATTCCAGCATTGTATCTGACACTACTAGTTGGTTGTGTCGCTTGGGCCAACAGGCGTACCTGCCTGTGGGTGGTTACCTTTGGGTGCTGGGCATTCTGCTTAGCCAATTGATCTACTATTTCTTCAAACTCTAACAATTTTGGTTTTGGCATAGCATTATATCCAAATTATATCACCAATTCTGCTGAACCCAGTTAGCTAGATAGCATGCAAATTCAACACCAGTGGCGCTGTAGGCTGAAATATCTCCCAGTAGGCTGAGACAGAAGCTTCCACCGCCACTCTGTTAAGGTGTTCGTGCCGGTTGCCACCCGTGACGACACCAGCAAAAAATGTATAGATGATCATGGGATTAAAAAATATGAAAAGAGTATATTCTCAGCTATCCGTAGGTATATAATTTACCTATTTGAAAGAGTAGAGGCTGAGCAATGACTGTATGGGTATAACCATGTTTAGGCCTACTCTGTTTCTGAGGTTGCGGGAGCCATAACTGGAAGCTCCCGCCTTAGCTTTATCTCCGCCTCCAGGTGGCGTGGTGGTCGGATAGCTTATTTTCATGCTATCAAGGGTAGGGAGAATTGCAAACCCTCAACCAGTGATGAGGCTTCTACCATGAACACTAATTGGTTATATGCCTAATTAATGAACAAGATCTTTTGTGCAATTAGATCCAAGCAAGGATCCATCAGTACCTTCAATTCAACAATTGTATTCCTTGCATGAGTCAGCCCTAACATTTGCCTGGATTCAGTGCCTTGGTTTAGTCAATCAATCTTGTTTAATGTTTCAATCAGGTTCTTTGGTATCATAGGGTTGGCAGGTTCAGTTGGCATTATCCTTCCTCATATTTGAGAAGTGATTAAGAATGTGAGTAAGAATGTGGTTGAGGGATTGGTTTGGTGGCTCTGCACTATATATTCTTGAGCATATTGCTTAGATATCTATAAGGTGGAGACCAGACACTGGATTTGTATTCAAGCAAGCCTGTCATACACTTGCAACACATGGTTGGGTTCATGAGGTCCATGTACTCCCTAGGACTAAAATCTGCTTAGCTTTCTAAGCACAGGTTGCAAAAGTTGAGCTCCACTGTGACCCCCAAGTATTTGCTGTCTCTGGCTCTTGATGTTCACCCTTCTCATACCCCATGGTGTGGCTGTGCTATGGATTGTTGTGACCTAGGTGTAGTAACTTGCACTTGTCAGGATGAAAGCACATCTGCATCTTGTATCATTTTTGGATGTTGTTGAGGTCCTGTTGTATGTTTGTTGTGTAGTCTATATAAGAGTACAACATACAGTCCTAGTCTGCAGGATGTTTAAATGTCTTGCTGAGCGAAAGACCTCTTCACAGCTTGAAAGCTACCATGTAAGTTGTGTCACACCAACTTGACTGGCTTCTATTGCAATTGGTTCTCTCCAAGGTAACACTCGTTGTATACATTGATGTATTCACTGATCTAAGTGAATTGTTTTTTTATTATCACTAAATGAAAAAGTAGGGGGCAGGAACCATTCATACCCTTGTGCTCGGTCAAGCTGCTCCATCGCACAGTTGTATGGATTGACCTTGGGGGTCAATTGTACATTGGGGTCAGTGTACATTGAGGTTAGCATAAAACTGTAGGCTACAGGTAATGTAAATCATTTATGAAGGATTCCATCTGATTTGCCCATATCTTACATTTCAGCAATATGATCTGTGTATATATTGGAAAAATATTTTTTCCTGCGGTGTCTTTGATTACCAGCATTATGTTTTTTAGCCTTGGTCAATTGATGTTTTATGCAGAGAAGACCAATGTGTTACTTTCCAAGACTCAGGAATGACATTAAGTGAAAAATAACCAGATGAGCTGAGCAGGCTAAGGGCAAAAGAAGTTGCTCTGTTATTCACTACTGCGTCTATGACTGTGAAATTAATGTGTGACACATATGAAGCACTATCTCACCAGTTGAAATAAGGTGCTCAGCCACATTAGCCCATCCAAAAACTAAATCTACATAGTCCATCTTGGAATAGTCCTTCTTCTTGGTGTCAGATTTAAACACATAGAAATCTGGTCTGAATGCTTTACCTTTCTCATCTTTAGGCAGTGTTAATTTGGTCAGACCATCAGACCCAGCTCCAGTAAGGTAGTCTGTTGTTACAAAGTTTTGGCCTTTTGTAGGTTCGGGAATAGTATTTAAAGGGTAAGTCCCTGAAAGGGCAAGGAACACCTGAAGGGATTACCTGGGTGCATTCCCTTCAGGTAATTGGCCAGGTGGGTTGTGACCAATCAGGCTGCGGTATTAATCATTCTCTCGCGAGCTGTTGGACAGGTAGGAGCTATTACACATGAATTTAAAATTACCGATGTGACACAATGAGCATGGCAAGTACATACTGGCCTTACATTTTAGGAGCAAAAAATATGATAGGTATGTGATGCGGGACAAAGCAAGCAGGTTTATATGTTTATTTTAAGCAGTAAGAGCAAATTTGCAAATGTAAGGAGGCCATTCCTAAAGAAAGGGGATATGGCATTGAGCTTTGGTTTTGCCTAGTGGCTTTCAACCAACACAGGACACATTTTTGTCCAGGCAAGCTGATAGGTCATCAACCTTCCTTAATGTTAGTTGAACCAAATTCCCCACAGGTATGGAACTGGTCTTCAGAGGATTTTAGAGCAGATTCTAACTCCTTCATGTAATCATCCATGCTCATTCCATGATACCGAGTCATTGCTTTGAACTACAAAATAGAGGATCATGTTTGGATTGGCAGGCCAAACAGTTCTTAGCCATATGAATTTAAATCAGAAAATCAAAAACACAACTGCTCATTGTGTTGAGCAAAGCATGAATGGTGGACAATGATCAAAACAGTCATCACTCAAGTACATAAATGACATTTTATTTTGCACGGCTGTGATGATTTGAGTGGGTGATTTATGCTGTATAGGACAGATAAGGAGTGGCAAAGTTTAGAGGAAGGTGTCCATGATTTTTGGTCCCATAGGGGAACAACTTTTTAACCAGTTGATCCATTTGTTTTTGAACTCTAAGCATCTTGCAAGAAGAGTCATCCACATGGAACCTTATGAACTCTACACAGCAGATTCTTTGTCAGTGATGAATCTGTGTTGCTCCCATTCTTTGAGATGGGAATCAGGGTATTTACAGGTGGCACTACAATCAGTGGTGAGCGCTGAGGTGAGTCCCATTGCCACTAATGCAAAAATTCCCTGTTTTCAACCTCTTTGAAACATAATGGGTCACATCAGTCGCTAGTTCCATTTTGCCGACAATTGTGTATAATTTAAGAAATAAAAAAGTTGGAGATTTTAAGCTTGGTTGCTATGGTTATCAAGGGTCAGTGTCCCCCATGGCCCGGCCCACTGCCCGGCAGTTGGGTGAACTTAAGAAAGGGTGAAATCTCAGCATTACTGTAGATTTTAGGCAATAAATGTTGTGGAAATGTTGCTCATGTTCATGATGAATATATTTTATGATATGGACTTGATATGGATATTATATATGATTTAAATGTTCAAAATCAGTTTGTTCCTAGATTTGTGGATGCACTGTCATGTGACCAGATAAGTGGAGGCCGTCGCAAAGAATGTTTGAAGAGTATTTTGTTTTGACATGTACTATTGTAACTTCCAATAATAGCCAGGGGCGGCTATTTAGTCAAACCCCCTCTCACCACGGCATTTATTAGAGCCCCCAGCATTTATTAGAGCCCCCGGTGTCTACTAACAAGTGGCCTGAACTCATATCCAGGATATCCTGTTTTATTACAGACATATAAGATTGACTTCCAAGCATTTTACATTGAGCATATTAATAATCCTCCAGCTCCAACTCCAATTGTGTACATTGGTCATTAGGCTAATACAAAAACAGTTCGGTCAGTACATTAGACTTTTTAAACTCATTTATATGATTCACATTTACCTCCCCTGATGTTCAACGGGTTTATTTGTTGGGCCGAGATGCCCCCCTCCTCCGAGTGGTCCGACCAGTTGCCGCTACCTCAACCACCACTACACCGCTCACTCTCACTCACACCACCATACTGGACACATGCAAAAATTTTTGTTCACTTCGTTATATAGATAAATGGAGATTTTGCAGGTTGGCTGTAAGATAAAACATGCTGGGCCCTGGGGGGCCAGGTGTGAGTTTGTTGTGGCTGTGAAGGCTAAGTCTGTGCAACTTGGAGGGCCTGAGGAGGATATCGGGAAACATTTGGATTTCTCCAACATTGAACTCCAACTGATTAACATTGATGACGACTTACCTCCTGACGATGATGAACCTCCTATTACCAAGGAGTCAGTGGACGCTCTCTTACTTGCTAATGCTGCTAGCAATGCCCAGATTGCTCTGGTTGCAAAGTTTGATTTATTGTTCGGTCAAGCTAGTGGTGGGGGTGGTGGTGCTAGGCCTAATACAACTGGGCCTCCTCCATTCACTGTCACTGTCACTGTCAGTCAGGCCGCACCACATGTGTATCAGCTGCCTATCAATGCCCCTACAGTCACCGCTTTGACCACTGGTGTCACCACTTCGACCACTGGTGTCACTCCTACTACCACTGTCATTTATATAAATATATATATGCTTACTTAACCTAACTGCTATTCATAATGAATATTCAGAATAACTTTCTTATTCTTTCCCTAAATAGAGTACACTTCTAAGGAAAGTTAGAATTAAATAAACTGAAAACAATACAGTTGTTGGTCAGAATTATCAGATGTTTTACACCACAGTTGACACATGTCTCTATCACATCAATCTATATCAAAGTTCCCAGACCACTGTTCAATGGAAATGCACCAAGAGAACCCTGTCATCACAGGGAGTCAAATGACCATTCCCACCCCCAACCATCCCCACCCGGCAACTATTAGAATCCCGGTTACTATTAACAAATATCACTGACACCCCGGCGGTAATTAGATCCTGGGCCATTATCGGAAACCTGGCTATTATTGGAGGTTATACAGTATAGTGATGTAGCAAACATCCCTTTCTAGTCTTTTGCATTATGATAGATGCTCTTGACTTTAGAAAACCAAGACTTAACTGTGAGCCCATATCTCAATGTTAATGTCCTCAATTGATTCTTTACATAGAGTGCCAATATGAACATGACATTGACCTTGGAATAATGACCTTGATCAATTGTATCAATGCATTTGTTGTCCCATCAAATATTTTATAAATGTGCAAAATTCAAGAATTCTAAGTAAAATATCCTTTGAATTATACAATTTTTGTTATCCCATTAATTCTTCCCTATTTTCCAGAACGGTTGCCATGGAAACACCCAAAATTTGACATCTAATAAGGATATTAGGAATGAAAGTAAAAGTATACTTCATATTCAACATTTATCCTCTGTAAATAGTTGCTCTCAATAAAAAATATTTCTGAGGACGAGCATCTATAACTGGCATACCCCTATTTTTGCCCTCTTTATGGCAACACAAAGTATGCCATTTCTTCCTAGTTTGACCTTGGAAAAATGACCTTGACCTTTCATCAAAGGTCAATTGCTAGAATATATTCATTGTCCCATTAAGTATTCTATAAATGTGCAAAATTCCAGAATTCTAAGTAAAATATCCTTTGAATTATACAATTTTTTGTTATCCCATTAATTCTTCCCTATTTTCCAGAAATGTTGCCATGGCAACAGCCAAAATTTGATATCTAATAAGGATATAAGGAATAAAAATGAAAATATACTTCATATTCAACATTTATCCTCTGTAAATAGTGGCTCTCAATAAAAAATATTTCTGAGGACGAGCATCCATAACTGGCATACCCCTATTTTTGCCCTCTTTATGGCAACACAAAGTATGCCATTTCTTCCTAGTTTGACCTTGGAAAAATGGCCTTGACCTTTCATCAAAGGTCAATTGCTAGAATATATTTGTTGTCCCATTAAGTATTCTATAAGTGAGCAAAATTCCAGAATTCTAAGTAAAATATGCTTTGAACTATTCAACCTTTTGTTATCCCATTATTTCTTCCCTGATTTCCAGAACCGTTGCCATGGCAACAAAAAAAAAAGATATTTAATTAGAATGTTAGGAATGAAATTGGAAATATACTTCATATTCAACATATACCTACTGATGATGGTCATTCTCCCCAAAAATATTTTCTTGGAAGGGCATCCGTATTTGGCTAACTCATATTACTGGCATCCTGGATGGCAACAGGAGCTATGCATTTTTTTCATAGTTTTCTAGTTGCTATGGTAACAGTATTGTACCTTAGCAACTTTAAGTCAGCAAATCTCTTACTAATGATGCTTTGGCAATTTCCTATAATCAAATTATCAAGATAGATCAATAAATTACCTACTGAGGGGTGAATATGTTTGAGGAGAAATGGCATTTTGTGGGCTTCTTCTGGGTTTGACCTTGATAAATGTGACCTTGACCTTGATCAAAGGTCAAATGTCATAATAATTTGAATGCGCAATTTGGATGTCAATATTTTCCCAAAATATCAAAGTATTCACACGACTCATCTCTGACTGAGGTTTATTTAAGTAATTTTACCTCAGAATTTCTATTTTTGGCTTCTGTTGCCATGGAAACCATTGAATAAACAAAATGCCAGAATGCCAACAATGGTTTTCTTATAGGCCAGTATGAATGCTATATGGTGGTATGTGTTGTCAAGCTCTAACCAAAATGTTTAGCAACACCCCCATTTTGGGCCTTGTGCTCCCTGACTATATAATAATAATGATTTTACGGACTAGAGACACAATTAATTGTGAAGTGTTACCACAACTTGAATCAGGGTGTTGTTTCATAATGAAGGAGACATGGACAGATTTATTTGGAAGATTTGTGAATGGTGTTCAAATGTTACAAATAATGTCCCTGGCATTTTATAATGTGAGACATTCGCACATTCACATGACCATATTCGCAGCACTTTGCAGCATATTTGCAGCACTTTGCAGCATAACAGTGTGCATCCAACCATCACCGGGTGAGGGTGGACAATGGGACTGACTGTCTTATTACGTAATACCTGTAATAGCAGACAGGGAGGCGACATGGGCTGCAAATATCCTCTAAGTTGCTTGTGAATGTGCAAATGTCTCAACTTTGATTATGGAACGGAATTTGTTCTAAATGGGATGTTTTTCTACTTAATTCCTATGTCCCTGATTTTGAAACAGGGCCCTGGGCCTGGGTACTGTTTCATAATGAATGAGACATAGCAAGATTTATTTTGAAAATTTGCGAATTGTGTTCAAATGTTACAAAGAATGTCCTGGCCTGGCGTTTCATAATGTAGGACATTCGCGGGAACATTCGCAGGAACATTCGCAGGAACATTCACAGGAACATTCGCAGGAACATTCACAGGAACATTCGGTGGAGGGACTGGCCGTCTGGCCGTGCGTGTTGTCTTATTACGTAATAACCATAAACACAGACAGAGAGGCGCCATGGGCTGAGAGGGATCGAGAGTTTACATTGCCAGGATTTGCTGCGAATGTACTTAAAGTTGCTACAAATGTTCTCAAAGTTGCTACAAATGTTCTCAATGTCTCCGCGAATCTTAGCAACTCTGATAAGGTTCTCAACTTTGATTATGAAACGGAATTTGTCCCAAATGGGATGTTTTTCCTATGTCCTAATTCCTATGTCCCCGATTTCGAAACAGGCCCCAGGATGGGAGACATTATTTTAAGAATGTCTTAAATGAGACGGTACTTACGAAGACACTTGTTGAGAAAATGTACGTAGCCAGAGCGACATTCTGTGGTGCTACATTGCACTTCGCCTCCTATTATCGAACATTGTTTGCAGTTTGGAGGGCAGGCTATGGAGAAAATCCTCAGACATCTCAGAATACATCATGATCATGCAGTATATTCAAATGAATTCTCCCTGTTATTGAAAGTTCTATGCCTAATATGCCTTTCCTGACTTCTTTTCTCATCTTACATATCAAGTCTTTTGTCTCTATTTCGGTTTTAAGAAGTATAGTTATATGAATTTATATGAATGAACAATTTTTAATAACAAATCATTATATCGAGAGGGGTCTCATTTTACCACCATATCCAATGAACTGTTCCTGAGTAAAGACGAACAAGTCTACAGGAACTCTACTTACCAGACCAAACGATTATCTTAATAAAGGCTCTTTGTTGTTTAATGAACAATTAAATGACGAATCTAGGAGATTTGACAAAGACATGCACCTAGACACGTTGTACCAGGCACGCTGACATAACTAGAACGACACGTTCCAGTTGTCCCACAGACAGGTCCGTTACTGTAGATACATCCGACGGGACAAGCAGACGGGCAATCTGATAAACATAAAAGCAAGTTTGCTATGGAAAAGGCCTGGGAATAATGGTGTACACTCGGGGCCTGGAACCAGATTAAAATTAAATAAAAACGTACAAGTTCACTTTCGCATTACACCAAATTTTAATGGTACTGATATAAATAAAACGCTGGTTATGTATGTTTACATTTCATGCTTGTACCTATATCTCAGTGTAAAATAAATTTACTCTGAGCCAAACTTCACTGCCAATATTTCGCCAATCTTCATTAAATTCGATAAATTATTGGAAAATTAGATTTTGATACCATTAATGAATAATTGTCTATTAAACATTTATCTTGGTTGTCTTCGACCAGTACATGCAAATACCCGAATCTTTCTAAAGAAATATATGTTGCTGGGTAAGATAATGGCAGAATAGTTATGTCAGATGGTTCGAAATGAATTCAACACCAACGTACCAAGGCAGGATCCATCATTCAAGACGTGTTCATCATTACAGAGAGTACATTTTTGACGCTTGCTTGCACTATCCCACGTACAAGTTTTGCAATCCGTACACTCTAAAATATAGAATGAACAATTGATTCACAAGTAATATTTCTTCATTAGGAAGTTACACCGTATTTCTTTTCGCATAGAATATTGAACGACGAGAACCAAGCGTGCATTCATTTTAATGTCATTGATCGCATTCATGTTCATGTAACCTCAGGGTACTCAAATAAAATCGGTAAACAACATAAGGTTGTGTCCAGGAAGGATCGTGCGCCATTTATGATGATATATATATAATAATAATGAACCTACGTATGCAAGTTGAGGTCTGGCTGTTGAGGGCGTAGGCACTTTCACATTGAGTGCAAGTCGTACCAGAGCCTGTATAGACACAGCTTAGGCAACCAGGGTCGCAACCTGAATAAGTGCATCAAATATCTCAGTTTAATATAATCTAAAGTCACGCGGTGTATAGTATAATACAGAAAACATGATGTACTCTTCCAGAAATCTTAATTAGAAAAAATACAAAACTTACATTCACTATTCAGTATAACAACAGCGTCTTACGATTAAATATTTCGACTATGATATGATTTAGTAACTAATTATAAACATGCCTATTACCTTTCCGAATCTATATCACAGTTGACCTTTTCCCTTTTACATTCTCAAATTTCCAGAATACTAACAAGGCACACATAAATGCAACCTCGGCGGACATAATAATTATTATGCATGATTGAATGTATAAGGCAGCAGTCGAGTTTCAAATTATGTCGGGAATGAACATCTTTATAAGTCAAGTAGTTGCAGGGAAGATATCAAGAACCTTATAGAAACTTGATTGTTAAAACAAGTTTAGTATTTTTTTCAAAATGAACACCCCATAGGTTGTGATATGTACATTAAGATATATAGAGAGAGAATGGAACAAGCCGGCAGTAATAAAAAATTTATTGGACAAGATTCGTCTGTGTAAGCATGATGACGTAGGCAGGGTTCTAGGTTATTCCCCCGCCAACAACCTCCCCGCCGACATTCTCCCCGCCGCAATCTCCCCGCCGACATTCTCCCCTCCATACATTCTCCCCGCCAAACGACCTGACCGCCAACATTTTCCCGGGGCTTGTGTGGCTACATGCTTGTCCCCAACATGTTTAGAACATGATCTAGATGTAACTCAGGGCTTGTCATGTAGTTCCTTGGATACATACAATACCTCATATAAATAGGGGTAGGAGAGTGGCCATGGTAACTAATAATTAACAAGTACTAAGTTAAGAAATTATCAAGTTAAATTTGGTTTATCTAATTAATATTACAATTAGTGTCAACTTAATTTATATACCTGGCGTTTCCAATGGAAACGATTTCTCAGCCTCAATTACTTATGTCCGATGTCAGGCAGAAGACCTACCCTAGACACCTGTCTATTTAGAATGCTGGACCACCTCATTGTAAACAACATCTATTGCAATAAAGAATTCTTGAATTGAATTGAATTGAATTTATGACCAGTCACTGAGGACCATTGAAATCATGAATTCTGAAACATGTAGAGAAAGGGAGAAAAATGATAAACTTAGGGAAATACCTACGTAGTTATAAGATCCACTAGTCCTCCTGAGTTTCCACTAGTCCTCATAGACCAGAAGGTAAAATCTAATATGACACAAAAGACATACAAAAAAAAGTTGGTCGTAAAAAAAAAAGTTGGTCGTAAAAATTGTCGTTAAAAAAGTTGGTCGTTAAAAAAAGTTGGTCGTTGAAAAAAAGTTGGTCGTTAAAAAAAAGTTGGTCGTTGAAAAAGTTGGTCAGAAAAAAATTGGTCGAAAAAAAATTGTTAAAAAATAGTTGGTCGTAAAAAAAGTTGGTCGTTAAAAAAGTTAGTCGTAAATAAATTGGTTGAAAAAAGATTGGTTGTTAAAAAATAGTTGGTTGTAAAAAAATTGTCGTTGAAAAAAGTTGTTAAAAAGTTTGTCGTAAAAAGTTGGTCGAAAAAAAATTGTCGTTAAAAATAGTTGGGTCGTAAAAAAATTGTTAAAAAAAAGTTGGTCGTAAAAAAAAAAGTTTGTCGTAAAAAAAGTTTGTCGTAAAAAGTTAGTCGTAAAAAAAAATGGTCGTAAAAAAAAGTTGGGTCGTAAAAAAGAAAAAAGGTGGTCGTAAAAAAAAGAGTTGGTCGTATAAAAAGTAGTAAGCTAGGCTAGGCTAGGCTAAATAGTTGGTAACATACTTTTAAAATTTAGAAAATGTGTTTGGCAGTGTCCATTTGAGCACCTGAGGCAGAGGGGTGGTGTGGGAGGTGGGAGGGCCTTCTGCAGACCTATCATGGTTGGAGAAGCATCTAACTAACAGCCAATCAACTCCCTTGGCTAAACCTAGAAAGGCTGTCAATCAGCCTTCAATAACATCTAGGTGTGAAATCTATGACTGATTGAAAGGATTAGATATGGCATCCTCGCCTGATGTCACATCTAAGCTTAAACACCTCACAGACAGTTAACCAAGTTATCAAGATGTAGATGCAGTATCAGTGATTGGCACATTTCATAGTGACCCATTTCTATAAATAGCTGAGAAAACAAAAATCATAACTTGGTTTGAGAATGAATTAATTTGTAACCAGCAACAGAAACACAACTCTGTTATATTGGCTTAGGCCCCACTCGCCTATATAGGAATATCCAGGACTACTGTAGGACTCAGCTATATCATTGTTGATAATTATTATTTGACTTTGAGAAATACATTTCTTCATACTTCTACAAAATCGTTGGACTTTTGTGAGTGCTTTGACTTTACCACCTTCTTTATTAATAATGCCTCGACATAGGCACTGCCATATTTATAATTCTACACGGACGTTATTAGGTAATCATATTTAATAATATATCATTTAACCCTTGCCACCAGCATGGAAGATCCAGAGCTAAGCCCCCCTGTTTTAGTAAGCCCCAGTAGTATATTAGTTTAACATAATCGTCCTCATGATATACTTATATATCCAGACACATAACATAAGATCCCTACTCCTGTAGGAAAAAGAAATAGGCGGGAATAATGTCGGCAGGGAAAATGTCGGCGGGGAGGCAATTTGGCAGGGAGAATGACGGGCGTATCATTTGAAGGTTATATCAAGAGCGGGAGAGCTGAGTCAGGCAGTTTATGATCTTACCCAGGAAATAGAGATAGAGAAGAAGGGAGAGAGACAGAAATAGAAAGACACTTTATAGTCTTACTCAGACCAATGTAATTGAACCAACTGTTAAAGGTCTTTAGAATATTGAAATTCAATGAAATGTGACCCCTGTGCTTTTTTTTAAAAAAAAAGCCAAAGGCTACCCCGAAAAATTTGGACTGTCACCCCGCCATTAAGGTCGCATTTTAAGTCTTCCGCTCACCTACCTTCTGCCTTAAAACTTGACTTTTCATCATATATTGAATATTTAATTAAGAATGGTTTAATTAAGAATGGTCCTGAGAATTTTTTTGATTTGAGCAATAATTAAAAAGTTCTTGCAAACGGCACATTCGAAGTGAGGAGAATTCAAAGATGGCCACCAAAACAAAAAAGTTGATGGAACAGTGAGCAGGGAAGCAGCATGAAAGAGCAACTGCCGCTCTGAGCCAATCAGATGTGACCACCGGCAATGACGTCATACCATTGCGCAGAGTGGGGAAGCCTCTCTGATCAGAAAAACATCGAAACACTGCCGCTCCTCATAGGTACAAACTCTGGGATAATAATTTATTCCATTAAAAAGCTAACAAAATATAGAATCAAATCCTAAAGTCTAAATGTCTGCAGGCATCTTATGGCGCATAAAGTTGCCTGCAGGCCTCGTCAGACAACCCTTGTTTCTGTGGCGAAGTTTAGCCGTGTCCCCCGGCTCTGCAGTCGCCGAAACCTAAATTTTAAAAGCTTTGATTATTCCCATTGATATAACAAATACAGAGAGATGACAATAATCTTACTAAACTAACCAGCCAAGCAGTTACCATACACCAATTCTTGCGCGGATACTCCTCTGGATATTTTAATAGTGGAAGATACTCACCTGTACAAGATTTAGATGTGGCGATGTATGCAAATTTAGGTAGACAGGAGGGACCGACGCACTTGGCGACTCCCCCTTCTACATAACATTGGTGACAGTTCCCTGGGCAAGCTACCAATGGACAAGGAAATCAGAATTCAATGAAATTCTAACCACCATATATGTACAAACAGTACAGATATAAAATAATATAATATAAATATATTAAATTATTATTATTATTAATAAATATATTACATATATGAATTAATAGTGTTCTATAGCGAGATCGCTTCAACTTTTAAATATCATAATATAAGTAAATGAAGATAATTCTGCTAACATAGCCAACCTAGTTGGGTTATATCTGATAAATGTAAATTGATTTGATTTGATTTGATCTGATCTGATCTATGATATTATTCCTTTATATAATTATATAATACTTTTCTACGGATTTAATACTATTAATTTTTGTAACCTTTTTATCTAGATGTACTATCCCTCTAACATTTAAACAATTAACATTTAAACATTTAAACAAACAAACTTATATCTACAGTATATATCATAGAATATATGTATTATCTATAGGCCTTATATATATATAACTTCCAATAGGGGACTTGCATGTGCCACTGCGCATGTCGGTCACACTGCATGTTGGGATACATTCAGTTCAAATCTGACATACCTAAATTAAATAACATTTTTATCGAAAATTGTAAGAACATTTTCGCCAGTAAAAGCTTGTATAAATGATCTATGAAAACCAAATGCATGTTGGGAAAGGTAAAGACTTGTGTTATAAAAACATGTATAACACATGGATATTGATATTAGATCATTGATAGCTATTCCATGCTTATGCATTATGTTTTCTATAATTTTTATCCTGTACCATTAGTCCCATAATTCCTAGTAAAATGGTGGCTATGCAACTCCCCAATTCGAACTATTCAGTCATATCAATAGCAATTATTTCATGAAATAGTAGTATCCATTTATTAATAATGTATGCAATTATAATTTATGACTCTTTTTCATCGTTTCCTGGGAAATCAGCAACTCAGCTCATTTTAAGTCTTCCGCTCACCTACCTTCTGCCTTAAAACTTGACTTTTCATCATATATTGAATATTTAATTAAGATACATATTTTTTTCGAATCATGTGTCGTAAAGATTGGATCTACTCATGGCCATTTAACATAGAGGTGGATAAGAACTATTCACCTAGGCATCGCTGCTGGTCTTCGGTTGTAGCATGATCCGCTGCGCATTCCAAACATATGACAGCTTTGTTTGAGTCTACTGTGCATTTTTCGCAATTCGGGGGGCATTCTGAAAGAAGAACGATATTCAGAAACCACATTACATATTTAGGATAGTTACATACGGTTTAGAATTTCTTTCTTAAATAATACCAGTTAACTGCCTGGTTATTGAAAGGTATCTTCATTAATTGTTTTAATCGTAAGGTTCAACCTTCCTGCTCCGATTAGGAAAAAATTAAAACAACTTTTTAGGTTGTGACTTGGTATGTCGATACTCTTTACATCCGAACTTGTTTTTTTTTTTTTTTTTTTAGTATTTCATATATCTTCTCATTCTATTTATTACTTCGCTAATTACACAGTTAGGAATAGACCAACTGTCGGATTATATAAATCTCTATTTCGTATTGTTTAGCTTTGATTGAGAATATTGTGCACTGCATATAATGTTTTGGCTAAATAAAACATTTAAATACAAATACAGGTCTATATACATCCTCGCCAGTAATGCTGGCCTTTCGTAACCGTACCAAGTGACGACCATCTCTCACAAACACGCCTTATTATGACCACAATTCACTATTACTATTCACACTAGTCATAATAGTAATTATTTGTTGTATTATCTTTCTAATTATCAGCCACAGAGAGGAAGTTATTCAGAAACAACTCAATGAGGGTTTTCTTATACTCAAGCGTGATCATACCGGAGCACTTTCCGTCGAAGTAATTGTAGGTAGTTTTGCTATTACAATTTCCATAAACACACTTTACACCTTTGGACGAGTGTGTACAAAGCTGACATCCCCCTGGACAAGCTGCAACATTTAAATAGGTTTATGAATAAGAATTAAGAACTATGCTAGCAATAAATTTACCTACAAATAGAAAAACATAGCATCTCCCCATTGGGCAATAAGCGTTACTGAATGAGCCGAAAACCTTTTGTTTTACCATTGATAACGTGGTTATTTCACGATTTCCTGGTTTGGAAACAACTGAGCCAATATACAAAGTAAAGTAAATATTAATAATTAAAGTAATATAATAAAAATACCTGATTTATGCCACTTTTCATGACTTCTCACCACCAGGATTGCATTTAACCTTAGTAACATTTCTTATCATTAATCATAGAGTTTCTATAAGCTTCATAATGTTTAAATGAACCGTTATAATGTTCCTGCCATTTTGACTTTCGAACAAAGGGATTAATGTAGTTGGACGTCCAAGACCATGTTTCTTTGTTTAATATTTAATGAGAGGTACTGTGCACCCAGCTCGCAACATATTATGTCAGCAGTGATGGTCAGGATTTCCTTTGTTTCCGTTGCCCCCTGAGACGGGGGCCTTTAACCCGTGTGCAAAAGGGGTTCCCAACACGAATTTCCATAAATTTATAAATGACCTAGAGTCGGGTATATATATAGAGCTGGCAGTAATGCTAGGGCCACACCAAGGTGTTCGTCCTTGCGGCAGATACGGTTCTATAATCCGGCACCATTGATTTACCATTAGCCGCAAGGTGAAAACCGGATGGGCCGTAATGAAAAATCTCTTGGTGAAGTTACACCTTTTAGAGGAAAGCAGAGTGGCGGAAGCGACTATACACGAGAAACGCAACGACACCGCTACTACAGCCAGGCGAATCTGCTGTCAGCTCACCTTTATTCACCGACTCTAATCATCAGGAACCCACATAGCTTTTGCATGCGGGCTATACAAGCCCTTGTACTGAAAAGATTCTCCTGAAACTTTTCTTTATATTGTTGTTTCATGATCAATCTCGATTTTAGTCATATTCGTGTTTACCTCCGCCACGATTATTAGTTAAAGTATTTATACTCCGAATAGATCACATATAGTCTGGTATTGCAGAGCTGTCCCCGGTAAAACTCACACGTTGGACTTTTATTTGATGTAGACATTCAGTATTAATAGTTTATCAAACACGATTAAAGAATATTTTTTATATATCAAGGTGAATATCACGATAGCTCAGGACGTCCGAGGGATAATTAAGTGATGGGTAGGACGTACCCACGCACTGCTCGGTCGTATCCAAAGCAAAAAGGTCGTCACAAACAGAGCAACCAGTGTCAGCTGTTGCAGGACGGTAGTGGCAGATCTTGCAGTTTACAGGACAACCTTTAATTTGTTTAAATAGAAGAAACATGAGCAAAAGTTTAACAAGGTTGCAGCATTATTCTTCGTAACGACCTATACAGGAAAATCCAATTCCAATAGGGGAATGTGTCAAATTATAATAATATCATAATATAAATACATCTACTGAAAATGGTACTTACGCATGCATTCGCCATTTTTGTATGCATATTTTGCAGTACACACTAAGCACTTGCTTATTCCATTATCCAATTCGCAGGACTCGCAATTATCTGGACATCCTATGAACAAAATAGACCATTTTGGGTGACATGCCGTTTCAATTATACATGTGACTCCTGATTTAAAATATAAGACCTACTTTCTTTTGGAAAAACTCTCTCAACGAATTCAATATCAAACCATTCAATCAGGGCACTGTTTCATAATGATTAAGATTACAATTTATTTGTCCTATTTGCTAAAAGCGGCCAAATGTTACAAATAGACAGAACTAACCTTAGTTATGTTTTCCAATCATTCTTCACCAAGTTGGAGGTGGGAGGAATCCCTCGGGGCTATGCTGCGCTCTGATCCCTCGGGATTCCTCCCGCCTCCAACTTGGTGAAGAACGATCGGAAATACATTCCTAAGGTTATTTCGAGATTTATTTGACCTCTTCCAAATGGTTTTAAATATCCTGGATTGCTTTTAATTACAGTAACTTGTTGTGAGAGAAACACAGCGAGGGTGTGGCATGGTTCCATTGGCGCTTAAATTTATGACGGCCATCCTGACATTGATGACGGCCGCCACAGTTTCAATGCTTAGTAGAGAACATAGCATCATGGCATATGATGTGTCCCTATGAGAATGCTGCCCTACTTTCAGAATAACCAATGAAAATGCAGAAGGATAAACTGGGTCATCTGTTTCTTCCCTAGGGAGGAAAGAAAACATATTTCTTCCCCTTGCTCACATATAAAAAGCCTATACTAAGTCTATGGACACTCTGTTCCAGAGGTGAAATAAATAATGTCCCAGCTGAGTGTTTCATAATGTAGGACAGTCGCAGTTTGCACTTCAGAGACTTGGGAAAGTTATAGAAATTTAGATAGGGAGGGGACATAGGCTCCCTGAACACTGGCATGCACACATAGCAATGTTGTCTAAATGTATCTGAGGATGGTAGCTCTCCAATGCACTACCATATCTTGGAGAATTGATTGATTAACATGGAATATCTACATTGCTACAGAAAATGAGGAATCCAATAGTATGCATCATTTAGATCCCACTCCAACAGGGAAACCATTATCGCCGTGCATAATCATTATGCAAGTTGCGAATATTTGTTGTGAAATCTCAGAGTTGCAAAATTTTCTCATTTAATTATTATCTTTTTCTTAGGTCCTTTGTCCATGATTATGAAACTGGGTGTTGTTTCATAATGAAGGAGAGTTAGAAAGATTTATTTGGAACACCTGCGAATGGTGGTCAAATGTTACAAAGAATGTCCCAGCCTGGCGTTTCACAATGCGGGACATTCGCACATTCACATGCCCATCTTTGCAAGCAATCACATCCCAGCCAACCATGACTGAGGGTGGACATGGACTGGCAGTGCTTGTTTGTCTTGTTACGTAATAACTGTAATAGCAGACAGGGAGGCAACATGGGCTGAGAGGGATAGAGAGTATATAAGTACTCATTGAGAAAATTCACTGCGAATATACTCTGATTCTCTACTTTGATTATGAAACGGAATTTGTTCCAAATGGAATGTTTTTCTACTTAATTCCTATGTCCCTGATGATGAAACAAGGCCCAGTATCACACATAATACCGAATAATACTTACTAACAAAGGTGTCTCAAATATTGTGGAAACAAATGTGGTACTTACTCTGGCAGGTATTCCGGTCCTTGTTCACAAAGCCAGGGTAACACTCTGTGCATGTGGTGGCAGCAGCTGGACAATCCTTGCAATTCTTCGGACAAGCTGAAGGGATGAGTTAAAACTTAAATATTAGAAAATTGGTATTAGCAAAATCTGCCGAACAAACAAGATATTATGCTAGATCCTTTTATGGTAGGGGAGGCGTAATACAATAGGAGAAAATAAAATCGAAAAACCTCTTCCCAGTTCATCGGGCTGTTCCTGCAGACTAGAATCACCAAAGTTTCATGAAGTATTAAAAATTAGATTACCTATACACTGTTTCGCACTGGTGCGAGTGTAGCCGACCTTGCATTCACCCGAGTCACAACTTCCTGATCCCTCAAGATGACATTTCAAACAATTTGATGCGCATCCTGTGACAGGTAAGAAACAAGTATAGTTATATTATATTGAACTCAAGTAATCAAGAACACAATACAACAGCTTGAAAGTACAACAT
Source organism: Sthenelais limicola (assembly GCA_942159475.1). NCBI lineage: Eukaryota > Metazoa > Annelida > Polychaeta > Phyllodocida > Sigalionidae > Sthenelais > Sthenelais limicola. Next base: position 51,173,762 of record OW804098.1, read on the forward strand.
GTAAGCTGGTTTAAGTTAATTTAACCACGTGAGGGCATTAAGGGCTGTGAAGAAAATGCTTTTGCTCTATTTCTTACTATAGATTTTGATTCCGTCGCCCACTGAAGGAAAAACAGTTCCCAATGAACAATTACTCTAAAAGTGGACAAATTCATTAGGCCTATTAGCAACATAATAACAGATCAGAGTAGAAGGGGGTAAGGGTCTAAACCCTTGGGTATAACCTGATCCCTACCTCACTTTCTCTCTGGGAGATATAGGGTTCAGGTAATTGAGGAGTCCATAAAGACTCAGTACAGGTACGTGAGATCAAAGGGATATGAATAAAATGTCTTAAAAAATTAGCTTAATCACCCTCATACAATATGACATCTTAAAAAATACCTTACATACCATTCCTTCCCATCAAAATGGACTTGAAAATTGCGCTGGAGGGTGGAATTTTATAACATTGCTAGGCCACAATACTGTACACTACCACTCCCAACAGACTTCTCAGACACACACATCCCTATCATTCAGTTGCCGCCTGCATAGATTGCTAGCAACTCCTCTTGAAGAATTTTGTTACAAAAACGAAGTATGACAAACCCGAAAATAATAGGACCGCCCACATGGCTGTGCCACTCGCATCCATATCCAAAATAAATTGGCCCGATGCATGAGGGTATGCCAGCATGGGTATCAACAGCAGTGCCTTTTTTCATGTTCTCGAAAGACCATGCATCCAATTGCCTTGTCCAGAAAAGCTTATATCGTACAACTTTTTCTCCTGCCGTGACAGTATCCTCCAACGGCTTGACTAGAGAATTGAAGTTAGGGATAAATTGGTGATAATAAGATGTGAAACCCCCAAAAGACCAGATTTATTTCACCATGGTTGGACACCAGGGTTCACTGCACGCATCTTCTCTGGGTCTGCATGTATCCCCTACTTATTAGAAACAATGCACCCCAGATACTGAACCTCTTTACGGAAGAGGTGGCATTTCTTTGGTTTCAACTTGAGCCCATACTTAACCAAGCTAACTCGAGTCCCATGTTATAGCCTCTTGGAGATCTCTACCAAATATGATAACACCATACAAGTAGACCACACAGATCTTACTCAGCCCTCAGAGTACCTCCATCATCAAGCAATGTTATAAAATTCCACCCTCCAGCACAAGTTAGTTACATTATATAGCCATGCACCTAGTTAGTTAAAACCACACTAGACACAGCGCCAGGCAGAATATCATTAAAGATGCTGTGAGCTTTGGTCCTGACAAATAGACATGTCTTGCTGTATAAAAATGTTGAATAAAAAAAAAAATTCTGAAATGTGGCTGGGGCATTACAAAGACCAAACAGCATCACCTTAAACTGGTATAATCCATTAGAAACTGTGAAATCCATTTTCTCCTTACTCGAGGGATCCATTGCTATTTGCCAGTAGCCACTCTCCAAATCCAGGGTGCAAAACCATTTGTGGCCGCCAAGCACCTCTAGACAATTGTCTATGCACGGCAGAGGGTATGAATCCTTGTGTGTGACATTATTCAATCAACGTAAAAGCCACACAAACCTTGGTAAAGCCATCTGGCTTGGGGACAAGAACAGTCAGGAAGGCCCAAGGTCCATCCACGACTTCTATCTTATCCTCCCATAGCATTGCCTGAACTTGTTAGTCAAGTGCATCTTGCTTTGCCAAGGGAACCCTTCAAAACGGTAACTTAATAGGTTTAAAGTCCCTTGATCGATCGTGTGAAGCACCTTATTCGTACCCCAAGCGTTCACCTTGCAACCTGAACACATGTTTCTTCCTGTACACCAACTTGCACACCTTTTTCAAAATTTCAGTGTCTGTGATAGCCATGCCCACCATAATTGACTCAAGTTCATCGATTCTGTCATTACCTGATCCTTCTTGTGACCTTATCAGATGACCACCAGTTATGTCCAACTGATCATCACTAGGTTTGGTTATCAAGCTCACCTTCTGCCGCCCTCCCTCCAGGAGCAATATCCCTGGCCCGGTCATGCTATAATCATAGCACAACATGAAGTCTTGACCCAGGACAGATTCCCCTTTGTCCAGGCCATCAGCCACAAGCCAACAACACCATGCCACCCACAGATCCACTTGGAACTAGTCCTGTATCCCAATCGTGAGGTACAGCACTGTCCAGTGCACCCAAAATCCCTGTCCAAGAGGTCAAACTCCCCCCCCCTTGTTTAACCTTAGCTATGAACCATGGCCGCCACTCTGGCATGACCTAACAGGATTCACAATCAGACCTTTACGAGTGGGAGCAGAGCAAGCACCCTGACCAAGAGTTCCATCAGCCTCGCAGATCTCATCACCACTTCTATGCAAGACCCAATCTAATTTCCCGACTCAACCTTTGTACTCTGGGAAGCCTTACCTTCTGAATTTTTCACAAAATTCTCGCGAAACAATTTCAGGTAGGGGCAAGTATATGTATACAAACACATTAGAAATATTTATATAGGTATGTTGTCATGGAGACACTAATGATGACGTCATAACTAACATACAAAAATACTTGAAAGTGAATTTGGAGCAAGGTTGCCACTATAAGGCGCCCAATTGGAGCCATTTATTTTAATCAATGAAGACCAAATTCTAGATATTATGGAAAAATATGATCAATTACTGTTTACATCTATTAAACGATGTATATAATATGACACATATTATCTGAAGAAAATATTCTGAAAGTGTTTTTAAACCCTAATCCTCATGTTAGACACCCATCCTGAAGCCCCAAAGGGGGGAAAAGGCCCCCTGTCAGCCGGGAAAAATATGTGTGAACTGTCCCCGGCTTAACAGGTTAAGCAACAGAGAAGCAGACTGGCCCCACATAGATTGATTCACATGCTTAGAGGTAGCCATTATGAGTTCCCTCATAAGCATATTCTCCGACCAGTTAAACAGCTCTGTGTAATTCACAGCCACTGCCACTTCCAAGAACTCCTCCCAGTTCTCTCCCTTTCGGAAAGGGCACAAGGATTTTGGTTTAGGGCTCTCACCCTTGCCACTGAAGAAATTCAGGCAGATAGCCACCGGACGATCCTCATCACAGACAATACTCACCTCCATCTCAGGTATCAACAATCTTCTACCACACATGGGTGACGAACAACCGGGATGTACGAGTTGACCCTGAGGTTGTTTAACAGTCTGCCTAAAATCATCTTCCACAAATGGAATTAAAGTAAAACTACATACGTTGATCTAAAGGCCTTTGTTAAAACTATGGCCGAGCAGTCCCAGGCATATACTACAACCAACTATTTGAGCCTATACAACAGTTGATGGAAGTTGCAAAATATCCAAACCAGTCCTCAGGGCATTTCAGAGATAAGAAGGACATCATACAGCAAGACTCAGACATAGCCAGGATCGGCAGAACTTGTAAAAATCATTGTCTTAATCGCAGAGTATGAGTATGTATGAACACAATTACCAATAATAATGTTAAATTCAAACTTACCCCTAAATTTTCCAGTTGTCACAGTCTGTTTCAAATAATCCTCTTATTAAAAACGTTGTGATCCACAGCCCAAATCGCTAATGATATCCGATTATTAAAAGAATAGGCTATTTGATTCAATTCCCAGTCAGCAAAAGCCATCATATGCTATCTCCACTCTATATGCAATATTGGTAATGTATTGTAATCAACATGATATCCAAATGATATTAATCACCCATAATTTTGTATATTTTCCTTGTGTCATTTTACACACACACACCCTCTTCCTAGTATTTGTACAAATCTTTAAATCCAACAAGGACACCTTCTCCATTATATATATTAACTGAAAAACAACACCCTTCCTCTTCCCTCCCTCCCTTCCAAATCAAAGAAAGAATTGTATTTGGTAGTATACATCAATTACCTTTACCATCAAAGCAAAGTGAATCTGGTAACCATTTTCCTGCATGCAACTGCAAACGTGGTAACCAATTCCTGCTACTACTACATCACTTACCTCTCAGCAGCCACACAAACAGACTGTAATCATCATAAGGGTGAGATTCTGGGGAATTTCGCGTGCAATTATGGTACTACAGACTGCGCTTGTTAGGCCTACCCTGGTCTGTAGCGAGTCTGTGTGCCTCCCATTGGCTGCTACGTGCTGACCCATCACGGACTAAAATCAATAAACAACTCAGATTTTAGCGTTCGAACGGTCCCTGGGCCTACAGACCGTTCTCACGCTAAAATCCTCATTGTCTATTGCTATATTAGACTCTTACCCCCTACTACTGATTAGGTTCCGAGGAACTATCAAAAAGTTTGTACTCACTCTTACATTGTTTGAGAGTATCAAGGGCAAACTGAACTGGACAGTATTCATGTTTGTCACACTTTCCTCCTTTTGCAATGTCACATTTGGAGCAATGGTAACTGATGGATGGTGGTCCGAGATGAATTTCGGCCCAACACCCTGTTAGAAAGGAAAAATGGTGAATTTTATTGCTGTACTTAAATCATACTTACATGGCTTCCATCGCTGCCATAAAGAAACAGGGGCACCATCATAGAGTGTCACTTATAATTTCCCCTCAAATCTAGCGCCGATCCCAAATACCCAGATAGATTGTAACAGTGGTAGAATACAGTATAATATAATATACTGGGAGATTATTAGAAAATACTTGGGAGATTATTAGAAAATACTTGGCAACAATATTATATAATATTATAATGGGCATTGCAAAGTCACAAAGTTTCTGGGACCGAATCATCTCTCATGTAATACCTGGTCCTGTACTGGACTCCAATCCCCAACAAAGGACACAGGCAAGCAAGGATTCACAAAGCAGCCTAATGTCACAAATTCTGTGCGATACTTACGCTCACACTCTTGCCCCTGAGTGTTATAGTAATAATTCTCATTGCATTCGCCTTGGCTACATTTGTTAGGGACTTTACACTTCTTACAATTTATGTCGCACCCTGTAAAAGACAGTTGTATTTTATGAACTTATTAAAATTGGTATAGGAGCAACTCATTTTGGATTTTGCATTCACCAATACCAAATTAAATCCAAATAGATGTTATTGGAAATTAGGAATTGCAAAATTGTGGGCCTATTTTTTTGTCTTAAATGTTATACATGTACTTTGAAAACGGCTTAGAATTACTAGAACAATAAACATTACCAACCAGCTATACAGTACTACATTATACTGCTATGTTTTACAGAGAAATGAGAATATGATTTGGGCTACCACGTGTAGGACAAAAGAATGCTATCTGCAAATGGAGGTTGTCATAGATTTTGTTACTTCCACAAACCATCCATTTCGTAATGCTCTGGTGAAAGAAGTCACCAAATAAAGGAGAAAATTAATAAACTGCTTAACTCTTTGAGAGCGGAAGGAAATGGTTCTTTTTGAAATTTGCTACGTAGAGGTTGTTCTGAAAAATAATGATACTGCCAACAACGTTGGTAAATAGATGTTCTGCTCTACATATTTGGAGATGCAGTTTTGAAATTTACTGTTTTGAAGTAGCCATGGTTACCATTACATGAACATCGTTTTGTTTTAACAAAAATCAGGTTTTTGGTTACTATGAAAACGTTCTATACAGTCAACCATTTCCAATGATTATTCATTATCAATTTCAATTATTTTTTTATCATCTTTTCATCCATAAAATAGATAATATAGATAAAACAGAAATTTAGAATTTGCTAATTCTACCCTAAATATTGCATTTTTGTCAGTCACATTTTTTTTCTAATTTAGCTGCAATCTGATATCAACATGGATTTTTTTCTATCCAATCGAAGCAGAAATTATTTTCTAGATAGCGTTCCTTTAACCATTTTGAAGAAACTAAAAGGAGGAATATACACATGTACAATATTTAACATGCTATTTTTGTTGTTGATGAATTGCGCTTCTTTCAAGGGAGACTTCGGTAAGAATGACCCAATTGACGTTGACTCTAAAATATCAGTTATATATGGATGTAAATAAACAGAAGTAGCAATTTTGGCATGGCGCTACAGGAAATGGGTATAAACTTGTCTTCCGGTTCACTAAAATTATATGCGTCGTTATCGTGACATGACCACGTTGTGCGAAGCTATCAGTGGTTGCTGGATTAATGATGAACTAATGAGTCATTGGTTCTTACTATCACACGTAAAGCTGTTGGAGTTGAAGGCATATCCATCAACGCAGTAATCTTCGTCACATGTGTCCCTTCCTTTATTCTCACACTTTGTGCAATGTGTGTCACAACCTGAAAAGATATAGAACATTGGTCGGCAATTATACAAATATGAACCATAAAGCAACTACTACAAGTCTTCAGAAGGTAATAAGACCATAATTTATCTATCCTGTCTTCGTTTTAAGACGTTACAAATACATACTTCACGCACCATCAGACTTTACAGAGTTTGATAGTGTGCATGTGCATCCTCTATTACAATCTCAGTTAAGACTTGCATTTCATGACCAACATGACCAACTGCTGCCAACATATATAAGTTTGTTGGATGATCTTCTATAAATGCTCGAAATATAATATAAATAAAGCAGGCAAAGCACAGAAATGAATGAGGCAAGGAGCTGACGTGCTGACACTTCTGATAGAAGCGCGGGGCATGACATAATACCCCTCTTTTATTAAAGAATACAAAAACAAGTACTAAGTTAAGAAATTATCAAGTTAAGTTTGGTTTATCTATTTAATATTACAATTAGTGTCAACTTAATTTATATACCTGGCGTTTCCAATGGAAACGATTTCTCAGGCTCAATTACTTATGTCCGATGTCAGGCGGAAGACCTACCTAGACACCTGTCTATTTAGGGGCCATCCACAAATGACGTCATGCTTTTTTTGGCCATTTTTTACCCCCCCCCTCCACCCCATGTCATGTTTTGTCACACTGTTCCAGACCCCCCCTTAAAAATGATAAAAAATGACGTCATGTTTGCATGCCCCCCCCCCATACAAACACAACTCCCCCTTTTAAAAAAGCTTATAATCAATTAGGTATAGCATTTCAATAAAATATGCAGACCCCATTATTAGAACTATGATACACAACATTGAAATCTCCATATTAAAAACTAAGCCGCTGAACTTGAATAGGCTACTTCACAAATTCATTTAGTACATTATCAACCACTATGTTAAGATTAGTTTTCTACCCACCGATGTATGTGGGTCTAATGAGTTGCACTTGTGCACAGAGATACGGATTAATCACGCACTCACTGAATATGTGAGTGGCCTATTAATCACTGGGGCTGGACAAAATTTGACCAGATGGTGGCAAAAGTTGCCATCAGAAAACCCCATTGATTCTTAGGCTGTTACAGGGCGCCCCAAGGGTTTGGCAGTGGTATAATTTAAAAAAAACATTGAATCTGACTTACATATTGTGCAAAGTTATGGAGGCTATATTTTAGGATGTAGTAATGGAACATAGCACATCAAAGGCTTTAAACAAGTCAGTGTAGTCTCACAGGAGTCAGTTCCATGACCACTTCTCTTCATGATATATATTATATTATATTATAGACTTTATTTATTTAAAGTGGCACTTGCCGATCGCAAAACACATTTATGAGAGTTTGGTCAAAATTACAGAAATTCAGTACAATAGAACCTCCTTTACCCATGGCTTTCCGAATTTGATCATATAAACACTTATTTCTTTGGTATTTTCCAAATCTTCCTGTTGAAAATTATATTGGTCTGCCAGACCAAAATGACCTGGGTACAGCGTGGCCGTTATGCAAGTACACATTCCGTAACAGAGCGAACATCATGATATAAACAAAGCTATATACCGTAACTACTCTCTCTCACTGGATGTATATATAATGTGTATTCAATCTGCCAAAATGCTATGGGGTGCATTTCTTACCAAAAATCAGCATATTGAAATTATTTTAAAGAAGCGGATATAGGTTTAAACATATAAAACAAACTGATACATGCAAGTTTCCTGCTGCGGAGGTTTGCGTACATTTTTGTGACGTCCTGTGTCAGTGCGTCATTATGACCTAGTTACTGCTATTTGAAAATGGCACCATGTCATGCCTTCACTGTGGTCATCTTGCATTGACTAATCATGATAAAAAGCAACCCAGGATGAGTAGAAACAATTTGAAATGAGTTTGAGAACACCTGATATAAGCTTGAACTAAATTCTTGTTATATTTTACACAAATCCCGATTTTTATTCCCAGTGACCTTTGCCACTTAATAAATGCAGTCTAAGGCACTCAAGTTACATTACACCTGTTTCTATATTCATTTATTTCTAAAGTTAAGTTTAAGGCCAATACATTATCTAAATTATTATAGAACAAAACGCAATATCCATTAGGGTTGTTTTCACATGGTGCTATTGTTTAAGTTTGATATTCAAGAAAAACGAAAAGATCTGGATATATTTCTAGATATCGAGGCCATAGAAGCATGCATCCAGTAATCTTCTATTCTAAGATGTATTACAAATGAATTTTTCTTAGAGCACAAGTTTCCTCATCACGGTAGTCTTTTGATTGAAAAAATATAAAAACATGATGTCATACATGAGTTGACCCCCCTCCCCCCATTGTCATGCCTTGTCATAGAAACTCAACCCCCCCTCCCCCCCTAGGGCATGACGTCATTTGTGGATGGCCCCTTAGAATGCTGGACCACCTCATTGTAAACAAAATCAATTGCAATAAAGAATTCTTGAATTGAATTGAATTGAATTTATGACCAGTCACTGAGCACCATTGAAATCATGAACTCTGAAACATGTAGAGAAAGGGAGAAAAATGATAAACTTAGGGAAATACCTATGTAGAAATAAGATCCACTAGTCCTCCTGAGTTTCCACTAGTCCTCACAGACCAGAAGGTAAAATCTAATATGGCACAAAAGACATACAAATGTCAACTAGACTAGGGTTTATATACACTTGACTTTTTCCACTTCAGTAACTGTAACCAATAATGAATAACTCTGCAATAGCCAAGGCTGTAAGAAAAAGTTGGTTGTAAAAAAAGTTGGTCGAAAAAAAATTGTTGTTAAAAAATAGTTGGTCGGAAAAAAAAAGTTGGTCGTTAAAAAAAAAGGTGGTCGGAAAAAGTTGGTCGAAAAAAACTTGTCGTTAAAAAATAGTTGGTCGAAAAAAACTTGTCGTTAAAAAATGATTGGTCGGGAAAAAAATTGTCCTTAAAAAAAGTTGGTCATTAAAAAAAGTTGGTCATTAAAAAAAGGTTGGTCGCAAAAAAAAATGGTCGGGAAAAAACAGTTGGTCAGAAAAAAAAAGTTGGTTGTAAAAAAAATGGTTGTAAAAAAAAGCTAGGCTAGGCTAAATAGTTGGTAACTTACTTTTAAAATTTAGAAAATGTGTTGGGCAGTGTCCATTTGAGCACCTGAGGCAGGTGAGGGGGGGGGGGGGGGGGCAGAGGGATGGTGTGGGAGGTGGGAGGGCCTTCTGCAGACCTATCATGGTTGGAGAAGCATCTAATTACTAACAGCCAATCAACTCCCTTGGCTAAACCTAGAAAGGCTGTCAATCAGCCTTCAATAACGTCTAGGTGTGAAATCTATGACTGATTGAAAGGATTAGATATGGCATCCTCGTCTGATGTCACATCTAAGCTTAAAGACCTCACAGACAGTTAACCAAGTTATCAAGATGTAGATGCAGTATCAGTGATTTTTCATACTGACTCATACTGACTTTTCATACTGACTCATATGTTTAGAGCCCTCTGGTCTTTCGCAAAGGTTGCTGGGACAGCCTATTAAGTCTAAAATTTAATATAAATATATCTGGTGAACAAGTCACTTCGGCAGTGGGCAGTTCATTCCGGCATTTATACTCAGATTAAATAACTAATCTTTAACCTTCATAATTAGATTGTGCTCATCACAACCTTTTTCATGGTATGTAGTTTTTACTACTTTAGATCAATATTTTTTTCCCATTTGTTAGGGGAAACATGCAAACCTTCAAAATTGAATTAGAAAAAAAATTAAAATGCTCAAATTGCTTATACTTATTGGTGAATGCAAAAACAAATACTGACAAAAATGAGAAAAATTCAAAATGCAATGAATATTTCGATTCAAAAGATCATTTGGGAGGGTTGTGTAGCCAAAGATTTTGAGAATATATTCTTTTGTTCATTACAGACTAAGTATGCATACATATATTTATGATAAAAAGAATCCCAATATATATATATATATATATATATATATATATATATATATATATATATATATATATATATATATATACAACAGTTGCTCTTATAGCATAAACTAAATTTGGAAATAGGGTACAGATTATTTAAACATGCCCCCCCCCCCGTCATGCTCCTCATTAGGATAATCTGACTCTCATGGGATGTTGAAGATAATGTTTTTATATCCATCCTCCACAGCACAGGTGTCTTACAAATAAAACATGACCATTAAAAGTCGAGGCATAATTAATTTTATGGTGCGGCCATGACACCGAGTCATTCGGTGCGGGCAGTACCTACCTACAACTACACTAAAGTGCACTTAAGAACCTACCAACCCATTGTACAATCACCTGATGAAGGGCAAACATAGCCCGAAAGCTGGTGAAAATAAATGTTGAAAACAACAATTAGGGGTTCTATTTCCAACCCAAAATAATATCACCACTATGTCATTTTACCGACACAATCGGACGTCATACGTGAGTGACTATTAGTCCCTAATACAAGTTTCTCAGGCTAGGTTTCTACAAATTTATTTGTACTATTTTAGACTTATTCTAAAACAATATTTATGGCATATAGTTGACATCTGAAACATTTTTATTTCCTAATAGGTACAAAGAAACAGGCAGAGGCATCGCTCATGCGAGCGGTTTTCATGCTTGCCATACTATACCCACTTTTAAGCTTATATTCAGTACAAGTTTATATATACAAATCTTGACTCTTGTTAACAATTTACCTTAGTGTTAGTTAACAATTTGTTATCCATATGGGTCAGATTGTCAGAAAATGTACAATTCAACTTTACCAATCCTCTCAAATAACCCTAATTTTAGACGAAAATAAAGTTCAAAATACAGTTCAACCTAACCAAACAGATTGCTAGAATCAATGCAATGCTGAATATAGTCGAATTGACCTAGTATTGACCAAACTGCAGCCTAATTCAGCAGAATTTACTCAATGTGTAGAGCTGCCAATTGTACATTTTCTGAAAATCTGACCCATATGTGATAGGAATTGATACGATATAGTAATGATGGTGTATGAAAATGTAATAAACAAATAAAAAATACAGTATTATATAAAAATACAGTATTATTGAGAGTTGAAGCTGAGGTAGATAGTCCTCTTCATTTTCAAACAGTTTTAATTTCTCTTTCAAATAGCATATTGTGTTATGTATAACATTACGTAACATTGTGTAACCTCATTATATTTATATTAATTATCATCCATTTATTATATCATCTCAATATCAAACACAACACAGTACTGTGCAAGTCTACTTATTCATGCTAGGCCATGGATATTACAATACGGGCTCCGCCCCCTACTCATTATCCAGACCCTGGAGGAAGATCTGTACTTTTATTTAGAACATTAAATCAGTTGCTTCGCTCTTCTCACGAAGATCTCACGTGTCTCAGTGTTCCTTCCATCACACCGTAACACTGGCGGACAACCCTACTCTATTTTGGAAACCTACATCTCACAAAATTCAAGCGAGTTCTTTATTAGAGAAATGAAAGAATATGTTAGACATTGATATATGTGTGAGCAATAAACGATGCTGAAGATTTGCCTGATTTGCCTTTATTCTATAGATAAAGAAATCGGTGGAACGATTGCCTGCGATTCCACAGGCAATAGTGACGAGACGACAACTCAGAGAACGTAGAGCAAAAATAGTGAACCCACAGCCTAGACAGTTGGAATTCGACGAGGGAAATTACAAGCAACCCCGGGATATGGAAAATGCTCCTGAAATCCAGTTCAGAGCAGGTCCAGAAGCGATTCCATTGCCTCCTCCACCCGGAAATCAAGATATTCCGGAACAGGAACAGGAGGAGGTACATGGGGTGGGGGTGGGGGGTGTTAAAGAAGAAGGTACAGGAGGGAGTACTGGAGTTGGTACAGGGGTAGGTAAAAGATGAGGTACAGGGGTGGGGATGAGGTACAGGGGTCGGGGTACAGGAGGAGGTACAAGAGGAAGGGGCACTGGAAGCGACATTGGAGCAGGGCACTAGAGGAGGTACTGGAGAAGATACTAGAGGGGGTACTGGAGGAGGGGGCACTGGAGATATACTGTTGGAGATACTGGGAGAGGTACTGGAGGAAGGGTACTGGAGGAAGGGTACCGGAGGAGTTACTGGAGGATATACTGTAGGAGATACTATAGGAGGTACTGGAGGAGGGGGCACTGGAGGATGTACTGGAGGAGGGGGTATTGGAGGAGGGGTACTGGAGGAAATACTAGAGCAGGTACTGGAGGAGGTTACTGGAGGAGGCTACTGGAGGAGATTACTGGAGGAAGTACTGGAGGAGGTTAATGGAGGAGGTTACTGGAGGATACCTCCTCCTGTATGTCCTCCTGTACATCCCCCTGTACATTCTCCTGTACGTCCCCCTGTACATCCCCTTGTACATCCCCCTGTACTTCCTCCAGTACATGTCCCTCTGTACATCCTCCTGTATGTCCTCCTGTACCTCCTCCTGTACCTCTCCCTGTACCTCCTCCTGTACATCCCCCTGTACCTCCTCCTGTACGTCCCCCTGTATGTCCTCCTGTACATCCCCCTGTACTTCCTCCAGTACATCCCCCTGTACCTCCTCCTGTATGTCTCCCTATACATCCCACTGTACCTCCCCCTGTACCTCCTCCTGTATATTCCCCTGTATTTCCTCCTGTACCTCCCCTTCTATGTCCTGCTGTACATATCCCCTTGTTCCTCCTCCTGTACGTCCCCCTGTACCTCCCCCTGTATGCCCTCCTGTACAAGTTTTCCCCTGTAACCCTTCCTGTACATCCTCCTGTACCGGTACATCCCCCTGTAATCCCCCTGTACCTCCTCCTGTAACCCCTCCTGTATGTCCTTTGGTACCTCCTCTTGTAGGCCCCCCTGCACCACCTCATATACGTCTCCCTGTACGTCCCCCTAGATACCTCCTGTGTGTCCCCTGTACTCTATCTTGTACGTCCTCCTTTTATGTCCCCCTGTATCTCCTGTATGTATCCCTGTACCTCCTCCTGTGTGTCCCCTGTATGTCCCCCTGTACGTTCTTCTGTATGTCCCCTTTTAACCCATCCTTTAAATCCCCTGTATGTGGTTATTGAATTGCATCAGTAAAAATAGGTGGCTGGACTAAGAGACCCCAGTGCCGATCCCTAGGGTTGGACAGACCAAACCAAACAATGCAGATCGGATCACTTATACAAGAAACTCATGCTCTATACTAGATTACAGACATCGGCTGCCATTGAACTAAATCATAAACTACTCCCGTGGACCTCTCCCTTAACCACATGCAAGCACTCACAACATCCTAAAGTAGCTTTGAGTTTAGATGCATCACTGTCTGACATATGTACAATAATTTCGTTATTATTTCGCTATAATTTCGTCAGCAGAATCAAGCCTCACTCTCTATGTTATACACACAACCCACTTTCCAATGAATCAAGCTTTGACTGCACAGAGCTATGACGTTTTCACGGCTATGCATTTTAACCCATCCTTTCATTTTGATTTTATTCTTACTGCCATCACTGAAACACTTGATAACATGTGTCCAGTTAGAAATATTAAAATGAGGACATCTAATGAACCTTGATTTACTCATGAGCTACTTCAACTTATAAAAAATATTGAATATAATTTTGTATAAGCTGGGTTGTACTGGGAAAATGTTTCACCCAGCTGAAATAACATCTTTAAAAAAAAAAGTATGGGAATGGGGGGGATCGGACGGAAAAGGCACAGCTGTAGTGAACTCGGTTCGGGACTCTTAGCATAGGAATAAAACGGAACAAGGATTACTCTCATACTCTGGTTTTATTGCCACACAACCCAAGAGACCAACCTTTGTGGACCAGCCACAAAGGGAACATATATGCTGTAAAACAGTATAAAACAGGGTGTGGAGAATATTCACATATCACATATTCTCATAAAAGCAGAGTTAAAGATAAGTAAAACCAGAGATCGGGTAAGAACACATAAAAGGACATTTCAATAGTATAAAATGGCAATATACAAGGAGAAGACACAATATAAAGAGATAAATACAAATAATAGCAATAAGACACAAGACCACTCTTCCAGGGTCTGTGCTTCGGATTGATCCGAGAGCCCTCGACCGCCCCCTGGTGTCAGTCCGAAAGGACTGGAATCATCCAGCGGACAGTCTCGGACTCCCGGACTGTACTATTGCGGAACCCGTAAAACACACGACCACTACAATACCCCCTCTTTCTTTTAAAGAGTTTAAAACCATGTTTGAAAATCGGGTAATAGAACAATAAGCATACGAAAAGAGGAATAATAATACAAATCACCACGAGTAAACACAAAAGTTACTCAACACATATTAAAAATCATAAACAAGTACAAGCAGGAGCATTTGGTGTCCTCACTACTAATACAAGTGGTAAAAATAAAAATGATTCGTGTAAATGGTGAAATAAAAGTAAAAATCCTCAGTCTCTCCGTGAGAAAAGCAAATCTCACTACTACATTCTGTAGTAAAGTTCGTAAAAATTGAGAGAAAAATCTGTTACTTTAAATGTTCAAGTGGTCATTATCCGTGGGTCATGCCGATTCATCTCTGTGTCCATCCGAATGTGTCCATTTTCATTTTCGAGTCCATAGGTCATTCCAGTCATCATCGTTCACACAGGTCATCCGATTCCGGGTTCAAATGTTATTCGTGGGCGATCCGGGTTATCATCTTGTCCATCCTATGTTCATCCTCCATCCTCTCACTGGTGGGGAGCGTCCCTTTCGTCGTCCTGCCCCTTGTCTTCCATGGTATCCATGTCTGCATCGTCCTCCACATCACTGTGACCAGTCTTGGTACCAGGAGTGGGGGGCGGCTGCATGGCAGAAGGCGACGACTTCAGAGGGGAGATCATCTTGTCAGTAGATCCGAACAAGTCGTGGATGCTGACATTTGAATCTCCCACTCCTCCTTGTCCCAGACCACTTCCCTCATGCCAAATCCGGGCCCTGCTCTGTGAGCGTTGTCGGGGCACCGATCTTTGCATCTGCCTCGCCGCTTGGGTTGCTGACCAAGCAGCAGCAGAGGGAGCTGTCCGAGAGGTCTCGGGGGACACCATCATCCGAAAGGGGGATGCTGAGGGATGGCTGGGTGTGCTGACACCCATCTGGGACATCTGGGGGAGTTTTCCGATCTGTCCCAACAGCTGGGATAGTACACCCAGTTGGAGGGCGTTAACTTGGATCGCCCCAGCTTGCCCACCATCCACATGCAGAGTGGGGATAGATGGGTCCGCACCCTCCACCTCCACACTCTCTGTTGGGTCCTGCTCCGGTGGAGAACTTGATTCCGCGGACTCCAACCTGGACCTCAGGCGCGTGTTAGCTTCCATCAAATCCCGGATTTGATTGTCCTTTTGAGCTAGGGACGGGCGCTGAGTCTTGATGATGACTGCCTGTTGGTTATTCTCCTCTCGGCAACCTCATCAATTCTGCTCTCCACAGTCTCCAAACGTTGAAGGGGCGTGGTCAACGAAGCGATTGACCGACGTACCCCCTCGCTCAGAGCTATGGCTGCCTTCTCTAGATCTGTCAGGGCAGCTTCAACATTCACATCCACTGCCCGGACCAGTTCTTGCGTGTTGTGGCGAGAAGGCAGGTCCTCCTTGGCCTGCTCTACCCATTGCTGGGTTTTGCGGCCCTTCTTAGTAATAGGTGCCTCTGGATGACTCGAAGACTGCCGTTTATGGGTCTTCTTGGAGGTCTTAGAAGTCTTGATTGAATGCATATATAGGCCTACAACAAGTGTTGAGATAACATTCTTGTTACTCAGTAGGGGCCATATTGGATTTTGACCTTGAAAATGACCTTGGAACATAAAATGACCTTCAGAAATGAATTACTCATACTTAAAAACATCAATAAAATGGTATTATAGTTGAAGATCTACCAAATAGAAGCCAAGATATGCCATATTTACTGTTTTGGGTGGCCATCTTGAATTTTGCAGCTACTGGCCACCAGGGGTTTCAACCAACTTGTAGCTGGTGCTTTTTGAAAATTTCAGGCCTTATTTAACAACATGCCAAATTTAAAAAACGTGTTACAACATGTACAATGTAGACAGTTAGGTCCCCAAATATTATGACCTGATCTGAAAAAATGCTTTTTTCACCAAAATCTGACGGTTGCCATGGCAACAAAATTAAAAAAAAAAGATATTTTGTTGAAATATATGTTTTTGGAATCTCCATACGTCCATGTTTTACTATGGTACCTCAACCTGTACAGTATATTTTATATATGTTATATTCCCTGCAAATAACGATGCCAAATATTCTTAATGTTGGCAATAATGGCCTGAATCAGGTCCGTTTTCCCATAGAGACCAATGCTATTTTGTGGAAAATGACGCAAAAACGTCAAAATCTCAAAAAGCACACAGTCCCTAGGTGGGGACTTTTCAGGGAATGTTCCCCCATGTGTCCCGCATCATATATCCAAAAATCAGCTTTACATTATTTTATTCCGGGTTCCATGCTAAAATGCCTGTACTATAGGGTTAAGGCGAAATAGTAAAATAAGTTTAAACTATGTTTGACTAAACATTTTTATTTTTTTCCAGCATTTTATTGTGTCTCCCCTATTTTTTCTTCATTCTACAGGCCCTAAAATCCAGTTTTTCTACCCCCATATCTAAATTCTTAAGAAAATCTATGTAAATAGGGGGTATTTCTGATGTATTTTGGGCGGGCGGATACGATAAAACTATTGAAAAATGTCCCCAATCGTTTTTTTTCGATCGAAATACGCAATAGACGATTTTAGGGTCAAATGACGACCAAATGGTGTATTTGCTCATATATATGTGAATTGTGTTGCCAACGCTAAGAGGCATGGCTTCAAAACTGTAGTTGGGAGAAGAGGGATTCCCGAGGATTTGATTTCCTAATATATTCGGATATCTCAACCACACTGAACTCCTCAAAAGAGAAACTGGGAGAAGTAAGTACAGAGTTGTTATCAACATTTTTTACATCATTCTTTGATTTTGGTGTATCACAGTTATGAACATTAGTAACATCATTTTCTTCATTATGCTCATTAGAGTCATTATTAACATTTTTTACATTTGAAAGCAAAGTGAGCTCTTGTTCAGTAAGAGGTAAAATCTCTTTCGCCAAAGTATCTCCTACATTGGCGAAGAACCTGTTTTGGAGTTCAGCTGCTTCAGAACCAGTTCTTAGAGTTTTATTTTCATCAAGTAAATTAATATTATGTTTGGTTTTAACCTTGTCAGGAGTAAAAAATGGCTTAATCGTGTCCCAAAAGTGTTTACAGTCTTTGGGATTTTTCATTAACTCAGTTCTCAAATGATCACTCTTAAGTTTTTGTACATTTGAATTTACTTGATTTCTCAGTATTTTTGCCTTATTCCAATATTCTGTACTTTTTGTTTCTCTCGCTTTCTTGAAAGTTTCATCTCTCTTACGAGCTAGTTCACTAATAATAGGAGTAAACCAACAGGGCCTTTCTTTTATGTTCTTAAAAGTCTTCATAGGACACATTCTGTTTAAAAAGAACTCAATTTTCGACAATATAAACTCCCAGCAAAAATTAACATCCCTGGACTCATAGAATTCGGTCCTGTCACTATCTTTTAAGATTTCTTTTAGAATTTTAATGTCAAGGGTTTTCCACTGTCTAGAGGTGAAAGTGCTTCGTGTATATTTGTTCCTATCTTTCTTTTTAATTATAAAAACTGGGAAATGGTCACTGGTATTATTATTAATAGTTCCAGCTATTGAAATCGTCTTAGAGTTCGTATATATTTGATCTATGGTAGATGAGGTTTTTTTGCTAACCCTAGTCGGTACTTTTATGGTTGGAGTCAGGCCGTATTGTTTTATGAAGTCTAAATGCTTGGCATCTAGATTAAGGTTAAAATCCCCCACCAGGAAAATTTCCATATTTAGATGCAGTTAAAGTGCCTCAAAGTACCCATATATGCCTGAATAAATTGCAAAAACTGAAGTTTGAGGTTGTGGTGTCTTTATTTATTTAATATTAAATTTAATCGTAGGTGTCCATAAGTTATTTATCAGGGTGAGGGGTTTTATAACATTCTGCATGAATATATTCACAACATTTGCATACCTATACAACATTTTTTGTATGCATTGTGCGTACAAGGTGGTACTTAAATTCGCATTAACGGAACTATAATACATAATTGCGGATTTCTTAACTATTGTCTCTATTTCTAGGACCATGCTCTTGGGTTCTTTCCTAGAGTACTATAGAGTATCGCGTAATGCGTTACCAGAAATATGAGGAATGTTAACTGTACGGGAAAATTTTCCCTCTGACTAATTCATTGTAACACCAAAGAGTAGGGCTGTCATGGTTTGAGCATTATCAAAACACTATTACCAATGACTCCCTGAGAATTAGGTGAACACTGAATGGTATGTCATAAGATGATTTATATTTATATTCATAGTTTTCCAGTGGTAGGAATTTTCGATTCCTAGCTATTTAATTTGTAGCTAACCACGCTTTGTATATTCTTTTCTTCACCTGTTTTAGAATATTCTTCATTGCGGCCTCTAACAATTTTCACAGATTCTGTAAAGCTTTGGGTATATCCAAAGGCTACACCCTCCAAGGGGGATTACCTACTTTCATCTTATAAAACATCTGCTGTATTACATATACAATTTGATTTCGATTGGGAGAAGCTCAGATAAAGAGTATGATATCAACCTTAAAGATATCTTATTATGACAATGTTATAAGTGTGATATGGAGTTTAATATAGCGTATTCTATTGTGATAGTAAGTTTCTTAAGTTAAGTTAAGTTTATACATCGCAACATCAACTTTCAGTGCCTAAGTACAGTTTCAATTTCTTAATTTACTAGTCTACCAATTTACAACCTCTTATCTCAACTCAACATCTCAATCCTATCAATGCTTTAACCTGTTCCACGTCATTTTTTGTCCATTTTTTCCCAATTCAAATATCATTCTTAATAAACTAAATTATCACTGCTGCTGTTGTTCCTATTCACTCATTGCTATTAATTCATAATCAATAATCCTTTGTACTTATTAGAATTTATATTTCATCGTTAATCATAGTCTCTGATTTAAAATGAGTCTTGGTTAGGTAGAGCAATTTCTTGACTTCTTCTTGTGCTTTTGACTGTCTGTGAAGGGAATTATATATTAAGTTCTTGATTTTATATGATGGTGTATGATGTTTCATTGTCTTACCTCTCTCGCATGTACCCCTTTGGATGAGCATTATCAAAACACTATACCTCCGGGGAAACACCGAGCAGAAGCTAAGGAATGGAATTGGTGACTTGTATTTACGCTGAAAAGTCTGTTTTGTGGTAAGCTTTGATCATCTGGTCTGCTGCTCTTCCTTTAAGGTATTCTGATAAGTGGCAGCCATCCTCACCCAGTAGACGATAAAAGTTGGTAAGCTTGGGCTCTCCCGTCACTGGGTTCTTCCTTCTCGGCTTATTCCTATGAATAAGTTCCCCTACAAAAGGTGTTGGGACATCATTTGATGAGTTTGTGTCTTTTACTAAAGCATTGAATGAGGTGACAGATTGGTTGATTTGCTTCTGACTAACCGTATCTAACCCTGGTGTAAAAGTCCCTTTCGACCTGGCTATTTTTGATAGGTGAGAGTTGTACTTATCTATGTCAAGCCCAATAGTGGTGGTGAATAAAACTTTCGGTTTCTCCATCTGAATTGGTACTAAGTCACAAATTTCTCATTTTATGTGCGGGATAATTTGATGTAGTTCTTCCTCAAATTCCGCTAGTGATGGATGTTTTGGCGAGATTTGTTTATGTGATATTTCTTTATCTCGTTGCGTAATATTGCATATACCGACCATAATTATGATACATTTCGGTCTTTTTATTCTAATGGCACTTTGTGCGACCCTAACCACATTCTGTAAGTTAAGTCCTCCGATTGAAATGACTCTCGACCTACTTGTCGGAAGCTTCTGCCTGATCAGTGCTTCAACACCCCTACCTCGGGAATCGGCCACCACCAAAAGGTCTAGTCTTTCCATCTTCCTGTAATGACAGTGATTTATACAGTTTTAATAGTGATTTATAAGATTACTTGGATTCCTGGCTGTTAGTCCTTCATTTCTTGTATTCTGCTAACAGCCTGCTTTTGACTGATGATAGAATCTTACCAAATTTGTTTTGGCCCTTGAAGTGCTTCGAACAGAGAGTTTCACGCTGACCGTCCTTGACCTTCACAGCGGGGTACCGGAAACCAGTACCCCACTGTATTGATGTCGTGATTTCGTAATATTTACTTGCCGTCTGTTCTTCTAACAGAACTTTTCTGATCCAAGGATTCTGTCTAAACTTTGCCATAACAATCTCTTCAAGAAGGAATTCTGCTTGTAGTTTCCATTCCATGTTGCACTCAATCTTTTCCCCCAACCTTTTCACGGTCACCGGACTCGCCACCCGTCGTAGGTGCTCGGCTAAGTTTGGGTTCCCCGCGTGTAGAGCCTTCTGAGATTGGTAGCAATGCTCTGCTGATGAATACGGTTTTCCTTTGAAAACAAAAGATGCTGGGTAAAAATTAGAACATAAAGAATGCTCTCCCTTAAAACCCAGCCCATCCTCATCAACCTTTGTCGTCATTGCATCACTTGGTCTACATTTTTTGGGCAAGAGATGTAGATCTTCGGCCGTGAATGTTTTTCCTGCCAGCATGATGTGATTTAAAACTAGGTCAGCTGGATAATTTTCTAATCGTAGCAAAGTATAACAGTTCTTAAGCAATTCGTAGTTGCCATCATTTTTGTTGACATTCATTTTGTTGAGCCAAACATTCTTATAGAAATTATCCGCTCTAACCCTCTTGGCATTAGCGACTATTTCTTTCTTCATTTCAGGTGTTTCAAGCTCTACATATACGGCTCTCGTGTCATGTATCCTTGCTTTCCCTATTCTATAGGCTGTTACAATCGACAATGTTCTGAATGAAGGGATAATTGACTTGATCATTGTTGCTACTACTACGGCAGAATCCTCTTTGTACTCATAGATCTGTTGGTTTGTCTTTATGCTTTTACGTATTTCTCCTTGATTATCGACCCATGCTTCATGAAGTCCTTCAATGACTAAGTATGAGTTTTCTTCCTCAGGCGGTTTCAGAATCTCAGATGTATCGAGACTGTTTAGCTTGTGTTTGGTGTTCTCCAATAAATTGCCAAATGCAATTCTCTCATCTTCAAGAGCCTTCACTCTTCTACCCAATTCCTGTACCTCATTTTCCAATGCTAATTTCTGGACACCTACTTTGATCGCTTCACTTATTCTCTCTCTCTCTCTACCTAGATCAGCTTTGAAGAAATCGATACGCCTCTCTAGCGATTTTAGTGTTGGTGCTCCGAAATCACGGGGTTTTTCCTCTGTTTTTTTTTTAGTTTCCTAACTTCAGCCTCTAGTTCTTTTATTCGTAACATGGAATCAGTTACGGGGAGGGCGTTTTTGTCCTCCCCAAAATGCTTCGCCAGTTCATTTAAAACATTTTCGGTTACTTTCGCTGTAATTAATTCAATTTGTTGTTTCATGATTTCATTCTGCATAAAGATCTTTTCTTCTGTCGTTTGAATACTACTCTTTTGCTGCCTATTTCTTTGCTCAAACTTTTCTTTATTTTCAGGTCCCTCCCCTTTTGCATTACTTTCAACCTGCGTCAACTGGCTAGACGAGAGTTCATCATTGTTATTAGAACTGTCTATATCCAGGGGCCCCGGCATGCCTTGATCTGTTGCTAACAACGTCGCGAAGGTTTGGCGGGGAATATGATTCGGGCACGGTTCTGGGCACGGCTCCGGGCTTGCAATCATATTTTGCTTCACATTATTATCGATCATTTCTTCCACTAATGCCTTGATTACTCCCTTATTATCAATTTGACTTACTTGGTCAAAAGTATTGTCATAATGCGGAGGTTCCGTAGCTGTTTTGTGTTCAGTAGATATTGGTGAACTTGTTAAGAATCCTATGTGATTTGCTATCGGAGACTTCAAAGCGCTGAGGTATGACTCATCGTCGCTCTCACGCTCCTTCTCACGCTTGTCGATCGGTTAAACTTTCGAATCTTGCATCTTGAAGTCTGAAACTCTCTGTTCCTCCATGTAGAAATATCTCTTCTTAGAAATATTTGTACCAATATAATCTCTGTCGATTATTCTCACTGATGGCTGGAAATTATTCTTATGTTTGATCAATTTCCTCTATTTCTGGCTAATATAAGCTATCTAGCCTACGGGAACGTGTACCATGACGTGGTCCGTTTTTCCCGCCTAAATTAATGGTTTTCCTGCCTAAATTAATGGTTTAAATTAGTGGTTTCTTTATGGGTAGGCGAAGTTAAATGATGTATTGAATACTAATATATAAGGAATATATAAGGAAAGAGGGAGAGGGGGAAGTATGGGGAGAGAGGAGGGTGACCATCCTACATGAGAAAGTGAAGAAGAGGGTGTAGGAATAGGAGAGGAGGAGGGGGAGGGAAAGAAGAGGGGGGAAGAGAAGAGGGAGAGGATGTAGGAGAAGGGAGAGAGGGGAGGGAGAGAGGGGAGGGAGAGAAAGCAGGTAGGGGGAGCATCAGGAAGAGGGAAGGGAGAGGGTGGGGGGGGGGGAATCGGAGATGGGGTTGGGATAGAAAAACAGATATGAAAGTCAGAGAAGAGCAGGAGGGAAAAGAGGAAAGGAAGAAGGGGAAGTGTGGGGAGAGAGTGGGACGGTCCGGAGTACGGGTACTTTGCTAGTAGACTTATATAGGCCTACAGTAGCCGGATAACTTCCTGTTTACTTGACGCCATTTCCACTCACTACCAGATACAAAAATGTGATGATGAAATACAAATATAGGTGTCGCTAGATGCGAGAAACTTGTGAAAATAATCTGATGAAGATACGCATCTCCTGCAACGAAGCTTATATATACCCGACGGGCACTGAATGCAATTGAGTGTGATAGCACTGTGATCATTTTGTGATTGACCGCAAACCAGTGAAGTGTGATACATATGGCATTGAATCACAGTGAAATGAACATGCCATTAGCCATCATTATGTGAAATCCATTGCGTCTATTTCCTCCTATGCTGTTTGTGATCTCACACTTGTGTTGGATCAAGTTCTCATTCATATTCATTTATGTTTGTATTAAACATGTGTTAATTAACCAATTGTATGTGAGAATACATACTTTCTTAAAAAATGTTCTTCAACAATATGGGTGTGATCTCAATTGCACATATATGCGCATTCAAAATCGCGTCTAAATACTCATAATAATGCAGCCACAACTGGACAATACCTGGCACTGCTCACTCACCTGGCATTCACACTTACTGTCGCGCATCTTACACTACATTCTCTGACACTCATACTCACTCTCTGATACCAAGTCAAAGAAACCCCTACACACAAACCTAAATGATGTTTTCCTGTTAATGATGATCATCATAGTATCGGTATTGTAAATTGGTTGTTAATGAAGGTGAATATTTTTATTGGCCATATTACATTACATAATAAATTATTTCATCTTCTTTTCCAAATACGCATAACAGACAGCGCTGTTATATTTCATGCGTTGCCCTTGCTGTTAAATTATACCGATCTAACATTAATATGATATATATAGTATTACTGTTTTGTTCAGTGTTTATACAATTCGATTTCAATAGCTACACAATTGACATAGCTTAAAGCGCACTTCTGCGATCTTACACAACATGATTACCTAGAGGATTGTATTACTAACTACATTCGAATATCTCTACTACTCTTTCATAATTGCCGTACTATGCGATCTCTGCCCTTCTGTTTCAATATCCCAGCTGTTCTTACACTGGTACATTCTAGTGGATAATCTTAGACATTTGTCGATTTCGCCGCCTGGTTAAAACAATGAGACCAATTAAAAACAATTTGTGTTCATATTACCTCTGCG
The DNA here is from genome assembly GCA_942159475.1 of Sthenelais limicola. NCBI lineage: Eukaryota > Metazoa > Annelida > Polychaeta > Phyllodocida > Sigalionidae > Sthenelais > Sthenelais limicola. The sequence continues at coordinate 51,198,040 of OW804098.1, forward strand.
TTACCTCTATACAAATCCAATAAGGACTATTTTAGTTGCTGGTGTTCGACAATTGTTTTGAGGTTACCTGCTAGCTCATTCATAGAGCTCTGCCTTCGTACATGATCGATTTCCTATATCTTTCAGTCTTTGGTAAGATCAATTCTATGTTTGCATTCATATCTCTACGTAATAACCTCTCCTTATTTAATACATTCTCTTCTTCCCTATATATGTGTACCATGCTTATCAGCGTTGCTTTCCTACGGAGGTCTAATGCCAAGAGATTGGATTCTTTCATCTTAGATTTTAGTCTATACTTTCATTTTGTCCATATGCGATTCTCATTGAATATTTATATGAACGATCTAATTCCTGAGTTAATCCTTTGTTGGTTGTGCCAAAAAAGGAACACGCGTATTCACAGATTTTATAGTCATAATATTATGTCGACTAATTGATGGAATTATATGGGCACCTCTCATGAAACCTCATCCTAATTCCTATACAGGTATACCTGCATTATCAAAAGGATACTGATCTGCATCATTCGGCATCAGGTTTTATTCCATGTACTGGCTGAGAATTATAGAGAATAGTAGGAGAGAGAACTAATAGACAAATGAAACTTTGTCAACGTTTCATGAGAAGTGCCCATATATATATATGGCATGTGTTACAGGAAAATGAGTCACAAGTCCTTGGGAGATTTTAAATTTGAATCATTATTGGTCAGTAACTTCATGTAGGGTGGGATACTTCTTTTTGGTTGGTCTCAGAGCCTAATCTATACACAGAAAACAATTCTATTATATATGTTCGAAATAATGGGAATGGCACATTAGCCTTAGCTAATAGCCTTAACCATTATGCAACTTGTAGTCACCAGGTGGCAGTACTGTTTTCGCCAGGTGGCGCAAATGGGAACTGGGGTGCATTTACAAATTCTTTTACAATAAAAAGACCGCTAGTACACGTGTATGGCATTAATACCACTATAGATATTCCACATCATGTACATAGGGATATCATAAGTGATATACATCTATAGTTTAGGTGTGTTATGTATCTGTTTGATATTGAAAAATGCTGTAATCAAAACACCCTAATGATTGTACATATAAATTGTCCCTATACTGGCCTGGCTAAGACAGAGCTATCTAACAACTGGTACACATCAAATAGGAGGCTGCTATGCTTCAGGCTCACAAAGAGGATGGTAGAATTGGTGAGAATAAAATGATGCATATAAAGAAAAGGCAACAGATGCACTGCCCTAAACTCTCTCCTATCCCCCTCACTCTGGTTCACCCCTTCCCGCTCTCTCCACTATCCCTTCTCTCTTCCCACCCCTCCTGCCTCCACACTCCCCTCTCTCCATCCCTCCTGCCTCTCTCCCAAATCTTTCTCCTCTCTCAGCTGCCTCCCTCTTTTACTTACGCTCAAAATGCCATGAGAATTTGCTAATTTTTGCAGTTATATTGCGTTATGCCCTTAGCGTGATCATCACGCGATCATTGCGCAATAATTATTGCGTGAAAAGCGTCCACTCTCATCACAGATCTATGGCGAGATGATTGCGCATTAAAAATCGCGTAGAATCGCGTTCATTTGCCCGTCGGGTACAAGCACTGCATCGTATGTCTCTCGCACTTCGTAAGCCCATTTTTTTTCATTACGGCCAAGACAATTAAATAATGTTCACATGTAAATACACTTCGTCCATCTTGGATATCCTAGAGTGTTGCCTGTTACACAGATCTAATTGAAAAAATGTTTGTTAAAAAATGGCTACTAAATTATCGACAATTAGACATCTATCATTAATAAAAAAAAACCAACTTCAATCTGCGTTTTGGGTCAATATTATCAAGCACTTGTATTTACATAAAAACATTCCCTCTACTCTATCTCGTTAAAACATACATTTTCTTTACACTCATCCTTTCCCTCTGATATTACCTCCGCTATATTGATTCATAAATTCGACACATTAGCATTACAAATACAGTCTCACCCATCTTATTCGTTAATATACACACAAGTACAATAAATTCGCCATTGGTATCTCGACCTCATATCTTACGCATTTCCATTTTCTTAATCCTTAATTGTTGTCTTCTTATTCAACAATTTTTCCATTCCCTTTCAGAATACATAAATGATAAGGAGCAAGATAAGCCTAAGAGAATAAAAAAGATAATAAAAACCCGTCGTTTCTTACATAGGTACGAGGCATTGCGAACAAGTTAGAACTAGGATACGATGAGTTTCTTATATACAACGGGCCCATTGGTTAGTAGCGTCTTCGGATTTAAGTAAATGGTGCGAAGGTTTCAATTTACAAATTTCCAGTACTTACGGACACAAACATCTGCACTGACGCTGTCCAATACATAGCCAGAAAAACACTGTCCGTCATCACATTTACCTATGCCGTTCACGTCACACGAATGGCAGTACACAGCACATGCTATTGAACAGGAAAGACACACATTAAAGTGGGAGATGGTGCATGTGGTGAGGAGAAAGGAACAAGTAACCGACAGAAAAATTACTATGTCATTTAAGTTTTAATTAACCATATTTTTAAATAAGGAAGTTTTGACTATTTTGAAACTCATATTTCGTAGGGCTATTACATAATTGAATTTAACTCACCATCACACTTAAATGTAATTTTATTGTATGTGTATCGAACATTGCCGGGAAGATTTTTATAATACGTGCAGTTACCATCGCACCGATTATTGCCCTTGTCAAAGCAATCCCAACAGCCGGCATTGCATGCTAAAATGGTAGGAATGTAAAGAAAAACGTCAGAATTTAAACAATTATATCTCATTAGAATCATTGATATTATAGGTTTATTCCAAGTCAGCCATTCTCCTTGAGACGAATTCTACAGTCTTGCAAGAAGATTAGCTCTAATATCTAATCATTAAATTTGCTCTGTAAATCACCGCTAAATTTAATAAAGCCGCATTAATACCAACACACACATAAATACTACCTATGGTCATGGTTGGATTCGCAAAGTTTGTACGACTTTCACTTTTCGGGCGGTTTACATTATATACATATCGGAGAAGTACATTTACATTTTTTAATTGACAGTTCATCAGTAATATATTTCATTTTGTTAATTAACTGGTTCTCACAAGAAAGAATATTTATTGCAATGTATCCAAACATTAATCTCTTATCTTTCAATTATTGTAATCGGCATATTCTGTCGCATATAGATATACTATCATAGGATAGAGCCTCAATACCAAGGCCTGAGGTTCCTGATTCTAGTTCATTTCATATGTACACATTAATTAACTAGGCGTAATATGACGGTATACTAATAACTATTTAAACACAACTTGATTATTTTATAATTCATTTATCAATTCAGGAAAGTGAAACAAAAGAGTGTTGACCTTTGCTCAACACATTCACATTACATCACATTACCTTCACATAGCCCATCCTTCTTTACAAATCCAACATCACACTTATCACAACTTGTCAGAAAAGAGTATTTCCCATTTCCATCATAATGGCATACCTCGCAATTATCAGGGCATTCTGAAATAGTGAATATTCTTATGTTAGAGGTCATTTTATCAGACATAGACAAAAAGATCAACCAGTACGATAGAAACGAATACCACCTGAAATATCATTGTTGAAATGTTACTACTGTCCGGTCTACAAAAGTAATCTAAGTTGATCAAAAACATTTTTCGAGATAGATTGAGTTAATCATATTCATCTCACGGGCACAGCCTTTTGCCCCTGGATATTTGGCTGATCTAGGAGGACAGTGCGCTGCCAAATAACCATCTTCGTTACATTTCTGGCAGTTCGGTATCAGTCCCTGTTTGCACCCAAAGTATTCCGTAGAATCAACGATATATTTTGACCCAGATTCGACTGTAAAACCAAAATACATAGAAAGAATACGTTAGACATACATGATATACATCGAAAGAATATGTTAGATGATGAAATTTTAATCTATTTTTGTGCTCGTTATTTTAGGTGATATCACCATAAGTATACTGTCCTTGTTTATGAGTGCATGCATACTCAGAGCCTGAGCGTGAGGACGGCGGTTTTAAGCAAAGTAAAAGTCAAGCAATCCCGACTCTGTTTAATTGTAGACTTTGTTCTGGCACCGAAAAAAAGTTAAAACGATTGAATCTGCATAGACCATAATCAGCCACAATCATCTACCGTCATTCTATATTAGTCATATGAAACCATTAACTGTACCTTCTTTGAAGCCCAGAGCCAATAGTATTATACCGATCTGGAGTCGCCAAGTGTGGGTTAGCCATCCCATATTGTAGCTGTAACACCCTTTGAAAATTGAAGAGCATCATATCAATGAATTAACTGTAGAACTACCACAAATGACATTCAGGACGCAGGTCACGAGGTCAGAACATCAACATAAAATGCTATGAGTGATGTAAAGCTACATTCTCAGCAAGGATTTCGGCGAGTCTCCGAAATATAAACAGAGACTTTTATGAAGCCCTGTAGCAAAAATAACCAGAGAGAATCTCAAAGTTTTGGTAAAATGAACTTTAGATGTGTTGGAAAAGAATGGAACACAAATTAAAAAATCTGTTGACCGATGTTAAGTATAAGTGTCGTGGCGGCAGTGAGCGAATCAATCAACGTAATTCCCTAGTATTACCCTCTGTTCATGTTTAACTCAAAGGAAAAAATGAAGAAATTACTTCTGATGGAAAACTTCTGAGGGAACCGCTATAGGTATGAACGTAGGAAATTCCTACAGCAAGATTAGTCAGTTTTTAGGTCACGCCTGAAAAATTGCCCCTCAAAAATTCCTTTGCTTAGCTAAATACAACAGGGCCCTGGGACGTCAGAATTCTTAAGATCTCTTAAAATGATGAAAGAACAGCATAATTATGGCCGCAACTACTGAGCCTACAAACGGGCGCAGTGGTACGCCTAAAAGAATCACTGCCGTGGTAGTAGTCAAAGTATGAGTTCAGCGCCATTCACCGTGGATTTCAGACCAACTTTTGTACAGTAAGTATATACACGGGGGACTAGGTAGCTCAAAGGTAAACGCGCTGGTCACTCATCTTACAAAAAAGCTTCAGGTATTTTGTATCCACCCCTGTCCAAAGAATGAAACATTACCTACCCTCCACAATTTAACCCAGCATCTCCTCCAAATATACATGTATAATATATAGGAGCTAACCCTGTACTGACTACGATCCTGCATGTGCGCCCTGTCTGTGCAAATAAAACCCAAACTAACCAAACCAACCAAACTTAGGGAAAGCCTCTCCCTCCAAACCGTAAAATGCCAATAGCATGCCTACTCCAGGGCCGGCAAAGCCATAAACGTAGTAGGCGTCCAATCACTGACATACATTCTTATCCGATCTGAGAGGTTGTGAGCATATTGACTGAACCACTGCCCAGTGGGGTCAGTTTCTCAAACACATTGTGCCAACATCTGTATGAGGATCAAATTATAACTCACGAAATAGTTTATTATAAAGGATGGATATCTATGTTGCCGTTTTTAATAAATAAACTCTTCGGGGCTCCTATAACAAAATCTTATGTCCATAAGTTAATATTATTGTTTGTTAACTATTTTGGCAGTGATCGAGTACCACTTGCTGATCTGTTTCCAACCACATTATATTTACACGCACATTCTCTCTATTTAGGCTCAAAATAATATGTTAGGAAAGTTAGGCAGACTTAATATTCTTTTCCCTTTGTTTTTGACTTAATATTCTTGTTTGTGTCGCGAAGTATTCATTGATCATTTTCTGGGTTCCAAGTAATTTAAAAATATTTTTCAAAAGGACTTTGATGATTTTTCAACATCAGTTGCATTGCTGGGGCAAAATCCTAGGTCTGACGTCATGTGCTTGCGTGACCTGAGGCAGTTTCCAAGAACTTGATGCTCATAAATAATGAATAACCAATCAGCGTGCAAGGTATACCGGTTCTGTCTTAGTTACGAAGAACTAGCAATTGAACCATGCATGTATTAGTCTTCCTGGCAATTACCTATAATAATTATATATGGCACTTTGGTCAAAGTGGATATTCAACTAGCTGTACAATCCTCTACCAAATACCAATTGATAAGTAATACAGGCATTTTCATATTTCCTCGCTAATGAAGCTATGTGTAGTATTTGATTGGGAGTATTGGGATAGAATGATGGCCATATTGAATTCTCCCAGCAAATTTCAAGAGAAATCGTTAAATTTTTTTTTTCAAATATGTTTTATTTACGCTGGATTCACTATGTTCCCTGGTCGGGGAATCAATTGGCCAAGTAAATGTGATTTCCAACATCCCTTTATTGAATGAGTTTCATTTCTTCCTATATCTCTTTCATACATTAGTATAATTGTTTGGATAACATTTTTGTTGCAAATGGTCTGAAGACTTACACCTTTGTAAAAGGCAAATATATATGTATGGATCTTGATATTCTGACATAAACAAAATCCTTTCTTTCAACCATTGGACACCATATCTTAATTAATATGCTTCTATTCATAAAATGTCTTTCTTTTCCATTTTCTTTCAAATGAATTAATAAAAAGATATTGTACTCACTTTGGTGCTTTTCCCACAGTTACCAACACGTTCTTCTGGGGATGTCCTTAATTATAACAATTCAATTCAAAATCCAGACAAGATATCCTGGTTCAATCACTGGTGGTACTTCTGCCGAGCACGATCCAGGAATGACCATATCCTGACTCTTTGTTATGATGGTTACCAAGTAAGTAAAAGTCACCCTGGGGGTAACAGCTCGTGGATCAATATCAACCGGGGGAGATGGCGGTGAAAATTCTGGGAGGAAGCGAAATAAAGTATACCCCAATATAAACGGTTGTATAGATTATTTATTTAAAATATCTGAACTCCCATCTATGGTTGTATTCAAGTGGGAATGTTAACTTACTCATTAACATTTTCGTACTAGCCTATATAATGTATCCTGGTCGTGCGTCGAAAATCACCTTTCAGGGTAGATACTTGCTTCTTGTAACTGGATGACTTTGGTTTCACTAACAATTAATACGACTGACAGAATACCTTACCAGACAGTACTGAGAAATCTCCCAATTGTTTCACATGGCTACATGTATTGTATATATAAGGAGAAACGAAATGTATTGATGAACCAACTTTAAACTACTTTGTTTGTTTGTTTCTTTATTGACAGCATTTCATTACTTTACAACTGATCATTCTCAGCATGTCTAAAATATTACAGAAAAATTAGTGGAATACATTTCCCAGAGGATACTGTGAATTATATTGCAGCGGAGGGTTTGTGGCATTAGTGATTAGAACATATAATGCGCATGGGTATATAGACACTGTAGCACATTAATCTCTTGTAGTAGACTCCCATAGCGAAACAGATCACTGAAAACTGCGCAGATGGAAACCATGAGATCATGCAAACTCTTGCTTGTTGCTATAGTTTCTCCAGCAACACCAACCGTCCTCCGATTGAAAAGTAACCTGAAGGAATGGCAAAGTAAAGCGGGTGCCTTTACTGAGGGTTGAATTTAACCTGAAAGTCAAAGTTACAGACCATCCAAAAGTTGATGACGGTTTTGCATTGATACACCCATGCATTGATTCGTTGTTTTTTTTTACAAATCGGTGAAACTGTTGAAACTAGATGATTATTTCGATCATAATCAATAAGGAAGACCCATGCATTTAAAAAAACAGAACTTTACATGAACATTGAATATGCATCGATATTTATAGTATCTGCCGTTCTTTGGTGATAGCTAATATGAGTTTTCCGTGGAAAGTTTCCGCCCCACCTTGTTGACTTGTAATGATTTGTGGAATCGCGTCTATGAAAGGTTGCCATCTGAGGCAGAGAGAAATGTTGATCTATAATTGATTACTGTGCCCTGTTCTGGCTACCGATGCTGTAAAAAGCGCTCTGGACCTTGTCACGCAATAGGAGTATCGTTCGTTGATTACAGGAAGACTATATCACCCAGAAAACAACCAAGGAACATTCGAGGTGGTTGGGTAATAATGATACAATACGATAGTATGGTTTATGACAGGTTAATTAAACAACGGTGTTTTCTCTCTGATGTCGAGGTGTGGAAGAAAGAAAGGCCATTAGTTCCTGGGCCTTGTTTCATAATCAGGGACATAGAAATTAAGTAGAAAAACATCCCATTTAGGATAAATTCCGTTTCATAATCAAAGTTGAGAACACGTATGGCCAGTCCCATGGTCCACCCTCACCTGATCATGGTTGGGTGCACACTGTTGTGGCTGCGAAGTGCTGTGAAGATGGACATGTGAATGTGTGAATGTCTCACATTATGAAACGACAGGCTGGGACATTCTTTGTAACGTTTGAACACCATTTGCAAATTTTCCAAATAAATCTTTACATGTCTCCTTCATTATGAAACAACACCCTGTTAACCAGTTAACACCCTCATAAAAGAACAGTTGGGTCATGGCATGACTCTACCCCCTCGACCAAATTGGGATGATAGTTCCTCCTGTCTTAGCAGTAATAGGATATCAGGTCTCGCATCCTGTTCTGGTCTGCCGACAGAGGCGGATGACACTTAATGGTAACACAATCTGGTCTTTCCCCCACTTCCCCCTTCCCCCTTTCCTGTTAAGGAATAGGGTGCCAAACTATAGAAGATAAATTATTGTGCGGGATGGTTTTGGAATGAAAAATGTAATCTAATTTAAGCCTTATTATAATTGCTACAACATTTGCATAAAAGAGAAAGTGTTCTGTAAGGGATGTTTTTATCTATCAAATGTTTGTTTTCATATGAAGTATGAGTTATTTTCATTCAGTCAGACCAAGCATTGCTGAAACGGCACCCGATGTGTTGCCAAAACACCTGATAGATGGCGTGAGGTTCCACAGTGGCATCACCAGTATAGCAGCACCCGATGCTATCAGGTAACATCTAACCTATGAATCCAAGTTCCTGTGCTAAGTTCCTGTAACAATAATTCGTATACATGTACAGACTATAGAGGCCCGCCAAACAGATCATGTCTAGGCTGGTAACCAAGCTATCAATGCTTTCCGGGACACACTATTTTAACTTGCTAGATATATATTATTTGCATTTAGATTGACATGAAAAAATAAATATTCGAAATTAAAACCCAAGAAACAAATGTCTTGATCCACATTCATGCATCTCAAACAATAAAGAAATAATTTCTCTATCCTGCCTGGCCTGTCATATGGTCATGGTTATGAAAGAACGCATTCCATATAACATAAAGCTCTCTGACAGATCTCTTCACGTAGCAACAAGAGGGCAATATCAGAGCGTCCCCAACATCAAGTGTTCTATATCCCCGGTTGTCTCCCTGAAGGAAAGCCCCTTCATACTGAGAATGGCAGTAAGTAATTCTTGCACACATGGCCAATTCCACCAATTTGACAACATTTGGCCCCCAACCGTGGAAAGGGATAAAATGGGCTTAAATCAAGTTAATTATCATTAATTTGATTTTTTTTTGATTGGATGGTTCTACCAACCTGTGGAACCACATTTTTGGCATTTTTAGCCCATTTTTTTTTTCTTTTTATTTCAAAATCCCATTTTCAGGGCAAAAATCGTTTTTTTTAACTGCCATTAGTCCGTGGAATTGCTAAATTTCTAAATAATCTTCAAAATTAAACATTTTTTTTAATATGTTGTGATAGTAGGTTACGTGAACATGATCTGTGTAAAAAAAAATTGCAAAAAAAATATTTTTTCGCCAAAAGCCATCAAAAACCGATTTTTTTTGTGTGTGGGGCACCCCCCATGTCGTGTGCCGTCACGCAGTGTGCCTAAGGTGGAATAAAAAGAATAAAAAAAAAAAAATCTATCACATTATGACGAATAATGATAAAATGCATGGGATTATATATGTATAGAACATCAAATGTATTTATTTGAGCTTTTCTTGGATCGTAGCAGAGAAATAACATGACGGCAAAAGGTGGTGGGTCCCGGGGTTCATGTTGTGTGCCGTCACGCTTATTTTAGGGTTTTTAGAGCTTTATAAGGCATAAATTTAATAATAAACTCTAAATTTGACATTTATTATTGACTTTGCTTAATATCCACCTTTGTAGATTGGAATTCATGATTTCTGTGCAGTTTTTACATAATTCTTACGGCAAAATGCTTAAAAAATTTGCCGTCACGCTTTGTCGTGTGCCGTCACGTAGTGTGGAAGAGATGAACTAAATGCCAAAAATTTCCTGAGCTGTCTGGCGTAAAGCTTGAAACTACCAGAAGTTTTGTTGCAGACGACAATCTTCCAAAAGAGCAGTCGAACAAGGCAACTTATAGATTACAATTACTTCCTGGTAGGTAATTAAGCTAAATATATGTTATTTTTATGTTGATACAAGCAGGTCTCGGGTCATAGACCACTGTAGATGAATCAAAAGTTTCTGTACGAAAAGTAATCACCGTGTTTCAAAAAAAAAATATCTGATACGATATCGGAGGTCATCTAGCAGCGTAAACAATGCCATAGCCATAGGCGTAAACGATATAACCTTGGCCCTTGTCGTCGGGGTTGGGGTGAGGGGGGGGGCACCTGTTACTTAGATTTGATTAATTAATTGACCTACTTTCAACACCCACAAATAATTATAACCACTCACGAAATACTAGATCTGCCTGCTAAAGCCATCTGTAAGGAATGAAATGTCACATTCATAGGCAATGACAGACATAGCCATAGGCCAAGATTTTAAATGTGATTTTTCCAATACCCCTAAAAATATTTTTCCAATATGAATTTTTCTAGAAAATGACTAACAAAACGTCTGCAGAAGACAAAAAGGCAAAGGCTGCCGAGAGAGCCAGACTCTACAGGGCCAGGAAGATGGCACCAAAGGATGAACACTACCGTGAAATGAATCTTAGCAGGTCACAGGTATGTTTTTAATAAAAAAAAAAGACGAATAAATACTGAGATTATATTGTATTGTGTTGATATATTGTTGTATCAAAACTCACCGAAATGATTAAGACCAACTGGTCAAAATATTTGATATGTGTTCACAAATTGTTTTTTAACCTAATGCAAATATCTCTTGGTCTTTTGTCATTGTTTTTCTTCGTGCCTATATGAAAATTTAATTCCATATCTACCAGCGGTTACCTTTAATTTTGAATGTTTGGATAATTAACTTAGGCTCTGCGGAGAAGAATATAATATAATAGTATAATATTATTGAATAAATGCAATGTGTCTGATGGACCTACAACTAACAAATAATATTAAAACCTTTTACAGTGTTTTCTTCTTGGATATACTTCCAAGAGGTTTGTTAGACTTTATAATTACATGAGACGATAATGTTATTAGTTAATTACTTAAATAATATTAGTGTCGATACTGTGTACTCAGATATGGACGTTCGTTGCGATATTACTTTGGATATACTTCCAAATACTTTAATCAATTTGAACAAGATATGGGATGATAATAATTACAACTGATATCATTGTAAAGAGACCATACTTACAATGAGTGTACTCCTCATTGTATTACAAGGTCTGAAGAAGATATGCAATGACAAATTATAGGTGATGACAGATTATAATTAGTATCAATACAGAAATGAACATTTGTATTCTTGCTGCCAAGAAGTCATCCTCCATACATAAACTATTTTTGAATTAGCGTGATAAGTTCTATGCAAAGGTAGTCTGACTTACCAAAAAGTCATGCCCCGTACATAAATCCTATCCACTACCAAGAGGTCATCCTCCGTACATGCTGTTTCAGTTAAAAATCGCTGTAAGTTGTACAACCAAAAGGTCATGCTCGGTACATTTTGCTTCACTTTTAGTACCATATGGGTCATTCTCAGTACATAAGGTTAATATAAGCACAGCGAGAAGTGTATGGCTGGTCTATATTTATCAGTTAACTACCACAGAGTCATTCTCAGTACATTTTAAATGTAATAATATAATAATGATAATAGTAAAAATAACAATAGCAACAATGTTGACGACGACAGGGGCCCGTTGCTCCGTTTCTCGCTAACTATTTCCCCATTGAAAATGTATGGGAAAATAGTTAGCGAGAAACGGAGCAACGGGCCCCAGTTGAATTCTAATACTGGTACCTGTTCGTACAGAGTTAATGAACGACTGAGAACAATCCCAATGCATGTTTTAATTATTTTAATTTGGGAACAAATCAAGAAATAAAGATGTATCATTTCCTCTGATATCGTAGCTTGCAGAGTATCTATCTTTTCACAAATTTTGATCGGGATATGGCGACTGGTTCTGAATGATGATATTATATTATATATATTGACCTTATTTTGATCTAGAATATAATTTTCTCTTAAACCTGTATACGATTAAAGCTATACTTTGATATTTTCGTAGATGAAGCCTTTATAACAGTACTATTTTCTTCACATGAAGGTATCACGTAAATTGAGAAATTGAAAGGAAATAAAAATCTGTTACAAAAACAAAAACATGAACAACTAGGTCTGATGTGGAAAATTATTATGCGTGGCATATATAATTCCATATCTAATGTATGTCAAATCAAATTCCGATCATTTATTCTGTGATAGGTTGAAATATTCAGTTTAACAAGACTTAGTAATATTACTAATGAAGATAAATATCAGGAAGCCCATATTTGGCAACGTTGGAGAACTGAACTGAATACTTAAATTAACCAAATATTATAGTCAGCTTGCGTGATTATCCATTACATCAGAATTTAATAGAAAGTATTTTTTTTTTTTTTTTTAAAAGTTTTTATTCAGTCTATCAACAAATCCTTTCCTCCTCCAGGGTCGATCACACAAGTTACATCGTACCCTCTCTTCACTTGAACACTGGTTATTATTTCGACTAGGAATATTTAATTAACAAAAACATATTGGCTCTATGTATGAAGGATGACTCTTTGGTAGCAGCCACGATTTATGTACAGGGCATGACTTTTTGGTATCTAACCGCGTGGGCTTACCCTAGCAAGAAACATTTCTCGCTATATCTAAAATAGTTGTATGTATGGAGAATGACTTCTTGGCAGCAAGAACAAGATATGTATTGGGTGTGACCTTTTGGTACCCAGCGGAAGGGTTTGTCTTGGTAAAGATACTTCTACGACTAGCTTTATCTTATAATGACAATAGAAAATATTCTTACCATATAGATATGTATTTGATGTATACATATTCTATTCTAGAAATACTATCAGGCAAAGAAACTGAAGATGACGGGGGAGGAGAGAGCTTCTGACAAAGTAAAGAAAGCTGCATGGCGGTTGGCCCAAAGGACAAAGGCTTCAGGTGCGAATTTCCCAAAATTTGTAATATTGCTACTGTAGAAACTTTCAAATCTCTTCAACACAAATGCCTTATGGAAACAATAAATTGACTGATTACCTTGTTATAAATATTACCTGCTCGGATCACACTCTGCATCACTGATTATCTCCCTGCAGTTCTAATTATTACAAATTTTCTGCTGTCTGATTATTACGTATCTATGTATATAAACTACCCTGAGCACACTCTATGAAAGTAATTATCATGGTAAATCTATCAAACATTTTCCAATGAAAGTACATCTGACTTAGAATCCCTTCTGGATACTGTGTTCATGTTCAGATACGTTGTTTTCTTGCTTCAAGATTTTGACTATATATATTTTTTGTAAACTGGGCGCATTACGATAATGCCAACCCAGTGAAAATAAAATCTTCAAAAAAAAATTTGAACTGAAATTATAGTTATAAATCAGTTCAATAAATATCCAATGCTGAGCTTTCATTTTAATATATATTTTTTTTAATTTCAGCTTCTGCTGCCACTGCAAATACAGCTGAACTGCCCACAGAGTCGGCCAATCTTGTTCGGGCTCTCCCTGATGTGCCTGCCATCCCTACTGCCCCTGCTACCCCTGCTACCTCTGCTATCCCTGCGACACCTGCTACCTCTGCTATCGCCGCTACCCCTGCGACACCTGCTACCTCTGCTACCCCTGCGACACCTGCTACCTCTGCTATCGCCGCTACACCTGCTACTGTCACTTTGAGATTGGCACCTGCACCGTTAAGGTATAATTAATATTCATTTGATAGATTAAGACAAAAGCTTGTCTTATTAGGATGTGATTACCTAATTATGAGACAAAATTCCAAAAATCAATTTATATTTTAAGAATGTATTTCCATGGAAGTGATTGTCCATGTGAAACTTGTACTAAAAACAATGATATTATCTTTAAATTTGTATTTCTATGGAGGTGATTATCCATGTGAAATCTGTACTAAAAATGAATCAATATTTCTTGAAGGTTATTATAATTATGTCTATTTCAGGATTCGATATGAGTCAACAAAGAGTGGTGCCGAGGGAGAAAAGCCCCTAATGATAAGTTGTTCAAACGAATATATTAGTGATTTTTTTGCAGAGGATAGAGCTAAGTATTCTAAATATCTTTTATGACAATGATATACATTTTGTGATGATAATAATAATAATAATAATGATTAAAATGCTAGCGGATTACCCTTAATAAGGCAATCGCCAGAAGTAATTTTAGGATTTAGGGATAGTCGGCGAATGAATATAACAAACTCTTTCTCAGGCAGTGGGTAATTTGCTTGTGTTGAGTTAGATATAACAATGCTCATCTCAACGCTGTAGGTTGAAATCTTGTGACGAGGTGTTCAGCTTGCTGGCAAGGCATGGTGTGAGCGGTTGCGGATTGTCCCCGCTATTTATACTTCTTGTTCTGTGGCGAATTTGCTTTTCAGTTTGTACCGAACCATTGGAGATTTAAGATAGGAATTTTGACATACTGATTACTATTCTCGTTTGGACTGAACCATTGGAAATTTAACATTGGTTTATAACATAGGGGATAAAGCTTTTAGTTCGTACTGAACTATTGACGATTTAGCATGGAAATGACATAAACTCAGCATAATTTCTTCACAACCTGACTTGTAGTTTATTTATTAAATCTATTAAACTGTTTTTACATCGATCTGGAATTTATGAATATTGTTTCATCTATTCTATTTTCTTTTTTTCAGCATGCTGCCAGTTCGCATGGCCTTTAGCAAAATGCCTGAGGTTAGAAGATTGAAGCGCCAGCAGGCACAGACTATCCAAGAGAGAAATCGCATGATTTTGCAACAAGAAGAGGCAATGGCTGCCCTTAACGAAGAGTTGAACTGCAAAGAACAGAAACTCAAAGCTCTTCAGGAGGAGTTGAAAGGACATGGAAGCGAAAAGACCATCGAGCAGGAGGCAGAGGAAATAATTACACAACATGACATTGGTAGGTTGATACCTTTACTTACCATCAGAGAGTCAATCAAATCGTCTAAAATTTCGGACAAAAAGAATATTTTTTCAACAGATTCTGGATCTGATTTCGGGAAAAAAATTCCAAGAGGTTTGAAATCAAAGGTTGCTTTGGAAGTTGGGGTAAGTCGACAGCTTTTAGGTAAACCTAGGATTAGACAGCCAAAGAAGGGAGAGTGGTTAGCAAAGAAAGCTATGATTAATGATTTTCTGATGCATGCTGAAAATTCCGCCAGGCTCCCATCCAGTAAGGACAATAGTTTGGGAGAAAGATATGGTTTGACCAATACCATGACAATATTATTCAACGATTTCTGTAAGGAGTACCCATCATTGAAAATCGGTAAGAGCTTCTTTTTCCGCTCAAGGGACAGTAAAAAAATAAAACTTCTGAAAGAAACAAAAAGGTGTGACTGTATGTGCAAGAAGTGTCAGAACATGTCCCGGTTAGGTTTGGCAGCAGGATTGAAATTTTTTAAGGATATGGGGATGGAGGAGGTCAAGGATAGGGCTGGGATCAATCTCAGGGCTAATAAAGTGGTGACATTTATTTTCTGGGAGAGGCAGGAAGTTTCTAGCAACGGTAATATTTTTATGAATGACATGCCAGTCAAGAAATCGCTCAGGAAGGAGGAATTTATTGAATTGCTTTTAACATCACACATTGATTATCTTAGCCATGTCAGTCGCTATCGTCACCAAGCAAAGACTGCCAGGGAGATGAAACAATGTTTTTCTATTACAGAATGCATCCTGGAAATTGATTATGCAGAGAACTATGGCATTATCTACCAAGACGAGCCTAGTTCTATCTATTATTCCCGACCACAGGCTACCATCTTCTCAAGCGTAGTAACATTTAAGAGAGATGGTGAAAATGTGACTAAGAGCATAGGAGGCATTTCTGAGGAAATGAAACACGCTGCTCCTACTACTTTTTCCTTTTTGTCACATATTATTCCAATGATCCGTGAATTAAATCCGGAGATTAATATTGTCCATATTTTCAGTGATTCCCCATCATCACAATTTAGAAATCGGTACATAACACATTTAATATCAATGGCTCCCAAACTTTTTGGTGTTACTCTTACATGGTCGTACCATGAGAGTGGCCATGGGAAGTCAGCATGTGATGGGGTAGGTGGCTCATTAAAACATAAGGCGGAAAATCTTGTGAAAAGTGGAGTGATAATGAGCAGTGCTAAAGAATTATCCAAGGTCCTCAAGTCATCAGGGATTCGTACAGAAATTGTGTATGTTTCCTCAAAACATATCGAAAAAAGCAGAGCAAAAATAGAAAAATGGCATGTCAAGCCTGTGGTCGGTTTAATGAAGCAACATATGGTGTGTCCCTTTGATGGGAATTTGTATGTTCGCAATATTTCCTGCTTTTGTGATGACTGTTCTATTTTAAAAAATCTGGTTCCCAAGTGTGACGGCTGGGAAAAGTTGAACATAGCTGCATTAAAAAATGAGGCCTTGGTGGAAGACATCCCGGAGGATGAAAATAATTTGATAGTAAGTAAAGAGAATGAAGCAGAATTGGTTGATGTAGAATTGGCTGAATATTATGGGTCGGACAGTGAAGATGAAGGGGATGGTGGGGAATGGATCGAGGATGGGGAGGAGGATATAGAGGCTGGACAGGAACTGGATACAGTTATTAATGCTTGTATTCCAGTGGAAGAAACCAGTGTCCAGCCAGAAGAAAGGAAACAAGGGAAGGGAGATAAAAGAGGAAACGGAGAGGGAGGGAAGAGGAGAAGGTCGGCGAGGTGCGGCAGATCTAAATCAACCTATTTTATGTTCATGGATTAATTTATAACCGTAACGTATTGATAATTTAGATATTACATTTGTTTTTAGCATCAATTTCATTATGAATAATAAACAGTTGTCTATCAAAATTATGATTTCAAACCTTGATATTATATTATGTTAAAATGACTCTCTGATTGTAAGAAATGGTAACAACGAAGCCTCTATCCAAGCCTCATATATGGTCGTTACTGTAGACATCTCTTCTCATGTATTTATTGTTGTTTGACAGAATGGCCTCCAAGCAAGCAGAAACTTTTTATTTTTAGATAATAAAAGTGAATATTTTTGATCTTTAATCTAATTACGAAAAAAAATGAGTGGAAGCTTTAAATTAAGAGACTACCTCCGGGACACTTTAAATTACTAGAAAAATCTATTTTGATATTGAAGAAGGGATATTTAGGGTCTATTATGCCAATTTTTCCAGATATTGTTGATTTGGTAATGCTTTAGCGGTAGTCAGTGAGTTTTAACTATGAGCCAACAGATGGCGCCACGATCACAGTACTTTTCATACGCGAGATACGACTAGTGACAAATAAGAAAACTTATATTTTTTTTATTCACTTACAGGCTTGGATAGAGGCTTTTTGAGGCAGATGTTTATTTGTATTTTATACTTATTGTAATTATGACAAAATGATAATTTAATACATGTAATATATGTTACAGGATTTATACATCCTTGATATACTTGAAAAAGTATTCCTTTTTCAACTGCTTCGCTTCATGCAATTACTTCTATGTGTAGTTACATGCTGTAAATATATGTTCCAGGATGATAATACATCCGTGATATACTTGAAAAAGTATTCCTTTTTCAACTGATTTGCTTCATGCAATTACTTCTATGTGAAGTTCCATGCTGTAAATATATGTTCCAGGATGATAATACATCCGTGATATACTTGAAAAAGTATTCCTTTTTCAACTGCTTCGCTTCATGCAATTATTTCTATGTGAAGTTCCATGCTGTAAATATATGTTCCAGGATGATAATACATTCGTGATATGTTTATATTTTATCTGCCTCCTGCCATGCGATGCGATTATTTCTACATATTATATGGGATATTCCATGCTGTATAATATAGTATTATGTTGATGAATACATCCGTGATATATTTCTTTTTAATGCTTATATTTTATCTGCCTCCTGCCATGCAATTATTTCTACAAATATGGGATATTCCATTGTATATACGTTCCAGGATGAATACATCTGTGATATATGTATAAAAACAATATACTTCGCATCATGCGATTATTTATACCTATTTATACCTAAATATGATATTACGTGTTGTTAATATTTGTCGTTACTCCCGCAACCCTTAGTGTCTAAGATCTAAGTATTAATTCAACTACCTACGGTAAGTCTCTAGTTTTTATCCAGTCTATCAACAAAAATCACTTCTTCCTCCGGGGTCGATTACACAATTTACATCATACCCTCTCATCATTTGAACACTGGTTATTACTCCGACTAGAAATATTTAATCAACATAATTACATTAGCTCTATGTATAAAGGATGAATTGTCTTAGCAGAAACACTTCTCGCTATACCTATATTAGCAGTATGTACGGAGAATGACCCCTTGGTAGCAGAAACGATATATGTACTGAGCATGACTGGTAGCCAACCGAGCGAAATTCTCTTAGCAGAAACACTTCTCATTATACCTATATATAGGTATTTACGGAGAATGACTCCTTGGTCTCTAGAAATTATCAAATATATTGTATTCAACTGAATATAAGCCATAAATCGATCAACACTATAACTATTTTGAACAAGGTTTATTCTAGATCTTGCAGCACATATGGATGTTGAGTTGACAGGTGATATCTGTGATATATTTAAAAAATATATTTATACTTAATCTCTATCGCTTCTTATGATTATTTTGGCATGTTTAATGTTTTAAAGATTTTATTTTCACTGGGTACATCACCTCCAAGAGGAGTAGGATATTCAGGCGGAACCCAGCTTGGGCTAAAGAATGATTATATACATAGGATAATAAGTAAGCAAAATAAAAGACAAGATAGAAGAAAACCTCTTACTGTGAGAGAGACTTCATAATTGTTTGTACCGTACTATTGGCGAATTCTATGTTACAGAAATTTAACGTGAAAAATGAGCTTCATATCCCCACTTGGTGTCATATAATTATTGGAGAGATTGGGTCAAAACTTGTTTGGACCGCACCATTGGAGAAATCAATGTTAAACTGAAAAGATGTGAAAAAATAGCTTCGAATCACATAATGCTGTTGAATTATGTGTGAGAAGGTCTACTTTTTCGGGTAGAGAGGTTAGCAGAGGATTATTGGTGTACATAGAATTTCACAATTTACAGAATGTGAAAATATCATTTTGTTTTATTGCTATATGTATATGTTCCCGGAATATTGCTTCCGTGATAAATATCAAACAGAAATACCTGGTTTCCATGATTCAGTGCTCAATGTTTGTATTTCGATTGTCTAAATTGTCAAAATATTGATATTAATTACCATTTACTCCCGAAACCCTTAGTGTTGCTGATAGAAATCTAAATCTTAAATCTTAAAAAATCTCAATTTTACCCCTCGGTAAGTATCTAAAAATTATAAATTCTTAATGAACTAATGGGTAAGCTTATAGAGCAGAGACCTTTAAAATCGATGATTTTTCATGATTTTTCATGATTTTTCATGATTTTGTGACGGCACACGACATTTCTTTCCCATAGTACTGTTTGTATATGAGAGTTCCCTGAAATTAATATATTGTATTTATAGTATTTAAAATTAATATATTGTGAAGTTTTAGACACAAGTCCATACTGGAAAAAAACATTAGTGCCTGGTAAAATGTTATCAATTTTTAAATCGAATGGTTTTCTACTCTATTTATATTTATATTTGTGTAACTTTGTTGGGCTCTGCACAGACGTTAGGCAGAAAATATATCCTTCTTTCCAGGCTCAATTTGTGATGAATTTTTATACTTAAACTGTCATTGTTCCTCCCTAGAAACCCACTACTGTAACAATTTTATATTATTTTCGCAGTCTATTCCTACACAAATTATATGATATGGTGCTAAATAAAATGAAAATATTAACTTAACTTGCATTTAATGTTCTTATTCACACTGCGTGACGGCATGCTATTTTTAGCATTTTTGTCATATTTGGGATCTATTTTTCGACCCCCCTGTAAAAAAATTACTAATAATCAGAATGGTTCCATACTTGGTAGTTCAAAGCACATATATATAAGGTTGATAAAAAATAAAAAATCAACTGATTAATGTAAAAATTATTTTTGGGTACCCAGGGGGGGGGGGTCTAGGGGTCCAAATGTTGTCAAATTGGTGGAAATGGTCACATATATATCAGTTTATTTACTGCCTCATGACCAGTAACTTGGCAAAAGAAAATCATTCCATTTGAATTCCTATAATTCGTCCGACACCAGATTAAATCATCCAAAAAGTCATGATCAATTTTTGTACGTTTGAACAATTTAGAAAGTCAAAGCAGTTGAAAGAATTTTCTCTCTACTCTTGAGCAATGAGGAATCAAGCTAGACGCTCCATTTGTTTCTTTGTAGTGACTTTTCTACCCCAATATATGTAGCCATTTGAGAAGGGCTTGTGACCTTTTTTTCCTTTTGACGATGAAGCCTATCTCCCTAAGGCTAGAGATGAATGTATGTTGAGCTATGATCCCTTCATGCATCAACGGTTGAGGTAATGCAAACAAAGTCGTCAATATAGACAGAATACCTCCCCACTAATTTCTGCATCATTCTGGCCACATTATTTGTAACCCTTGTAAAAATGTAGGGGGCAGAACGGGCACCAAAACAAATAAAGTTATAATTAAGGAAACATTTCTTCCCATTCACAACCCACTCAAGGCCAAAATGAGTTCTATTTGCTTGAGCAATAAGTAATGAGCAATACACACTTTTAATATCAACGGTAGAAACACTCTGTTAGTATAGGCATTGACTAATATTCCAATATTCCAATATGGTCTCTTACAGTTTCCATCTTTTTTTCTAATCGCCCCCATGGCATGGACACAACGTGGCTTTTCATGAGCAATTGGCAACTTTCCTTGAATTCAGAAGTCAGCAACTTCTCTAATTTCAATTTAGCATCAGTCATGAAGCAAGTAATATGGCTCACAGTAATATGGCTCAATAGAAGCGTCAGTGTTAATGAGGCGGAACCCAATCACCTCCCCATCTAAGACAAAGTGTGAATTTGGATCCCACGTATCATTCAAAAATAACCATTTTACCCAACCAGCTGGCTTCATCTGATGTTGTATACCCTGTAATAAATCACTATCCTTCACGTGAGTATCATTACATACCAGTTCATTGAAATCCTTTTCCGACGTAATTTCCTTTTACAACAGAATTATCAAATTCAGCTATGCCCAAAAGCTCAGTTATTGCCCGTTTTCAGCCATGACACCTCTATTCCTTACTTTCTGTCTCCTGTGTCCGCTCAAGGAGGGTGTCGCAGTCCTTGTGTACATCCTCAGTCTCCCAGTGATTTATACTGCAGAAACCGCAAACAGGAAATCTACATCGTTTGTATATTTTTTTTGACATTTCTTTATTCAGGTAAGACAACTGTGGCATGTGCCAAGAATGTTTTAACCCATTCAGACCCATTCACCCTCTCAAGCAATAAAAAATGGGGGTCACCGATTTTTTAAAAAGTTATTCAACTGAATCTGCATCCTGATGAGTTAAAAACAGGAATATTGAAGATTTTCAATGCTGAATAATATCTTTCAAAATATGTTGATACCCTGTTCTTTCATGCATAAGGGTAAACCTGTATAGTGGCTATGTTTAGAAGTCATTTCAACTGAAAAGTGTTATTTGTCTGTCTGAAATCTTGGAAAAACTGAGAAAATATCCATTTTCCCCACATACTTAAATACTAAACTTTGATGGTCTCTAGAATGAAAAAAAAATATGCTGAGATCCATTTTTTTTGCTTTTTGTTATCCCCCAACCATGTTCTTTCTCAAGACAAAGTTTGAAAAAATTATAGTCACTCCTTATTTTTCATGCATTAGTTCCTTGAACTCCCGCCTGCAGCAGTGCATATGACAGTGGTTTATCTCTTTAAAGCATTCCCGTTGGTGTGGCTGCGTATTGCTTTAAAGCACTCTCACCTGTGTGGCCACTTATTGCTTTAAAGCACTCCCTAGGCAGGGGACGTGTATTGCTAAAAGGCATCATAGTCACGTGGGTTTTCTTTGCCATTTCTAAGTGCTTATATATTTATTCTAAATTATCAAAAACAGTTTTTAATAAATAAACAAAATACAATGATTTAATGCTCGTTCTGCATTTTAAAAAAAAAATACATATTAATTCCCAGAATGCTATTGGTTTTGACAATGATTCTGCCCCTGGAGCAGACGACATAACGTCATATAAGCATGGCAGCTTTTATCAACGCTGCAAGTGAGGACAGGGACTGGGAAGAAAATCTACCCTTAGCCACCCTTCTTGCCCTGAGGGGAAATGAGGTCGATCTGCTGAGAAGAATTGATGCTATGTCGGATGGGTCTTCTGAAGAAGAAAATGAAGAAAACCAAACCAATGACAAAAGTAAATATTGCTGGATACCTCAGGGTTCAAGGATTAACAAGGCACCCCCGTTACCCGAGTTTGACGAGTCAACGATCGGACTAAATGAAGCATCTACATCTAAAGCTACCCTGCAAAGGATTATCGATTATTTTCATCAATTTTTTACACTTGATTTCATTGGATCTGTAACTGAAGCCACAAATGAATATGCTGAACAGCACTGGAATCAAGAGAAGAGAGGACCTTGGACCCAAGTGGACGTCCCTACAATGTTTCGTTTTTTTGGATTGTGTCAAGCATAGGACTTGTGGTCAAGCATAGATTGAAGGACTATTGGTCAAGAAAGGCAGAAATCCAAACCCCGTATTTCACTTCGATCATGAGAAGAGATCGCTTCCTTGACATTCTGAGGTAAGAATTATAATTTTCCTATTAATTCTGACCCTTGTACATAAGTTCATAACAGTAACAGTTCACTTGCATTAAAATCTAAATTGCTGCCACGATCGTTTAAAAGCTATCATTGCATAGCACAAGCCTGCTTAGGCCCTAATTTTGTAGTCAGTGTGTCGGCGGTCTTATACAACGTTATTAAAAAGAAAAATAATATAATTATCACTCCTGTCTATACTAAATAATTATAAAGGTGCCTTGCGCATCTCAGTTTATAATGTGAAACGAAACAGAAGGTTCACTACTCATAAAAAAAAACATGCATCCCCGAGCGGGGATCGATCTCTCAACCCTTGCATCTGCAGTCCAGCGCTCTATCGATTCGGCCATGGGAGTCGACACACTTGCGTCGGCACAAATGGCTCTTTAAATATCCGTCACATATGATTCATAATTTTTTACCACAACTGAGACACATAGATATATATGTAGTGGGCCTATTTATTTACTTTTGTAATTGTCATTACAATTCAGACACCTGAACTGGCCCATGATAAACAATGCAAGAGAGGGGGTGATGTATACAGACGCACAGAAATAGGCAAACTGGCTGTACTGCTACTTCAATGCCCTCGCAAAGAAGGTGTACAATCCAGATCATGACTTATCAATTGATGAGACTATGATTGCCCACAAGGGAAGGTCGAGCTATGTACAATATATGCCGGCAAAACCTTGCAAATGGGGCTTCAAGGTTTGGTGCCTTGCAGAGGCGACGACTGGAAAGTCAATCTTTCATTTGCCACTCACAAACACGTGGATATCAATTTAGCACAATGATAATGGTTACATAAATATAACAGTCCTACAGTTTTATATATTGGCCACACAAATAGACCGGGGTAAAAAGCCCCCCTTAAGGACATTTCTATTTTTTTCCTTCTAAAGTTGACTGCTGTCATTGACCACTACTGCAATATACTAAGCCATGAATTACCTTTCTCTTCTAAGAAATGGTAGATCCTACTATATAAATCTTTTCAGAGAGAGACAAAAAGAATTATTTTATTAGGGGGGCCTCTTTCCCCGCCATGGGTTAAAAGGCCACCAGGGGCCTTTTACCCCAGTGGCGGGGAGGCCTTATACCCCCTGACAGGGGGCCTTTTACCCCAGAAGATTGGTTTAGGGGCCCCCAATTACAGCAGGCTAGATATTTATACGATTCAATGTAGACTAGTGGTTTCATTTGATTTGATGATTAAAAGTAGTCCTGTAATGCAACTGAAAGGTATACAATGGGGGAATATAGGCCTAGTATGGCTGTTTTATAACAAGAGAGACCTTTTTTGAGTATTAATCAATTTATTCATTGATAAAGTAACAGTGACCATTCTTGTTTGTTTTTCTAATTTTCAATACAATATTTTACTGCCTATCTTGAACTTTACCACATTAATATCATTATTACATCAGTTACTCTGCATCTGATTCACAATTATGACAGACATAGTATAACAGTCCATCGCCTGGTGTGCAAGCTTCATGTGACCAATTGTGGCAGATTGTGCACTGCACCCATTTTTCCCCTGCACGGCTTTCAGAAAAATTTTCGCAGCACACAAGGCAAGGCCATTCATCCTCATCTGATGATTCTGGTTGGGGGACCTTTTTCGTGCGTTTTCGTTTGAGCTTCTTTTGAGGTGCTCTGGGTTTTCCTTTCTTGGGCTTTGGTTCTTTCTTTTTCTTTTTCTCCTCACTTTCCTTTGCCTTTTCCTGAAGCTGGTTCTTGAATGGGGAAGATGTCAACTCTGTTGCATTCTCTGCTTTTCGTTTCCTTTTCCTTTTCTCCACAGCTTTTATAGGTGGCACTATCTCCAATAACTTTGACCTTGCATACGACCTTGTACCTAATATAATTACATATAAGGGCATATATTACAGTGATTTTTTCATTGCAAAGCATCACATTCTCTGGTTCTATTGATGGCATGACTTTTGTCAACAATCCTGAAACAAGTACAATGTTCATGAAGAAACATAGAAGCTAATAGAGAATCATCAATAAATAATGGAATCCTCAAGCACAGCCATGATACAAAACAAAATCAAATTTAATATCATGATAAGGAGTTGCACTCACCAGTTCTCAGGGTGTCACCGGCATTCTGCTGGGAAGTATGTGTAGCAGCAGTGGCAGCTGTTTCTGATGTAAGAAGAAATAATGAATCGTCAATAAATCCATGGCTTGATTTAACAAGAAATATGAATTCATGATAAGGAGTTGCACTCACCAGTTCTCAGGGTGTCACCGGGATTCTGCTGGGAAGTATGTGCAGCAGCAGTGGCAGCTGTTTCTGATGTAAGAAGAAATAATGAATCAACAATAAATCCATGGCTTGAAATAACATAAAATCTGAATTCATGATAAGGAGTTGCACTCACCAATTCTCAGGATGTCACTGGGATTCTGCTGGGAAGTATGTGTAGCGGCAGTGGCAGCTGTTTCTGATGTAAGAAGAAATAATGAATCAACATTAAATCCATGGCTTGATATAACATGAAATCTGAATTCATGATAAGGAGTTGCACTCACCAGTTCTCAGGACGTCACCGGGATTCTGCTGGGAAGTATGTGTTGCAGCAGCAGGGGCAGCTGTTTCTGATTTAAGAACAAAAAATGAATCACTGAATTACATTCAATCTGATATGCCGTGCTCACATAAAACCATTTCAAGCTAAGCCTTTTCAAAGATATTTTCTGGTTATTTCTAAAAAAAAAACTTACTTCATCTCACTTGAAAACTATGTTCAAGAAAAACTATATGGATAAAAAAATTGACTTACGAATATTTCTCACGTCTGGCTCCTGCTCATCGGTGAATCTTGCTGGAATGAAATCTTCTGCATTAAAGATCTCATTGTTAAAAGGCCATAGGCCACATACCCTGAACCCATTAATAGCCTTCTGGATGTTGGCGGTCTTGTTGTAGGCTTCTGCAAATATCCCTGCCATATCATAGAAAGATATCCTTCTACCCCTATTAGTTACCATCCAGCTATCGGCAGCTGTGTTGTAACTACTCTTTAAGGCCTTGAAAAAGGTCCTATCAAGGGGCTGCATCTTGTGGGTGCAGTGGGGTGGGAGCGTCACCATATCAATGCCACAGCTCCTTGCATAATCAATAGCAGCAAGAGTTTTGTGGCTGTGATGTCCATCCAAAATTATTAGGTGTTTCTCTTCAATTGAAGGTTTAACGATTGAAGCAAAGTGCTTCAGCCATTTTAGGAAGGTATCCCCATCGGACCATCCATTGCCGGTGCAGGTACCTACTGAGCCCACCGGAGCATCATGCATTAGGGTATCCACCATCCGCTGTCTCGGAAAAATTAGCATTGGTGGGATAAGGCACAAATAACCGTCACAGTCTTCCCCCTCTCTCCACTGGTCATTTTCCCAACCTCTCTGGCACCCTTTGTTGCAACAATTTTGGATGGTTTCTGGGCGTTGGTAATACCAGTTTCGTCCATATTCCATACCCTAGTGGCAGAGTATGGATGAGATGTTAGAATCCCCTTATACACATTAAAGAAATGCTGCACCTTCACCTGATTGAATCCTATGGCACGGGCCATGTTAGTGGCCTCTGGATTCCGGATTGACAAATCAGGGTGCCTCTTGATAAATCCAGTAAACCAATCGGCTCCTGCCATCTTAGCATCGTTATTGAAGCGATGTTCAATGCCGAGTTTAATGGCATAGTCATATGCCAAGCGCCTCACATCTGTTGGTGTCAAACCGAAAAGCGCTTTCTCCATCTCCTTAATGTGCTGGACTAGCTCATTTTCATATAACAGGCCAAGGTCAGGCTTAAATCGGCCAAGTGTTACAGTACCTGGGTTGCTGACCTTCCCATCTCGATGCCTACGTAGAGTTTTGGGAGAAATGCCATATTGTCTTGCACAACGTTTAATCGCTTTTCCATTTTCCATATCCTTCAGTGCATTCTGCAAGTCTGCCTCTGTGTAGGATGCCCTCTGCGTTTTTCGGTTGTATGTGCGTGGCATTTTCCTGAAATTGCATTAAACATATCTACAGTGCGTATAAATTCATGTACTTAAACCTATAAACACACAAGAGATAGGCAATTCACTGTATGAAATATTACCAAAGATGGGGTAAAATTGTGAATTAGTGGCCCTATTCCCAGTCACCACTACTCAATACTAGGTGAAGCTGAAGATGAATGATTAAATAGATTCACAGCTATACTATTCATTAGTCTGCCGACATATATCCATAATGTAATCCCCAATAGTAGGTCAACCTATATTTTTTATCAAATAGAAAAATAAAAGTATTAAATAAAAAATATGCACGATTTAATTCCAAGGTTTTACTATGGATTATAAGGCATGACTCTAGATTATTCATTTTAAATGTTCTATATTGAATTTTAAAACCAAGATATCAGGTACAAAATGTAATGATAACCTTCTGTTGCGTCCAAAAGTAGACATATGTACTAATGATGAAATCCGTACAGACTTTACCTCTGTGGTACAAGCTATTTCTCATATTACAAATTCTTTTCCAACTGCTAACTTCCTATGTTCGGGCAGATTTGACTATTTCCAGATCAAAAAGTTCCATGTCTGTGGCGATTTCTCCATGTCAGCCTCCTTTTCCACTATTTCCCTTAAATAATCACCACAGAAAAGCATGTCACGGCACCGTTTTCCTATGTCTCCTATTGTATGTCCTATTTCCCCTACATGAAAAGCCATGTCTGGCTCCTCTGATACCTATGTCAAGATTTGGTCTTTCTTTTCCAATCGATTTCCTCCCTGGTACCCTCCTTTTCTACCCATACAAAAGCAGACATGGGTCAGATTTTCTGAAAATGACCAATTGGCAGCTGTACACATTTAGTATATTCTGCTAAATTAGGCTGCAATTTGGTCAATATTATGTAAATTCCTGTACATTTGGCATTGCATTGATTCTAGCAATCTGTTTGGTTAGATTGAACTGTATTTTGAACTTTATTTTGGTCTGAAATCTGGGTTATTGGAGAGGATTGGTGAAGATGAATTGTACATTTTCTGAACATCTAACCCACATGAGTAGTGACTCAGTGTTATGTAACATTATCCACTACCCCTGACTGTGGGCACACCAGCTATCTTTGTAGTGTAGCAGTGTTACATAACACATCCAATACATCTTCTCTTCCTTTCTCTTTCTCCCTCTCTCCCTCTCCCCTCCCGCTCACCCCCCCCCCCTCCCCCGCTCACCCACCCTCCCTCTCCCTCTCACCCTCCTTCTCCCTCCCAGTGATGTTGGGGTAGGAATACATCATGGTACATTTGGGTGAAAAGGAGTGGATATTTGGAAAAGGAGTGGATATTCGGAAAAAGAAAAGGATATTCCAAAAAGAAAAGGATATTCCAAAAAGGAAAAGTATATTCCTAAAAGGAAAATGATAATCCGAAAAGGAAAAGGACATTGGCAAAAAGGAAAAGAAAGTTGACAAAAAGGTATTGGATATTCCAAAAAGAAAAATCTTGGATATTTTTTATTTTTCCTATTTCACGTTTATATCCTTTCAGATTGGGGACAAAACACCTTCTGTTATACACTGAATATCAATGTGAATAAGAGATAATTTGGGAGCTAAAATATTGTTAAACTCATATTTAATGATTGGGGTAAAAGGCCTACCCCTGGGGTAAGAGGCCCCCTTGGGTGCCTCTTACCCCGACCCAAGGGGGCCTTTTACCCCAAGGACAGTGTTTTACTTGCCACCATATTTTGACATAACCTTCATTATCACCCACACAAATGTAATCTGTACATAAAACAGAGACACACTTCATTATAATTTGAATGTTACATAGATTCCAGACACATTTATCGAAATCCTGGAATGGCATTAACTAGCCATTTTACTATAAGAAATGATATAAAAATGAAAAAAACAGATTTCTCCTCACCTGTATGTTGTCTGCAAGGACGCACTGGTTGCAAAAGTATCCGCTAGATGGCAGCATCCTAACTTGTGAATTAGTGCCTGATTTGTTTGTATTTCTAGACACTAGGGTTGGGGGGCCTTTTACCCCAGGGGGCCTTTTACCCCGGTCTACCCTACCGTGTAAAAAAACACAAATGTGATGTGTTCCAGGAAAATGAGTCACAAGTCGCAAAAATTTATATTTTCCAAGTGTTTCTTTTTCACCAAATCTTGTATTGAAATGTTCTGATTCCTAGAGGGTTAGTTAGAACTTATGGTAAATCCATGTAACAAATTTCAGGACATTGTATTGAATATATCCTTAGGTTTGAAGGCCTTTGTATGGAGTATATTTAGTTACTTTACTGGTAATTACTCATCAAGAAACATTGCAAACGTTTTTTTCGAAAATAACAATATCAAACTTTAAATGTAGAAATAGTTATCAGATGTCTTAGTGTGTACTATCATTGGAATCAGCTTGATGTCCTCTCTTCAAATATGGTGATATCTCAAAATTATTATTTTGCGACTTGTGATGACTCATTTTCCTAAAACGGATCACAAATTGTCTAGTTCTCTGAGTAATAGATTCTGTACCTGTTTTACATATGTTTTAGCATAAATTTCAATGCAGAAAGACTGGAAGTTATCATCTGTAATGGTCCAATTAGAATGAATATTGATTTTTTAAGGTTTCCCGCGCTGAACCTTATATAGGTTCCAGTTCTTGCCGCCTGTTCTTTGGGCGTCCGCGTTGCCCCCTTATAAGGGAAACCCGACTCCGCCTGTTCCCACCTGAATTTCAGATGCATTCGCGTACACATCGCGGCGATTTTACGCTCCCGCAAATTGATGAAAATCGCTATTTCTACGCGAAATAAATTGCTCAAAACATGAAATTCAGAAAGAGCATGCTTTTCTACCCCATATATATATGTCTTTATATCAAGGTCAGTTTATAAATGAGGCTTATATAAGCGAAACATTTCAGTTGGCCTAAGTAAACAAAAAGATTGCCAAATTAGGTCTACATTATCGAGTCAGGTTGCAAGAAAATGTACAATTTGCCTGCACCATTCCTCTCAGATTTGAGAAAGAAATCAGGTTCAAAATACAGTTTAACATAACCAAGCAGATTCGTTCCATCAATGTTACACCAAATATACTCAGATATAGCTAGTATTTGTCATTTTTCAGAGTAAATTAGCAATGTATTTGCCAAATGTGTAGAGCCAACGATTGTACATTTTCCGATGACCTGACCCTATTGGGTTGTGGCAGGCACATCGCGGGGAAATTAACCTCAGGCAAAATGATAAAATACGCTATTTCTAATCAAAATACATTGCCAAGATGTTAAAATTCAGAAAGGGCATGCATATTTCTACCCCTATATACTTAATTTTATCAACATTTGTATTTAAATAAGGAAGATATGAGGGAAAGTGCACTAACTGCATTAGGCCCTAGGCTAAACAATAATTTTCGGCCTTTCCCCTACTGCTACTTGACAAGTAGAATTGACTCCACTGACAAAAATCTGATCGTCTTGCAAAACTGGCTTGTCTATGTATTTAATATACGTCCATGTATTTAATTTCCTACTATCAACATTTGTATTTAAATAAGGAAGATGATATTGGTGGAAATTAGGGAAGTTTATAGGGAAAGTAGCCTATAGGCCTATATCAATGCAGATGCCGGCAACGACGCAATAATATACTTCTGACGCCTTCTAATTTTCACAACGTTAGTAACGCGCCATGGCAACTCGAGTCCTGGACAACGCATAATATCCATTTTCCCGCATGGCGTATCAGAGGAGGAGGAGGGGGGGGGGGGGGGGGGCTACTCAGATATAGCCAGTACCGTATTTGTCATTTTTCAGAGTAAATTATCAAGATTTACTAAATGTGTAGAGCCGACAATTGTTCATTTTCTGACGACCTGACCCTATTGGGTTGTGACAGGCACATCGCGGGAAAATTACGCTCCCGCGAAGTACTAAAAAACGCTATTTCTACTTGAAATACATTACCAAGATGTTGAAATTCAGAAAGAGCATGCTTTTCTACCCCTAAATATGTGTTTATATTAAGTTCAGCCTTTAAATAAGGTAGATATGAGAGAAAGTTTTCAGTTATATAAGTAAACAATAAAAAAAAGCTTGTCGACGATTGTAGGCCTAATTTTCTGTAGCTTGTGGAACCTAGTCAACTATAGTCCTACTGACCTTATACAGTATACTGCGTTGACGCAGAACTGTATATAAATACCCCATTGCCATTGGAAAGAGAAATGTGTTTCTATGAGGATCTCAGATTTCTAACTTGTGAATGCCCCCAGACCCCCTCCAGCAGGGTCTTTGTATTGACGACACTCCCAACAATTTACTTCAGTGGGAGTGGGGGAACTTTGGACATTGCCGGAGACAATGCCTGAGACAAATTGTGCATTATATATTTTTAGGATACATCATCCAAGCTATACCCTACTATGGTCGAGTGGGAAGGGCAGCGATGAAGATTTATGAAGGAGTCATCCTCAACCTGACTACCAATGCAGGGGTACTGGGAAAATTCCACCATATTTATTGTGATAATTATTTCTCTTCGGTTGAAGCTTTTTCTGAAATGGCCAGCAAATATAACACTTTCTTTTGTGGCACTGAGGAAGAACCAGAGAAATCTCCCAAAGAATTTGATGGCAAAAAGTCTCAAGGAACTAAATGAGCGTGGCACATCTCTCTTCTCCCGTTCTGGAAATTTACTTCTTGTTTTGTGGAAAGATAGAAAACTTATTCATTTACTTAGTGCCATACACGGTTTAGGAATTTTAGAATGTTCAAGATCAATGAGGAACAAAACCTCTGGGCGATTTGAAAGAAATAATATTGAATGTCCTGCCGCAATCAAAGATTATTCTAAATTTATGGGGGGGCGTTGATCTAGCTGATCAGCTTTGTCAATATTATTCTTTCGGCCGCAAATCCTGCAGATGGACCATGAAAATATTTTGTTATGTTTTGGAATTGATGAAGTTGGATTCTCATATACTTTACAATAGAGTCTGTGGGACATCAATGCCTTATTATGATTACACCCTTGCCCTAGTATCAGACCTGCTTTCTTCCTCTTCACACCTCCAACCTGCCTTGAACCAGCACATCCCAGATAACCCTAACCGCCTGACAAGGAGATGTTTCCCCCATGATTTTGGAAAGAAATCATACTGCAAAGTATGCTACTACCACAAAAAAAACCACCTGCAGCCTAAGGTACATCAGACGAAGTTTGGGTGCAATGAGTGCAATGCTCATTTGTGCATTCCATGTTGTTTTAAAATTTTTCATACAGTCCGAGAGTATAAAACAGATCATATTGATTATTGAGTTTGTTGTAAAGAATTAAGCAACCATTGCTTACCAACTCACTCATTGTAAAGAGGAAATACTCTGAAATATATGTGATGTAAATTTTCTTTAGGCCTGTATATATGAACTTACAGTTTGTCTCTGGTTTGTTCTTGAGTGTTATCCATAGAAAGTGGCTACTTAAGAGTACTATGCCCATGAATTCAAATCAACATCGTCCATTCAAATATTAAAATGAATTGAGTTCTATAGTCAATTGAAGTCCATGGAAGATGTAGACTTGGTGATCAGAATATTTTCTTATTCTGCATGTAATCCCATGATAACGAAGAGAATCGTATAGTCATCAGTTTGTCAAGTCCTGAAACGGGCATGTAGATTTTTCTGCATATGTATGGTTATGTATCTCTCTCACTATGTGGTCCTTTGTGTACCTGCAGAAAAGTTAAAATCAGGATAGTTAGTAATCTATGTATTAGGCCGTGGTGTTAACACTATCATTCATCTGAATTCTTATTAGCTTTTTATCTTCCCTAATCTCACAAAGTGTTTTACTTATATTATATATGGTGAATGACCAAAACCATGTTACTAGTTTTGTGTATGAATTGTTCAGTAAATACTGAAATTACTCATGAAATTGATAATATGATATTGTATTCTTTCTTGTTAAGCTGAGAATAACATTATGAAATATCATGATGATGGAAAATCAAATAAAATTACCTATAGAAGTCGCACCATGTTAGGATACCAACACCATGTGAGCTGATGTGTCATGTCATCTCGGGATAGATTTCATATGACTAGTCCTAGTCTATGTCATCTTGCTATTAAGTTCTGAAAAGAAATAGATATACATGTGGTGCGCGGCTCTGGATTGGCATTTGCTAAACCAGAGCCGGGGCTACGCGGCTGTGGTGGGTTTGACCGATAGAGGTCGTTGTATTTCGGTGGTCTATATTTTAACTTTTTTATTGCTGTGTGATACTGCTTGTTCTATATATTTACTGTCATTCCTTTCTTATACACCCATTGTGTATGCACACTTATATATTGATTATTCGATATGATGTATTGTTATGTTGTTGTTCTCGTGAGAGCAGCCCGGGTGTGGAACAGTTGAATATAAAAGAGAGAAGCTGGCGAGGTCCATTAGATCCTGTTGTTGTCGTTGTCTTTATTCGATAGATTAAGTCTCATAGTCGCTTAAGGCCGTCGATCGGACACTACAATTTGGTGCCGTGACCAATTGGATTTTTGCTAGCGGGGAGAGACCTGTCTGGAACCATTGGTTGCCTCTAACGAGGAAAGCCAATGGAGCCGGAAGGGCCTGGAGCTCGGGCCTCCACTGGAGGGCCGGGTAACCTGTTGACGGTTGACCAGTTTTTGGAGAAGACAAATCAAACGATTCGGGATTTGAAAGATAGACTGGATCAGTCGAAATGGAATTTAGAAGAAGCAAACCGCTTGAACCGAACTCATGTTGAACTAAGAGTGAAGGTAAAAGCGAGTATAGAAGCTGATACCTCAAGCGGTGATGATGATTCATGGAAGATGGCAAGGAATCAGAATCATGCCGGTCTGAAGGTGACTCTGAGAAGAAAGACAGCCACGCTTCCCCGTAGTGCTATGAAAAAAGCGCCATGTGTTGAAGATATTGGTACAGATATAGAGGAAGATATTGATGATGAGTTTGTACATGGGAAATTGCCGCCTATGACTCCCGTTAATGCGGCAGATATCGGTATTTTACAGTCTGAATGGACGCAGGATCGGATGAGAAATAGGCGCATGACCTATGATAAGATGGATAGGCTCATTGCGAATCAGGTGAGTACCTTGGACTTGATGAGCGATTCGGTGATGGAGTCTGCTAGAAAAGGGAAAAATGCCCAAGAACAAGCGGCTAGAGCAGAATCAGATTTGGCTTTGTCAAGGCAAGAGGAGAATCGTTTAAGGTCGATGATTCAAGACCAGAACGAGAAACTCATATCTTTGGAAGCAAGACGTGCGTGGGAGCACAAGAATAATGACAGAATGAAAAGAAATATGGAAGAACTTCATAGCCGCTTGGATTTTCAAGTCCCTCCTCGTAGGTCTAGGGGAATTGCTTTTGCTGATGAGATGGATAAGGCTAGTACTCCGATTCAGGCGAATCCAGGTGGGATCTCGAATGAATCGTATACTCGAATCATGAATGAGTTGCCAGACTTCGACCAGAGGAAAGAAAAATCTGGTAATAATGAAGTGATTCAGCCTGATTATATGTCAGCCACGCCAGATGCACCAACTGGTGGGCGGGCATTTAAGGGTGATAGGAGGAGTGCTTTGGAAGCTGCGCGTGGCTTGCGCGCTTCTAGTCCTAATCCAGTTGGTTATGGGATTATGGGTGCTGTTAGGCGATCTTTGCCGGCTAACATAGATAGGATTAGGCGGTCTATAGATCCAGCCGCGGGTTATATACCTGTGGCTAAAGGCCCTGCATTTGGTGTACCTAAATTCAAACCGACTAAGCCTATGCGTTACCCTAGGACTGTGAACTTCCCGGAATGGGATGGTAGAGAGGATTGGCGTGATTATCAGAGACGCACGGTAATGATAGCACGTTCAAATAATTGGGACGATGAGACCTATAAGATACAACTGTTAACCGGAGTAGGTAAGCAGCTGCCGCAGGCTATGATGCTAGAGCCGGATGATTTCTCGGTAGATGACCTTTTGCAGATGCTTGAATATGACTATCAAGCGGAGAAGTCCGATAAGACGCGGAAGAGGGAATTCTTCAGCTGTAGACAGGATCCGGGGCAGAGTCCGGCTGCTTTTAGTCAGAGCATTAGCTTGAGGGCAGTACATGCTTTCGGCGAATGGGATGACACATTGCACGAAATGGCGGTTAAGATATTTCTTGATGGATTGTTGGATGAAGGTATGGCTCATTATGTTGCGCTGCAGGAGCCAACCAATATAGTTTGTGCTTCGGCAGCCGCAACTCGTTATAGAGATGTATTTGGTACCAGTGGTATTTCTCGCACGTCGTCACACTCACATTCTTTTTCAAGCGGTGCGGGTGTGGCTACAGTGACTACTGTGACTAAATCAGAGCAAGACTGGGATGAGAAAGAGTTGGCTGAGTTTCAAGCTTTTAGAGCATGGCAGAAAAAGCCACGGCCGCAGGCGGATGCGCTATCATTGCCAGCTCCTGAAGTGACTGGCGATGGTGGTAGGAGCGTTCCCTTTGACAGGAGGAGTAGGAGAACACCAGGAACTCCTCGGAAATGTTATTATTGTCAGGAGGAGGGACATATGTGGGCTGACTGTACAAAACAGAAGGCGCATGTCAAATCCATGGATGAGTTCCATACTCGCACTGCGGCTATGGAGGAAAAATTGGCTTTACTGTTAAACAGGGTCGGATCTTCTTAAGCGGTGAACAGAAGATCGTGACTGATAGCATCCACACCGCATCGTCGATAGATCAAGTTGGTAAACCAGACGGACCCGATGCTCTTGTGCCCCTTTGTCAGCCTGGGGACGCCTGTGGAGATGGTGACGAGGGGAATGGATTGCACTGGAGTAACGTTGGTGGCGCGGCTGGGCACGCCGCATGCTCAGTGATGTTTGTGAATGAAGGAGATCCTGAGTATGTATGCATGCCTGGGCAAATTCTAAAAGTTGAATGGGGGGAAGATGCCCGGGTGGTGAGTAAGGTGATGGTGTGTGACTTGCGTGATTTTGAGATTTGTGTTTCAGACCGCAATCGTCCGCTTGTGGCTGAGCGCATGTATGCGGATGTGACTTTAGTGAATGTAACTGGTCAATTCCTTATTGACTGGGGGGCACAATGCACGCTGGTAAAAAGGCATGTATATGATGAACTCTCAGTCAGGCCGTCATTGATGCCATGTGGAGTGACGTGCTATGCTGGGACTGGTCATAATCTAAAGACGCATGGGTGTGTGCGACTCGCGCTGGGGTTGGGAGGTGCTTGGTACGCCCTCAACTGCCTGGTGGTAAGTGGTTTGGTTGGAGCGGAAGCTGGTATCTTGGGGATGGATTTTATCTATCTCCATGAATGTAATTCTGACTGGTCTGGTTTATTCACTCTCGAGGCAGGTGAACAATCGGTAATGTGCAGGGCATTGCAAAGTGGGCCTATGGCAAGGAGCAACTGTGAGAGTATTTTCATAGATGCTTTCTCCACTATTTGTAGTGGCATTGGCCCAATGTCCCCGAATGAGGACATGTTCTTTGAACCAGATGAGTTGGGATGTTATGTTGCAGGGAGTTTATTGGTTGCTGGCGACCGATATAATTGCACGCTGTCTGTA
Organism: Sthenelais limicola; assembly: GCA_942159475.1. Taxonomy (NCBI): domain Eukaryota; kingdom Metazoa; phylum Annelida; class Polychaeta; order Phyllodocida; family Sigalionidae; genus Sthenelais; species Sthenelais limicola. Next base: position 51,234,987 of record OW804098.1, read on the forward strand.
TGCAATCCCACTAGCTCTCCCGTACTGATCGAACTGCAGACAGCAAGGGGAGAAGATTTCTTGAATGATAATTCTCCTATTGTTGATGTGGAGATGTTGGAACCTGAGGTTCCAATGCCGCCAGTGGATGAATGCCCACTAGCGAAATTGGTAAGAGGGTCTGATTTGTCTAAGGCGGAGGACATAATTAGACTAAAGAATCTGCTTTGGCAGTATAAACATTGCTTCAGGTTGCCGGGTGAAACACTGGGACACACTAACAAAGTGCGTCATGTGGTTGACACAGGTGATGCTGTGCCAATTAAAAGTGTGTATAGACGCCTGCCGCGCGCGCGTCGAGAAGCTGCTGAGAAACAGATTCAAGACATGCTCGATAAAGGTGTTATAGAACCTAGTAATAGCCCCTGGGGATCTGCGGTTGTGATTGTGAAGAAAAGTGACGGCACTGACAGGTTTTGTGTCGACTATCGTCCAGTCAATGCGGTCACAAAGAAGGATTCTTTCCCTCTCCCTAGAATAGATGAAAGCATTGAGGCATTGGGTGGTAACTTATGGTTTATAACTTTGGATTTAGAGAGCGGTTACTGGCAAATTGCCATGGACGAAGCTAGTAAGGAGAAGACGGCTTTTGTCTCGACTATGGGCCTGTTCCAATTCAAGGTTATGAGTTTTGGACTATGCAATGCGCCTGCCACATTTGAGCGTATGATGGAACAAATGTTGGCTGGATTGAGGTGGAAATGCTGTCTTGTTTATTTGGACGATGTAATCATCTTTGGCTCCAGTTTTGATGAAGCATTGTCAAATACGGAAAAAGTCTTGCAGAGACTAGCCGATTATGGGTTGAAGCTTAAACCGAAGAAATGTGAATTTTTCAAACTGAATGTGAAGTATTTGGGGAGAATTGTTTCGCAAGATGGAGTTCGCGCGGATCCGGATAAGTTGGAGAAAGTCCATTCTTGGCCGGTTCCGACTACTATAAAGCAGGTCCGTCAGTTTCTGGGTTTCGCTTCATATTATAGAGAATTTATGCCCAATTTCTCAGAGGTTGCAGCCCCTATACAAGCATTGGTGGCCAGGGCGGAGCTGAAGAATAATCGGCGTGTGACCTTTGATGATAATTGTCATAAGGCCTTTGCAGACCTGAAAGATTTATTGACATCTCCTCCTGTATTAGGCTACCCACAGCCGTCTGGAACTATCATTCTGGATACTGACCCGAGTGGATTCGGTATGTCTGGAGTCCTCTCTCAGATGCAGAATTCTAGAGAGGTGGTTTTAAGTTATGCCAGTAATACGTTGACTAAGGCGCAACAGAATTACTGTGCTACAAAAAGAGAGTTGCTAGCTGTTTTGACTTATTTATCTAAGTTTCAACATTATATAATAGGGCAACATGACTTTATGTTGAGAACTGATCATGCTTCGTTGCGCTGGTTAATGAACTTTAGAGACCCTTCTGGTATGCTAGCAAGGTGGTTAACCACTTTGCAGCATTATGGATTGCGGGAAGATCAGATTGTTCATAGGCCGGGCCGCAAACACATAAATGCGGACGCGCTTTCGCGGCTGCCGGTGAGAAGATGTCCCAGAGAAGATTGTTTGGATTGTGGTGCGCATGACGCCATAGTAGCTACAATGACTGTGGACTACCATATATTTTCAACATTGGCGGGTGATCGGTTGAAGGTGGCGCAAGAGGAAGATGATGTTCTCTCGAGAATCAAATCAATAGTACAGGGTCTTACTCAGAAGCCAGACAATAAAGCTTTGTTGGCTGAGGGGGGAGAGTTCTGTTACTATGTGAATAAGATAGAATTTTTAAAAGTGGAAAAAGAATTGCTTTGTATGGATTGGGAAAGCGACAACGGAGTTGTGTATACACGTGTTCTGGTACCTCTAGCTCTGAGGAAGGAGTTATTCCGTACTTTGCACGGGAGTAAGCTTGCAGCTCACTTTGTCGAGTTCAAAACTTATCAGGCGGCAAGGCAAAAGTTTGTTTGGCCCCGGATGAAGAGGGATATCGCCGATTGGGTACGCGGCTGTGAAGTTTGCGCTTCTTGTAAGAGTAGAGGTGGAAAAGGTATAACCCCGTTGAAGAAGGAAATCCATGGTGTGCGCTGGAGCCGCATTGCTTTGGATATCATTGGTCCATTTAGGAGAACCCCTAGAGGAAATAGTTGTGTGATGGTTGTCACAGATTATTTTTCTAAATGGGCTGAGGCTTACCCGCTTCCCGATCACACAGCCGCTACCTGTGCGATGGCCTTGTTTACTGAGTGGGTGCTAAGGTATGGCCCACCCGTCTCCCTCCAGACTGATGGAGCGCCAGAATTTCGTTCAGCTCTTTTAAAGGAGTTATTACTCTTGCTTGACATAGAGCAGTTGATGTCCCTTCCCTATAGACCCCAGGCAAATGGGCAGGTAGAACGTTGGAATCGTGTTCTTGTTGAGCAATTGTCATGTTTGACACAATTTGAGGACTTGAATTGGGATTTGTTGGTGCCCTGTATTGCACATGCTTATAGGGGAGCGGTGCATAAGAGTACTATGTGCACGCCAAATTTGGTGGTATTCGGTACGGAATTAACAGTCCCGGCTGACATTATATATGGTACTCTGACTGGGGACGTTGATTTCCCTTGTCGCAGTGTCTTTGTGGAGGAGATTAAAACGCTATTGCTGAAAGGACATAGATTTGTTAGGGAGCGTTTGGGGCATTCAGCCGTGTATCAGAAACGATATTTTGATAGGCGGGCGAGACCCAAGGTTTTCAAATCTGGAGATGTTGTATGGAGGTATGCAACGCCTATGGCTCAGAAGAAATATGGCCCTAAATGGGATGGTCCTTTTGAAGTCATACGTCGTGTGCAGGGTTCTACCTATGAACTCAGGACTGAGGAGGGAGTTCTCAGATGGTGGTCGTTGAGTCTCTCCCGCTAGAGGGGCCGCCTAATGCAAGTTGGGCCGAAGAAATGGAGGCTGAGATACGAGCAGATTATGAGAAGATTGAGAAAAAGAGAATGGAGTTGGAGAAGGCGAAGGAGCGCAAGGCTGCGGCTGAGTGGCAAATTCCCAAGCTTAGGTCGCGGAGGAAAGTTAAGCCTCTCAAGGCTACTGCTTCTGCCTCCAAAGCCGCCGAGGCGGGGGATAGTGATGGCGAGGAAACTACCACAGCCGCTTCTTTGCCTAAACCTAAGAAGAAGGACAAGAAATCGGATGTTAAGACAGACAAGAAATTGGATGAGAAGACCGAAAAGAATATAGACTCTGGTGCCGTGTCAGATAGTACAAAATCTGACAGTGGTGAATTGAAATTGAAGAAGAAAGAATTTAGTTCGCCGAAGGGTGCGCCTAAGGACACCCGCAAGACCCGTGATAGGCAGAGGAATGCGAGCAGTAGTTCGCAAGGCTCCTCCGTGGATGGTGGTGACCAGGCGCGTGCCAGTCACACTGGTGGTCCCGGCCTAAATACGGTAGAGGATGTTGTCAAGGCATTGTCAAAGCCAGGTTGGAAGGGTGCGGCAAAGAAGATGACTGACAGCTCTATTCCCGTGCGAAACCAAGCTCGTTGGTGGTTGAAAGATAGGCTTGAGAGAATTGAGTTGACTCCAACCAATATGGCCAATATTGTCCCCAAGAAGAATGATGGAGTTACCACTGCTCCAGAATCGGATGATGAGGATGAAGTGTTGGGAAATTATTGGAAGGAAGCTCCTATAATGCCTCGGTACGAGGATAAATTTCATTACTTGAAATCTCGTACTGGGAAAGCTGATGGACATCAGCAGATTATTGACTTGATAATGGATAAGTTGAATGGCGCCCCCTTGCTATGGAAACCAGGGTACAGGTGTCCATTCACTTGGTGTCGTTATTTGGGCGAGGAAATTAATCCTTCTGGGATTAAAATCTATCGCACCAAAGAACGATTTTATCGACATTTGTGTGAGGAGCACTGCCCGGCTGTGCAACTCCTTACTTGCCCACATGCTCATTCGTGTGGAGTAAGGTTAGACAGACGTTCAGACTTGGTTAAACATTTGATGAAGGGCCCTAGTGGACATAGAAATGGACCTGACAGATCTCGAGAGTGGACGTCCAGCTACAGAGTGGTTGAACAAGAAGCGGCTAACCTCGGCTGTGTGAGATTTGCGCGGATGGGCAGATAGGATCTTGATCGTGTTATGACCATCGGCCGCCATCGAGCTCTAGTCGAGGCCCGGCATAGTGCTACTGAGGCTAGGAGAACGGTGAATAAAAATTTCGCTGATGCTCCTTTGCCTACTAAGAATGTTTGGACTGCTAAAGGCCCTTCTCAAGCGACTATTGCTGCCGTGTTGACTGGTGCTCGCCCGAAGGATACGTCAACTGTGGCTGCATTGAATATGCCTGCAGCTGCCGCTGCTGCTCCTGGTGATGAAGCAACTGATAGGCGGGTGGTTGCTCAGGCGGAGATGCCTGTCAATATGGTAAATACAAATGAGGAAAGTGTTAGGCCGGTTGCTTCAGCTTCTGTGCTTCCTTATTTGCCTACAGATGAGACTTTGTGTTCCGCCGCCACAGATATTGATAGAACCTTGTCCGATGCTACAATTGGTATCAACCAAGCTCTCACTCGGTCGTTAGATGCTGTGAAGCTAGCCGTGCAAGTTGCTTTAGCCCCTATGATTGATATCAGCGAGGTGAGAGCAGCTGCGGCAGCGATCCCGGCTATGCGGGCTTGGATCGTTGATTTAACCAGGCAGTTGGAGTATTATAAGCGGGAGGACCATCTTTCTAGGGAGACCATTCTAGATTTGAGGTGTCAGTTCTCTGCTTATGAGTCTGGTGAACCGGAGATGAAAAGGAAGAAAACTGAGAAGAAGGAGGAAGCGGCTGACTCTGATGTGGTGAGAAAATCGGATCTGGAAAAGATTATGTCGGATTTGTTGCAGCAACATGCCGCTTCTCTGGCGAAGTTGCCTGCTTCCCCACAGAGAAGGCAGACACAACCGCCTGAGTGTTGAAAGTGTCGCCTCGGCCGCAGCGAGTTGTCACGCAACCTCACCCGCCTCTACAGAAATTGACTTTGCAGAGAGTGTCAGCAGCTCCGGCTGTGACTCCTGTTAAGCCCATTATTGTTAAGGAGATTTTGGAAGGACCTTGTGGTGACAGTTGGAAGTCTGTGATGAACCCATCGATTGATTTGGTATCTCCGCAACGTTGTGGTGCCAGGTGGAGTCAGACTACTGTACAGTTGCCTGCTCAATAGCCATTACAACAGCATATGTTGCAACAGTCTCTGCAACAACAACAGCATTTGCAACAGCAACAGTTGCAGCAGCAGCAGTTGCAGCAGCAACAGTTGCAGCAAGAACGGCAGTTGCAGCAAACTTTGCAACAACAGCAAAGCCAGCATATGCAGCAGTCTCAATTGTCCTTGCCTCCATATAGTCCTTATTTAATGCAGGGCTTTGCGCCTCTGACCCAGTTCGGTGGAGTGCAGCGGCAGTTAGGGGAAAACCTGTCTGTACAGGGCTCTCCCGCTCGTGTTCATGGTCAGTCAGCCGCTGGTATTTTGGATGCGAGTGGCGCTCCCATTGCTCCGCCGGGATTTGTTGGTGTGACTCCCGTGGGTATTGGAGAGAAGGGGTCAGTTCAACTGTCAACCGTGACTCCTCTTTTCTCCTCCCCTGTGAGAAAGATTGGCGATATGATTGCTAGGGCAATGACTTTTGGTTCGGGGGAAGACCAACCCACACCGACCAAGGAAGTTGTATTAGAAACGCAGTCAGACCCGGGTACCATCTCTGTTGGTAACGAGAAGCAGGATATTTCTGGTTCTCCCCATGGTAGCGATACCTGGGAACGGGGTGTTGATGAGGAAGATAAGAACATGGAAATTGATCCTGCGTATGAGGAGGAATTGCTGAAGGGAGACCCTGATGATGCGTACCCGACGGTTTAAAATGTTCGCCTTGGAATTTGTTTTTGAGGTTTGTTGTTTATTTTGATACCTGAGATGTGATGAACTCGAGCCGGATGCGGTAGTGGACAGCCCAGCTGAGATGACCAGACTTGATGAACATGACCTGGGATGACCTTACTACCAGTCGCCTTGGTCGGGATGTAACCAGCTTGGACTTGGACGTTGGATTTTACCTCGAACACCAGCAAAAGACTATTATCAAGACCTACCAACTTGTGCCTCAAACTGACTAAACTAGGATGTTACCGGACATTTGTGCTACGTTTACCAACCTGCGGACAATACCTTGCGGTTGGAAACACTGTGAATACTTTTACATACGGACTAAACTTTCTTATGGACTGGAGTGGATACGTCTTCACACTGCGATAGAATTCCTTGTGTGTTTTTACTTCAGCGTTGTTCGTGTATTCTACAAGCCGGTATGGATTCCTGTGTTATCATATTTTTACTCTGTGATGATTTTTATATTGTTTGAGTGTCAAATTTACCTACTATTGTTGCTTGCATTAAACTTACTTGTAAACCTTATGGTATAGACTCTTGTGTAAGGTCTAAAGCGGTTGTGCCCTCCTAACAACAAAGGGGGAGGGGCATTGTGGTGCGCGGCTCTGGATTGGCATTTGCTAAACCAGAGCCGGGGCTACGCGGCTGTGGTGGGTTTGACCGATAGAGGTCGTTGTATTTCGGTGGTCTATATTTTAACTTTTTTATTGCTGTGTGATACTGCTTGTTCTATATATTTACTGTCATTCCTTTCTTATACACCCATTGTGTATGCACACTTATATATTGATTATTCGATATGATGTATTGTTATGTTGTTGTTCTCGTGAGAGCAGCCCAGGTGTGGAACAGTTGAATATAAAAGAGAGAAGCTGGCGAGGTCCATTAGATCCTGTTGTTGTCGTTGTCTTTATTCGATAGATTAAGTCTCATAGTCGCTTAAGGCCGTCGATCGGACACTACATACATGATAATCAATATAATAAAAATCACTCAAGAAGTTATGCAAGCCTTTGATATTTTGTATTTTGCATTTGGACATTTTTATTCAGCATATTTATTTTATTTTGCATATTTACTTATAATATTATAGAAAATTAAGTTCAATTTAACTTATCAGAAATAACAATTTTGCCAGAGGAAAATAAATATAAAGTATATATATATATATATATGAATCAAATCACTACCAATCTAAGATGAATGCATTCTATGTTATTAAGTTGACGCCCCAATTTTAGAATTAAAACTAAAAATTAACACAAAATGTTTAAGTACCACCACTGGTACAGTGTTGATTTGTTACAAGACTAATGTTCTCTACCTTCGAGCAGGGAATATAAGGGGGACCTGGACATACCCAATCTTATTCTCTTTACGTCTTCCATGACGTAAAATTCTTTGTAAACATTATTTCAACCAATAGTAATTCTATTGGAATCTTGCATCAAATGAAAAGGGTGATATTTTCTAATAACATCATTAAAAGAAGTATCGGTAGGGGCCTAGGCCGTTTCCAAAAGAGGTTGATAATCCTTTTTATCTATCATTTTTGGTTAAGTATTATGTAGCTTAAATCATAAATAAGTGATAGAGTTATGCTAATATTTATTGGTGCTATCTAACGCATCAAGCTCCAGTCAGTGCTTGCTTCTCCACCAACGATCCTATAATTACTGTAGCTATAGGATCGTTGCTCTCACCAACGATCCTATAGTGTAACTATAGGATCGTTGCTCTCACCCTGTGACAGGCACTTGTAACAAGCACTTGTCACAGGCACTTGCTAGGAGCACCTGCTACGGCACCAGACATCATTTTGTAATTTCAAATATGAAATGAAGGAGTGTACATAGGGATAAAAACTTTAGGATCTTAGGAGTATAGGTTATTGTGGTTCAAGGACATACTTACTGATTGGATTCTTCTGTATTTTCATATGTAATTGATGGATTTCTGGTCTGTATTTTGCAGCTGTCGAAGTCGCCATGCTGTCAAGTAATCCATGTGCATTACCATAATCGGGATTGAGCTAAAAAAATGTTATCAAATAAACCATTTCAACCTGTTTTCACTTGGTTCCCACGATAAGACAAGTCTTGTCTCCGTTTATATGAAATTACATGCATAGGCTATCGACCTAAACATCGTTACAGGTAAAAATGCATTTGCTAGTCCCTCCTCGCTGCAGCGGCGACGTTTTTGGCTCGTCCGGAAGTGACATAACATCATCTCATATGACGTCATGTAGTGATGTGCAAAATCCTGTTCCTATTCCCGCTCCCCGTCGCGACGGAAAATGCACTTGAGTCGGGGCCGTACAGATTGGGTTAAACATGGCTAGGGTTTTCCCTATCTCCCGCCAGGCCCTGAGGGTGGACTTACGGTATTGTCAGTGTCTATGGAGTCATGTCATAAACGAGAGAACATAGTAACGGATAACAATAACAATAATGGATAGATGAGATGATGATGAAAGTTAAATAATACATAAAGAAATGATTGAAATGACAATGATTTGGAATCAAGTAAGGGAGTACATCGATGGTTATATCATTCATATTTTACTATGATGAACAGTGTTAATTCTATATAATTCGTAAATAGTTGGATCAGTAAACAGTAGTAGGTATTAATTTGTACCATTAGTACATGTTACTTATAAAAAGTAGTGGTCTAAAGGGATCTGTCCCCTTAGACTCGCAGATTTAAGAGCAGTTTTAAACATCAATTTATCTTTGATACGCTTATAATACATATTCAAGTCATTCCACATCTGTATACCTATGTATGCTAATGATCTTTGAAACCTGTTATCAACTGGCCGAGCCAGTTTAAAATTAAAAGTCCTATTATCTCTTAGTGCATAATTGGCAATATTTTCATCATGTGCCATCCAGTCTACCCTACAGTGGTAGTATTGCTTATGCATAAATTATACCGTATTAAAGAACAGTCTTTCGTTCACCATCATAGTCCTGCTTTTGCCATGTATGGCGTTTGTACTATAGTATCTAGGTTTTTTCATGGCAAACTTCAAGGCTTTATTTTGCAAAGTCTGTAAGCGTTGCGTAGTAAGCTTGTTACAGCTAAGGTAGCAAATATTCGCATAGTCAAGATGGCTCAGAACCATGGATTTAATCAGCATCAGCCTTGTTTTACTATCAAGCGCATGTCTGTTAATATAAATATTATACAGCCTTACATTGGCTTTATTAATTATGGCATTTGCCATTCCATCGAACTTTAACAGGCTTATTCTTGATTTGGATGGTAATTTCCGGGTTTGTTACAACATTCCTTTGTTGGTAGGGTATAAACATCGATTTAGTCTTAGGTAAACTTATTGACAGTTTATTAACCTTGCTCCAATTTACAACCTGTTCACTATCTTGTTGGCATTGTGCCAGTAATATGTCTTTTGATCTATTTGAGTTAATCAAAACTATGTCGTCTGCAAATATATATAGGATTTTTATTCTGAACAGACAATACATTACAATCAGAAAAGAACATACCATCTGCAAGTCAAGTGACATGCAGGTCTTCCAGCCAAATCTTGCTTGTTGAACATATTATAATTAGTAAGTATTTGAAAATAAGTGTTCGGTGGTCAGTCATGATGTATGAGACTGTTTGAGGTCCGTGTTTAGTTAGAGTGTCAATCATTTTGTAACAACGGATAATATTATAGGTTATAGTGGCGTAGTTGTCTTGTCCAGTGATAAAATTTCCGTAACAAATCATAGAGTAAATACAATGATATCACAAGGCTTGATTTCTCTTGTACATTAGCTCCTGTACTGGAGGCTAAATACATTGAGAATGTTAAGAACATTTGAGTTATCGCGCCGTGGGAGCTCATAGTGGTGGAGAACCACTACAATAACATATATTTACAGTCAACTAAATAAAACAGTAAAGATTTCAACCCCCCTTCCCTGGTGTTATCGTTATATCAATCATGCTGTAGAAAGGATTTACATTCCTTGACTAATTATATTCCCCCCCCCCCCCCATATTACCATCAACAAGTCATACAATGAATGTTGTTTGGTTGAATAGAAATAAAAAAACAATAAGAAACAAATAGAAGCATGTCCCCATGGATATCAGTATTACATATACCATTAACAAATAAATTAAAGAGAGTAGGTCCCAAGACTGATCCCTGGGGAACTCCATGTTTTATTGGAAGGTATTGTGACATATAATCCCCTGTTTTTACTCGTTGCTGTCTTTTTTCCAGGTAATTTGATATCCACTTATGTAACCATCCAGGGAAGTGGTATGCCTGTAGTTTATTTAGCAGTAGAGAATGGCTGACAGAATCAAATGCTTTTTGATAATCATAGAATATTAGAGTAGAGTCTGATTTAGTCATATATTGGTATGTAATCTGTATTTGGATAGTATCCCCCCTCATACAGTGACCCCCGCTACCCTATGATGTAACCTTGGTAGCATGGGAGGGTCACGTGGCAAGCCAAGCTTGACCACACATAGCTTTAATAAAGACACAATGAACCAAGACTCTGACTGGCGTGCATCTGTTGAGACTTAGCTCTACAAAATACCTATAATATAACAATTTATTATTAATATCATTAAGCAATTTATAAAGCAGTAGGCCGACCATTTCGGTTGTTGATGAGTTTTTCCTGAAACCACCCTGGTATTTACTAATTATGTGGTAATATTCCACTAAAGATTGTATTTGATTATTTAGGTGGGTTTCCAAAATTGTGCTAGCTACGTGTGTAAGTGAGATTGGTCTTAAATTGGTTGTACATATCGCATTACCTTTTTTAGGAATGGGTACCACAGTTGCTTTCTTCCATATATCAGGCACTATGCCTCTTGTAACAGACATGATCAACACATATATCATTTGATCATAGATTGATCTAAAGAACATTATGTAGGCATGCATCGGTATTTGACTGCATCCAGATGATTTACTAGGGTGCAGGTCCTTAATTATATTCATAAATATTTCTCGATTCAATGGTATATACTGAACACCCTCAATTGGTCTAAATCGATCAGATTGAACCAGTGTATATAGACTCATCAATTCTCTGTCAGCTTCAGGCATTAATTGAGCTATGTTGCTGCCTATATTAGCGAAGTATTTATTAATTATATCCGGTACTTTTTTGGCATATGCCATTTGTGCGTTCTCCGGGTCCATAATACTGTCAATAGATTTATGGTCTTCTTTAAATGGAAGATATGCGTTTAATACTTGCCAAAATATTTTATAGTCATATTTGTTCCTTTCCAGTAAGTCCCTTATGTATCTACTCTTGGCTTTCCTTATTTCTTCATTAGCTCTATTTCTAAATTCAACAGCTCTTAATCTGTGTTCCTCCTGCTTCGTTTTCCTGTACTTCTTAAAGAAGTAATCTCTATTATATGCTAGGTTAAGGATATCATTTGTATACCATTCTGGTTTCACCTTTTTGGATCTGTATTTTTTTTGAGGACAAAGATTATTCAGTATTTTCAATAGTCTACTATAAATGAATGACCATGCCTTATTCAGATCTAAAATCCGGTACAATTTGTGCCAGTCTCCCATGTTTTGAACAGCTTCGTTAATATTTTCTTGGGTTAGTCTACGGTATGATCTGGCTGTAAAATTACACTTTTCGTAACGAACTCTTAGTTTCTTTTTTACAAAGTATGTTTTTACAACATCTTTATTCAACGTATCCTGCCATCTAGGCCTTACAAATCTAAACATTTTATAACATTTAATAAAAACAATATAGTTGGGAGACAATTGATTTAAGATTAAAGATCCTATGTGGTTTGCATAATACATTTTGTACTAAGGTGAATATATATAGTGTCGCCACCTGGCTTCAGTTAGTTTCGACTATTACCTCCTTTAACCCCTACCTTATCTATCCATAGGTCCACCTGGTGGATTTCTGATGAATTACAAAGGTTGATCGGCGGGGGGGGGGGGGGGGGGGGCTGGGTAGCATTAGACTCGAGAAAAATAACCTAGGATCGGCCTTTTCAGACGGTTCCTAGGGAATTTTATACCCTGTATGCTATGATCTTATATTATCAAGAAACCCAGAGATGTCCTCCTTCACTCTTCTCCACGGGAGAGTCTTATTATTTTTTTAGGGTGAAGATACAACGATTTTATGGTTACATTTAATCTTGAGTTGAGCTCGTTCATTAAGTGATTAAAAGAAAGGTCATTATTATAGAACAATTTCTGTCTATGTACGAACGATTTCGTATGCATCAACAACCAGTTTATCACTTTGGAGTTATCATTCTCCTCGATTATACCAAAGATTATTTGTACAGGGTCTATGACTATCCTGTTACCATTTTTTCTAATAATATCTCTATCATTTTTCCATTTATTTAAATAGCCAATGTCACAGATCCATTCTAGAAGGCTTTTCCATAGGTTCTTGGCATTTTGACAATTTATCAAGAAGTGACTTACATCGTCCACTCTTACCTTACAATAACTACATTGTTTATTTTTTCTTATGGTTATGTTTTTCAAATATTCATTGCACGGTATAGCCATGTGCAGGATCTTATATTGAAGGGACTGTAATCTTGTTTCATTTGAGACGAGGTATATTCTTTCGAATATGTTCCTCCAATCTACTTCTTCAAAATCTTTATCAGACATATTCAAAATTGTTTGCCACCTGTCGAACTTAGCCCTATTCAGTTTTTTCTTACTTACTAAGGCATGGTACACTATTTTTGACGAACAACTTAGGATATTAATTTTTTGATCCGCGATCTCGATTTATATTTTCCCTTCATCAGGGGTGTCATAATTGTCATGAGAATAACCCACTCTCTTGGGATGGCTCTTGCCAATTCTATTCTCTCACAAAAGGAGGTTTTGATCTTATACAATTCTTTCAGTTGCTTGGTGGACATGATTCTTCCCTGTTCATCCAGGATGTCCCCAATAACATTGACTCCCTGCTGTTTCCAGTGAGGCCACTCTACCATCTTATTTTTTATCTTAATATTTCTATTCGACCACAAGCGCTCTCTCTTTATTTGCTCTGGGCCTTCTGGGTCTTTGCTATAAAAATACCTATTCCATACCAGGAATATCTCTTTGTAAAACTCGTTGATATAGCACTTGGGTTTATATCTGGTAAGGAAAATATCCTCTATATTACTCTTTAATATTTCTTCCGAGACAGAGAACCAGGAAGAATTCTTACCTAGTAACATCCTCTGGACCCATTTACTTCTATTTACCTCATAAATGTCTTCAACGAGACGAAGATTCATGCCTCCCATACTCGTTGTTTGTGTAAGGAAGGGTGCGGAGACATGGTGATATTTGTTGTTCCACACAAAATCAATAATGATCTTATCGATTTTTTTTCCTTAATATTTTGTCTATCGTGATACAGGACATAACATGTTGTAAGATAGGAGACAAAAAAACATTTGCCACCACTACTCTGCCCTTGAGGGTGAGAAACCTATTCCTCCAGTCGTGGATGACTGACATGATTTTTTCTACCAATATTTCACCATTTATTTTAGACATTAGCTTTTCATTTCTGGGGCAGATTAAAGTGACCCCCAGTACATTAAGTCTATTGCTCCATTTAACATCGAAAAGGGATTCTTTGGTAATCAGTGCATCACCAATTTTACAACCATTTGACTTACCAGGATTTAACGATAAGCCTGAAGCCTCCTCAAATCGCTTGAGTATAACAAAAGCGTTCTCTAAGGACTCTTCATTTTTTCCCAGCAGCTTGGTGTCATCAGCAAACTGTACAATTTTTTCTTGATGTTGTAGGACATCAAAACCTTTAATATTATTATCATCTCTAATTTTTTTAGCTAGTTTTTCGACCACTATTGTGAAGAGGATGGAAGAAACAGGATCTCCCTGCTTCATCCCCCTCTCCACCTCAAACCAGTTGGACGAATGGCCGTTATTACAAAACACAGCTTTCGAATTATTCATCAACGTGGTTATACAGTATATGAAATCCTCATTTATATTATGATCTCTAAGAGCTAGTTTTAAGAAGTCCCAGCCGACCGAGTTGTATGCCTTGTTCTGGTTTCTCAGTTCCAGCATGGAAATTATATCGTCGATTTTTCTTACAGCGGTACCAATATATCTTCCTTTAACGAAGCCATATTGGTCGTCTTTAATTATTCTCAGCAAAAAGGTTGCTAGTCTAGCTGCTAGAATCTTTGATATAAGCTTGTAATCGACATTTAACAATGTGATAGGACGCCAATTTTTTATATATTCTAAGTCGTTATTCTTTTTGGGTATGACGCTTATCAGACCCCTTCTTTGTTCTTCGGTCATAATACCATCATTAAAACAATTTATCATCATGTTAATAAACATATTCTTGACGAGATACCAGAAAAATTTATAAAATTCCACAGTAAAACCATCTGAACCAGGGGATTTACCCCCTTTCATTTCATGGAGGATTTTGCTTGCCTCTTCTGTACTGAAAGGGCGCGACAAAAATTCATTATCTTCTTCATCCAGTCTATTTGTATTTTCAGAATTCAGAAAAAGGGTGGCAGACTCGCCCCTGCCCGGCTTCACTTTGTAGAGAGAAGAATAAAAACTCTCCCCCTCTTCTAAAATTTGTTTTTTATCTGAGCTGATTTTGCCCCCAATTTTTAGTTGGGATATAACTTTCTTCGAAGAATTATACTTCTCTAAAGAACAGAAAAACTTGGTAGGCTTCTCCCCATCCACAGCCCATCTAGCTCTGGATCTGAGGATTGCACCTTCAGCTTTCTTTAACTCTAGTTCTCTCAAGTCATTTACAATGCTTACTTTTTCCAATAATTCGTCGTCACACAAACTTTGTTTGTTTTCTAAGAATTTTAAATGTTCAGTAAACACTTCGACTTTACATTTTCTTGCTTTCGCAATGTTGACACTAATTCTTATTGCCAATTCTCTAGTTTTTAATTTAAAGAACTCCCAAATAAGTTTGTCAGATAGCTTCAAAGCAGATACATCTTTCACGATTTGTTCCACTCCTTCTACAAAGGCTTCTTCATTCAATAATTGTGCATTGAACTTCCAATAACCTTTGCCTCGTTGAGGGAGGTCTAACATTACTGTAATCAACAATTCTTTATGATCAGTTAAGACCTTGGTATATACCTCGTGGTTTTTAACTCTGGAATTCAAATTCTCAGTGATGAACAAATAATCGAGTCTTGATTCTTGTGTAGTTCTGCTCCAGGTTGTATGGGGCAAACGTCCACGATTGTTCTCTCTAATTGCGATTATGTAGCACAGGTCTATAGCCGATGTAAATTCTTTAAGTGTTTTACTCGCTTTAGAGTCAGGTTTAAAGGTTAAATCGGAGTTAAAATCGCCTGCCACGATTAAGTTCTCGAAGGGGAGCTCTTCCAATGTTCCTTTGATGGTTTCTAGGAACGCTGACTGTTCTTTGGGGTGATCTGCAGTAGGTGCATACACATTTAATATACAAGTTATTACATCTTTGATTTTCAAACGGATATATACCCATCTACCTTTCGGATCCGATGCCGAATCTATTACATATTCCTTTAAATCACTAGAATACATAATCATGACCCCCTTAGAAGAGGATGAGCCATGTGCATACACAATTTTGCCTCGCCATTGGAGGTTCCATATTTTTTCCTGGCTCTCTACAGAATGTGTTTCCTGTAGGGATATTACCGATCTTTTAAAATCATAATAGCTACTAAAAATAGATTTTCTTTTCTTAGGGTCATTTAACCCATTCACATTATTCGAGATTATGGTCACACTTGCTTCCTCATCTTGTTTAGGCTCTATTGTACAGTTTTTAGGCTGACAGATGTCCTATTCCACTCTTTTACTTTAAATGAAGGGTTAGGCCTCCTCCATTTCTTCTTCCTCGTCTTCAGAGCTTTCAGATTCGCTATCTGACTTCTCTGGATCATTTTCCCCATTTTCCTTCAAGGTATTTGGGGGAGCTTCCACCTTATTCCCTTCCATCACTGCACGGGCAGGGGGGGGGGGGGTCACCTCCTTTGTTTTCTCCTTGTCTTCAACCACTGTTTCTTTGTCGTTGAAAGGAATGGCTTGAGGCTTCTTTTTTTTGTCCTGTTTACCTCCTTTTTGAGGAGCTTTGGGGGTAGCACCTGTGCTCTTTAGCCCTCTCTTTGGAGATTCTTCCTGTTCTTTCAACATTGTTTTGTGTTGAAGTTTGTCACGGATGCTTTGCCTTACTACCATCCATGTTCTTCCTAAGAAGTTCCCGTTTTTTGGCCATTTGTCTGTCTGAAGCACAAGGGGGTTGTTTAGCCCCATGCCAATGCCCCAGTCTTTATCTTTAGGAGATGCCTCTCCTAGCATTTTTTCACCGGTATTTAGGAGGAAGTTCTGTACTATTTCTGAAGCTTTACACTTCGCCTTTAACGCCCTTTTGATCATCTCCTCCCTATGGTCATTCCATTCTCCGTTGTCCTTGGGAACGTTTTTCATGAGCCTCTTACATTCTGAGGGATCGTAGGTCGCTAAGGCTATAGCCGGTTTTTCAGCATCTTTCGCGAATTTCGCACGGTGGTAAAAGATGAACTGCTCAACATGTTCAAACTGATGTCCATCCAACATAAACCTTGACCTGTAATGGTTGGATAGAGGCGAGTTTCCAGTGAAAAAGACCACAGTATTTAAATCTTCTTTCATGGAAATTTGGGATGGGAGAAGCTCTTTTGGGAGAGCGCCTAGCCTGTTGTGATGATACATCGACCCATCTACCATGACTCCTCCTTTGAAGGTTAGCACATCTTTGTACCCCTTTTTTTCCGCCACTTCTTTAATCAGCCTAGCTCTTTGGTTTCTTTGTCTGAGAAAAAGGGGAAGGTCTTTCCTTATCCAGATCCTATCCTTTTCCTGTACATTCGGCTGACTGTCTTCTAGCTTTTGCCTCGCTGCCACTACTTTCTTCACGTCCTCTTTAGAGCTAAACTCTACTTTGACTGGCGCATTTTCTTTCCAACCCAGTCGGAAGGATTTCACAAAGGTCAGATTTTTCAACTCCATTCTCTCCTCCAGGATGGCTTTAATCTTAGCCCTAAGCATTGGTTTAAACTCAATTTTTCCTGAGACGACTCCCATAAAAACTATGTTGTTTTCCAGCTTCTTCATCTCAGTGGTCACTATTTCCTTCTCCCTCTGTTCTTCAGTTCTTTTTAGCCTAATCTGGTCCGTATCTTTAGTGACAGATGTCTTCTCTGTCACCACAAGTAGTTCCTTCTCGGCTATTTCTAGCCTCTTCTTGAGGTCAGCGATCTCACCGTCCCTGATTACGTTTTCGAAGGCTTCTCTTTTATGCTCTTCCATGTCCTTATCAACTTTTGAGACTATGGTCTCTATCGTTGCAACTCTGGTCTCTACTGTTGCGACTCTGGTCTCTACTGTTGTGAGGCCAGCCTCTGTTTTCTCCGCTTTAGCTCTGATCGCTTTCATATCCTTCATTGCTGCAAAAATTTTCTGGAATTTCTCCTGATCCTCTCTATGGTTTTTTTCCTCCTCCTGATGTTTTCTTCTCTGTCCTTCGCCATGCTGCTAAGTAATTCAAACATGGGGCCCTCCGATTCTTCGATCTCCGTGTTTAGACTCTCTTCTTTGGTCTCTTCTGTCTGCTTTATTTGTCCACTGGACGTCGATTGGTCCACTCCATCCTCGGTGGCACCCGCCTGAGCCATCCTTGGTTTTTTCTGACTTGCTCTTCTTAAGGTGCGAGCTACTTTAGACTGTTTATGTTTACCCTCCTGGCTTTCTTGGCCTGGGGATAATGGCCGCTTCCTTTTATTTTCAGTTTTATCCTTACTTATTGTGACCCGGTGAGTTGACGTATTCCCCTCAGAGTCTGACATGCCTTACAGGCGCGAATCACCGTTGCAACGGCTCGCGCGCGCCTCTCCCTATGTTATAGAGCGGTGTTTTGCTTTTTTCCAAGATGGCGGCTTAGTCTTCCGGTGTTTACTTATCACACTAGTTACTTTGGTGAGAAATGTTCTACTACCTTTTATATTCCTTATAGTTCATATATCTTAATTATTTTGGCATGTTCCTGTTCCTTATCCCTTTTTAGGCGGGTACAGGCCCTTGTCTCCGAATCGTGGCTTGCGCTCACTTCTCCGTGTTGTTTTGGTCCTTAGTTCGCTTGTTTGACGCCAGAGTAACGAGCGTTACCACGGTGTTGTAAGCGGTTTTAACTGTTTTTTTGCCTTTTACAAGATGGCCGACCATTCTTCCGGTGTTTACCTTTGCACTGGGATACACTATTTAGAAAGGTTCATAATCTTGTTATATAGTCTCCGATCTTTTTAGCTACTGTTCGGGCTTGATAATATCTCTTTTTATACTAGACTGACCGTTTGTCACCCATACCCAGCTATTGTTTAGCTGAGGCACTTGTTTCGCCTTCCTCCTGCTCCTGTACATGCCCCTGTACCTGCTCCTGTACCTGCTCCTGTACCCCCTCCTGTACCTCCTCCTGTACCTGCTCCTGTACCCCCTCCTGTACCTCCTCCTGTACCTCCTCCTGTACCTCCTCCTGTACCTCCTCCTGTACCTCTTCCTGTACGTCCCCCTCTACATGCCCCTGTACCTGCTCCTGTACATGCCCCTGTATCTCCTCCTGTACTGTACATGTCCCTGTACCTCCTCCTGTACATGCCCCTGTACGTCCTCCTGTACATGTCCCTGTACCTCCTCCTGTATGTCCTCTTGTACCTCACCCTATATATCCTCCTGTACCTCCTCCAGTAACTTCCTCCAGTAACCTCCTCAGGTACCTTCCTCCAATAACCTCCTCCAGCAACCTCCTCTAGTAACCCCTATACCCCTTTTGATTACCTCCTCCAGTAACTTCCTCCATTAACCTCCTCAGGTAACTTCCTCCATTAACCTCCTCCAGTAACTGACTCTACCCCTTTCCAGTACCTCCTCCAGTAAGCCCCTATACCCCTTTCCAGTAAGCCCTCACATAACTCCTCAGATAACCTCCTCCTGTACCCACATATACCCCTCTCCAGTAACTCCTCTAATACCTCCTTCAGTAACTGTCTATACCCCTCACCAGTAACTGCTGTCCCCTCACCTGTAACTCCTCCTGTACCTCCCCCCATATATACCGTATATACCCGTGTATAAGCCAGACCCTGTGTATTAGCCCACCCCGTTTATAAGCCGGAGGTTCAGCACGTCCTAACGTTAATATAAGCCGGGCCCCGTTTATAAGCCGGGTACTGCCATGAGGAAACATCAATATTGAATTTGAAGTATTTATGAAAAAACTAAAATACAGGGTTAGAATAATGGGATCTGCATGTCGCACAAATGAAAGAACTCCAACAAAAATTCTGGTAGTGTTTTGTTGTGTGTTAGATTCGACTTTAAAACATGGAAACCAGAGTAATGAATGAAGATAATTATAAACATGAGTTTCAGCTAAATCTAATGGTTTTCCTTTATTGTAATATAAGCCGGGCCCCGAATATAAGCCCACCCCGAATATAAGCTGGGTCAATTCACAATTTGAAATTAATATAAGCCGGGGCTTATACACGGGTATATACGGTAACCCTACATTCTCCTGTGCCTCCTAGCTCCTGACATCACTGACTATTTAAAATTTCCATCTCTCTTCTGCCTCCCTCCCTCTGTCTCTCTCTCTATGTCTCTCCTATTCCCCTCCCCCTCTTTGCCTCTCTCTTCCTCCTTCTTTCTCCATCTTGAGCACTGCCACTCTCTCTCTCCCCTCCCCCTCTCACTCTGTCTCCCTCTCTCCACAGTCTCTATCATCCATCTCTCCCTCCATCACCCCCTCTCTCACTACCTCATTCTCCCCGTCCCCCCTCTTCCACCTCTGTCATTGTATCCCTATATTCCCCCTTCCTGTCTCTCCTCTCCCCTCCCTATGATCTCTCCCTTGCTCTCCCCTTCCCTCTCTCTCTGCGTCTCCCTACTGATATGTATGGTTCTGACCGTGCCTGAGGCTTACCTGTAATACATGTTTATGAACCTGTGATTATTATTATAATCATACCAATATCCAACATTAATAATCATTTTAATTTATACAATAATTATTACGTAATCATACATAATCGTATTTGGGATAATGTTGAGCAATAAGCATGTGTGACACCACCGCCCTCTCATTCTCTCTCCCCCTCTGTCTATCTCCCTCCCTCTCCCCCTTCC
Source organism: Sthenelais limicola (assembly GCA_942159475.1). Lineage (NCBI taxonomy): Eukaryota > Metazoa > Annelida > Polychaeta > Phyllodocida > Sigalionidae > Sthenelais > Sthenelais limicola. The sequence goes on from OW804098.1 coordinate 51,255,212, forward strand.
TCCACTGTCCCCCACCGACTCTCTCCGTGATCTCTCTACCTCTCTCTACTCTCTCCCCTACCTCCCCTCCCACACCTAGAGCATTGGTAAAAGCCTTGATCAGTCCCGGTGTTACATCATGTTACATAATGATGACGTAACAATGGGTAACCACTTTATGATCATAGTTATCATTAATTATTATTTATTAGATTTACGATGGTAATCTAGAACTATTACTAATTTCCATAAAGCACCAGTACCCAGGAATTTATTGCAATATATACGGTAGCATGTAAGAACTCAGGTAGCACCTTTACCTACTTCAATATTCCTCCAATCAACAATAGCCACATGGACCAAGCACCTACCTGTATTTTAGACTACAATAGATATACATTCTAGATCTTCGGATCATACCCTTTACACCTTCTCATTTATTCTCTCTGTAGTATACAATAGATCTAAGTCTAATAGATACCCAATCTTCATGTAACACTGGTGGAGTAGAACCCGGCTCATCCTAGAGTATCTAGCAGCTAGTCCCCAATATCTTTAAGAAACGGATTTAATCAAGAAAAATGGCAGGGAAAGAAAAGGAGAAGAATAGAGCATTGTTCGATAGATTGCTGGACTCAGTAGAACGACTGGCCAGAATCCCTCAGAGAACAACCAGGAGAGAAAGGAAAGCGATTAATGAAGTCACAAGAATGAGAAATCCAGAACCAGATCAGTTTAGAACTGTATTGGATTTTGAAGAAGGAGGTGAAAGGGGAGAAGAACAACAGGAAAATGTATATGAAGAACCTGTTAATGTAGTGCCCAACATTCGACAGAACCGGCCAGAAGAAAATATCAGAAATATTATCCAACAGAATTTACCAGGGGAAAATATTATAAATGATGTCAGAGAGGAGATCCACCAGAATGTGCCAGGGGAAAATATTATACATAATGAACAAGACAATTTACCAGAAGAGGACCAAGGGGGTGCAGGTGGGCAACAGGAGCAGCCAGGCCAGGAGCAGATGCCAATGCGGGAGCTGCCAGAAGTAATACCAGAAGCTGCACCGGTACCCCCCAATCAAGCACCTGGACAACAACAGAATAGGGGCCAACCACCAGACACACCTGACAGAATTCAAATAGGTGTGGCCCAGCCGCAAGAGTTACAACGCAACTCTCCCGTGCAGGATGTGATGAGGATAGAGCCTGGACAGGGACGACAACAATTAATAATAAATGATAATAGAATCCCCCGACTATACTTAGGGAGACCCCCAGGTACAGTGGATACAAATGAAACTCCTATACAGGGAATAAGGCCAATTTTGGGAAGGAGAAGAACTGTAGCCCAAACCCCAGGGGACCAGGAAGTATTCCAAACGCCTATGCCGATAACAGAAGCCGATTGGCAGGCATTTATCCCATTCAGGGCGGGGGCAGTTTACACATATTTTTGCCTGGTGGACGGGGGCCCTTTTCCCCCTTTTTGGGCTTCAGGACGGGTGTTTAACATGAGGTTTAGGGTTTAAAAACACTTTAGGAATATTTTCTTCAAATAATATGTGTCATATGTACATCGTTTAATAGGTGTAAACAGTTATTGATCATATTTTTTCATAATTTCTAGAATTTGGTCTTCCATAATTAAAATAATGGGTCAATTGGGTGCAATATGGGGGCAACCTTGCTCCAAATTCACTTTCCAGCATTTACATATGTTAGTTATGACGTCATCATTATTGTCTCCATGACAACATACCTATAAAAATATTTCTAATGTGTTTGTATACATATATTTCAAATTTCATCAAAATCCGTTCATTTTTTATTAAGTTATGCCCCCTTCAATTTATATAAAAAATTGATGCCTTGAGGCATCACCCCGTCCCCTGGGCCAAATTATGTGTGATGCCTTGAGGCATCAGCCCGTCCACTAAGCCATTTTGATGTTGATGCCTTGAGGCATCAGCCCGCCCTCAATGGGTTATACAACAAAACATTCAACACAATCTGCTACCAAATATCCCTCCCGACCCACAGGAACAAGTAATCCAGAATGAACCTCTAAACCACCAACATCAACCTATTCAATACAACAGACAGGACCAGCGAGTAGAATTTCGGGCCAACATCAGGAGAACATTCAAAACCAACACGATCAGGGAAATCAAGAACAGTGGCAAGAAAATATAATACAACAACAGGTGCCATCACCTCCTGCAGTGCGGCGGGAACGACAGGAGGACCCTCCAATGGAGAATAGGAGATACAGGGGGCCGGCCGAGCGGCATGTGAACATGCAACCGCAGCAGGGCTACCGACAGCGGCCGCAGGAGGGGCCCCAGAGACGGCCGCCGCAGCCTCGAGGACCACCGCCCAATTAATCCCCTCGACAGCATCAACAACAAGCACAATATAACACACAGGGCACAAGAGAAGGTTACATACCAGTACCTCCCCCAACCTACACACAAGTCATGGATACGAGACAAGACTGGAAAGCATTGGTAAATGAATTGAAGGAGATGAGATTGGATCAAAATGCTTTTTTAGATATATCGATGAGAAGACAAGCAGGAGATAGCAGGGCCCACACGATGGGGGCCTTGTCTAGACAATATAGGAAAGCACCAAAACCATTCAGTGCACCCACTGCTCAAAGACCAGTGACAGAGTTTTTCATGGATTTTGAAGCTTTCACAGAGCCAATAGCAGACGATAATGCACTGGTAATAACAACATTAGGGCATTATCTAACAGACAGAGCGAAGACGTTCTATCAACAACTGATGTGTGAACCAGGAATGTGTGACAGTTATAATAGCGTGAAAAAGGCTTTTCTAAGAAAGTTTAGAGAATTACCCCTAGAAGAAGTAATGAAAGACTATTCACACAGAAAGCAGGGAATGTCAGAGAGGGTAAAGGACTATGATAATGACATGTTGGTCCTGTTAGCAAAGGCCTATATCCCCACAGATATGCAGATACGGTTTTATACAACAAATTTACGGCCAGAACTCGCAGAACGGGTGGCAGCCGAATTTCCAGAGACATTGGAACAGGCCTCAAGAGCGGCTGCAAAACATGAGGTGATGATGAGAACAGACAAACCAGTTAAACAACAGTCGATAGAAGAAGCAATATCAGTAATATATGCACCTGGAGATGACAAGTCAAAAACACCAAGGCAAGAAAGAGGACGACAAGAATTCAGGGAAAGAAGAAATGTTTCATTTGACGATAGAAGAGATTATGGTGGCCGCAACAGATCTAATTCGAGAGGATATGACAGGCCACAAAGTAGAGAGAGGCCACGATATGACAATAGGGGATACCAGGATAAGAGAAATGACTTTGGACGACGTGAAGAAGGACGGAACAGGTCATATAGCAGGTACAGGTACCCTCGTGGTGGATATGACACAAGGGACAGAAGGGCAGATAGCAGGGAGCGATATCATGATGATAGATATAGGTCTGCCCAATACTCAAATCAGTACTCCAATCCAAGATCGCCAAGCAGATATGGTACAAGAGGGAGGTCGCCCAATAATCAACGCTACGAAGATTGACAGCTAGATGACAATAGGAGAGATGGTTACAGACAGGATTATGGATACGAGAGAAGAGAGTCTAGGTCGCCGCACAGGTATAACCGAATGCAATATGAACAGAGGGACACAAGACCATTATATGATGACAGAGGAACATATTATGATAGAAGAAGGTCCAAATCACCATATGGGGGGAGACAACCGAACCCTCATAATGATCAGGGGGAGAGAAGACCAGCTTCGCCATACAATAGACAACGAGATCTAACTCCATATTACAGCAGGAATTAAGAGGGAGTAGAACAAGCACATGATTTAAACGGATAGGCTGTGACCGTGAGGGCGACGGCCACAGTAATACAGAAGCCACATTGGGTGAAACAAAGAATTTTGATGATGGGACAATAATACCAAGTTATCTGTTTGAGTGTGACGAGGGAAGGAAATACGATGACCATAACTGTGCCGTGACCTTGAAGGCAGTCAATGGGGAAGGTAGGAAAATATCACTTGAAGCCAATATATGAGTAATTCTCCCAATCGGGCATCATTTGGTTTTCCAGCCTAGGGTGTCTAGAACCAATATTTGGGATCATCACACATGATTATAACCATTTTTTTTAAATTCTTGGGCATAAATAAGGCTTTGGGAACCCCACTTTCAAAGCTCTTATTGCAAAATCTTCGCCGCTATTGAGATAAAAGAGCTGTTTCAGGCTAGAAAATGTATTATAATTATGGAATTTAAATATAATACACAGGCTAATTTAGAAAATATACTACTTCTGCTGATGAAAAATGGTTTCTACACATGCCCAGATGTTCATCATTACGAAAAAACACAATATTCATGTAATCATACATTTAAACTGTTCTAGAATTGGAAAATATTGTTTTGGAATATTTGTGTCGCCGTTACGACATGTATTAGCTTTAAAGGAATGAAATGTCCCTAAACTAATCACTAATATTATACTGTATTTAGGTTTTGGAGTAGGGAAGATGCATATGTATTTATATTTCAGTGAATATAAAAGTTATTGACCTATGACGTTTATGAAGCCTTTTATTCCATCAAATAAAATTCAATTAATTGATATGGGAATGTTTTATGTCGCGTTACGACATGTACAATAAATCCCATATTTAAAATAAAATATACTTTTTATACAATTTCCCAGTTTCTAATAATTGTTTAGCCCAGCCTGAATTTCGTAAAAAGTAGAGATATGAATTTATACAGATGCTGTTGAATTGCAGTTAGCATATGTTAGTATGTCGCCGTTACGACTATAGCGTCGCCGTTACGTCATAGTTAATAGAAATAAAGAGATCCTGCTATATTAGCACAGTTATTGGATAGAAATAAAACAGATATTTTGACAAAAAGTTATTCAAACTTTGGTTAGAACCCTATCCTATGTTGGTGGCCATCATCGATTTCCTAGCTGTGACTTTGTCATTTAATATTGCTGGCATAATTAATAGGTATCCCATTTCAAATTTACACAATATTATTTGATAAATCTGGCTTAATATAGTTGAAATAAGGCAAAAAAATAGGCAAAAATGGGGTTTCAGAATCATAGATGTAGGAATTGAAATATTTGGCACAGCCTACCCAAACTTTGTCTGTATAATGTTGATATTCCCTTCTATATGTACGCCAAAAATTGTAGAGATGCGACGAATTTTATTTTTTCTAAAAAAAATGGCCTCCTGAAATCAAATGCTGCCCGTTTGGGAGAATTACTCATATATAACAGTTGCATCCAGATTTCAGTAAGAAAATTAAATCTCCCAGCTCTTGTCGACACAGGGGCAACCCAGTCGTGCATGAGCGCATCCTTTTTTAAGAAACTTAGAGCAGTAAAACATCCATGCTCGATAAGAATATGTAATGTAAAAATGTTTGTCGCTGATGCAGCAGCGTATCATTGTTATAGGAGAGTACAAATCCAATTTTGGATAGCAGACATAAAGTTCACACAGGCATTTCTTGTATTACCAAAGTTAGACAGGCCTGTGATATTAGGAGTTGATTTCTTACACGCCCATAAGGCTAGAGTAGCTTTTGAGGACAGGAAAACCACGGTATATCCAGTTAGGGCGATAAAAACCTTTCTCGTCCCGCCCAAAGCAGAATTAACAACGACGGGAATAGTAACATCCCACATGAATTTATCACAAACAATAGGAATAACAGAAAATTTAGAACGTGACAGACCTGTTTCCTTTTTAGTGAAACATGCACTAGTAAGCCCTTTTAAGCAGAACCATGTCCCACTAACAATATTTAATGGGGCAGAAGCCACAATAACGATCCAAAAGGGTTCAATATTAGGAATTTATGCCATCACAAGTGAAGATGAATTCATAAACATGGCAAACATAAATAGTTTGGAAGAAAATGATATTGAAACAGGGTGTGCAAACACAAAGGTGAGCAAACCAGAATTTCAATTGGGAACGAGTTTAACAAAAGATCAAAGGGATGGACTAATAGAATGATTAGAAAGAAACAGAGAGGTGTTTGTGGGCAAAGATAAGAGACTAGGGGTAACAACACAATATGAACATAAAATTACGTTGAAGCCTGGATTTGAACCAGTGGTGAGACAACCATATGGGTTGAATCCTGAAATGACCAGGGAAATGAAAGCTATATTGGATGAGCAGGAGCAACAAGGTATCATTGAACCTTGCGATGAGACAATAGAGTATACAGCACCTGCATTTTTGGTTCAAAAGCCACCATCATCAGATGGTAAAAGACAATTCAGGTTAGTTATAGACTATAGGCTGATAATAAATTTATAATCGATGAAGTACACACATTCCCTAGAGCAGACAACACAATTCAAAGTGTGGGTCAGGCCCATGGCAAGTATTATGCGCGCCTTGACTGTTTTAGTGGTTACCACCAAGTGCCTTTAAGGAAACAGGATAGGAAATATTCGGCGTTTACGACGCCCTTTGGGGTATATGTACACAGGGTTATGCCAATGGGATTAAAATCGTCTCCCAAATCATTTCATAATATGATAGACCAAGTATTACGAGCAATACCGCATTCATTTTATTATGTAGATGATGTGGTAGTGGCGTCACCAACATGGGAAGATCATTTAAAAGACTTACAGAACATATTCCAAGCATTCTCAAAGGCCAACATTAAATTCAAAAAAGAAAAGTGTGCATTTGGGTTGACTCAGGTCCCATTTTTAGGTTTCATAGTTGATCAGGAAGGAATAAAACCGGATCCAGCAAAAATAGATGCATTAAAATCGTTTCCCCGTCCCAGGTCAATAAAACAAGTCAGATCATTTGCAGGACTTGCCAATTACTATAGGTGTTTTGTTCCCCACTTTAGTCATATCATGAGGCCACTTTATAACTTGACAAAAGCAAAGGCGAAGTTCAAGTGGAATGACCAGGCAGAAAAAGCATTTAATGTTATAAAAAATTCAATACTGAAAGATGCAGTGCTAGTATATCCTGATTATGGGAAAGAGTTTTTTGTGGGGACGGATGGGTCTAATTTTGCGATTGGGGCCTGCCTCAATCAATATGACCAGTACAATAATCTAAGGCCGATTTCATTTGTGGGAAGGAGCCTTAATTCTTCTGAGAAAAAATATTCTTCAACGGACCGTGAACTACTAGTGATCAAATTTGCTTTGTCCAAATTTAAACATTATCTATTGAACAGACACTTCACTATATTGACCGATCATGCAGCTCTGACGGCAATAAACGAAAAGAAAGATTTGACCGGACGTATGTCGAGATGGCTGGATTTCTTTGGCCAGTTTGATTTTATTATAAAATATATTAGGGGTAAACTTAATGTAGTCCCAGATATTTTGTCTAGAAGAGAATATGATAAAGAGGACCATACAAATATAAACAAATCCCCAACAAAAAAGGTTCATTTTAATCCCATTCACACATTGAAATTATTCCATGCCCAAGATTATTGCGAAAACAATCCAATTCAAATTTACAAGAAAAGACCCATTCTGAAACACACAGAAAACGAAGCCAAGATAATAAATAATAACCTCTCAAGGACACAAACATTAAAAGATCAAATGAAAGAGAAGCTCCCCTGTCAATCAGAGGATAGTAGGTTAGGGTTCAAACAGCAGAAAGATAGACTAGAAAGGGAGCCGACTAGTGGCTTATTGGCACCAGTCCAAACTAGAGCTCAAAAGGCGGCGCAAGAATCAGATGTGGTAAATAGACCACAATTAGATTGGGACAACCGGCCCCCTGTAAGAGAATCGGCAGGAGACCATGATCAAAAGGTAGAAGCGCCAAGAGGCGGAAAAAGGGACCCCTTAAAATCGGGTGCAGATGTTTCCCAGGTTCCTTTGAAACAGGAGCTAATGGCTAGGAAATTAATTGATAATAAGATGCCGACGTTTCATGCAAGACAAGGCAAATGCATAAGGTTAGTAAATCCCCCGACTAGCGGGATGATAAAAGAACTCCAAGGGAAGGACACGTTTTGTATAGCCATGAGGAATTACATTGATTGGGGGACTATTCCCAAAACGAAAGCATTAGCTAGAGTCATCCTAACAACACATGATTTGTTCTTTGAAAGACAGGGAATTTTATGTAGACTGCCGAAGCACACAAGGAAGATGGATATGGAAAAGGCCTTTCAAGTGGTAGTTCCCACCGTGCTTGTAGAACCCTTGACGAGATTTATTCATGGTCAGGCGTCTGGAGCACATGTCGGATATACCAAGACTTTAACAATAATTCAGAATAGGTTTTATTGGCCGAGAATGGCCAGTGATATATTGGAGATAATAAAAACTTGCCATGAGTGCTTGAGGGCAAAATCGGAAAAGCACCCAAATAAGATACCAATGACATTACGAGAACAGGCTCCCAGACCTTTTAGTTATTTAATGATAGATGCGATGGGACCATTACCAAGAACTCAGAGGAATAATATGTACATTCAAGTGTGCATATGCCTCTACTCAAAATTTATATTTATATGGCCTACTCCAGCAATTACAGCTGAGAGAGTTTCTAAGGAGTTTTTTGAAAAGGTAGTGGCATATGTAGGAATACCGACGCATCTATTTAGCGATAACGGAGGCTGTTACATCGGAAGTACCTTTAACGATAAGTGCAAATCATGGGGCATTAAGCAGATTTTCTCCTCAAGCTATTGTCCCCAATCAAATGGCTGTGTAGAAAGGGCGAACCAAGGAATCGTAGGGTGTTTAAGGACGTTTGTGACTCAAAAACAGACAAATTGGGACCTCTACTTATCGATAATTCAATTTACATTAAATGTTTCACCTGCGTACTCAACATATATAAGCCCATATGTATTGGCAATGGGAAGAGCTCCCACGATTGCCGCCGAGGCACCTTTGCACACGGACCCATTAATGTCCAAAACGGTTCTTGAACAATTGGTGACCATTGTTACCACACAGACACGTGTGGCTGAACAGGCAGAGGCGATACTGATTACTAAACAAAGGGCCATGAAGGATCGCCATGACGCAACGGCCAAACCCCATAAAATAACCGATTGTGTATGCAAAAGTCCACAAGTTGCAGATTCCAAATACAGCAAAAAAGTTACAAAGTTTATTTGAGGGCCCCTTCCCTATGGGCACTGAGTGCAATGGAGTGCAATGGAGTGCAATGGAGTGCAATGGAGTGCAATGGAGTGCAATGGAGTGCAATGGAGTGCAATGGCGACTGCAATACGAGTGCAATGGAGTGCAATGCAATGCCAGTTCAATAGAATTACACTCCTATTGCAGTCAAGTCTCTAGTTGAGTGCAATAGGAGTGTAGGCTAATTCTATTGCACTGGCATTGCAGTATCTTATTCCTTTGCTATATTACATTCTACAACAATCATCAAGTTACATTTATTATTTAGATAACTAAAGGATCTTTTCCCATTAAATTATTGCCGATTTTTTTTATACAAGAATTCCGACTGCAATGCCAGTGTATTTCTACTGCGCTACCATTGCGCAATGGCCATTGCATATCTATTGCAGTAATGTAGTGACCATTTATGGTCTAAATCGTGGGAACTTGCGATTTTGAAAGATATATGTCCCCCTTGCTCCGTAAAACAGCTATTATACATAAAAAAAACATGTATGTTTCAAGTCCCCCACACGCATTAAAAAGCGCCGTTGCTATGGGTGACTGAATTCAATACCCTCTACTGGTCTTTACAGTTGAACATTTGAGAAATACAGATTCGTTGATTTTGTATATAAAAGTAGGAATTAACAGATGATTGAACGAATTTAAGCTTAAAATGATATCTCACAATGTCAGATAATATTGCTCTTTTCATAATGTTTTTGCAAAGAAATTACAGAGGAAATACATACACCTTCATGTACCTATCTTTAATTTTCAAAGTGTGGTGTGTCATTTCCACATATGGGCTACATAACGCTACCAATTCCTTGCTCAGAATGTTAGTCAAACGATAAAGATGAACAGTGACAGCTGACAGCTGAGTACTATCTAGCATAAAATCAAACATGGTTTTATCATATATCTGCCTCTCTTGCTCTGCCCTCTTTCTCACTCTCTCAATTCCTCTCTCCTCTCACTCCCCAACCCCTCCCGCCCCTGTCCAGATAGAGAGAGGGAGAGACAGAAAAAGAGAGGGATGATATTTAATGATAATTTCCGTCATATATTCATAAAATACTATTTAAGGAATAATTTCCGAGGTTTTTTCTGCTCGCGGTGTCTATAGCGTCAGGGAGTTCGAGGGCGAAGCCCGAGAATTCCCTGACGCTATAGACACCGCGAGCAGAAAAATCCGAGGAAATTATTGCTTTTAGAAGAGAATTGATGAGATTTCCTTAATGTTAGAGCAAAAAAGATAGACAAACCTTCTTTATTCCGTCCAAAAACACCCAAAAACATCCAAAATATCAGGCAAAAGCCATGCGAGTCGTCAGCCTTTCTATGAGACCGGAAGTGATTTCCCTATTGGATAGCAAGCAGCGGAACCTTGCGAAAACACGGCGGCTGGCTGAACGTAAACATTAGCGAATACGCACCTCTGATTGGCTGTTTCTCCGCTAAGCCCCGCCCACTTCACTTGGCCAGCCGTCGTGGTATCATGCAGTTTCCGACTAACGCGGCAAGCATCGGACACTTCCGGTTCTCGAATGCCGTGTTGCGTGTGTCTAGGGGCTTAAAAAAGAAATAAATAAAAGATTTGAATCGGTAGAAATGATTTAAATAGTGTTTGAGCCCGATAGCGAAGATTTAGTCGACGGGAATCAAGCAATAAATGAATGGCGAGTTCAGAAGCTATACGTGCGACCGGAAGAGATGTGGAGACCCTTCGGCATAGCGACTCATGTGCACATTCACTTGGCGTTGCATTGTGTACGGTGGCCTATATAGCGCACGGAGGATTTCATTCGAAAGTGACCCGCACGTCAACCAACGAAGCATCAGACTTCCGATTTACGAATGCCGTGTCCGTGTGTCTAGGGACTTAAAAAAGAAATAAATAAAAGATTTGAATCGGTAGAAATGTTTTAAATAGTGTTTGAGCCCGATAGCGAAGATTTAGTCGACGGGAATCAAGTAATAAATGTATGGCGAGTTCAGAAGCCTGTGTATGGTTTCAGTACGCTAGCAAAATTCAGCCGCCATTATCCACCAGCACCATAGCGGAGTGGTTATGTTGTTCGCCTTCGGCGGAGAACGTTGACGGTTCGAGCCTCGTCAGGTCCTTTAGCTTGTTTTTCATTCTCATGGAGACGGAACTCTTGAGACTTGATCTATGGAACTCTTGAGACTTGATCTATGGAGACGGAAGTCTTGATCTATGGAGACGGAAGTCTTGAGTCTTGATCTATGGAGACGGAAGTCTTGATCTATGGAGACGGAAGTCTTGATCTATGGAGACGGAAGTCTTGATACTGATCTATGCCTGATCTATAGGGACTGATACTGATCTATAGGGACGGATCTATGGGGACGGAAGTGGTTTAGAGGGAATCTATAAAGAAAAAAAACCTCCCAGAATCTCATCAGATCGATTCTAATACTATATAGGCTACTATTGTATTAAGCAGTCAGAAATATCTATTAACCATTGAAGTAATCGATGGTTAAATATCAAGGGAAATGGATACCAAACATATTTTGAATGTGGGATTGACCACGAATTTTCAACGACAACAATTTAAATGGTCTAAATTGGGGGACCGTTTACCACAAAGTATTTAGGACTAAACAATAAAGAAGACTGACCTTCGTGGCAATTTCTGAATACACAATAACCTCTGTTTAAGTTTCACCTTAGCTTTCAAGCATGTGAAAATGATGCCACACACCCATGAGTATGGGTGCGCAAAATGGGGAATTGCTATAGGCCTAAGTGTTAAAACTTAAATGTGCGATACAGCTGCTTTACTAGGATAGTGATTCACAGAGGCCATTGTTGGCACACATAAATAGTACTATAAAGATAGAATCGGGCGGAATTGTTGCCAACATCTTTTTTTCAACAAAAATCTGATCGTTTGTGAACCATGCAAATGATTTAAATACACCCATTCACTTTATTTAACATAGAATATTGCATATATATATATATGATGAATACATGAATAATGGTTTTCGTTACCAATTTCTGCCTACAATTATATTGAAATATATCGAGGTGTCTTTATTGTCAATGAATTATTTTGGTACGACTTGATATTGACGGGGAATTTTCTCGATTCAACAGAAGCAGGAACCATTTTCTTAATAACATTTAGAAATTCATGACCAATGTAAGCACAATCGACCAATATGGATGTGGGCTTGTATTGGCAACTGCTGCTAACAATGGTGTGGAACTCTCGTTATAAGAGGGGGAAGATTCACTCATTGGCCTAAGGTTATAGTCATCATAACGGGTTGGGGTATTGTAGGGGGCTTCACGAACATACATTTCCTTATTTATAGGCCACAGGAATACACAAGGGACGTTAGCACATGTCCCAATTTAGCAATACTGTAAAGGTGTGAAAGCAAATACATATATCCCAGCTCATAATGTCGCGCGTTAATTTGAGGAAAGACACATGGTGACTAAACTTGATGTAAAAGCTGCTGGTACCACATTTGCTCCCTCTGCTTTTTCCAAGTGATGAAATTCAACATGAAAACGTACATCTTCAGACATGCATGTTTAAAATTGATGTAAAAAATCCCTATTCTCGCTCTGTCCTCCCCTCTGCATTTTTTAATCAATGCCAACTCTCCTAGTTTCAGGCCTCTGCATTTATACCTCTTAAACTTTTTTTTCTCAGACTTCTGGGACCTACGAATGCAATATATGGTACATATTTTAGCGTATAATTATATTCATCTTAACAAGCTATTTTTTTCTAAATCACTTATTACCACGAAATAATCTGTCGATGTTTCATGAGAAGTGCCCATATAGAACTACACGGATTTCGGCCTAGGCGCAGCGCCGCCCACAGTGCCACCTAGTGTAAGAGTCACCAATTCTATTCTTCAAAGTTTCGCCGGCCAGCGCTCATTAGGCTAGGCCTACCTGCAGATTCAAGTCACAATTTCTCACCAAAACTCACTAGGTAAGTACTATTATCGTATTACCATTTACCATGACATGACAGGGATCATGCTCATTAGAATCATTCATTAGCATATGCTCTAATTTATTGTTAATTACTTACGCAACCGTCCAAGGTGCTTTTAATTCCAATATGGCCGCCAAACAAACAAGCGCAAGCCACATGAATGAAAGCCTCCCGCTACTACAGGTATGTCAGGTTATTTGCGGCGCTCGACGAAGCGCTGCACTCCACTGCTTCTCTGCTCCTCTGCTTCTCTGCCTTCTCCCGGCCAGCAGTACTCCACTCCTCTGCATTCCCCTGCTCCCGAGGAGCAGAGAAGCAGAGGATACCCACAAAATCTAAAAACTCATACATGCATATTTGGCCATTTTGGCAAGCTCCCCGTGCTCCCCACTCCAACAGTATTAAGTGTTATTGTTAATGTATAGGCCTATAATGGTCAATTCTATTTTTTTGGCGTCCAGTGGGTCGAAAAATGGTCATTTTTCAAATAGGTCTAATTAATATATTTTTGTTATACCACGAAAGTAGATATTTTGAAGGGTTTTGTGCATAAATTGGTAAGGTTATCTCTGGATATTAGCTGAGCTACAGGAGATGGGCCAAATGAAGCCCAAAGTAAGTATGCGTATGCCATGTGATTTATTCAATTGTTTGCTAATTTTACTAAATCAGTCTATTCTTATCTTGATTTCTTTTTCATAATATGTTGGACATATACATGTATCATTGTCTGAGAGTCACAGAGATTCGATTGATTAAGTTGTTTTTAGATAATAATTATGGATTCGAAATGAGGTTGTTTCCTTGTGGAATTCATTGTATTATAAGTATATGTTACATAGTTGTGATTAACTTCACCATATCAATAACGAACAGTTATTGCTCTGCTTTGTTTGTAGTTGAGTCTGTGTGACATATGTTGTCAAATATTACTAGAAATTTATAGAGTTTTTGAATACTTTATAAGCTCCTAGCCTAAGGCATATGCATGGTATAACACATGAGAAACACCAGTGCTAAACGTTTTAATTAAATTAAACAGCAGTTGATTTCTTTTATTATGGCATACAATTTTATGCACTTATGAGTGTTGTGGACGTCATGAAATGTAAAGATATTTAAAATATTCAAAAAGAATCTAAAAAAATGATTTTTGATTTTGATTTTGTAAATATTTTATTCAGGACTATTTAAACATTTTTATACATCTAGCATAAATATTCTCAGAGTAGCCTGATATTATGGTTTACAAATCATTATTTTTAGCAAAACTTTAAGTATATATACTTCCTTTGATACAATCAAAGATGAGACAAATTATTCAATACTTCAATAAAAGAGTATTCAGACAAATACAGTCTATCTATATGTGAATACAGTCAGAAAATACAAGTCTGAAGAGATAAAAGAAAAACCCCCCACCTACGTTGTGAATATTGGTTTTAGACCCCAAAAGTAGGGTTCCGATTGTAGGTTTTTCAACGGCGGACTTTATGAACTGTACAAATCATGTCTAAAGTCAATATCCCTGAGGATATTATGTAAAAATCTTATGGACGCCAAAAAAATAGAATTGACCGTATATTGGCATCTCTGCTTCCCGCCCTCTTTCTTTCTCTCTACCTGCCCTCTTTTATTCCTCCCTCTTTGTCTCAGTAATTATATTGTTTCATTTAACATTGTTCAGGATTTAGTGTATTTTAAAGGCCGTTATAGACGCTAGCATTTATTGAAATGTCTCTGGGGGAAGGGGGCGTTATTTCATTCCATCAACTGTGAAATATGTTACATGAAAATATCCTTTTTAATATTTAAAACACTATAGGGGTCCTCCACTAGGAAAATTTTTGTCACTGACATTGTGCTAAGAAAAGATTCCAGTCCGTCTGTGATACAACTCTAAAGCTTGAGACAAACAATTTAAGTGGAGGAGATCCTTACAACAATGTCTTAACTGTGCACCCCACCCCAGTGACTTTGTCTTAGAAACAGAACCATCCACTCCTCCACTAGCAAAATCTGTCTGAGATAAAGTCACCGACAAGAGAGGCGTTGTCACAAACACAGATTTTGTGTCAGTGACTTGGTCTTCCACTATGGTCAGATGTCTGAGACAAATTGTCTTAGCGTTTCTATGGAAACGGGATCAACAATGCATTTGACCTTATAAGGGCATCAAACTATTTGATGAAGGCCCGATTTGTTTTTATATAAATATAGATTCCTTGCTAGATTCCTCAATAGCCTATATGTCAAAAGGAGAATACATACAATATAACACTAAATATCTGGAATTTTCCAGACCCTGAAAATCTTATTTAGGCATTTTGACAGGGTAGGGAAGACCCCCTCTTGAATCCCGTTTTCCATTTTTTATAAGCCCCATTTTCCGAATCCAGTAGGTTTTAAATTTGCAATCCCGTTTGTCTATTTGCAATCCCCACCTGGAAAAATTAAATCTGGATCTGAAACCCTTTCCCGAATCCCGTAGGCTCTTCTAAATCCCGAGTCCCGACATAAAATAGGCCCCAATCCAGGTTCCCTAATAGGTATTCCCTACCCTGTTTCGATGGGTCATGAGGCTTGCACGTGCATTGTAACAAGGCATGTGATTGGCTGAGGGAATTTAGAGCACTAGGTCAAACGTGAAAAGTTGTCTTAGACAACTATTTGAAGCTACTCCACTACAAGACAGCATGTCTTGTGTCTCTGAGACATGACACAAGTCTTTTCGAAAATCAAAATGACTTGGATTTTTTTGACGTTGCAAAGACAAGTGAAAACGTGTGAAAATTGTCAGTGACAGTGTCTTAGTGCACTCCTCCACTAGGAGATTTTCTGTCAGAGACACGTTAAGACATGGAAATACACCAAGTCTGAGAGACATAAGACTTGTCTTTGACAAGGTTTTCCCTAGTGGAGGACCCCTAGTATATCTTAGACAATAATTTTAATGAAGATTTCTTTTTTCATTTAATTTCTAATATTATTGTTTTATTATGTACCACATAGTCATTTCATGTATGTACTTGCCGTGTTAAAGAATATAATGTGATATAATTACATTCACTTTCTTATGATTTCAGGAACTTTGACGCTAAAGAACAATAGGATTCATGAGGTCTTGGAATGGTTTCATGATAAAGCAAAACTATATCATTCCACAACGCACCTGCCATGCTGACGATCAACCCGCAAAATGGTTCAAAGTCCAGTGAAGCAGAATGACTGATCTTGATCTCTGCACCTTTAATTTATATATATTAATCGCAAGGTTATTGATGTATATATAAAATGGGGATTAGTTCCTACATAGATGTAGGAATACATAGAACTATGATATTAGCATAATAAGCGATCTTGGAAATGTGATGATAATGGTAATAATAATGAGTGTTAATTGTTTAGATGTTTAGATTCAAAGTAATATATTTAGATTAATAGCAAAGCACTTTGAATGACCAGAGAGAGAAATTAGATATGTTATGCATCTGTGTGTATTGGATTATTGTATTAATGCTCTGCAATGTAATTCTGATGTGTTTGAGAGAGGTAGTGCTGTAGTGATACATTTAAGTGCTCTGTTCTGAAGTGTTTGCATGTTAAAAATCCTCTATTGTCTATGCCAATAGTTTCATCTATTGATGTATTCGAGATGTTTCTTATCAATATTATGATTATTGTTATAAGCTAGTGATGTAAAAAAAACAGAACAAAGGAAATATAGGGAGTAAGTATACTATAATTTCCCTCCTCAACTGCTTTATTACACTCACCTCATCTCATCCCCTCGCCCCCGACCCTGTCTCACCCCTCTCCTACTATGCTCATCCCATCTTATCCACTAACCCCATCTCATAACCCCCCCAATCTAGCCCCATCCCTTCTCCCCTCACCCCTCTCATTACCTCTCACCCTATACTCCACTCAGCCCCACTTATAGCCTCAGCCCATCTCACCCTCCTCCATTCACCCCCATTCACCCTATCTCACCCTACTCCACTAATGCCATCTCACCCTACTCCACTCATGCCACTCGACCTAATCCACTCACCCCTTCACCCCATCTCACCCTACACCCCTCACCCCCTTTCCTCCCATTATCCCGTCTAACCTTCTCAACTCCCAATTTTGGGCCCTCTCCCAATTTTGCCCCACCCCTACTCCACTCACCCTCCTCATATCCACACCCCATCTCACCATACTCCACTCACCCAATCTAACCATACATCTTTCACCCCTTCTCATCCCCTCTCACCCTACTCCTCCATACCCCCTCACTCCATCTCACCCTACTCCACTCACACACCCAATCTCACCCCTCTCTCACCTCTTCTTATACCCCTACACCATCTCACCCTTCTCTCACCTCCTCCCATACCCCTACCCCATCTCACCCCTCTCTCACCTCCTCTAATACCCTACCCCATCTCACCCCTCTCTCACTTCCTCCAATACCCTACCCCATCTCACCCCTCTCTCACCTTCTCTAATACCCTTACCCTCCTCTCATACCCCTACCCCATCTCACCCCTCTCTCACCTCCTCTCATACCCTTACCCCATCTCACCCCTCTCTCACCTCCTCCAATACCCTACCCCATCTCACCCCTCTCTCACCTTCTCTAATACCCTTACCCTCCTCTCATACCCCCCTCTCATACCCTTACCCTCCTCTCATACCCCTACCCCATCTCACCCCTCTGTCACCTCCTCTCATACCCCTACCCCATCTCACCCCTCTCTCACCTCCTCTAATACCCTACCCCATCTCACCCCTCTCTCACCTTCTCTAATACCCTTACCCTCCTCTCATACCCCTACCCTATCTCACCCCTCTCTCACCTCCTCTAATACCCTTACCCTCCTCTCATACCCCTACCCCATCTCACCCCTCTCTCACCTCCTCTCATACCCCTACCCCATCTCACCCCTCTCTCACCTCCTCTAATACCCTACCCCATCTCACCCCTCTCTCACCTCCTCTCATACCCCTACCCCATCTCACCCCTCTCTCACCTCCTCTCATACCCTACCCCATCTCACCCCTCTCTCACCTCCTCTCATACCCCTACCCCATCTCACCCCTCTCTCACCTCCTCTCATACCCTACCCCATCTCACCCCTCTCTCACCTCCTCTAATACCCTACCCCATCTCACCCCTCTCTCACCTTCTCTAATACCCTTACCCTCCTCTCATACCCCTACCCAATCTCACCCCTCTCTCACCTCCTCTCATACCCTTACCCCATCTCACCCCTCTCTCACCTCCTCTAATACCCTACCCCATCTCACCCCTCTCTCACCTTCTCTAATACCCTTACCCTCCTCTCATACCCCTACCCCATCTCACCCCTCTCTCACCTCCTCTAATACCCTTACCCTCCTCTCATACCCCTACCCCATCTCACCCCTCTCTCACCTCCTCTAATACCCTACCCCATCTTACCCCTCTCTCACCTCCTTTAATACCCTACCCCATCTCACCCCTCTCTCACCTCCTCTCATACCCTACCCCATCTCACCCCTCTCTCACCTCCTCCAATACCCTACCCCATCTCACCCCTCTCTCACCTTCTCTAATACCCTTACCCTCCTCTCATACCCCTACCCCATCTCACCCCTCTCTCACCTCCTCTCATACCCTTACCATATCTCACCCCTCTCTCACCTCCTCTAATACCCTACCCCATCTCACCCCTCTCTCACCTCCTCTAATACCCTTACCCTCCTCTCATACCCCTACCCCATCTCACCCCTCTCTCACCTCCTCTAATACCCTTACCCTCCTCTCATACCCCTACCCCATCTCACCCCTCTCTCACCTCCTCTCACACCCCTACCCCATCTCACCCCGCTCTCACCTCCTCTAATACCCTACCCCATCTCACCCCTCTCTCACCTCCTCTAATACCCTTACCCTCCTCTCATACCCCTACCCCATCTCACCCCTCTCTCACCTCCTCTAATACCCTTACCCTCCTCTCATATCCCTATCCTTTCTCACCCCATCTCACCCCTTTCTCACCTCTTCTCATATCCAGTGTTCCCAAAAAGAACTCGACATGTCAGCAAAAGCTGAGGTAAAATTTCATTGGCCGACGTCTGCTCCTTTCATGTCGGCCATATTGGCCGACATCGTTGTCACCTTCAATGTAGGCTAACATTTGATTTAATGTAAAAAGGATTAATATTCTAATTACCTATACAAACATAGGCCTACTGATGAAGCCACTGCCTGGAATTGTGTATTATGTAGAACTTGCATGTACTGCCGAATTATACACATGCTAATATTAAGTGATGTTTGGTTAAAGTAAAGAAGCCTAGAAGCAGTTCATCCAAATTTCTGCGATTAATAAAACTGTATCATGTGAATCATACTCGGAAAATTATGTTGATATCCATGTTGATATTTCTAGGGAGTCAGCCTTGGTTATGGTTTAAGTATGCTGTCCGATGTTTGAGCCCTCCCTAAAACTATTCTTTCACTGGGCTTAGATTGATTTTTGATACAAAAAAATTTGCTCTGATTGAAAATTACTGAGTTTTTAATGATGGGGGACGAAATTACTAAAATTAATAAGTTTTAAAAATGCAAAATCAAAATTGTGTTTTATTTGCATTCAATGATGTGCATGAACAAAATCATAAGTAGCCTACCTCAATGTAGGCTAGATATCCTGTACCCCGATGTAGGTACAAATAGTTTTCCCTATATTTATGTTTGTTTTATTTTCGTTGTTTTTCACACATTCTGGTCATGTCATGTATGTATATATATGAATGTATTGTATGAATATGTGCGTACCTGTATGTGTGGAGATGATAATTGAATAATAAAGGAGTACACTGTATATAATGTAACCATTGTCTTGTCTTCTCTTCAATTTCGCCGATAATAACTCATCTCTTTTTCATACAGCATGGTACAGTACAGTACAATAATTACATTATAATATTGGATATAAACAAACCATAATTAAAGCTAATATTTTCCGTTTTCACCCCCGCGAAATTCACCGTCCCCGTCCCCCCGCGAAATTCACCGTCCCCGTCCCCCCCTGAATCATGGCCCACGACGCTCCCGCTGCGCTAAAAATAGATTTTTGAGTGCAATAATAGCACTGTCTATTGCGGTCACATAGCGCTATCATTGCGCTATAGCTATTGTGTTCACATAGCGCAATAAGTGGTTACACCCATTGCGGTCACATTGCGCAATCATTGCGCTATGTGAACGCAATAGTGAGTGCAATGATTGCACTCAAATGCCCATAGGGTTGTTGGTCACAAAGTTACCCTCCGAATGCACGGTAAAGTTATATGATTTGAAAAACGGGAAAGAATTGAAAAAACCAATACATGTGCGACATGTGAAATTAGCATTGGCTGGCACGCCACAAATACTGAAAACGCTGAAGAATAATCTAAAGTATGATATAAATTAGGGACACTAGGGATATAAAGCAGCAATACGATGGGGAATTAAGAAAAGAAAGGGATTGGTGCCATGAATTGCGGTTATTTTAATCCATAGGGAGAGCAAACACATGGTTATAATTCAAGAAGGGGCGCTGGGGAAGATTGTAACACAGTGGCAACTCCTGTAATTGGTCAAGAAAGTCGGTCCCTGATTTATGAGGGGTTGACAGGGGTCAGTATCATTGGTCAAGAGGTGGTGTTAGGGGCGTGTAATAGTTGAGGGGCAACCCATACATAAACTGAGACCACCTTTCTAGCTACCCCACTCTTCTTTGGACGAGCCCGGTTATCACATTAACGGAATTTGAACCAAGTCAGACCCAGCTAAACCTCAGCCATGAAATCGATTCTTCTCATTTGGTAAGTTTGGATTGACACCACTTACTCTCTGGAATTGATTCTACAACAGTATCACTGTGAGGGTTAGAAAGCTTTTATGTAAAAAGAAACAAGACGGGATACTTTATATAACGGTATAATTTAATAGTTCTTATCTTGAGAACGTATTATCAAGATACATCATACGATAGGAATAGTATTGTCTGAACTTCATATTTATAGGATGCTTGGCATTTGCCTGAAGTTATATATATACAGAGTATGTGGTTCGGCAAAATTATGGGGTGGCGTTTCAAAAATTGACAAAAACAATTTATACTGATGTGGAGGAGAGAGAGATTCGACTTGCCTTGCCAATGAAATTAGCAGAACCAGAGTTTAAAAGTGTTCACTATTCAATAGCCCCGAAAGGGACACCAAAAATCAAAAAGTTGATAGCTAACATAAAACAATTTACATATCAGATTTTCAAGGAGGCTGAGCTAGTATTTGAAAAAATAAATAGAACGGTAATGAAATATGATTTAGGAACGACCAGGGAAAAAAGAGATGCTCCGTTGCAACCATTGGGTGATTGGCTGGAAGTGGCCATAGGCACAGCAACGCAACCAGATTTAGATTACATCGAGAGAAAATTGGAAACGTTTGTAAGATTGTTTAAGGCCAATAGGATTTCTAATGTGGCGAGGGATAAAAGATTTATATAAATATTCTGATATACATGTTAATGAAGTAACTGACATTTTTAAGAATTATTCTACAGAAATGAAAACCTTTGCCATAAATATTAATAACGTGTTCGCTGATTTGGTAACAAATATGACTGAAAACATAGCGTTGCATTCAATGTTGCACGAAGCATCCCTAAATATGATCTCTTTAATCCAATACATTGACTCAGCAGATACCATTCTGTCGGGGTTAGAAATGTTAAGACGAAAAAGAATGCCATCCTCCTTGATATCGCCAGATGAGCTTTCATCACTACTTGGAAAATTTAGTGAGACATTGAGAAAAAATCACCCAGATTCAGAGGTGTTAGAAGAATCTCTGTCAATGAATAATGTAGTAAAACAGTTCTACTTTACTAACGATACACTGTACATTCACTTGGCGGTTGTGTTGACGTTCTCGCATAGAGAGTACCTAGCATACACGCCTATCATCTTTGGAATACCAATTCATACGAATACTAAAGCACTAATGGGGTACACAGAGTTAACTCAGAGTCCACCACATATTTTAGCAGAGTCAAAATATCATAATTCCTATTTGGAGATGAACATGCCTTCTCAAAATGCATTCAATATAAGGCAAGTATCGCTTGTTTTGAACCACCACCAGAGACACATGACGTGGCCCTATCGTGTTTCACAGCCTTATTAAAAGACTTACCTAACGTAGTCCACATTTTATGTAATTTTACAGTATATTTGTCAGAAAGGATTCCTTTTTTTCATTTGACGCTCAATCAAATTGATCATCTAATAGTAGGACAGAATAAGCCGGCACTACCAGTGTGCCAACACAAAGCTAATGTGGCGATAAAAATGAGTTTGTTAGCTATTGTCAATGTCCCGTGCTCTTGTGCGTTACACATAGGTAATGTATTCCTCAATTCCCCAAGAAACAACTGTAGAATACATGATCAGACAAACATAGCTGTAAGATCGGGCTTTAACCTAGCAATAATAGCGGCATTTAAAGTGCCATTCTACAACCTTACAGGGGCCACGGTACATGGATCTCTGGTAAAAATAAATTTGCCATCAGCAGAAGAAATGGGCAGGAAATTGACCCATATCCCACATCATGTTGTTCAAAAAGGAATACATTCGATACATTTAGCAAAAGAATTATTGAAGATAGATAAAATAGAAAACGACAGGTGGCAAAAGATGAAGGTGGCTATGGGGAAAATGTCAACACACCCCACCACAATAACAACCTCACTTATTATTAGTCTCACATCGTTGGCATTGTCTCTCTTTCTTCTATACAGGATCCATAGGTTGGCGACGATATTTGCATGGACGGGGGTTGCAAGGGCAATAAAAATTAATCTCAGTGAGCCAAAAGTCCCTGATATCGATCTGGGCTATGAAAACTTGGCCCCATATTCAGACCAAAGTGAGCCAGAACCCCTGCGCCATGAATCGGATGGAATAGCCAGCTATAGAATGTTTTTATATATAATAGCTGCGTTTCTGATCTGGCAGCTTATTAAGTTAATCTGGAAATTCCGAAAAGAAATTTGGGCATGCATCCCAAAGTTCTGGTGCTGTAAAAGGTGCCTAGCTTTGGGGCAGGATGACTCCGCCCCATGGGTTTTGCTTAGAATCCACGCAGAGGGAATTGTGTCAACGATCCATCTTGCACAGATCCCATATGAGCCGTCGGGCATAACATGCAAGACCCCAGCACCACGGCTCACTATACAAAGAGTATCCAGTCAGAGATGTTGCGCATCCATGAAGCTGATTATGCGCTGGTCAGTGCCGCTGGTCATCTCTGTCAATAACATAAGAAAGGAAATAGATCTACCAACCAGCCTTAAAGTGAGCTTTCGTCACAAGGAGGTCCTCGAAAAGGCAGTGGCCAGAGATATAGAGGCATTTTATGTCTTGGTCATTATGCCCTCCAGGGGATCGCCCATCAACGTCCCATGGAGAAAAGGTATGGACGCGTCACGTAGCAGAATGTGAGTGCAACGAATAAGTTCTTTGCATGCACAAGCATAATGATTATAGAAGAAAAAGAATGATTTTCTCACATAAATATTTACACCAAGATATAAATTATATGGGCCACGTTACAAGGAGTATAAGTTATTATGTTGTTTAAACAAAAAAGATGAACATGCTAATAATAAGAAAATATAAGACAATGAGTAGAAAATAAGAACATAAGATTAGGAATAGAAGTGTACCATGATCTATAAAATACGCAAGGCTCTGGAGCACGAAGTAAAGAGTGGTAATAGATAGGCACAAGGCAGCCTGGTAAGGAAGGATTAGCCAGAAGGGAATAGTGAGTATTGGACGGTGGCGCCAGCTGGTGCGAAATAGTCCAACTAACAATTCTCGGTGGTAAAACGCAACGAGAAGGGCAAAAAGGGTTCAAAGGAAGACAGAATAGTTAACAAACAAATAAAATATTATTAAAAAACTAGGATAGAAGAAGCTAAAAAGATTTTTGAATGAAATTTAAAAAATTAGTCTAAGATTTGGTCTGAAAAGCAACCTTGTATTGGTGAATGGTGATATTTTCTTGTAGGACACCGGACTGTGAATGTAGGACGACGGTCGATGGTCGACACAGAGTGTATCATCTGTAGAATTTTGAGAAGAAGAGCAATTCAGAAAGCACAACACCAAACGTCAGAATAATAATTGTTCTTATAAGTTAACAATTGCCAAGATTAAGAACAACTTGCAAGATTGCAGAGGAAGTTATTAAATAGTAATTGGTTTAAGAATAAGTTGATCTTGAAAAGTAATACTGAAAAAGATGATTCATTGAACTGCTTCTCATAAAACCTTTTTATATTTGTGTATTACCATCTGAAATAGCCCGTGCATCGGAGATGGGAGCACGCATATTACGGAAATCGAGGAGAATAGCGAGTAATGACTATACCACCGACCCGGCCACGCTGGCAGGAAGAAGGCGTAGGGCCAGGACTACAGCAACAATTGCTACCATAATGAATACCACCCATGTGACAGAGAGCGATAGAGAAGAATACTATCGCAGAATTGCAGACAGGATTGTACAACGACGACATGCCGAGGGAAGTGTGAGAGTTATAAGGCCAAGAACTCCACCTTTCTCGGACGACATTGACCCTCAACCATATGTCCTGCCACCCGCTTATGATTCCCTCCAATTTGAGAATGGCAGGGGTGGATCATTGGATGAAATCGATGATTAGAAGGACAAGTCATCAGTGATAACAAGGCGTCTAGGTAATAGCGGAACATAAAATACCACCAGTAACAACAGGTGGTATATCATGGTGTGTCAAGAATGATGATACTATTAGAAGCAAGGGACTGAAACCTTTTATAGGGAACTTAAAGGTGCAGAAAGGACCCCGCCAACTGAAGTCGAGTAAAGATCCAGGACTTTATGTATAACGGAACTATATCTGTGGAATGTTTGAGCGTCAAAAGAGGCATGTAGTATTAACAACATCCAAATTGCTCGGACTCTTATATATATAAGTCATATTCTGAATATCTATATATATATCCTTAGGACAAGTAGTGTGTTTCTTTAGTATATGCGCATAACATAACCTAGTAGGCACAAGGTAACAGTTTCAACAGGAGATCTATGAAACATCTGTGGAAGATATGTACTCAAATCGGACAATGAGATATGCACGCGTGAATATTGAGTGAAATAGACATCTGGGGTGAGATAAAAAGAAAAAGGGACTACCCATTACAATACCGTGAAGAATGATATCATTTTGGAAAAACATTATTTTTTTTTTTAGTAATTATACTTGTCGGATAAAGGTGTTCCCTGACAGAGATGCTACTTTAAGGAATTATAACTTAGTACACACAAAATTTGGGTACCACATTTTGGCAAAAATAAAGAGAATTCCTTTGAAAGAAGTTGGAGAAAAATAGATCCCCGTCACTCCCACTGTCAGCTCACTCCTCAGTTGAGTCGCAGAGCTGTCAGAGGGGGGGGGTGTTACATCATGTTACGTAATGATGACGTAACAATGGGTAACCACTTTATGATCATAATTATCATTAATTATTATTTATTAGATTTATGATGGTAATCCAGAAATTTTACCCGCTAGTACTTTTGCTTGCTGTACTTATTTGTTTTTGTTCTTATAGTTGTCGTTTTTCTCACCTTGAATAACACTGCATGCCCACCAGCCACCCACCCTTCACTCCTCCCTTCACATTAGAATCCATGGGTTAGTGTTTGATACCTGACTGCCTACCTGCCTAGTGTGTGTGTAGCCTTGAGGCAAGGCTACACACACACTAGTGGCAGGCAGTAGCAGGCAGTGGCAGGCAGCGGGAGGGGCAGTGTGTGGTACTGGGCTATGTGAGAGAGTGAAGGTGCAGTGTGTGTGTGAGAGGTGCGACAGGGGTGGGAGACCAATCTTTATACTTAAAATTGCAACTTTCCTGTACCACATTATACATAAGTCGTCCCCTGAAAAGGCCTCATGAGGAACAAAACTTGCCATTCAGACGATGTAATGGTACCCATTTAGATGGGAAAACATAAAAAACAGGTCGATGGATGGGAGTTCTGTCTAACTGAGAATACCAGGGGTAATGGAGCAACGAAAGGAAGTTTAAAGGTGGTCTAAATCCGCCCTGTAGGGGGCGGGTCGGTTGCGCTTGGTCTAGAACTATGACTAATTTCCATAAAGCACCAGTACCCAGGAATTTATTGCAATATATACGGTAGCATGTAAGAACTCAGGTAGCACCTTTACCTACTTCAATATTCCTCCAATCAACAATAGCCACATGGACCAAGCACCTACCTGTATTTTAGACTACAATAAATATACATTCTAGATCTTCGGATAATACCCTTTACACCTTCTCATTTATTCTCTCTGTAGTATACAATAGATCTAAGTCTAATAGATACCCAATCTTCATGTAACACCGGCTGGGTGCTAAAAATAGCATTATATCATACGATAATGTGATGTGGAAATACAAAAACAGGTGTCGCCGGTGGTCTCTTTAGCTAGATGCGAGAAGCTTGTGAAAAAGTACGATGAAGATACGCTATCTCCTGCGACGAAGCTTATACAAGCACTGCATCGTATGTCTCTCGCACTTTGTACGTCCGTCGCTTCTCATACAGATGCAAGGGCTTGCGAAACACTTACACCTGCGATACGACGAGTTTTTTATACAACAGGCCCATTTAGTTACATGTAATGCAGTGTATTACTGATGGATTTAATCCATTCTGCTTGTCTGTTAAATTTGGATTTTATTATTTTCCCCCTAAAGTAGAATGTATTTCCAGAATAGAAAACTATGTATTTATCAAAACTTATGGTAGTAACGAATGCATCAGACCCGCACTAAACTAGAAATTGAGTATAATAATGAGCCAGAGCAACAAGAATATGATAAAACTGCTGGGCTACAAAATACATTAAATGCATCTATATAGATAGTAACTACAGAGATACCAACATGATACACATTCAAATATAAGTGTCTCCCAATGTTGTTGACACATAGCCTTGAGATTTTACACATATAATGGACATATATGCCCTACTAATGTGACGAATTTTGGTACAATTCGATAGTATGGCTGTAAAGTTAGAGGTAAAGTTAGAGATATGAGATAAGAAACACTCAAAATTCTGTATTGTTAAATACCTAGATATGCATAATTTATTATCTGTCAGGGGAAAATTTGGTACCAATGGCTAAATGTGAATGTTATTGTGTTTTCCTTAAATCACAGCTGTGAAAAGTGGAGAAAAAAGAATAAAGTGGATTCTGAGGATGAATGGCTCCATCGTTTTGCTTTTGACCATATATCGATAAACATTTTCTTTTTCTTTTTTTTCCCCAAAACATAAAACTTTATTCTATTTGCCTGCCATCTTGGCGTGTAGAATTCTAAGAATTCCTCGCACTGGAAAAACCGATGATATCAAGTTTTATTTTCTGTTTAGTTTTCCCCAACTTTTATGATTTTTTTTTTACTTTCAATTTTCATTACCTTCTTCCCCTTTGTTAGTTATTTAAGGCATCGGTTATTGTTTTCCACAAGTGAACAGACACAAGATTTTTGGAATAAAAAGCAACATGACACAGAAACTGACTCGATTGTGTTTATCCTTAGGGGCCTACTCATCTATATATATCCTCCAGGTATAAGACCTTGAGTTCATTTACATGCTTCTTCCAGACCTCTCCCCTTCCCTTTACTTTCTGCATTACTTTCTCCCCATACTGAATAGCTCTAAATTTCTTAATTAGTACTTTGACGAATACAACAAATATAATGTAATTTTTATGGAATAGTCGCTGTCTATGAATGAATTTTTTTACCTGAATTAATTCCCAATTTCCATGTATAATCCTTTTCAGATGAGGGTTTGATTGTGGGTGGGCGCTAGCGTCCTATGTTGGGTGGGCCCTAACATCTGGACTTGGGACTCTGGGCCCTAGTGTCAGAGGTTTCTGGGCCCTAGCATCTGGGCCCTAGTATCATTGGCCCTAACATCTGGACCCACCCAGGTTCTGTCCCCTTATTTCTCAGATAGTACTTTCTCTGATAGTACATTGACAAATTTTCCATGAAAACATCAAATAAATATAAGAAAATACATGGGGTAGAAAGTACCAGTAGGCCCTACCATATGCATATGAGGCATATGGAGGTATGGGCATTGGCATTGGAAATGCCCCACAAGCAAATCAGTTCTTAAATATCAGAATGTTCTCTACACCATAAAGTAGTTTCTGTGTGAAGATTGGCTAATCCAATAGAAAAACCACACTACCACCATGCAGAGGCCAAGCAAAATTCTCAATTTGGTATAATTAGGTGGTGTTTTTATTTCATGTAAGCTAACTCCTAAAGTAATGGGGTTTTTTTAGCCCATATCTGCTCTACTATAGTAACTGTATTTCACACAAGAGCGTAGCGGGGTACTAAATTGCTAGTACCGTATACGTAAGGCATAAACCATGGGTAGGGTGGGTCCACTACTAAGGGTATAGTGATAGAATAAGGGGAAGGCCCAGACACTCCCCACTATATTCTTTTAAGCATTTTTATTTGGCAGCATTTTCCCGAATGTGATATGTCTCATCTCCAATCAATATATACATGTTTAACGAGTTCATTAATTATATGATAATAAGTCACTATAATACTATAAATATAAATTTAACACCATTCCATGTTACATATATCTATATTCTACATGAACAGATTTTTTTGAACTTTTGAGCCTCTACTAAAAGAACAAGCAATACATATACATAAGATTTTTGTTCGCAATTAGTTAAAAGTTAAGTAGTAGTTCAATTAACACCAATTTTGCCGCTTACAGGAGTCATTTTCTCATCGCTTCAACAATAGTATACATAAATTTGTCAATTCAACTTATCTCTTCTCATACAAGCATAACATTAGTTCATCCAGTTCTCAGCCTGTTTTAAATAATTCTTTAATTTCGGCCAAGGCATTTTTTTTTTAGCATTATGGATATTCCTCCCAGTAACCAAACAGAGAACGAGTGTGGAAAATTGATATTTTATTGCCTTAGCAAAGCAGGTGCGTAATAATGTGGTACAGGTAACAAAAATCAATAATTAGGTTAATCAACATGTAAGATTAAGAAGAAGATGGAGAGGGGGATAAGGGGCTCTTTCTACGGCCGATTTGGCCTAACGATTATTTCTACGATTTAATTCCAACCCCCGATTAGTCGTAGGATCCTAAGACTGGTCGTATGACCAATCGTGCCACTTTTTGTTCCCCGATTTGGAGGTCAAAGGGCCGATTTCACCGCCGATTCGCCGATATTTAGTCCTACGATTAGTAACTGGACATGTTTTTTTCAGTTCTACGATTTGTGTTAATTGCCAGTGTGGGTTGTGTCCCGATCAGTCGTAGCTTTTCCTATAATGGTCTACGACTGATCGGGAGAGGTCCTACGACATTCCATTTAATGGAAAGTCGTGGCCAGACCCCCGATTTATTCAAAATATGTTTGGTTTTTTTTGGGAAAAATAATTTCCGACCCTATTTTTTTTTTTTACCGAAAACTCATAATTCTGTAACTTCTTAGCCATTAGAAGTAGGCCTACAATAGTGTGTCATACATTAAATGAAAGATAATTTTGTTGTCTAAAAATGATTTTATATGTACAAACCTGTAGGATTGATATGTTGGTCAGTAATCAAGAAAACGTGAAACAAGCACCACCTAGCGGCCCTTTTGACAGATTTCCCCTATCCCAATCCCCATCCCCAAATCCCCATATGATGGACCCCTAAAGGGGGACCCACACATGAATTGACATGGGCCGATTTCAAAACACAGCCGATTTCAGCACTCCCGATGATTAAAAATGTGAAATCGGGACTTGTTTTCAGACCCAAACATGCTCAATTTGACCCCCGATTCCTGCCTTGACCCACACATACACAATTCTGGGCCTGGACATCTTTGGTGACTTGTGACACATCACATTTGTAAAAAGAAAAATGTTAAATAAGTGAAGTGAAGTTATAAGTCTTTCAACGTAGCCTGCCTGTCAGAATCACTAATATTTTAAAATCCTAAGACAAATCGGGAGTGTTGCCCCGATGATCCATTATATGGATCATTGGGAGGGCACTCCCGATCCCTCCCAAGGCCCTCCCGATTCATCGGGGGATCCCCTGATGCATCTGGGCTAGACCCACACATACACAATTACCCCAAAACCCTGCCCCGATTTCAAATAACCAGCCCCGATTTCAAATATGAAAAATCAGAATCGGCCAGAATCTATAATCGGCCAGGATTTTTCAAAATATACTCAAATCGGGAGACAAAAACTCAATCGGGAGACAAAAATGCGCCGATTAGTCTCCCGATTTGAAATGAAATCCTAGGATTCATCGGGAGACCCAAATCGGGACTCAGACCCAAATCGGGACTCAAATCGGCTTAGAATCAGTCATGTGTGGGTCCCCCTTTAGATTGTAGAGATTCAACATTATTGAGATATTATATTATATATTACTCTACGTGTATTTTTTTTAAAGAAGCAAGTGTAATCGTGGTGAATCCAACCCAGTGTGGGTTGACTTCACCACGATTTCACCTTTTCCCTGAATAGAGCCAGATTTTGGGTCTGTGTGGGTCTAAAAAAAAATCGCCCGATTCTGTTTTTTTATCACGATTTGGGACGAGATTGGCGCCACGATCAATCGTAGACTTTGAAATCGTAGGATTTTGCAAACCGATCCAGTGTGGGTACCCCTTTATGAAGGAGGAGAGGCTGAAGGAGAAGTGAGGGGGATGTGCTGTGGGGCAGCGCGGGAGAGGAGTGTATACAGGTATTAGAAGACAGGTGGCAGCAGAAGGAGGGTTCACTCATACTGTCGCCACCTGGGAGGACCACAATGCCCCGCAATCACATATAAGTAATTACCAGATCATTTACTAGAAGTGTATTCCAGATTCTTGGACCTTGTATGTGTGGAGACCTTGATAGTTTTTCTGATCTTGGGTTTCATTTGTATAAGGTTGATAGCCTTATAAGGTCATCTGACTCTAAGATACCAATGAAGTGTATCAATGACCCTTAATCATAATCACTACATACTTGTCGCCAACCTCACATAGTTAATTCATTCTCTCATACTCACATTATCATCTCATTTAATCAATTTTGTACACCTATAATTTACTTTGTCTACTTAATGTTTGTGTTGAAATTCCTGTAACAAAGTAAAGAAGCAAGTTTCACGTAGGCACTCAATGGAAGAACTGCTTATCTAGATTGTTGAATAACCTCATTGTAATTTACGACCAAATGCAATAAAGAATACTTGACTTGACTTGACTTGAGCCTCTGCCTGTCGTGTAGCACGAGGCATAGCCTTAATTCTGGTTGAAATATCTTTGAAAGTAAATATAAGATTTTGGATTGCTATATCACTTTTCTTTTAATCTTAGAATTTTCAGGTTGACATGCATATCTTCTAGGCTTAGATTGTCTTCATTTCGGTATACCAGCCGTAAAGCTCTGTTTGGGACACTCTGGATTTTTCTTTTCTGGGGGTGCCCAACCCCGCCCCCAGAATCACCGTCGGTCCAAACCAAGGTCCGTGGACGTGATTTTTTCCGTCTCCACGAAGTGCTCGTTGGGCCGGAAGTCGTACACTGCTCTGACATGACGTTGACCCCAATACCGGTCTATGTAGGTCAAATGGGAGTTTGACCCCACACTTGAACTCATGTATAAACCAATCCAAAGGCGCACAGGCGCGCACGTTCACGTGCACGTCCTTATCACACATTGTCCACGTGGCCAGACCCAAGCGCTACCCTGACCCAGATCCTACCCAGACCTCCGATCACGTGATTACCCTGACCCAGATCCCGACCCAGATTTTGACGCGCATGCACAAATCGATTTCACTCGCCTAGGCCGGCCAGGGCCCGTTCAAAGCATGTGCGATCTGTGGAATCATAAAAGATGTGAAAGATATACTGGTTTGATTATACAAATAAAGAGGTTGGTCATATTTCATTCGATATGCTTCGTTTCGTTCGATTTCCAAGCCTTTGTCAGTTGTATTTGCCTCGAGAACATCTCCACGTGTGCCTAGGCTTAGTGAAAACATGGTCACGATGGTGGCCATGGTAGTTGATATGGTACCTCCCGTCCAAGAAAATTAAACTGCTTTCTGAGTGCGTTGAATGATTTTACACAATAATCCTGGCATATGAGGTTGAAAACAAGGTTAGATTAGACGTTCAGTCATTTATATTTGGTCGCTGGTGTCATATATTGTCCATTTGCCTCGAGAATGGGACCCTTGTGGCGGGCCTTGTGGCCATACCTGATACGGCAGCCTAGCCCTAGGCCTAGGGCCGTGTCAGTCAATGGCTGCTTCACTGTCAGTGAAATCAAACTGCTTTTTGAGCTATTCGAATGACCTTTCCATAATAATCCTGGCATATGAGGTTGAAAACAAGCTTAGATTAGACGTTCATGCATTTATATTCAGTCGCTGGTTAATCATTACACATTCTTATGCCTCTAATAGAAAAATCCCCTATTATCGTTCACACGTAACTGGCAGTCAACTGACTGTCTGTGCGTGCTTCAAATCAACTTCATCAACATCAACATTTTAAAAAATGAACAAATATGGTTGGAATCTGCTAATATATAGGCTAGTATGACTCAATATAAACTCTTATGAGCCACGTTGAATGATATGTCATGTTGATTTGACTATACATGAACTTAGAATCTGTGATATTGTGTAATTATTGCAAGGTTTGATTCACATAGGCCTAAGCTATAGCGACGGACATCATGGCTGTTTTTCAAAATTTTTTACATTTTTCAAAATATATGTGTGGGTCAGATCGTCAGAAAATGTACAATTCACCTTCACCAATCCAGGGTTTGTATTAGTAGCCGGGACCCAAGGAAAAATCCTCGCCTACTTTCCTCAGCTGCCCGGCTACTCTGTGACCAAGAAATCTAATAATTTTCTTATTCTTTAGCCTCTGAATTGGCAGGAGAGACAATAGGCGTGATGTACGGTGATGCATTTAACTTCCCCACTCATCAAGCTGGCATATGAATGATTATTTAATTAGCTACTATCCCTCTAAATTTCTGCAAATCTAACATAGGATTCAGAAACTATGTGAAAAACACTACTTAATCATGTATTAAATATATATAATCGCTGAATATTTACTGTTGATATAGGTGCATAAAAGAGCGTGACGTATGCCCTATGGGCATTTGAGTGCAATCATTGCACTCACTATTGCGTTCACATAGCGCAATGATTGTGCAATGTGACCGCAATGGGTGTAACCACTTATTGCGCTATGTGACCGCAATAGCCATTGCGCAATGAAAACGCAATGCGACTGCAATAGAACGGGCTTTTTTTGCACTCAGAAATCTATTTTTAGCACAGCGGGAGCGTCGTGCGCCAGGCTTCAGGGGGGGACGGGGGTGGTCAATTTCGCAGGGGGGACGGGGATGGTCAATTTCGCGGGGGTGAAAACGGAAAATATTAGCTTCCATTATGGTTTGTTTATATCCAATATTATATTGCAATTACTGTACTGTACTGTACCATGCTGTATGAAAAAGAGATTAGTTAATATCGGCGGAATTAAAGCAAGAGAAGACAAGACAATGGTCACATTATATACAGTTTTCTCCTTTATTATTCAATTCGAAATTAAATTAAAATTGAACCAATATCATGAGTAACATTAGTAACCATTAGACTAATACAATAATTGACAATTACGTCATGTTACATAACATCATATAAGAATGAACATTCAGATGCCACTGAAGCGGATATGCGGGAATCAGTACATCTTAAGGCAGGGGTTAAAAGACCAATACATTAAAGCTGGAAGATTTGCCCCATTTGTCGATCACCTGCAGCATTAATGACTTAAATGTGTTTATTTTATCATCCCAATGGTAGCATTATATTAGTTATATTCTAAAGGCTTGGTCTTATACAGTTAGGGGCATAAGGGATATTTAATGGGAAAAAAACAGACATGTTCAACTTGTTCACTTAGTTACATATTGAAACCGTCAATAATAATTCTGTACAAAGGGTTTTAACAGAATACATGGCATGTCCACCATTATAATAACATATATTTTGCTCTTCGTTGAACTGTAATATACATCATAAAGAACTAACCTAAATGATTACTCTTTTGTTTTAATCTCGCAACAGACTATATAAATAGATTAACATAGATATTTCGCGCAAATATACCAATTAGTATAGCTTTACATTGATGCTATCACCAAGCGGTGGCTATGTATGTTACACCTTTACAATATGTGACTTGCACATTTATATGAAGAAAAGGGTATCTGATGCATGCTTCTAAAATAAAACATGTAACTTGAAAATCTCTAAACGTTCCAGTTTATATACCGTTGTACCGTTGTCTTGTACAGAAAACTTAGACTTTGCTTTTATCCATCATTATTCTCTTCATTTGGAAGCTTTTTGAGGTGGTGAAACTATTCATAGTCAATTCATGGTGTGGGATGTGAGTTATGCAGGGTCCCCCTCGACCGGGATAAAAAATCCTCCTGGAGAAACAGAGAAATATGTTAATATTCATTGAAACAATACACAGGTAGTAGCCATCGAATACATTTTATACTTGTTAATGTTTATGTTTTTTTATTGATATTATTTCATCAGACAGACAATCTTGATGCAGATATAATTATGAAAAAATAGGAGGTGAGGGGTGGGGGGAGAATCAGAGAGAAAGATGAAAAAGAGAGAGAGGGCGGGGGACAAATATCAAGGAAAGGAAAGAGATGAAGGAATGATGGAAATAGAGAGAAAGAGTGAAGGGAAAATATAATATAATATATCAAGGAGGACGGAGAAAGTGGGATGAGAGCAAATGAGAAGCCTAGGGAGGAGGGAAAGGGTAATGGAAGGTTGAGAGGAAGTGAGGGTGGGGGGGGGGGGGGGTAGAAGGAAGGGGAAGGGGCCTGTGAGGGAGAGGGGATACCACCCCACACCCATTACGTACTGTCCATTTCTAGTTATCGTTATATCGATCTACCAGTTGTAATTTACCATCAATCTTTTAATTGAATAGTTTGCTTTAGACTATACTGTATACCAAAATGGAATTAATGCCATTTGGACACCCGATCCCATATAGATTCCTAATAATTGACACTTACGCTAGTTGCTCTTGAATTCAAGGTGTCAGGAACGAAACACAGGCAGCATTCATGAATGCAGTGCCCATCATGTTTCATTCAAGTTTGTCTATCCTCACATTTCTCATCGCAAGCTTGAAACATAGAAAACATAGAATAAGTAAAAATTAGTATTTGAATAGCACACTTACTTACATTTACACTACAAATGATTGGCGTTGAGGTAAATTGTAAATGATATTTCATTGTGCTCTATTCAGTGCGTAAGCAATCTCCTAAAATGGTATGGGTGACACTTTATTAATAGGTTAATTATTCAGCGATTCTTTAACATAAAAACCAACCAGTAAACATACCTGTTAATTGTTCTGTATGGGTGAATGTCCCGGGACATGAACACACTGTTGCCTCGTCCAGCAAGCCTCCTACATTAGAACCTGCAAAAACATTTAACATTTTAATTTTAATTTTAATTTTCTTCAACATACTATTCACAGTTTAGTAATAGTAATTTTAACTGGATTTTTATCAAAGAGCAGACCCTTCTTGCCAGGTCTATAGATGTATGCTAGCATATTGCCCCATTTTTGATAAGGGTGTTATTAGGGGCAACACATGGGTGATAAGTTTTAGACAAATACATCGTTCACAATTGCTTAAATATATGAAAACAATCCAAGGAGCAATCACTCAACTACTCTACATGAATATTCATCAAAACATTTTCTTGTTAGGTATAGAATCTATAATACCTAGCTAGCAGTGATAACAAAAACTGATATATTTTTCTCCATGAATTCACACAAGTATTTGGAGATTATTTCAGACATTATTTCTAGCTACAATAGCGAGAAGAGGTAGAAACAATAGCTCTTTATATACCTGGTAATATCGAAAAGGGACATTTTAAATGGAAAGAAAGCTTTAAATCCTCACTTTAAATGGTCCGATCTGAAGAAATTTAGATTTTAATCAAAGAGCAGAACCTCCTTGCCATGTCTATGTATGATGGCAGACTGCCCCACCCTAAGGGTGGTAATCAGGGGCAACACATAGGTGATAAGTTTTAGACCAATACATGGTTCACAATTGCTTAATATATGATTATTTATTTGATGTTTTTTCATAATCTAATCAGGGCCTAACTAAAAAATTGCTGTGTTCAATAAGTTTACTTCTAATGTCTCCTACATTATCGACTTGGTTGTTTTAAGGTATTCTAGAAAATGGAATTTATATGAATTCTTTTGGAAAAAAATAGAACATACTGCTGGTCAACTGTAATGACTGTTCTAATATCATTATGTATATGAATTGCTTCTTGTGTGTGTGTGTGTTGCCAGGTCAGGAGGGGATCATAATGGAAAATTACAAATTTGGGTAGTTCAGCCATGTTGCTTATTGTTGGTATGTAAAACAATTGTAAGATTATATATATATTTATATTGATATCCTCACATGATGACCCCCCCCCCCCCCGCCCGCCCCGACCTGCGCCCAAACATTGTTTAACAGCAGAAACGGCAATCTTTATGATATAGAGCCATGATACTCTTTCATTTCAGCAATATTAGTGGGCCCATTTACCTATATCTAATATCATTTTGCTAGCGAAAGTATTACATAAAGTAACAACATGAATTTTAGTATGTTCCAGTATGTTCTATTTTTTTCCAAAAGAATTCATATAAATTCCATTTTCTAAAACAACCAAGTCGACGATATAGGAGACATTAAAAGCTAGCTTTTTTAACTCAACGATTTTTTAGTTAGGGTCGGATTAATTTATGAAAAAACATCAAATAAGTAATCATAATGTAAGCAATTGCGAATGGTGTATTGGTCTAATACTTATCACCCATGCGTTGCACACTTATCAAAGATGGGGTGATGTGCCGGCAGAGATAGACATAGCAAGGAGGTTATGCTCTTTGATAGAAATCAAGATTTATTCAGTTCGGGGTATTTTAAGTAAGAATTTAAGGCTTTATTTCCATTTAAAATTATGGTATTTCCCTGTTTCGGTATTACCAGGTATATAATTCATATTGATGTCCCAACATATCTATCCAATTGTCCTAAAGGCCTAAAAGAAAATTATCTTTTTTTCCGGTCCCATCATTGTAAGAATTTGGGTTGGTAGGTAACCAGTGTTAGCGGCACTTAACCAGCGATAGGGGTCCTTAACGAAGGATGTTTTAGCGGAACGATTTATGTAACGGTTTAACGATATATTGCTATTTCTTCCGCTATTTTCAGAATAGCGATAGTGATAAAGTGATAAATAGCGATATATCGCTATTTATTGTTACTAGTTATGAAACGGCGTTAGCTAATTAGCACACTTACCATGAATTATCTCATCGTTATCAGGCTACATCTGCACTGGGCTTGCTTGATGTTTATATCACCCTCCACTGCTGCCCCCCCCCCGGCCCAGAAGGAGCATGGGACCAACATCTGAAAATGTATTAATAAAAATAAAGAATTTCATCATAATATACATTCCATTTTCCACATGATATTGCATAATTAAAAGTCATAATCCTACATTAGACTGGGTAGGGCTTAACATAGGCTCGTATCACAGTGCACTTTTATCAAATAAAATAATATAATTATAATAGATTTATTTGTAAACTTTCCAGTTACTGTTATACCTGTACTGTTGAGACGAAATGAAACAATTTGTCAGGGATCTTGGTAAAAAAATATATTTGACAGCGTAAAGGCCTATCAAATATTTCAATTGAATGTATGGGTCTCTCTTATTTAAAAACAGCATCCCTCTTTTTCTTAGACTAATCGCAACATGATTAATCAACTACTGGTAGTTTCAAACCAGTAATTTCTGCTCTATTCTAATGATCCAGACAAATTTAGAGCAATTTAGACTAGAGGCTTGTCGTTGGTTGTGTCCCTCCTGGACAAAAGTCTCAGTGTTCTGTTCCATGTCTGTTATATAGTGTAAAGTTCCGAGAAATCCCTGAAAATAGCTACATGGTTGGTGGAGTAGTGAGGGGAGCGGGGATGCGGAGGTTCTCACCCAGTTACATGGGTAGTTTTTGACCGAGCATACTGCAGTACATGCGGCAGTGCAGTAGCCCGGGCCAGAGACAGTACGTATTGGAGGGTCTCTGCCCGGGCACAGTAGCAGTAGTTTGAGCATTCACACAGACAGTCCCTGCTACCGTCTGTACACAAGCTTACACAACATAATACACATGGTTTCTTACCAAATTAATAATAAGGTGAATTACTTTTACTTACCAAATGCTGCTACAGTGACTCAGACTCAGAGCTTGGGTGGCCATAATAGTCAGCTTAATTCTGCCGTTGTGTGTGTCTGTGTATTGCTCCCAGGTGTGATTGCTGACTGGGATGGCCATAGACCGATGCGGCGGCTATTAGCCTAAACAAACAAGCAATCGTTCATGTGCACAGCATGAGCACTAATTATGAAAACAATTCCTGATCTACTGGACCAAATTCACTAAGTATATTAATCTTGAGATTCAATACTACAAAGTAGATATGATAATGTATATCAATTACCTGTTTAAGTATGCTGATACTGTCCATTATTTCCCGTAATTAAAAATAGTCGTCGCACACGCCATTTGGGGGGAAAGTAGGTCAGTCACGTGACCATACTGGCATTGTTTTAGTCAACATCAACAGGTAGATTGGGCCTCGCCTTGCGTCACTTCAATACAATATGCGGTATATTTCCAGAGTATTCAGAAACATCTAGTTACAAGTACTCATTCCAAGACAATTTCTAGAGACCCCATTAGACAAGTATACAGCTCTGAATATGACCATTACCTGAGTGAACCAATTGACGAGAGTCAGGTCAAATTTCAGAATTGAATGTTAAAATTGTATAAGTATACCTACAATCTGTAAACATACCGTATCTATATTTTAAAATCACATGTGTATAATACCTTTAATCAAGATTAGATCAATGGGTAATTATAGGGGAATGGAAGGGAGGTAGGGGACTCTTCTTTAAGAGTATTATCGTTCCAATGTATTACTGTTTAACCAAGCTATAGTACTACACTTCAGAAGTACATTTATTGTGAATACTACACACCTGAAGGGGGGCCGAC
This sequence comes from Sthenelais limicola, assembly GCA_942159475.1. Taxonomy (NCBI): domain Eukaryota; kingdom Metazoa; phylum Annelida; class Polychaeta; order Phyllodocida; family Sigalionidae; genus Sthenelais; species Sthenelais limicola. The sequence goes on from OW804098.1 coordinate 51,294,789, forward strand.
CTTTCCACGCCAATACCGGACCGTACCCACACCAAACCGTGCACAACCGCTACCATGACCGACAACTTCCGCGAAGAAGCTTTGCATAACAATACCATACTTACCGCAATGCACCCTGACTCTCCCGTGGCCTGTACACCTGAGGCCCGGTCTCCTAGCTCCCGACGTAATGGGGTGTAAGGCCAACATGGGTGGAGCTAAAGAACCATTGTTGATTTATCATTTCGTTGATCTATCATTTTCATTTTCGTTTTCATTTCTGATATGTCAAAAATTAACATCAATATATCGGCATTCCACCCATCATTGTCATATATTAGATATTGGTGTAGACCCTATTATATTTTTACTACATTTAACTATGAAGATCCGTGTTGCATGTATATCATTAGGACAGTTAGCTAGGTAACCACAGAGCTAATTCATATCAATAGTATAACATCATTCGTCATATTGGACTGAGGATGATCTATAACATTGCTCTTAATGCTTTTCATTTTAATATCTGTATATTAAACTTAAAGTTACAGAGACAGAAATACTTCCTAGCATACATATTTGTATCTCTTATAGAGTAATAAACTATAATATCTATCTACATGATCTATAATTATATCATATAATTTCATTTGCGATGTGCCACCGGAAATGAATAAAACATAATATATTCTGGTTGTATTCACATCCGCCAACATTTGTATGGCTTATTAAATATGAATTAAATATAAAACTGAATTTCGGAAAACAAATATGACACAATTTATCTTGTACACTGAGTCAATTTTAATCATATGAACCTACAAATAGTATGTATGGATTCCTTAGGATATGCCCCTTATTGCTAGATACGTTCTAAGATTATATAAATATTATTTCTACCGGTTTTCCTAATCATTGCAAATAAATTATTGCAATGTATCTTATTAAGCCTGAAATCATCCACCTTCCTGTGAAATAATATTATCGTATCTGAATGCACTGAATATTTATACTTATATCTCGGACTACCTCAGTCATTCTTTTCCATACGAACCAATAGTGAAAGGGTCCAAATATTTGCCACCCCATACTTCAAAAACACAGAACTATTATAGTTCTGTGTTCAAAATTAGACGGTGAATTGATTTAAAAAATCATATGTGGCCTTGATATGATCATAATTATGTGCAAATGATTCAAGTTTAGGAAAAATCTGATTATTTATTTGAATAGGCTCGAGAACCCTTAATTTCCAATGATATCGGATATTTATGTTAACACTTTGCATAAGGGCAGCTAAAGGTTTTGTTCAGCGATAATTCTATTGGAATCTCAATGTATAATATAAAATGTGTATAAATGTAATAAATGATCGATCTTAAATCTGATCTTCAAAACTCTGTACTATATAATGATCCAAAATGTTGTTATGTGATTGCTATGTTATTAATGTCAGAAATGGTCTAGCGCCAGATGGAAGATCTAACGTCAGCGTGACTAGTTTTAGAATCACATGTCCTTTTCTTGTAACTGACAAACTTGAATAAAAATTCTATAATAATAATAATTTATGTTTGAAAAATATGAATTACATGTGGTCTCGTGTTTAGTGAAATACTCGGTCTAATCATCGTTGGGATGGTGTAGATGTAATTTATTTCCTGCAAATTAAACACTAAAACGACTATAAAATACCAAGATCTAATAAGAATAAAGAGCTTAGCCTTCCTGGGCCGTTACCAATGAACTAGAATAAGAAGTACCACCCTCCACCAACCAGACGAATCCCTCAAGTCAAGAAGTAACAGCTTTTAATTGACATTCAAAGGGTAACGTTAGAATATAAAATGTTACTAATATGCAAATCAATATATGGCATTGCGTTTTGCATCAGTATATATGATCTTCTCAGTTGCAAATACACAGAGGCCCAATACCAGCACTGTAAAAGTAGTATACTTTGTGTTATTGGAGATTTTTCTGAACTTAGGCTTAAATGGTTTGGGATTAATTGTGATTGATGTAAGTTGGCATGGTTATCAGGGGGACATAGATACAACTCCCCCTATTGAACTAATTTATGTGGTATCATGTAACATAACAATTATGTGGTTTAAAACAAGGCCTATCTAAGTCTATAGTAAATAGAGTAAAACAAGTCTCATCAGCTGACGAAGAGCACCTAAACTGTAACATTCTTTATGAACGTAAATTAGCACAGAGAATTAGTGTAGAAAAGGAAAAAATTGACATGATTTCTAATTTCTGATATAGGCATATATAATAATGAATCCAAGGCAGGAGATTAGGATTGCGTATCGTTATATTTGCAAATTATAGCAATATACATATTGAACTGCATGCATGCATTGGCGCCGTTTCTCCACAACAGCAACATTGGATATACAGAAAAGTCACTACGAATGGTTATAAATGTGAACTTGGCTGACATAATTATAATTAAACTACATTTTGTGTGTATTTCAAAATAATAACTTATTGTAGTTTATAATTCTGTCTTCAATTATTTCTAAGCATAGCTCGCTTCAGTTTTAATTTGGACCTGTCATTTCTTGTTAGCACAGGTTAGGGTTGGGGGAGTTTGTGCGACTTTATATAAAGAAGCTACACTTCGGGCCCCGAGAAAGCTTTCTGTCGCCTATGGGTTGAGGGAATAGCTTAAAATAGAAAAACCACAGGGAAAACCCCGGGGAAAACCACAAAAAAATGCTTCAAGTTCATTGTTTATATATGACACCAGTATCATAGTGTCATCATACAGAAACGTCCAACAGAGGGCAGCGCTGGGTCTTAATTCCTTAACATAAACCCTTGCTATTTATTATTTTAACAATACAGTGAACAAGTGCAAGTGTACATATTTCTAAGTCAGACCCATACATGTCTAATAACGTCACCAGTTTGTGACGCAATTATTGGTGGTCTTGTGCGAAACGTTGAGTGTGGCAATGGTGGGAGCGGGAAGAGTTGGAGTGGGCGCGGTGACGCACGTCAGTCGTGGGAGGGACAGTGCGCAAGGCCAAAGCGCGTCAAGGGTAAAGCCCCATTTTAGCTTACCCATACTCATGGGTGTGTGGCATCATATTCACACGTTTGAAAGCAAGGGTGAAACTTAAACAGAGGTTATTGTGTATTCAGAATTCGCCACAATTGTTAGAAGATCAGTCTTAATATTTAGAATAATTTTTAAGAAGTAACAATTGGGTAGTAATGCATTTTGATCGATAATTTTCTCCATGGAGAGAGATTTAACACTGACATCTGATGATATTGCTCTTAGCCTTTACCGATTTTAAAAATTCTCTCACTGGTTATGTAGTCTATGGGACTTTTCCCACCATATGGACGAAAAGATTTTAAAATTATTTCCATATTTTGTGTTGTTAGAGTTGTCATGAATTTCAATGCAAATTCTATATGGACGGCGAAAATTTACATTTTTCAAAATTTCTGACGAAAATTTTGCCTTTTTTGGGTCATATATCCTTCAAAAACACAAATTCTAATGATTTAGACAATAAATGGTCACTACATTACTGCAATAGATATGCAATGGCCATTGCGCAATGGTAGCGCAATAGAAATACACTGGCATTGCAGTCGGAATTCTTGTATAAAAAAAATCGGCAATAATTTAATGGGAAAAGATCCTTTAGTTATCTAAATAATAAATGTAACTTGATGATTGTTGTAGAATGTAATATAGCAAAGGAATAAGATACTGCAATGCCAGTGCAATAGAATTACACTCCTATTGCACTCAACTAGAGACTTGACTGCAATAGGAGTGTAATTCTATTGCACTGGCATTGCATTGCACTCCATTGCACTCCATTGCACTCGTATTGCAGTCGCCATTGCACTCCATTGCACTCCATTGCACTCAGTGCCCATAGGGTGATGACGCACATATATCCCATAGGCTTCCCCACTAGCTAACTGAGAAATATTGAATTTATAAACATTAAAATGGCTAGAATACATTGACAAGTACATAAACTCAATATTCATACAAAGAACGAATGGGCAAAATATTGCTATTTTTGTATCATTACACCTTGAAGTTACTATTTTATATTTTCTAAGAATATTATTAAAGAAAACACTGGTTTTCTTGCCATAACTTTTTTATTTTTAATTATAGACTCATAAAAGTAGGGACAGATTTCCACGAGTTTTACCCAGCCATTTTCATTGCTACTAGATCCGTCATAATCTTTAACCTGTTATTGCTCAAAAACCCAAATGCCTACCATTGGTGAAAATCGGTCATATACTCGAATTTACCCAGTATTGACCAAATTGCAGCCTAATTTAGCAGAATTTACTAAATGGTTACAGCTGCCAATTGTACGTTTTCTAAAAATCTGACCCATATATATGATTCATGCAGACAACTACAAAGAAACATGCAGTTTTTGTTTGGTTTGGAGTTCATGAAATCGTATCAAATTATGTCTGCCTGCAATGTCTACCAATCACCAGTCCTTCTTTTATGTAATATGCATGAATGGTATATGCCCTACTAATACTCTACCCTACTTACCCTATATAAATTTAATTAAATGAACATATTTACTTTACCCCACTTAATCAAATGAACCCCACTAATACTCTACCCTACATACTCTATATAAATAATACTGAACAATTTAATAATTTATACCCAAATTATTGTCGAATACTATACATATAAAAAATTCAAAAATTAGTTATAATTGCTTATATTTGCGACTACGCCCCCAGAATCATCTTTCGTCAGAAGATGTCACTTGTTACAATTTACACCAGCCATATTATGAAAGATGTACCCATATTTAGCAATGGAAAAAACATGACTCTTTACTACAGTGGCTGTGATTTTCTTATCTAGACATGACCATAGTCTTGCTAGTTTATTTACTTTAGCCTGTAGTGTAAAACGCATTTTTGTAAAGTGTTCGTTAAAATATAAAAAGGGATCAATTACATATCCTAAATATCGGACATTCTTGGTCAATTTAATTTCCTTACCATCAATGACTTTTTCCATGTGTATCAAACCTTATATGTTTTACTTTTCTTTTAGAGCCTAATACCTGTAACTGACACTTGTCGGCATTTAATTTCAATCTATTATCCAACATCCATGTATATATGGAATTAGAGACCAGTTGTGAAACAGTGATACAAACATTAACATCAGATCCAGTTAAGGTTACCGCAGAATCATCTGCATATATTGAAAATGTTAATATTAACAACATGGACATTTCTAATGTTATTTCTTACTTGCTCAATACATTTAGGTAAATCATTTATATAAATTAGGAAAATTAAGGGACCCATCAACTGCCTTGGGGGACACCTTTATTTATCAAGATTTCAGATGATTATGTGATCACCAAGTTTTGTATTTTGTATCCTGTCTGAGAGATAATCCTTCACAATCTTCATAATATTAGGGTTGATCTTATAACTTTCCATTTTTCTAATCAGAATCATAATTATAGTCAACACAATAAAAAGATTTGGCCACATCATAATATGAGTCTATCGAAACATTTCCATTATCTATCCCATTTAAAATCGGTTCTTCAAATTCAAACACAATTCTATTTGTAGAAAATTTCTTCCTAAACCCTCCCTGTTCTGCAGCAACAACTTGTTGATATCCACATGATTTCTTAGAGCTGTACAAATGAAAAATTCTAATACTTTGGAAGGCAGGGGTTCAATGGCAATATGACCTAAGTCTAACAGTTTTCTTGGGTTAGTACACTTTGGTATTGGTTTTATGGGGTAGTTCTCTTAGTCTTTAGGCACTGAGCCTATTTTTACACAAAGTTTCAGCAATATGAATTATGCTGTCAATCTCTCGCATCTGTCTTACAGCAGAATACAGCTAGATCAATAACTAACTTAATTGCGTTGTCTTGATTCCTTGACATGCCTTCACTCTATATAGCTGACATAGTGATGTAGGGATGCTTCAATCCAACATCTGAGGAAGCTAGTATAGGCTACTCTAGTACCGCTGATTACTTCTATAGATGATGTTGGACGACTCCTATATTGAAGTACCATGAAGATATAACAACTGATACAAATCTACATAACTTCTATAATCTCCATAAGTCCTGAGGCCACTCCCAATACGTATAGGCCTACAATACAACACAATACAATCATTATCTGTAAAGGTACAAATATGTCAGACACCGGAAAATATGAATTATTACAATTCAGATATCAGAATTTATGTATATTTCTATCTTTTTTTTCAACTGGTCCAAGTACAACAGACACTTACTAACTTGTGTGAACTTATTTTGACTGACTCAAATACATTGATGGAAGCGTGTCGGCCGTCGGCCGGGAGCGCAAAGGTATACACAAGTGTGACATGGAGGTCAGCGGTATACATGAGTGCGGTAAGGTATGAAATAAATGATAAAAAACAGATGGGGGATTAGGATTGTATTATTCATGAGTTGTATTAGCCTATTCATGAGTGGTATATATGAGCATCATTTCTCCCCAACAGCAAAAATTCCTGGCTATAAAAACAAATCGGGAAATGTGGATTGGTACAAATCTGAACTTGGCTGGAGCATTTGCAAAATTATTTTTAAAATAAATTCTTATTTCAAAATTATATTCTATTGTGTCGTATATTTCTTTCTTGATATAGTAATATTTCTGTGTGCCAACGATGGCCTAAGATATAACAGCAATGTCACACATTTAAGTTTTAACACTTGCCAATGCCCCATTTCGCTCCCCCATACTCATGGATGTGTGACATCTTTTTCACACGTTTGTAAGCTAAGGTGAAACCTTAACACAGGTTATTGTGTGTTCAGAAATCGACACAATTGTTACAAGGTCAGTCTTATTTAGTACAATTGCTAAGTAATGGATATTGGGTATTAATGATTAGGGAGGGTTTCGCGCCTTTCCCGCGTCCGACGGCAGGTGCCATGTTACTCGGGTAGAGATGTCATCTAATAACGTCACCAGTTTGTGACGCAACTATTGGGGGAGGAGCATGGGAAAGGATTTCTCAGAGGAATCATAGGGTCGAAGTGGGCGTGGTGACGCATGCCAGTTATAGGTAAGCTTCGCGGTGCCGATTCGGTATCGCACGGTGCTGCTTAACGGTGCCAAGCTTTGCATAGCGCACCATCCTCGCACGGAGCAAACATTGGCTATCAGTGCGGTATTGTTCTAAAACGGATCGAAACCATAGGGCACCGATATGTTACGCCAAAGGTTAAGAGTGTATACTGATCTACATTGCTACTATAACATCAATCTATTACTATTCCCTATTATACCTGATTCACCCCCAATCATAATGTTTCCCACTTACATAATAAGCTTTGGACTGCATTCATTTTAGCTGAGAACAGTCAATCATCTCGCCATCATGTAAATGTCCATAAAATCATTAAATACAGTAAAGGAGCCAATATATATAGCTTACAATGACTGTAGTTTCATTGACCCTGGTGAAAACTCCTGGGAGTAAGCCCCTGGGTGGTGCCAGTATGCACCATGGTTCAGTATCATGGTTCAGTACACACAGAAAGCTGACTGCACAGAGAATAACCAATGTTTCCCTGGGTAATCAAGCATGGCTGATATTTCCCCATGCTGGCCGATTTTTACAGATCAACCTTAAGCAAGACTGATATTTGCAGGTGCATGTTAGATTGGCCGATAATAATAGTTAAATGATCAAGAAACACAACCTGATGGCAGAGAAAGCTGAGGTGGGTCTAACAGTGTATGGTTGAAATGTACATTTTGTGGTGCCAGTGCCAACTCGCTCCAGCCCCGCAGTTCCAGTGCCAGATGCTGCCTTTCAGGTAACCAAAGCAGATCCGGAGTGGTAGCTTTTCATATCTGACCGTCAGAGGTTGGAGTGTTCCTCATCAATTGACTGATTTTACACGCAATTTTTATTTCATTGATGATAAGCGTTGACTACACCTTTTATATTCTTGTATTTACTCTATCTGGTGTGATACTGTTTCTTATGTAAAGTCTGGTCTGGTCTGGTCTGATGCTCTTTGAGCTACAACCGCGGCATGGGAGAGTTGGTATTGTACACATATTAGGGTCAGATTTTCAGAAAATGTACAATTGGCAGCTGTACACATTTAGTAAATTCTGATAAATTAGGCTACAATGTGGTCAATACTATGTAAATTCGAGTATATTCTGCATTGCATCGATTCTAGCAATCTGTTTGGTTAGGTTGAACTGTATTTTGAACTTTATTTTCGTCTGAAATTTGGGTTATGTGAGAGGATTGGTGAAGATAAATTGTACATTTTCGGAAAATCTGACCCATTAAAGACACACTGGATGACGAGGACCTGTAAGAACCTGGTTGTGTTGTTATGTCCATTGCGATCTAGATTCATAGCCTCTGCGATCCAGTAGAAACAATTAAGATACTACACATGTATCCTTTTATTTATATAAAAGCTGCGGTGCATAATTTCCCGCATCTTACTGGATTATGCAAGTTGTCTGTTGGAGTTGTTTATTCTCTCAGGTGCACAAAACAACTGAGGACAGAAATGATGCCATATTGATTATACAGATCTGCCTAACCTGCCCTTCCACTTACCTCCGCCACAACAATACATTAACAGTTCTAGCTCTATATCCCTCCAACAACAACACACGCACACAAAGCGGATTTTAAACTGAAATATACAAGATGAAGAAGAGAATGAAATTATAAGAAGACGCCCACTATAATAATGGTCGCACATACTTTGGAAATCTATATTGATATCACGCCGCCCATGCATTCTCCAAAACCCTTCCCTATACAGAACTATGCCTGCAGGCTCCTACATATATTATAATATATAATATTATATAATCTACATCGGCATAAAAAAAAATGAAATTGTTGTCGGGGTATGCGATCATCCTGAATATGTTTATTGTGTCTCTACATTGAGGCAGGCTATATAAGCAGGAAAGACTTGCATGATGAATCTTCGGTCTGGATCCGTTGTCCTTACTTCACAACATAAATCTAATAACATATTTTAAACACTGCATAGTATTCCGAGCAGGAGCATAGACGACAGCAAAAGCCATAGTTGATTAGACCCGGTAGCGATCGTCAGTAAGTTCTTGTAGGAGGTATTCTCTTCATCTCCCTTATACTGGAACGCAATATAAAAAACATTGTTTTCTTTTTAAGCAGTCTGCATATTATGTAGGATGGATATAATACATACTTTCATATATATCCGTTGCTTGTCTCTGTGTGGATGTCGGTAAAAACAATTATCTTCATAATTAATCATTTGGTGCCACGAGAAAATGTTCAACTATGTATATGAAAAAGGCAATGCGTTCTGAACCAGTGGGATCATTCCCTTAGCTATTTCGGAGTGTTGGTCACTGAGATCGCTTCTATACTTGAAAGGTATGTTGTGTGAATTATTCCCCTGGTATACTCATGTATGTACGAATCAGGAAATTACAAGAAAGGTACACACTAATGTTTGTAATCTCGAGGGATATAACTGAATAGAGATAATATACGCCTAGGTCCATATCTATGTAGCCACTGGGTGAAAAAGATCCGATGAAAAGTCTCTTCCTACGGGAGTGAGGGTGGATTGTTATCTTAAATCTGCATTCCGAGCTGAAATTTATTCACATATATTAATTGCTGCTATTTGCAAGGTTGGGAAAATGATAACAAGTGCAGCGACGGATTTCAGTGTACACTGAAATGTGGATATTGAATATTATGGAGGCTGACATTGATATAAAGGAAGCACACTCCCCCATAATTGGTTAAATCACCGAGTAAGAAAAGAATGGTACAAAAAGTCGAAAATATCTTTTTTTGATCGATGTTAGCTAAGCCCTACCTTGATCCTATCCCATTCAATTTGTGTCATGGTCTTTGAAGGCGCGTTTATTATTGTTGTCAATAATTTGATCCCAATAGAGGATGAACAATTTTGCGTTGCACACGTCAGCAGATTATCTAATAACCCTATCTATCAAAATACAGGTGGTACTTCAAGAAAATGGTGGGCGTGCGACAGTTGTAAAAAGTCAACAGCATTAATAATAACGGAGAACCGGAGAACTAAAGGGAATATTTAGCATAATACATTTTTACACCATTTTAGTTAAGATAATCATCCATGAATGCAAGCTATCATGTGAATCATATATGCCTTACATTATATTTCATACTTTACTTATTATCAACTAATAAAATGTAAACCGAGCTAGCATTTAGGTAATAAAAGTGGGATGGTAAAAATGTGAGTACCTAGTAGTACATAAAAAGCAAAATTTGCAAAGGGCAATTCCCCATAGCATTTGGGCTTCGTGCTTTTACCACCAAGTCAACACTGTACTAAAATATTTCTGGCCTGAAATGGAGAGTGGGCAGGCCAGAGCATTTAAATCGTTTCCTAAATCAACAATGCTGCGTCGCCCTGGTGATCCTAGTAAGGTTCCCTCAGGCGATTGATGCACACACATTGTTTAACCACACTGACAGGGGAAATTAATTGATCTATCACTTCAGGGTGGGAGATAAAACACGTTTGGAGCAATTCCTGACATTTACTATTCAAATGGCTGAGAACAGGCATTCGACTTTATATCGTTAACTACTAATTTCAAAAGATTTCCGTTGCCTCCCGCTGATGGAAGTGTTGTAAGCAATGCCGAACAGGATGACCTATAATACTGATGTTCATGCTCCTCACCCTGTTGTCAAACCAATATCAATGATGAATAAAAAATATTAGAATTGAATTGAAATATCAATAGCAGTCCCCGACTAGATCGGAAGAAACAAATGATTCAGTTGCAAGGGCCCGCGATACTTGATCGCCGGATTTACTCGCAAAAATATCCAAATAATTAGATCTCTCTGCAATCGTATCGCCAATGGCAAGTTATTGCATTCTAGTGGGGATCCCTAAACAAATAATATAAATAAACAAACTGTATGTGATTGAATATGCGTGCTCCTGCCAGGATTCCAGTCAGGAACATTAAATGAATTGAATTAAATCTTTTTATTTTACGTCAGCCAAAATGTATAAATCTATTCACTGGGAGACCATTCGCGAATCCAAATAGACATAATTTATTTCTGTAAAATGATACCAGCTACATTCAGTTCCAATTGAAAATAAAAATTTACATACAATTGATATACAAAAACAAATAGATAAAAAAATAATATTAAGATTCCTTTTATCACAGTACTCGATGGTCGTGTATTCTCTTTAAATTAAAGTCGTAGGTCCACAGCCAGATCTGAGCAGGCCAATCCGGCTGACATCGTTTCATCATAATCACGTGACGTTCTGGTACAGGAACAGCTGATGTCTGTGTGATACATAGTTCATACCCTTCTGGAAAGCTCAGAACAAGCTGCCCAGCCCTTTTAGGCAGAGATCGTCGGAATCGCCAATGACCATCGCTTGGACCCGGAGGGAGATCTCCACATGGAATAACGTAGAGGAATTGTGTCTCCGTGTCCATCTTAACACAAGCACCAGTTCGTGCATACACAAGTCGTCCTATTGTATCTATGTAAAAGAAATTCTCTGGTAGCATTCGCGCCTGGAAACACATACTTGTCAGGTCTATAGAGTCATCTTGAAATAAAGCAAGACAAGCTGACCACTGGAAGTTTCCGATCTCCCCAAAAAGAGCAACTCCTTCTGGGGGTAATGGCACCTCCGGTATAATATTACGCAGGTACCAGTCGAAGCTCTTACATTGCAAATGGCTAAGTTCTTCTTTTCGTCGAGCTACGCTTTTGAGATCCGTTTCATTGAGGTAGTACCGCTCGGATATTGACCCATAGACCCAGCGTTTGTAATCACCCATCCACAATTCGGCGGTTCGGAGGAGGTTGCGTTCGATTTGAGTTGGAGTTTCTCCTAGGAGATATGGCAGCTTGCGAAAGGTGTGACCCACCCGCGAGCAAGGCACGGTGAGAACCTGTCCACCACATAACCATGTCCTGAATGGTACCTCGAAGTTTTCCCCGCCCCAGATATTCATTTCCGGATCGAAACCACCAATTTCCTGGAAGAAGGACTTGTCGACGGCTATTGCACAGCCTACAAGGACCGGAGCCCTGAAAGGTTCAGCTGGACCGGATCTGCGGGTATTCTCATGCCTTGGTATCCTCGTCCACACTAACCTGAAATTTGAAAGAAAAAAATGTACATCACAAACTTTAAAATCGTCCTGAGAACTGAATCGGTAATATTCCTGGAAGCCTGAATCAACATATCCAAGGTGTATCCCAATGTTTGGGATAGCAGTTTTCTGTTTTGTTTAATGAAAGGGGCAATGATTAGTTATTCATGGATACATATATAGTTATACTCTAGATGGTTATGACACTGGTCTTTAGAAGGGCGTGTCGTCCCTGTGCCTATCTGCATTTGTTTTCTTCCAGAATAAGATATTCCCTGTAGCACTCAAGATCCTTGTGCTGATATGTACCATATTTCGGTATGCTTGTGGGTTTAGATAACAATGTCAGGATTAATTAAGATCATAACCTTACGCCACATATTGGCTTATTAGAACTATCCTCAGGGAGGCAATTTGATCAGGGAGAGAACCTCGTTAAGTGGCCATGGACTCCGTGCGTACTTACTGACCATATGAAGGCTTTTATGGATCGATCATATTTGCTAATGCATAGAAGGAAGTACCTTCTCCCAACTTTAAACCTGGAGGATTTTTAAAAAAAAATGGTTTTCATTCTCAAAAATTTCATATTTTGTATTCGTCTCGATCCCAGAAAAGAAAAATTTTACAATACATCATTTCCTGAAAAATCTACATAAATTTATGCAATTACATTTGTACTTGGGATGGTATCCTAATATCACGTATGTTACACTGTAAGAGATAATTACACATCAATGCATTTTTGCAAGTTTTTTCTTTGTCCCATTAAGTGATTAAAAACAAAAAGTGTCCGTTTTACATAAGAACAAAATTCCGTGCTTCAAACACCATTCTGGTGTTTATTTTCAACTTAATATTAACAGGAAAATTTTGCAGAAATAACCGCCGCAAACAGTTATGCGTTTTTACAGGTCATCTGCATACTTCTCTATCAAAGGTATCATTATATTTAATGGGGTGAAATTTTAATTAAACTTATATGATAATATACATTAATCATCAAGGGTGTTACATCAGTATTCGGATGGACATATGAGAATAGAAATAATGATAGATTAGATAGATCAATATCCGCACGTCACGGTAATGATGCATTAGAGAATCGAACAACCCGTTCGATTCTCTAATGCACTTTTGCTTGAGGTGAGGAGTGAGGGGAGGAGCAAACTGAGCAAACTGAGCAAACTGAGCAAACTGAGCAAACTGAGCTAGGTATCTTTTCTAGCAAACCACTTATAAACTCGTTTCAACTCGTTCCTTCATCTTTTAACCTTTTAACCACTGAATATTGATATTCAAGATTTTTTTTAGATTGTCCTAAGATTGTATTTTCACATTCGGAGAGAAGCTGCTCCAAAATCTAGGGCCCTGTACAATGGCTGATGTTCTAGACTTAACAGCACAAACTTTTATCTTTTACTAAATGGTACATGAGACCTAATACTGAAATTTTTCATCTCGTCCAAATGCATTTGATGTATATTACATCGTGGGACATATCATTATTACCAAATACCAACCTGATACCTTTGTTCACCACACTTCGTACCTTGTTAATAGTAGCAACAGTCTGAGGCCATTCGATCTCAGCTAGCGAAAAAATATGGGAGTTTTTAATATTATACACTCTGTTTCTTTATTAATAAATCACCGTAGCCTATAGCATAGCTTGTTGACTCGTATTTGAATATTCATCCTCATGAGTTCAAAGTATTGGTTAAAATGTACCAGGGTATCAACAGTGAAACCCAGATATCTCACCATGCTTGAGTTCTTTATGGATTGACCATTCACACACATCAAAATTAATTTTCGTTATTCTGGCCCTAGAAACCAAAAACTTGAAGCTGGCATTGTTTGCATTGAGAGAAAAACTATTTTCTAACATCCAATCTACTATCAAATTATCTGGCAGTTGTGATTGGCTTATACACAGATCAATATCCGCACGTCACGGTAATACCCAAGAAGACGGCCTAGCATGGGCCGTCCGCTAAATTAGGCTGTAATTAGAGTGGTTGAATGGCCTGTGGCCAGCCGAGGATTCAACGCCTGCTTCTCCTTCATGTATTCAGCACCCCTGGCTGGCCATGTAGGTGCGCTCATCATAAGCTCATCACTGAAAGCCAAGCCCAGAAGGCTTGAGCGTCACTCATGCTTAAACTGGGCGACTGGCCGCGCTACTTTTTACACCGTCATATTACGTAATCCTGATGTGCGAACCATAGCTGTGTGCATGATTTAGCCTATACTATTAACTAAGCCAGCTGTGTGAACCCTAGGGTTATATATAGGTCACATATAGGTCGCACTTGTGTACAAGCTTTATCGAAAGGCTCAATTGGCAGTGGTAGTCACACAGTTATGACATAGCCGTTGGATTACCATGCAGACTCATCTAGACGCATTTATATTTTAGGTAAGATCTTGGTATTGCATTGATTTTGTATTCATCCAACTGTGCAGGAAGGAGTATAGATAGTTTGTGTATAAGTAGGGTCACTTAAAGTGAATGTTTAATGCCTGTATGGAAGAGAATTCTCCATTATAGCATTCAAACTGCAAGGAGGCATGCAGCCAAATGTAAAATAGCGGCAGATTCAAAATCTGCAGTGGAAGAGGGTTGCTTCACCGCCATCGCCGCAACGTTGCCGCATTTTCCAAAGCTTACAGAAGACGAACCACTAACGTCAGAAACTTGTATTATATCTCAAACAAACCGGGAATATGTCAGCATCATGGAGGAGTAAGATCATCAACATCTGTTAAAGTCACACAATGCAGCGACCAATAATACAGGACTATGTTTATCCCCAGCCAGTCAGTGAGTGGAAAATATCAATTTTGCTACTTGTGATTCATTTTGCTATATCACAATATATTATGTGTCTATTTTTTCTTTGCAGAAGCTGGAGATTAAGGAGAACCTTTGAAAAGAAAATGATGAAATGATGATTATCTGAGGGAAAATAAAATCTGTTACTCCTCACCCTAATAATCAAAGAAATAAAATCAGTAAGGATCGATCTGATAACCCAGATCTAATAATTCCTAATAAATCATGAACAATAGCAAGCTACCTATAAACTACTGAACAAACACAAGAATGAGTTGGCACTCTATCTTCGAGCAGGGCCGAATAAATATATCCTTTTATTCATATTTATTCCAGTCAGTGAATATGCCCCTAAGAAAAAAAGAAAAAAAAAATCAAATTCCAGTCAATGTTCGTTTCTCACGCACTGCTAGCTCTCTGCTGCCTGAATGGTCTCTGTCCCGATCGTGGAACAAAGAAGTATATATAGTTCGTGAAGCTTTCTTCCACCAGGTGGCGACACTGAGGTCGTGCAGGCATTGAAGGTATAGCGCTCTGCTGTTCCAATTTATAACTATATTATTAAATAATACACCCCATAAACTACTGAACAAACACAAGGGTGAGTTGGCACTCTATCTTCGAGCAGGGCCGAATAAATATATCCTTTTATTCATATTTATTCCAGTCAGTGAATATGCCCAGCCAACAAGAGATAATAAAAAGATATTCAGAGAGCGGCGAAGGAAGATGCCAGTGATTTTTCCAGTGACACACGGTGATCCAACGGAGGCACCAAGTAGTGCAAAACACTCAAAGATTTCCAATCTCCTGCCATCTTAATTTGCTGCAGAGACATGCCCATCATATGCATGTACGTAGCGGCACCTCTACGTAAGGAGTGCATTCCAACATCTTTCTGTATAGCAGCATCAGAAGCCCAACGTTTCAGCAACAACAAAGCCTTGTTGTACGATACACCATTACCATTAATACCAATCAGCGGATCGTCATCACCAGCAGGAAACCTCTTGATAAGCTTATCCAACCATTCGACAAGGCATAAAGGACCACCACATCTAGCCACAGGTGACTTGAAAACTCTCTCCCCATACTGGATCGTCTTTGAAGATCGTACCATTACCACTATTCCCCATTCCGTGTAGACAATGTCCTTCCTTCTCACCAGATGATCATCAGGAGGCGAAGAGAAAACATGACTCTTCCTAAGTAAGGTTCTGAAAGCAAGCACACATCCAACCCAAACAACAAACTCAAAGTCTGAAGTAAGATCCACGAAAGAAAACATTCTTTTCAGCTCGTCAGGTAATAAGGGATCTTTCTGGGAAGGTTTACAGCCTAGTCTTCGTTTGGCACCTGCCAACACTACACTTAGAGCAAAGTCATTACGCAAGTCAGGCCCTTCATTGAGTCTAGACAAATAATTCAACGCTGATATCATATTATTAATCGATGAAAAAGTATAAACCTCAACCAGAGACGTGACAAAAAGTCCCACATTTACTGAGTCAACTGGCAAGGGTTGCAAATGATAATCAGCACAGAAATCAAAATATTTCTTCCATTGCGAAGTGCGAGTTTTTCTAGTTGTGGCAGCCAGGGCATCCAACTTAAGACCCTCCATTTTCGTCATTAGACTCTCTACAAAAATAAATCAAAAAATAATGTCATAACGCCATCTCCAATACAGTAGGTCTTTCAACA
The DNA here is from genome assembly GCA_942159475.1 of Sthenelais limicola. NCBI lineage: Eukaryota > Metazoa > Annelida > Polychaeta > Phyllodocida > Sigalionidae > Sthenelais > Sthenelais limicola. The sequence continues at coordinate 51,311,542 of OW804098.1, forward strand.
TATTTGCACAGTGTAGACAACAAGGCTGACTTGACACCAGGATTCTCGAAGTAGCCTTATTAAAACACCTCACTCGAATACGATGGTTGTCAAAACTTGGACTTTGGAAGAACATAGCCATCCATACAGCAGCCAATTCTCGTACATGTGGCTTGGAAAAGCAGCAACTGGGTAAACCAACACGCCCTCCGGAGCCTGAATAATTAAATTCGAAATCGTCAGTCAAAGCAAATGAAACAGTGCCATAATTATTCATAATATCATAGCCATATCCTTCTGAAGTTTTAGTAGTAGTCAGCTGTGCAGAAACTCGCTCATGGCCGAAAAATCTCACACCATTAAAGCGATACATATTGTCTCTCCACCAGATCAAGTCATCCAGAAAAACATGGTTTATAGGCACTCTCCTCTTGTTACCTATTCTTCTTAACAGAGAAAAAATGCCAAAGGTATGCTCACGACCTCCCAAAATCACCTTTGAACAGTGAGATACAGAGCCGGCTAGCTTTTGAAGTTGATTCCTCGTGGCATATTTCTTACCATAGAAAAAATTGATTACACTGTACAATTTCCTCAATTTTTCCTGGGGCAATTGGAGAATCATATTATTTGCATCGATTTCGAATCCTATGTACTTGACTTTAGTAGCTGGGGATACCACCTTCGTCCACTCAATGTAGAAACCAAGATCTCTGAGGCAGGATATGAGCAGGAGCAGTCCCTCCTGGGCTTTGTCTTTACTGTCGCAAATAAGGCAAAAGTCATCAATATATGCATAGCAAACATATCCCTTGAAATTCATCATTCGACAGACAGCATTTGTTATTCTAGAGAATATGTATGGAGCTGCCCGGGCACCAAAACACACTGCATTATCCTGCAAATACACAGCCTTGCCTCCCAGCTCCCATCTAAGGCCAAACATTTTCCTATTCTCGGGATGGATTAGAATGGATCTATAGGCACTCTTTATGTCTAACACAGTCAAATAATCATTCCTACGGACAGAGGCTATCACATCATCAATCGTGACATACTTGAAGGCAGAGAAAACAGTGCTAGTAAAGTTATTAACCGAATTAGATATTGGTCTTCGGCAATCAGTTATCGGCCTGATCTTACCGTTCTTTTTAGGTATGGCCCCCATTGCATGGATACAATGAGGCTTCTCCACGACGACAGACAACTTGCCCTGATCCAACTCCGCCTTAATAATGTCCGTCAGCCTGGCCGCCGCATTACCTTGATAGCATGAAGAGTAATTTCTGCAATGGTAGGGTTCAATATTATTATCACAGTTTATTAGACGAAAGCCATTGAGCATACCGTCGAGAAGAAAATGGGCATCTGGATCCCAGATATTGTCATATTTAAGCCACTTAGCCCATGCTGCCGGACTCATCTGACGCCGACAGCCCTGCAAATCACTATGTTTAACGTTTACCATGCATTTGGCGACCAGATCATCAAAACACTCATCAGAAACAGCGGAAATAGCAAAGTCAGTTAGCCTGAGTGAAGGAAAAACCACACCTTGGCCGCCATCTTGGAGCTATGCCGGCTCGTTGGTGGCAGCACCAGTCTCACCAGAATTTAAGGTCTCGGGGCGATCTTTATTTTTATGGAAATCTTCACCTCTATGATTCAGGCCGCAAACACCACATATGTGCTTGCGACGACACGGGTATCTGCAGGTTTTACCTCTTGAAGGGACGTTCCAAACCCAACAGACATCGCTCGGCCAATTTGCGAAATCGTAGAGAGCACTATATGGGTATTTTGACACGACACCTGATCTCTTGCAGCCGCCATTGTTGTTGCCGCCCGGACGTGGAGGAGAAGGGGATCTGTGGCTGACATAGTATTCAGGGCCTAAGTACAAAGCATTAGATTCACTATCTAAACTAGGCCAATCATCAAGTTCCCCCTCCAACACCTTAGTAGTGACAGAGCGTTCATACAATAAGACCCCCATCGGATGGTACTGCCCAGTTGCTGATTTATAAGACACATACGCAAGATGATCAATATACCCACAGGTAGAAACATTACGTTGGCACAAAAATTGAAGAACTTTAGCACAGCCAAAAGATAATTCTGGTAACGAAAGCTGTTCAAAGGACTTGTTACCCAAGCAATGAAATTCTGGTCTAATCTTACGTATGTCCAAACGAGGGCCAGCAAGCACACCACCCGACAGGTCACCGGCGAAATCGTGAGAAGGGCTCCGGGGAGAAGTGTCATGGCCGTCCACCGAGATGTTCAAACGACCAAGCTCGCTCGTCATTGCCGAAAGCTTTTTCTCCAAAGCCAAGGTAACGTCTGAATGTCTTCTCTCTTGCTTTATATCGGCGATTTTCTTCTCTTGGTCCGACATAACCTTCTTGATTAAATCGTCGTAGTCGTCCGACCCACGAGACGGCAAACTAGCAAGCGACTGGCCGGCCAGCTTAGCCAAGTCATCCAGCGAAATGGCAGCCATAATAGAGAGACGTTTCTGGTTCTTTCCTTTGTTCAGGCAGCTAGGGTAAGTGTGTCTACCTCCACATCCACCACAATTCATAAGCTTCTTTCTAGGCATGTGCGATACCCCTTTGCCATTTTTTGTCGACCGAAAAAAAATCAAATTCCAGTCAATGTTCGTTTCTCACGCACTGCTAGCTCTCTGCTGCCTGAATGGTCTCTGTCCCGATCGTGGAACGAAGAAGTATATATAGTTCGTGAAGCTTTCTTCCACCAGGTGGCGACACTGAGGTCGTGCAGGCATTGAAGGTATAGCGCTCTGCTGTTCCAATTTATAACTATATTATTAAATAATACACCCCATAAATCCAGCACCCCCACCCCCTGCTCCTTTATTGACCCCAAAAGCACCCACCCACCCACCCCAATACAGTGTGTCGCCGCCGACGGCCGCACTAGACACGCTGCCTTGTCTGCCATGACCCACACGCATTAAGTGCATGAATGGATGGACGATCCGCCCATATATAGCTGGTGCATTAGGTGGAAGGATCTGCCTTGTCCTTCGTCCTTGGTTCATCCATCTGGCCAAGCATGAGACATCCGCAACTAGTGCGAGTTTGTCTATGTGGGTAGCCGTGTCACACCAACTTACAGCAAACAAATAACAACTACCCTTGGGAATTGGGAGTTTATCAAATTAGGATGAAACTGAACAAATTCCCACACTAGATTTGTATAAATATGTTGTTTCTATATATAGGTCTAGAAAAGCGTACGGCACCAGTGAGATGTGTGTTCTAACTTGTATGCTTCCTAGGCTGTCATTGTTTATATAGCTGTGGCTTATCTGTCACATCTCCCCTACCCCTCCCCCCTCACCAGACTTTTGCGCATAGCCGTGAGGACGTCACGGCTCTGCGCTGTCAAAGCTTGATTCATTGGTATCATTCCTGTGTATCATGCAGAGTTAGCTTGCAGAGTTAGCTTGCAGTGTTAGCTGACAACATAATAACAAAATAATAACAAGATTATTGTACAGATGTCTGCAGACAATTTACATGATAATCCCTGTAAACTCAAAGCATCTTTAGGTTGTTGTGAGTGCCTGCACAAAGTTGCGAGGGAGGTCCACAGGAGGAATTTCCTAGTTAGTTGAATCTCATTCTTTTCCGCATACCAGTAAAGAGCACTAGGTGGAAGAAATGTGACCCGTTATTTGTTGTTATGGATTGGTCCTCCGGCCCTACGGTCCGCATTGGGTCGCCTAGTCTAGAAAAGCGTACGGCACCAGTGAGATGTCTGTTCTAACTTCTATGCTTCCTAGGGTGTCATTGTTTACATAGCTGTGGCTTATCTGTCACATCTCCCCTACCCCTCCCACCTCACCAGACTTTCGCGCATAGCCGTGAGGACATCACGGCTCTGCGCTGTCAAAGCTTGATTCCTTGGTATCATTCCTGTGTATCATGCAGAGTTAGCTTGCAGAGTTAGCTTGCAGTGTTAGCTGACAACATAATAACAAAATAATAACAAGATTATTGTACAGATGTCTGCAGACAGTTTACATGATAATCCCTGTAAACTCAAAGCTTCTTTAGGTTGTTGTGAGTGCCTGTACAAAGTTACGAGGGAGGTCCACAGGAGGAATTTCCTAGTTAGTTGAATCTCATTCTTTTCCGTATACCAGTAAAGAGCACTAGGTGGAAGAAAGGTGACCCGTTATTTGTTGTTATGGATTGGTCCTCCGGCCCTACGGTCCGCATTGGGTCGCCTAGTCTAGGGAAGCGTACAGGCACCAGTGGGATGTTTGTTCTAACTTCTATGCTTCCTAGGTTGTCATTGTTCATATAGCTATGGTTTATCTGTCCCATCCCCCGCTCCCCCCCACCCCCCTCCCCTCACAACATTTTGTTTTTAATTTGTTTTCATTCAGGTATGAGCTTTCATACACCATTTTTAACAAGATAAACTGTAAAAAGCAGCCCCTTAGCTCACCATTGCAGTGGTATTCTTCTGAGCCCTGATCCAGCAAAATGGTTTAATTAGCTATAATATAGTTGTATTTACCAAGCCTCAACATTTGGGCCACAGTACTGTTTGGTAGTTTGTTTGTGGTATTGCTGGGAGAACAGGCTCCTGCGCTTATTGTCTGTTGCATCCATACTCAGTTGCACGGTGGCCATATTGGCGAATGCTAGAAAAAAAATTTCTTTGTTTTCTGTTTATTGGGGCAATAAAAAGTATAAGTTAGCTTGCAGAGTTAGCTTGCAGTGTTAGCTTGCTGGAGTGCAGAGCCATGAGAATGTCACAGCTCTGCACTGTCAAAGCTTGATTCATTGGAAAGTGGGTTCTGTGTAGAGTGAGGCTGACAACATAATAACAAAATAATAACAAGATTATTGTACAGATGTCTGCAGACAATTTACATGATAATCCCTGTAAACTCAAAGCTTCTTTAGGTTGTTGTGAGTACCTGCACAAAGTTATGAGGGAGGTCCACAGGAGGAGTTTCTGAGTTAGTTGAATCTCATTCTTTTCCCCATACCAGTAAAGAGCACTAGGTGGAAGAAAGGTGACCCGTTATTTGTTGTTATGGTTTGGTCCTCCGGCCCTACGGTCCGCATTGGGTCGCCTAGTCTAGAGAAGCGTACAGGCACCAGTGAGATGTTTGTTCTAACTTTTATGCTTCCTAGGCTGTCATTTTTCATATAGCTGTGGCTTATCTGTCCCATCCCCCCCTCCCCCCCCCCACCCCTACCCCTCGCCATAATGTGTGGGAAACAGAACACAAACAACGGAGTGGCATGATAGCCGGCTGCCATGAAGACCACCGTTTAGTTTAATAAAAAAAAAAATTCCCGGTTGGGACCAACAAAAACCAATGTGTGACCCGTAAGGTGGTGAAGTGAAGTGACCATCATCCCATGAGAGAGGGGTTAGTTAGTGAAACAAAGTGAGGGGGGCGCCAGCGCTGCAACCCTTCCCTGGTAATTTATATGAACATATATCAAGTAATATATATGAGCAATTCCACCAATTGGTCAACATTTGGCTGAAAATTCATAATTTTTTAAAATAGCTTCTATTGCTTTATTATGCTTTGTACATAAACTACACATATTACTGATAATATAGACAAAATTGGGAAAGTTAATAATAAATATTGTAGTCAGGACAGCTTTGTGTAGTCTGTGATGGGAACTAGCTGATAAGGACACAGAAGAGTGTACATATTTCTACATAAATTTGAAATGAATAAAAAGAAATATGCACATAATGTTTTTAATTATTGTGTACTTCATAGGTCTTGACATAAGGGTCATAATGCTTTTTAATTTGTGAAAATATTCCAACTAGAAGAAAAGTTACAGCCAAATAACGAAATAATAATCGTTAAACTTTAAAAAGGGATTTAGGGAGATGGAGAGAGATTATTGCTAATGTAAGGTATAAGTTAGCTTGCAGAGTTAGCTTGCCGAGTTAGCTTGCAGTGTTAGCTTGCAGTGTTTGACCAAGCTTCAACATTTGGGCCACAGTACTGTTTGGTAGTTTGTTTGTAGTATAGCGCATAGCCGTGAGGACTTCACGGCTATACGCTGTCAAAGCTTGATTCATTGGTGGGTCCTGTGTATCATATAGAGGGGGAGGCTCACAAAACTAATAACGAAATAATAACAAGGTTATTGTACAGATGTCAGACAATTTACATGATAATCCCTCTAAACTCAAAGCTTCTTTAGGTTGTTGTGAGTGCCTGCACAAAGTTACAAGGGAGGTCCACAGGAGGAATTTCAGAGTTAGTTGAATCTCATTCTTTTCCCCATACCAGTAAAGAGCACTAGGTGGGTGGAAGAAAGGTGACCCGTCATTTGTTGTTATGGGTTGGTCCTCCGGCCCTACGGTCCGCATTGGGTCGCCTAGTCTAGAACGCTTAAATTAGCTTCTGCGGTTCAAACTATTATGCTCAGATATCCCATGTTTAACATATGAACCATATTTTGTGTGTGGGCGGAGGGGGGGGGGGGGGTAATTGCCCCCAGGGGTGTGTTGCAAGAAGAACTAGGAATGATAATGACAGCAGAACATCATATCTTTAAAAGTATTGGAGGTGTTGCGGATTTTGGCCTCTCTATATGAGCAATTCCATCAAAAATGCCACATTTGGCCATCCAGGGCTGAACATTTTTTTAAATTGCTTCCATTGATTTTTTTTTCGTACATAAACTAGATATATTGCTGCTAATATAGACGAAATTGGGAATGTTATTAATGAATATTGTGGTCAGGGGAGCTTGGCGGACACTGTGACCTGAGTTCTGATATCATGGGCACAGGGGAAAGGTACATATTTGTACATAAATGAGGATTTAAATTAGAAATAAATAATACAAATATATGTTTTTAATTGCAAATATATGTTTTTAATTGTGTGTGTACGTGATAGGTCTTTATATAAGGGTCATAACACTCTTTAGTTTGTGAAAATATTCCAACTAGAAGAAAAGTTACAGCTGAATAACCATTCAGGAATTGTAATAGTAATGGCAGCAGCACAGGTCACAGGTCATTGACCCTCTGGCCCATTATGTACATAAACCCATTATATCTAGAATATGTACAAACTATCAATAACATGGTTTCCCCCTCGTTTTTCTGTTCAGTTGAGTTGCATACTTGTTTTGGTTGTTTATGAAGGTAAATATAAGTTATATTACGGTATTTAGAGGAAAAATTAGTGGGGGAAAATGTTAAACAAATAGTTTCAACCCCCCTCCAGACACCCGCCCCCTCTAGACCCCCGTTACGGCGACATGGGCGCCCTCTAGACCCCTATTACGGCGACATACTGTTTTTGCTTGTTGCTACTATCTCAGGTATGATAGAATCTTTTTTTTGTAATTTTATTTATTTTCCCTTGTGTTTCTTACACATTATAATGCTCATAGAAAATAATTTATGCTAATATTAATTTATTTATTGATGAAAGCTAGACGAGCAGCCCCCTTACCGCGATTCCTAGCAGGAATAGCTTTGCTATGATACTCAAGTCACTTTGCCGTGGCCCCGACCGAAGGGGGGACAGTATTGTACCGATACTGTCTTCCGAATGACTTTTTTCATGGTTTTTTTTATGGAACTTTTCTAACCGATCCCAGAAGCTAGAGTGAGTCAAGGGTAGCAAGGTCCAAACGGGAACATGTGTCATTTACTGATAAAATAAAAAGTTATCGCTAACCGCAAATTCGAATCGAGACCTCTCAGCAATGGCCGCCATATCAAAACAAGAAGTAGATGGGAAGCTATAAGGTTCATGGGACAGCCGCAGGGCGGGCCGCAGGGAACCAGCCTGGAAGAGCCGCTTAGTTACATCAACTGACACCAGCGGCGCTGTTCACTGACTGAGTGAACAGCGCCGAGGCCCGGGTGGGGTGGGGTGGAGAACAGGACGGCTGGGTGGAGGTGGAGGGGAGTTTGTATATATAAAAACAATATTAGGCGTTCAGATCTGCTGAAATAGGTCTAAAATAACTATATCTTTCAAGCGGTACACTATCTGGACGAGCAGCCCCCTACCGCTATCCGTAAGGATAGCTTGCTATGCCACTCAAATGACGTCAACGGGGCGCTTTCCGAAGCCAGAACGATATGGTACCAACACTGTCTTCTGAACGCCTTTTCTCATGCTTTTTATTTTTCGGGAACTTTCTAACCGATCCCAGAAGCTAGAGTGAGTCAAGGGTAGCAAGGTCAAAACGGGAACATGTGTCATTTACTGATAAAATAAAAAGTTATCGCTAACCATAGATTCGAAGCGAGTGCAGTCAACCATAACAAAATAAGAAAACAAATAGATGGGAAGCTATAAGGTTCATGGGACAGCCACAAGGAAATAGCATGGAAGAGCCGCTTAGTTACATCAATTGACACCAGCGGCGCTGTTCACTGACTGAGTGAACAGCGCCAAGGCCCGGGTGGGGACGGGACGGCTGGGTGGAGGGTAGTTCGTCCGAAATGTGAACAATCCACACTTATACAAGCAACTAGCCTAAAAGTCACATGCCCACACAACCCAATACAGCGGTATACTTTTCTGGACGAGCACAACCCACCGATTCCGTAAGGATAGTTTCTGCTATACTTCTCGAATCACATGACCGGTTGACCTCCTTAGAGGAGAAATGACTATATACCGACACTGTCTTCCGAACCTCTGTTTCAGTGCTTTTTATTTTTCCGGAACTTTCTAACCGCTCCCAGAAGCTAGAGTCAGTCAAGGGTAGCAAGGTCCAAATGGGAACATGTGTTTACTTACAGATAAAATACAAAGTTATCGCTTACCACAGATTCGAATCGAGGGCAGTCAGCCATAACAAAATAAGAAAACAAATTGATGGGGAGCTATATAATATTATATGTAAGGTTCATGGAAGAGCGGTACGAAACAGGGAAACAGAATGGAACAGCCAAGAGCTATCACGTGATCTACGGCTATGACGTCATAGCGAGAAAACCCCCTTGCATGTGCAGGAGAAAAACAATGAGGGAATTTGGCTGTCATATTCAAGCTAGAAACTCCACGATTATTTCATTAAAAAGGTAACGAAATATAGATTCTTCTGCTAAAATCTTTTGTCTGCTGGTCGTTGGGTTGGTGGAACCCATACGACCTGAGCAGACAAACTCAAAGCAAAATGTCTGGACGAGAACGGGATTCGGGAGCCATGCCGTAACTGGCGTGAGCCAAGCAGCTAGAAATAGTTTAGTAATCGGGATTCCTGGGTGGTTTGGGAGGGCTGTTTTCATGACAATGCTTCATTTGTATATATAAAAACAATATTAGGCGGTCAGAAATATAACCAAACTATTAAAACAATCCAATTCAAGGCGGTACACTTTCTGGACGAAGAGGCAACCGTGTAGGCTGATTAAGCCGCCAGGCAAAACCAAAACTAACTGCCACGCCCCTTTTCTAAGGCCTCTAATCGAGACTGCCTACATAGGAGACACAAACTCGAATGAAACTCCTACAGCCTATAAACACCATGTGAACCTACTTGTTATATCCTGCAACACATAGCAATGGTATCTTAGCATCTAAAACAGACAGGTCTTGTATACCTCCGGTGACTCACTAAATAATGCCGGCAAAACCCTATAGTAACATTATTCCAATGGGTCTAAGCACTAAGAGACATTTCATTTTACCACTAGTCAAGTGCTGTGTGCATTTCATCCATGAGAATGAAGCAATGCTTCTACAACCAGGTGCGTATACATGGGGACCATTTCAAAGTTACCAATGTATATCATGGGAAATTCATAATTTGTAAAATTCGAAATTTTAAACTTGTTCCCAACATTTTTATTGTATGTCTACTTACATTTCAATGAGTTGGGAGTAGTGTCAATTTTTTTTATCTAATGTTACTAGTGATTTAATAGATCTTTGGAATTATCAACACTTTGTCATTTTGATCCGGACCCCCAAAGAAACCTTGTGCCAACAAATCAACAACAAGGGCAAAGGCTGTTAAATAGAGTAGGAAATGCAGTGGGATCTGTTCATAGGACCAAGTTGCCACCCCCCCCCCCCCCCCACACACACACCATGTTTGAATTGCTTCCTAAATCACTCACATCTAAACATAGCCTACACCTTGATAGCTATTGTGTAGTCTGGTAATGCCTTATGGTGGCTTACAATGGCCAAATTTGTATGGTGGATGTAAATTTGTTTGTCATTTGTTTAAAAATGGTCGCAGAGTCTTCCAATTGGGCTCGTTTAAAGCCCATTTTATTACCTTTTTCCTATGAACAAGGAAAATGTTTTATTTGATTTCCAATCTTTCTTTATTTTGTGACAATGTATCATGTAGAACAAATTTAATGTTGTCATCAAGCCCTAATATTTTTTGGGATATTTAGTTGTCATTTATTGATTTATATTACATTATCATGTAATGAGTGAGTTGGTTCATTAACATTCACCCCCTATATTATCTTATTATTTCATATTCTTTAATATCAACAATTAAAAGAAAATTAATATATTATATTTATGTTGTAGCAATGAATTGTGTTTTTGTTATCATTCATTAATGTTGTCATCAACCCCAAATATTTCTGAAAATGCCCTTAACAGTTGGTCTGCATAGTCAATGGGGCATATTTGCCCCATGTGACTGCAGACGGAATCAAAGATAACATCCTTTAACCCCTGTTTCTGGTGTGCCTTTAGGCACAAAATTGCTTCCAGCTTCAATGCAGTGCATTTGGCTACACTTTTAGTCCCACTGAAGCAAGGAACACATCAAAACCAAATGTTCCTCCCCAAAAGTACTTGTTATCCAGTAGAAAAATATGTACCACCAGCTAAAGGGGGCAAGTGTTATATTATAGGGAGCGATGGAATAAGAAGGTCCGTTCACAGCAATGACTATTATAAGAATGTTTATTAGAACTGCGTTGGTGGGTGACGCGGAGGTCACCCCGTGACTGGGCACGTAGGCCTGTCACTCGGTGAGAGGGGGGTCACTACCCAATACATACATACATGTCAATATACAAGAGTAATACATAATAAAGGCGTAAAATATAGTAGTAGTTAACCTATATATAGCATAGCTCCCTCTTCTCTTTCCAGATCAAACATTAGTTTGATCTAGAAGACAGTTAACATAATATTTTTATTTTATAATTCATAAGAAATGTTAACGCGGGTACAGTTTGCGTTGCAATATTGCGCGGCGGTAACAATCGAGCTCGCTAACCTACAGCAACTCGCGCGCGACTCCAGTATCTGGGTCACGTGACTAAAATATATCTAAATGTCTAATCTATATGAATCTTTAGGCACGCGCTACCGCGCGAGTAACCTAAAACCTCAAAAACGAATAGAATAGGTGAAATCATTAAAGCATTGATTTCCAAGGTACAAATGGCGTAATACACATCTATACGCAGGTAAAACATATCACAAAATACAAATTTGAACCGTTATGACCTCGATACGCCTCCCCAAATTTTCGCAAATGGGCCTAAAGAAGGTTTTAATCAAAGAAAATTCAAAAATAGAGGGTAAATCCGTAAAAAAATACAATCGTTCAAAAAATGATACGGGAAATAAAGCTTCATGGCCGAAACATGGCAATAGCTGAGCTTTTCCGAACATGAACACCATAGGGAACGGTTTTAACATGTAAAACCGCAGTGGTACGGTACAAACAAGTGAAAACTTAGGGGAAAAAAATCTCTATGTTAAATTGCCAATAGGGCGGTCCAAACAGTAGAACTAGATGGCGCCACCGGCTAAAAGTTTTTGTACCGCACACCTTCAAAAATATAAATAGTGGCGAACTGCGTAGTTAAAACAGAACACTCTGCGACACCGGGCGGTTCACATCGCGTCTACGGCTTTTCGAGAAGAGTATTGTTATATTAACAAAAACCAACACAAGGCTTCAGCTCACTGTATCGGAGAAGAGTGATTGTTATATCTTACTGCCAGAACTTCAACCCCTGATTGGAATAAGAGTCCCTGTTATATTCACCCTGATCCCTAATCCCTAGATACAGGCTTAGTCCTCCGCCTTAAATTGGTTGTTACTTCAATTCACAAAAAAATAAAACACATACACAGTTCACACACCAAACAACATATGTCCAAATATAACCTTATCTACCCCCAAAAAAATTCGGCACAGTACAGTGCCTAGGCGGCAAGCTAAGTTACCCCTCCCTCGCCATCTGGCGTGAAGGAGAGAATACAAATATAAACTACGACTACGTGGTTCCCGCCGCTGCCACTCTACGGCGACACCGGCTTCCGGGAACGGAATCACACATGGACTGGAGCTGTCGCACGCTACAAATTGATGCTTAACCAGGTAAGATCACATATTTATAAAATTCAAAGTAATAATATTATACACAAAATATACAAGTAAATCTTGGTAAAAGTTCTGCTATCGACTTAAATACTTCAGATTTATAAGGTCTTCAGTAGGACGACTTAAAAGATCGGTTGTCGCCGAGTTGACGCCATTTTGGAAAATAGTAAAAGTTCGTAGAATTATATACACTAGTTTTCGGAATGTTCCTATTGCTTAAGTTCCTATGTTAGGGTTGTTCACCGAGTTCACATGGCGTACTGTGGCAACTCCAGTGGTAACGTAGGCCGACCAATTCCACCAATTTGACAACATGGGGTTTTTAGCCTGGAAATTAATGAAATTGTCTAAAATAATAATTCATTCTCACAAAATTGCTGTTTTTTGCTGATCAGATAGTCACATCCACTGTGGGAACCCTATTGAGGGCACTTTTACCAGGGTAAAAACGATTTTTTGCAGAGAAAAATCGATTTTTGAGTTGAAAATCATTATTTAGTACTCTCTACATTCTCAATAAAGTGTTGAATTCTCAAGAAAAATAGTGAATTCCTTGTTTCCTTAGGTTTGCCCCGATAGCAGGTTGCTTTGAGATAAACTGTGCAAAAAATGTTCTAAAAAGAATAATTTTTAGGGTGACAGATGTGACAAAGAGGGAAAAAATCAGTGGGGTAGCCTGCTGTCGCCTGACGATTACATTGTAAATAAATGTAGAATAATTCCCAGAAAAATATATTTTTCACTTAGTTTTGACTCTAGAATAATAGAATGTCCAATATTTAACTTACAAAGACCAATAACTATTATGGGCGGTGGTCACAATTGAATCATATTCTAATAATAATATAGAGTGTGACTGGGGTGGAAAGGGGGGCCTGTAGTGTGACGATTACAATGTTGAAGGCCCTAGGAAAATTAATTGATATGAGATTAAGCAATTTTTTTACTTTAATAATTTAGTGAGGCTGTTTTTATTTTGTAATGATAAATTACATTATATTATATTATTTTTTTAAGCACAATATGTGCTATAGTTTGTGGTAGGTCGCATGACGATGACAGTGTCGCCTGACAATTACAGTGGTAAAAATTTGAACTAAATATTTGAAAAAAATGCCAAAAAAAGCAGTGCAGTAGTAATCAACAACATTTTTTGGTTTTATGCAAGAACTAAATACATGTCTCTGTTGATTTAATTTGATTAGTTTTCCTGAATCCATCAATTGCACATGCATATATGTATGTATGTATTTGTATACATGTATGCATGTAGGGAGAGATATATATACATTATATATGGGCAGAGGGTCAATGACCTATCACCCTTGCCGCTGCCATTCTCATTATCATTACTGAATGGTTATTTGGCTGTAACTTTTCTTCTAGTTAGAATATTTTCACCAAATAAAAGGTGTTATGATCCTCATGTCGAGACCTATCAAGTACAAAATAGTTCAATACATTATGTGCATATTTGTTTTATTTTTTTCTAATCTAAATTCTCATTTATGTTGAAATATGAACCATTATTTGTAAAGCTATTTTTAGCATATTTTTCAGATTTGGGATCTATTTTTCGACCCCCCTGTAAAATAATTACTAATAATTAGAATGGTTCCATACTTGGTAGTTCAATGCACATATATATAAGGTTGATAAAAAATAACAAATCAACTGATTAATGTAAAAATTATTTTTGGGTACCCACGGGGGTCTAGGGGGCCAAATGTTGTCAAATTGGTGGAATTGGCCAGGCGCATCCGGCTTCAACTCGTCGTCCGAGAGGGTAACCCTAATGACAAAGCACAGGAGCTTCAGCTTTAGAACTAGTCATGCATTAATTGACCTTTAATTATAATCCAATTTAATCTATAAGATAGCTATTCCAAGGCGATTTTGAATTGAAATCGATCAACTCAGCTTTAGCCATGTATTGGTTGCACCTTTGAAATTGCTTATTACTAAAGAATTCTACAAGGACTGCCAGTTTTAGTGCATAATAATACACATGACTATGTAAATAGAAATATATAAGTTTTGTATTGACGGATTGATCCACATACCAACACTTATTTCACATCCTTCACAGAGTATAGTGTCTAAAATGCTATATACTCCAGATATAAGGATGCAAAGCTTGAACCGTATCACCATGTCTCCCATCACTCATCTCATTAGATCATCAAACATAGGCACCGTGTCACATTCACAGGATTACCCTTGCACATACATCGCACATAGTTGCAATAAGGCCACTCTGCATTGTAAATGCAAACTCAATGGAATCCAAATTATTCCGGAAGATAATATTTCAATCAATACCCAACAATGGACGAACATCCCTTGATAAAAAATACAAAAGGGCTTAAAATAGTGGGTTGGAACATCCGTAGTATCACTAAGAATAATGAAGACCTAGTCCATCTACAAGAAACATACCATCCAGACATAATATGCCTAAATGAAACATGGCTCCATAACCAAGTTCACGATAATGAAATAACACTACAAGACTACCAATTGATCAGACAAGACAGAACAGGAAACAACAAAAATAATTATAAAACCAAATCTAAAGGAGGAGGCCTGCTAACTCTTATTAAAGATAGCTACATAGACTATGAAGACCTTAGCCAACACAGTGTGTGTAATCTTGACATTGAATGCCAAGCACTGAAAATTAAATACAAACAGACTAAACCAATCTTCCTACTAAACACATACAGGCCTCCATCCGGAAATGCCTCCAAAGCCATTGAAATAATAGATAACATAATTACCCAGGTAAACCGTAAATGGGAGATTGTAATAATTGGTGATCTCAACATTGATTATAATACTAAAACAACCCAAACACCAAAGAACACCTTGGCCCTTCTCGAAACATTTCTCATAAAACATTCCCTCAGACAAATTATTAAAAGCTCTACAAGAATAACAAGAAGAAGTAGCACTACATTGGACCACATTTACACCAACTGTAAATATATATTGAATTCTGGGACTGTAAACATCAATGCTAGTGATCATCTACCAATATACATGACCAGGAAAAAACACAATGAAAAAGCCCCAAAAGATACCTTCACAACTAGATCCCTAAAGAACTTCAATGCTGAACTATTCAGCCAAAATTTAAAAACACACAACTGGGAACCCCTATACCTATCTAGATCAACAAACAAAGCCTGGGAACAACTCTATCAAGTTATTAACTCCAAACTTGATGCAATGTGCCCAATCAAAACCATCAAAAATGTAAAACATAAACCATCATGGATAACATATGATCATATGAGAGAGATAAAACTCCGGGACCATCTATTTAGCCAGGCTAGAAAGTCTAAAGACCCAGACAAATGGGACAAAGCTAAGCAGCAAAGAAAAGCAACTAATAAGATATTAAAAGAAGCAAGAAATAATTATATAATCACCCAACTCCAAACTGAAAAAAATTCACCCAGGAAATTCTGGAATATCATAAGACAACTAGCACTGCCCGAAAAAATCAAAAGCAAGGAAAAAATTAGGATAACCAATGACAAGAATGAATACCTTGATGAAAACCAATTAGCGGATTTTTTAAACCAGTACTTCATTGATATAGGAGAGAAATTAAGTAATAGCATAACCAGCCCACAGGGGAACAACAGTGATGTAGAAAAAGAAACAAAACCTCAGACTAAGATAAATAAACCAGATTTTCATTTCAAGCCCATAATGACAACTCAACTCCTATCTATCATAAACTCTCTCAATGACCATAAAAGCTCTGGATACACAACTATATCAACAAAAATATTTAAAACAGCCTTGAAAAGTCTCCTGCCACAACTGAAATTTATTATTGACTTAGCATTACAAACCAAGGAAATACCCCCAATATGGAAACAATCAGTGGTGACACCTATATTCAAGAACACTGGAAGCAGGACTGATACTTCCAACTATAGACCCATCTCCAATATCAACATTATTGGCAAAATCTTTGAAAAATGTGTTTACCAACAAATGCTGGACTATATTAATGATCATAATATTCTTTCACCAAAGCAATATGGATTCAGAAAAAATAAGTCAACAGAAACAGCACTGGCAAATCTCTTAAAGCACATCTACAATGGAATAAACAGTAATCAAGAAACAATTGCAATATTTATGGACTTCAGTAAAGCGTTTGATACGATTAATCACAATATTCTGCTAAAGAAAATACAAAATTACTTCCCTGGAACTGAGATGACAAAACTTATAAAAAACTACCTAACCAACAGGCAGCAACAGACTGTAGTAAACAGGATAGCATCCAAACAAGTTCAAATTAAATGTGGTGTCCCACAAGGCACAACTTTAGGCCCTATCTTATTTATCCTTTATATTAATGACATGATAGAAGTAGTGAGACACAGTGAAATCCAACTATTTGCTGATGACACAGTTTTGTACTCCACTAATGACAAAGTAACCCCACAACAGCTGCAACAAGATCTTGCCTCAGTGAGCACCTGGTGCAACAACAACAAAATAGTCATCAACACCAAGAAAACTAAATACACAGTCTACAGCAGTAAAAGGAAAAATACCAACCATAACCCTGGGCTTTTTAAGCTCAATAACCAATTGCTGGAGCAGGTGCAATCATACAAATATCTTGGAATTAACCTTGACAACAAATTAGACTTTCACACACATTTAGGTAACCTGATAAAAAATGTTAAAAAAAGGATCTACACATTAAAAAGGAACAGGAAAATGATGACACAAAAAGCTGGAGAGCTCATCTATAAATCTGCCATTCTCCCAGTAATAGACTATGGGGACTGTTTTTACCAAAGTAGTGGTATAACAAAATTAAACAAACTACAAGTACTGCAAAATCAAGCCATCAGAACTATATTCAACCTGAATAGAAGAACTAATACAACTCAATATGAACAAAACATAAGACTGACTCCATTAACCAAAAGAAGAGAACACCATTTGTTACAATTATTCAAATCAACTCTCCTCCAAAACCCCGATGATATGAAGCAAAACCTCCATACAAGAACAAGACACAACATAGGGAAAATCACCCTCTCAACGCAAATACCAT
This sequence comes from Sthenelais limicola, assembly GCA_942159475.1. NCBI lineage: Eukaryota > Metazoa > Annelida > Polychaeta > Phyllodocida > Sigalionidae > Sthenelais > Sthenelais limicola. The sequence continues at coordinate 51,328,993 of OW804098.1, forward strand.
GAAACCAAAAATACCAACAGAGCTTCCTCCACACCGGCACACTGCTATGGAACTCCTTACCCCGACAAATCCAACTACAAGATGATAAACAAAAGTTCAAGTTAGAAAGTTTAAAATGGGTACTAGGAAAGTAAAAATAAGATAAATAAATAAATTAATAAGCAAGTAACCAGGAAATAAACGTGGTGTTTTGATTTGAAATACTACATCGATCTTCCTGGCCATTGCTAAATAGATCTCAAATAAAAGAATGTGCCAAAAGCTGTCAGATGCCAATATGCAAATAGTAAATATTAAAAACCAAATAAGTCCAACCCATACCGTTACATACCATAAATGATATAATTCTAGAATCAAATGTATAATCTAACATGTTTGTGAATGTGACACTTGTGACACGAGATGTATATTACTGACTATCATTATCATTATCATCATCATCATTTTGTAGCAACTATTCATGACTTATTTTTATCATTGTAAACAAACTCTGTATTTTTGAAGTGATCTAAAATCTATTAGAATAACATAATTCAAGATAAAACATAATGGGATTTCTGATTCATTAATAATGTATAAATCTATATAAATGTACACAAAAACTGAAGAAAATGTATTAGATATTGTATTATAATGTATTAGTAACAAAAACAAAAAAATAAAAATAAAATAAAATTACAAAAAAGGTAGTGTCACAGGTTACTGAGGAAAATATGGAGAAATCCAGGAGAAGTACCTGTATGAAAAGTATAAATAAAAACGTATCCAAACCAAACCAGGAGGAAAGCACAGGTTGGTCACTACTTCCAAGAAATGGTGAGTAACAGTTTGTTTCATGGCTATAAAATACTGATTATCAGGTTTAAGGGAAATCCCAATATTATGAATTGTCAGCAAGGAATAAGCGGTAATAATAGTTACATGTAAATCGAAACGAATAAACATTAGGTAAATATTAAGACACGCGGATGGCTCGGATTTAGTAAAGAAAAATCCTTTTCCAAATTATTTTACATAGGAAGAAACAAAAGTGATTGTTAGTACATAGCGTCAAGCGCCAGGTAGAATAAGGATTGAGAAATAGATAAGTAAACACTAAAAGGCTGCTAATACAATACCATAGAACCTACTGGTCGAAGTCTTGATAGTTTAAGTCTTGCTTCAACCACTCGATTTGCACCCTTTCTCCATTTGGATATACCAGAACTAGTAGGATCGAGGTGCAAGGATTATTGATGATCTTGTTTAGCACTGCCGACTCCTTTCGGCCAATCTTAACTTCTTCCTTTACCTCGAACTTCTTGCTTACCCCCCAGCACTTAAGGACGAAGCGCCCTTTCCAGCTCAGGTAGAGGGTATTAGCTCGGCACCAGTTCGATTCAAGTTTCTTGGTGAGGAGGATTGGGGCTCTAGTACCAGTTATGCAGTTCACCTCGTATGCCACCTGCTGTAGTCGAATGGAAACAGTGTCGTCTTTCCACTGGAATTTCAAGGTAAGCCAGGTGCAATCGGGGCAACCTTCCTCGGAGGTACAACAGGCCCTACATAAACAGCATTGCATCATGTGGTGCCTAATGCAGCCGCAGTGTTTCCAGATCAGTTTAAGGATAAACATTGCCACTATAACTGCCAAGATGATGGTGGCCCAGTCTGTGTGGTCCATTTCTTCGAACCGAAACCTTGGCATTTTGCTTTCCCTGACCTCCAGGGCTGGTACCCGATCGAAGTCGTGGATCCGGTACGGTTCCAGCTTCAGGCGAGTCAGGTTGAGGGATTGGGCTTGGGGAAGTACGCACAGAAAGCCAAAATACCTGTTTAATTTAATTAAAATGGTCAGTGCCACGGCTAAAGCTAACGTAGACATAATAAGAGATGTCCATACGATCGGTGAAATAGTATTCAAGTGATCGTAGGTCAGGTGAAGCTTTTTCCATTTTGATAGTTGCTTAGTATCGTCATTCAATAAATCGTTAGCCATTTGGATTACATTTAGGCCGCCGTCAAGAATTTCATCCGGCACCTTTTCAAAAGCTTTTCTCAATTCTGCCCCCGTAGGGAGGTCTAATTGAATGACTTGGTTATGCATGGAACTAGCTTCAAGCTCTCCAATATTCAGTTTAAATGCTATGGCCACTGGTAAATTGAAACCTGCCTTTACTGCTAGAGTAAATTTGTCCTCCTCACATCCGAACGTTTTAGCTGCTATATTAGCATATTTTAGTTGGATTTCACATCCACAAGGTAAGGATACGACAGAAAAAACTGACAACTTTAAGGTTTTACTAGGCTGTCCTCTGCAGGAGACCATGCCTGTATCGCCTCTATTAATCAGTATATGCTTATCATTTTCCAAAGGTATGTGAGTTTGAGGAATGGCAAGAGTCAAAAAACTTTTGAAGTGGCATAGCTTCATAATAGCAATATTGTTTCCTGCGAACAGAGAAATCAGACATGTAGGTTTCTGAACAGACGATTCCATAATATTCTTAGTACAAAAATGGCTCGAATAATCAAGTTTACAAATTTCCTGTACATCGCTATCCATTTCTATAAAATACTGCTTATCGTCGCTTAGGGCTAGCAATTGATTACCACCTTCCTGTAGCAAGGTGTACCCGTAAGGATCGTGTAAATGAGCATGTATAGGGATAGGGAAAATTACTGGTCTGTAAATTGTATATCGGTTCGGCGCATAGGAATATTTAATCGCGATCTGAATTGTCAACAAGTTATCGTTAAAAGTTGACTCTAGCGATCTTCTCCATTCATAATAAGATCCTAGAGGTATAGCATTGGTAGAATGTTTTCTGATATTACTGGTCAATCTTTCTACCGCTTTTTCTAGTTTTTCTTTTGATAATACCGACAGTGGGAGATAAGAATCTGCTACCGAGTCAAGGGTACTAAGCAAAACAAGGGCCCCCTGTCTATATTGTAACTGGGAGGCCACATTGGCTAGTTGTTCGCTTGCTGCTATGGTGCTGGCGAAGTTCTTACTAGAAAAATTGAATTTATCGTCCAGATCGTTCACAATTTTAACTAGATCTTTGTCTGATTTTTCGAAATTTACAGAGAAGAGTGAGTACACCAGGTAATATTCATATGGTTTCCTACATTCAGTCCAGGTAACACATTGGTTTCACCTATATACAATTACAACTTGTACATTTAACTGCAAGGCCCACACCATTATTCCCTATCCCTATCTCCTATCCCTATTGTTTACGGTGGGGGGAAGGCAGGCAATTCTTAAATAATCTTTCATTAACCACTATATATTATAAGATCCTAGTTACTTTTAGAGTTCTATAAGGGCTTCAAGCCTATTAATTATGGCCGGCCACCACTGCCTGGTGCGACACGCTCTCCTGGACCCCCGTTACGGCAACATTAATATTGCCACCATTTTTTCTTATTATCCTTACCCCATTATTGAGCTGGGAAGAATTAGCTGGCGAATTTTCAATGAATATAATGGATGAACTGATCATAAACAATGTTATAAGTAATGGTGGTGAGGGTGCTTTCATTTTAATTTCTTCTAGGTCTATATATTCCAAAAATAATTTAGACCCCCGTTATGGCGACAGGGGCCTTCCCAATAAATCAACCTTACGTTATTTCATCAAGAAATTAATTAAAAAGTTAACTATAGTGATTTTTTAGTCAAACCAACATGATATTTCAGAATAATGAGTTTTTCCCCAAAATTACTGGTTAATATTTTTTAACAGTGATTTGGATATGAGAACATTCGTTTTTATGTGTTTTTATGGCAGGAAAATAAGCATTTTCTTGGCCTCACAATTTAAAAAAATAGAAAAATATCGTGGGATACTTCCCCCTAGACGATTTTTCTCCCCTGGATCCGAAAATTATCTAAGATAAATATTTTAGGCTCTGGAGAGCTGTTATTTTTCAACCCAAATGATGCATTTTTGGTGGAATTGCTCATATATATGGCTTTTCTTACCATTATGACAATAAAACATAGCATGGGAGACTATTTCCCATGGGACGGTGGAAACTTTCGGTATAACACTAGGTGAGATTGATTGACTAGTATCTCTATCTAGATTGACCCTAATCTCTAATAGGGTGTTTGAACCTGCGACAGCACTCCAAGCTTCTTTCCCTATTTGGCCCATGTCAACAGGTTGGCACATAGTTAATAGGTAATTGAGAAGAGATGAGGCAATTAGAGAAATGACCAAGGCAGCAGAAGATAAACTAATATATTGTTGTCTGCTATCTCTAGTTGTGTGATGCTACCACCACTATTAGTGCACTACCTCTGACTCCATAACACTGTCCTGAAAAAGCGTAGTACTATGGCGCTGCACCTTCAAAATAAGTGTAACTGGCCTTTGCTTTGGGCCACCCTTACGTTGGGTAAATATATGGTGCAGCGCCGTAGGTGGGAAAGCTTGCTTATAGGTTATGGTGCAGTGCCGTAGGTAGCGGGAGCCTTATGTTCTACACCAGGTGGTGCTACATGCTCCACCTCCAAGCTATGAAGTTCACCTGGACATCACTTGGGATATACATTGGAAGCCTTGATGATATTTGCAGTTTATACAGCTTGAGTAATTAATTATTAATTAACGCGTAATATTACACCTCCATGAGTTTTATCAAGTTACTTGTTGTACATTTCACTATTTATGTTCAACTTTGTGTTTATATCAATATCATATTTATTTGGTTATTCCTGTTTGAGTTGCAAACATAGTGTCACCTTATGTCTTAAATTATTGATCTATCACACCCACTGATTCTGGGCAAGGAACTCCCAAAGTCTGCCTGAATCATCATCAGGGCAAGTCAGGAGGTGATATGACTACATGGATTGGTACCAATACATATATACAATGCTTAGTATTATAGTCTGTTTTGTTTAAAGATTCTTATTTAGCCAGACATTCCACCTCCCCTGGCTACAGTGCGTGCGGCTACAGGACAAGTGTACATTTATGGCAGGGTGAATTACACATTTGAAACATGTGCTGCCCGTCCCGCGCCATAGTTTTACTTGCGCAACAAGGACAGTGTACCAGTGGTATTACATTACCCGTGAATTATGACTGTGTGGTAGTTAGTGCACCACCTATAGTACTACCAAGTGAAGTGGTAGCATATAATTATTGCTCTACCTCTGGCCGTTCATACTGGCCATAGGCTACCACTTTAGTGTAAGAAATTGCAATTGTAAATTGCAAGTTGTAGGCGAGTTAGTGCAAGTGGGATACCCAACCTAGTGCAAGTTGGGTAAGTGAGCTAGTGCAAGTGGGCTATCCGATCTAGTGCAAGTAGGGTAAGCGAGCTAATGCAAGTGGGCTACCCAATGTGGTGCAAGTGGGGTAAGCTAGCTAGTGTATTTTGGGGTAAGGGGGCTAGTGCAAGTTGGCTACCCAACGTGGTGCAAGTGGGGTAAGCGGGCTAGTGCAAGTGCTCTACCCGATGTGGTGCAAGTGCTCTACCCGATGTGGTGCAAGTGCTCTACCCGATGCGGGGTAGAGACCCGATGCAGTGCAAGTGCTCTACCCAATGCGGTGCAAGTGCTCTACCCGATGAGTGCAAGTGCTCTACCCGATGCGGTGCAAGTGCTCTACCCGATGCGGTGCAAGTGCTCTACCCGATGCGGTGCAAGTGCTCTACCCAATGCGATTCAAGTGCTTCCACAACATAGGGCCCGTTGTATAAGGGATGTGAGCCTCTCGTAAGTCTTCGTAAGTCTATCGTAAGTTGAAACCATGTGTATAAGCAAAGAAAATCGTATTTTTTCGCAATTAGTGCCTCGTATTTCTCTCGCAACTCAATTCCATGTGCATAAGGATTTCAGATTCGTATATTTCTCGCAAATGTCTACGAGCTCCTAGAGGTGATCGCATCTCCTCCGATCTCCTTGTAACCTGGGTTTGATAGCCGGAAAAAAGAGAGGGAGAAAGAGTAGGGAGGGAGGAGAGAGTGGAGATGAAAGAGAAATGTTATTAACACATGTATGTATACCGTACATGTATGTATGTGTGTATTCTATACATGTACATATATGATGTATGTGAGTGCAGTCATGGGAAAATGTACAATTCACCTTCAGCAATCCTCTCAAATTGCCCAAATCTAAGACAAACATAATGTAATATGTATTATGTATATTGTTTATTTCAAGTTTTGATTGCCGAAAAAGAGAGAGGGAGAGAGAGGAGGGAGGGAGGAGAGAGTGGAGATGAGAGAGGAAGGTATTAAGCATATGTCACCCATCATTAGAGATGAATACATAATATTTTGAATTGAATTGAATAAAGAGGGGGTGGCAGGGTGAAAGAGAGATTAATAGGCTATATACATGTATGTATGTATTTATGCATGTATGTGCATGTATACATGTATCTTTGTATACATGTATGTATGCATGAATGCATACATGTGTATATGCCTATATGTATGTATACATGCATGTATGTAATTATGTATGTAATTATGTATGTAATTATGTATGTAATTATGTATGTAATTATGTATGTATGTATACATGTATGTATAATGCATGAATGTATATTGTTTATTTCAAGATCAATGTGATACAATTCAATAGCAATTTACATCTGGTAATGTGTGCTCCATTCTATGATAGTCATAGTTCTTCCAGGTTGACCCTACTACATTAATTAACATATCCTCCTCCTCTTTCAGTACCTCCTGGAGTAGGTAATGTAGTGGGTACTGGGGGCGGCACTGGAGAAGGTACTGGAGGGAGAACTGGAAGCAGCACTTGGGGAGGTACTGTAGGGAGAACTGTATGGGGTACTGTAAGGGGTACTACAGGAGGTACTGTAAGGGGTACTGGAGGAGGTACTGTAAGGGGTACTGGAGGAGGCACTGGGGGAGGCACAGGAGGTGGTATTGGAGGAGGTACTGGAGGAGGTAGTGGAGGCGGTACTGTAGGAGGTACTGGAGGAGGCACTGGGGGAGGTACTGGAGGTTACTGGAGGAGGTGTTGGAGGTGGTACTGGAGGAGGCACTGGGGAAGGCACTGGGGGAGGTACTGGGGGAGGTACTGGAGGAGGTACTGGGGAAGGTACTGGAGGAGATACTGGAGGGTTACTGGAGGAGGTACTGGAGGAGGCACTGGAGGAGGTACTGAAGGTGGTACTGGAGGAGGTACTGGAGGGGTACTGGAGGTGGTACTGGAAGAGGTACTGGAGGAGGTACTGCAGGTGGTACTGGAGGAGGTACTGGAGGAGGCACTGGAGGAGGTACTGGAGGGGTACTGGAGGTGGTACTGGAGGAGGTACTGAAGGAGGTTCTGGAGGAGGTACTGGAGGAGGTACTGCAGGTGGTACTGGAGGAGGTACTGGAGGAGGTACTGGAGGAGGTACTGGAGGTGGTACTGGAGGTGGTACTGGAGGAGGTACTGGAGGAGGTACTGGAGGAGGTACTGGAGGAGGTACTGGAGAGGTACTGCAGGTGGTACTGGAGGAGGTACTGGAGGTGGTACTGGAGGAGGTACTGGAGAGGTACTGCAGGTGGTACTGGAGGAGGTACTGGAGAGGTACTGCAGGTGGTACTGGAGGAGGTACTGGAGTAACCTCCTCCAGTACATCCTCCTCCAGTATCTCATCCAGTACCTCTTCAGCCAGTACCTCCTGTGGTAAATGATCCTGTAATCCCTCCAGCATCTCCTCCACTACCTCTTCCTCCAGTGTGACTGTGTCTCCTCTTCCACTACCTCCTCCTCCAGTGTGACTGTGTCTCCTCCAGTACCTCCTGTACCTCCTCCTTTACCTAACCCTGTAATCACTCCAGCATCTCCTACTCTCCTGCCTCCTCCAATACCCCCCCCCCCCTTCCTGTGATTCCTCCTTTACCTAACCCTGTACCCATTCCAGTACTTCCTCTTGTACCTTCCTACTGTACCTCCATCAGTACCTCCTCCTTTAATTACCTCTATTAACTCAGTTCGTTATATAAAAGAAGATGCACACCTATGACTAACGTCATATCCAATTGCAATTGTCTCCATGCATGAACATCTTAGTATAAACGTATATGTACCCGTATGCATACATATACATACATATATGCATACATTATGTGTATTATAATATATTGATATCTAAATTCATAACTAAATGAGTGGAGAGTTTGGTGAAGTTAAAGAAATAAAATATGGTTAGATACCAAATGAAGTACTCAATAGGGCATTTGCATGTGTCACTGCGCATGTCTACTGCAGTGCATCATGGGATGGATTCTGTTGATATCAGACGTACAAATATTTGGCAAATATTTTTCGAAAATTCCAAGAATATTTTCACCAATATCACAGCTTGTATAAATGACCTATGAAAACCAAATGGATGATAGGAAAGATGGGGACTTGTGTCATGGAAACAGGTATAACACATAGATATTGACATTAGAGCATTGATGAATAATCCATGCTGAACATGACATGTTTTCTATATAATTCAGTCCCATAATTCCTTGCGAATCAAGAATCAAAATGGCGGCGATGCAAACCCCCTATTCCAAGTCTAAATCCCGTTATATACTCTTCAATTTTCTTAATACTACTAGCAAAACTTCAGATAGGAGAAGATACGAGGAGATGCGATGTGTTGCTTAATTTAAGTTACGAAATTGCTGCGAGGGTTGTTATGCAAGTGATGCCTCGTATGTCTGTCGTATGTCGTAAGTCTCTCATAACTCAAAAAGATACGATACAAAACGAGGAGATGCGAGCCACTTACGAGCGTTTTGTTACACAATGGGCCCATAGTGCAACTATGCTACCTAAGGTGGTGCAAGTGTGTTACCCGAGGTAGTGCCAGTGCACTAACCCAGGTAGTGCAAGTATGGTACCTGAGGTAGTGTAAGTGTGCTACTAGTACCAGTGGTAGTGGTGGTAGTGCATGACCACCATCAGTTTTCTTGTACCCAGAACTTTTATATGGCCCATTTTTATGGCCCAATTTTTAACACATACAAAAAGACGCAATAGCCTTTTGATTGATATTATAAATACCATACATATTTAGTGACAATTAATGATTACATCGATATCCTAATTATCTGTACCAATTAAATCCCATATCAAAATTGCTTTCTGTTCAAAAGACCAGAAGAGAAGCAACACAAAAACTCTATTTGAGATTGTTATTTTTGACAAAAGGAATCCAACTTTGTATCATTACAAGAAGACCAAGTACCCAACAGATCCTCCAGAGCCCAAATACTCTGAAACGTTTGCAGTATAGAGGAACATCTAGACGAACATAATTATACCATTGTACATAGAATGTAAGCTCTACGGGCTACAGGCGGAAATATGACCAATTTTGTTCTGTAGATGTACACTTTTGAATAATAATGTTTCCAACACATTAAAAGTCACCCTATGGCATCTCTCGGCTCATCAACACCTGTCCTCCACCCCTGCTTCAATCATAAGCTTCAAAAGTTGTATTTCCCTTATAAAGGAGGGCAGCGGCTGAGCCGGAACAACAATCCATCCAGAAATCTTATGATTAATTAAAATTACGATATTTGGCGGTCCAACACGCCTCATACGTACGTTTTGTTATGTAACATTACGTAACGTTGTGTAACCTCATTATATTTATATTATTATTAATTATCACCTATTATCACATTACTTTAAATCGCTAATTATACTTAATTAGCTAGGACTGTGCAAGTCTACTTATACATGCTATGCCATGGATATTACGTAAGGGCTCCGCCCACTCATGATTATGCATGTAACCTCCTGGAGGAGCCTGTAGTTGAGATTACCATTAAACAGTTGCTTCGTTCTTCTCCTGAAGTTCAGACGTTGAGCGACAGGCAGTTTTTTCCCCTAAAGACAGGAAGATATATGGGCTATTCGGATTAACAAAGATTGATATTCTAAAAATGCGTTTGAAAAAATGTCAAACTTTCCTCAAATTAGGCCATTTGTACATTTTCATACTTTGGCCCATATATAATAACAGGCATTTTCACTTGGCAGATATAACCCAGTGATTAGACTCAATCCGTTTCAGCCAATGACCAGTCTCGATACAAATTAAGCACCACAATGCATACACATATAGTGGAACCTTTCTATTAAGACCACCCTTGGGACTGAATGATTTTTGGTCTCATAGCGAGGTGGGCTCTTTAGAGAGCTCTAAATCTAATTCGGGGCTGGGAAAACTGGTCTTAATAGAGGGGTGGTCTCTGTAATGAGGTAGTCTTTATCCGAGGTTCCACTGTATATCCAGCTGACCTTCCATAATCGATCTCCGTTACCCTTCCTACATTCCCATACCCATCGTAGACTCTATTACTACGAATATCACTATCTAAGTCATCTCTTTCTGTTCGCCGTATAACCTATTTAGCATGGATCCGGGTTTTTATGGGTTTTTTTATTTCATTAAAGGCCAATACATATTTAAATCTGATTCATTGAAAACAACGCTATATCCACCATGGATTTTCTCAAGCGTCGCCTATGTATGTATGTATGTATGTATGTATGTATGTATGTATGTATGTATGTATGTATGTATGTATGTATGTATGTATGTATGTATGTATATATCCGAGGACATTGTACGTTATTTAGTCACCTGCAGGAAAACTAAAATTTTGTTAGCCAAAATAAAATATTTCATTTGATATGTATATTATGACATATATAGGATATTTAAATGTTAATGTGAGAGGTGAAACAATCTTACATAGAACAGGCCTTCATACATAGGGAAAATATATATGTATGTATATAGTTTATTTCCAGTAAACAGATACATATGAGTTATATGTAAAAAATATTTTGTTATCACTAGTGTTAAGTGTTACACATGGATCCGTTAGTTCATGTCTAATTATATACTTATATAATTACTATATATATCTAGGCAGCAGTAGGCGGAAGACCAAGGTTATTCCCTGTTGAATTATCCCCATGAACCCTATATCATAGATGACTACACGGTATTGTAATCTGACAATCAATACACTGTATAAACATACTAATTTAAAAGATTCCTAAAGGTGAAAACGCCCAGGCGCATCGTTATGTCGGTATGCTTATTTTCCCCAAGTTGTAATTAGCCACATTTCTGTCTGGAAATAGTTTTCGGTACCGAGGGAACCATAAACATACGCCATTTCCTGGCGTTGAAATGCATCGTGAATGTGCGTCGGCAGATAAAGGGCTTTTTACATGATTAAACCTTTGGGATTAAATGCTGGATGGTATTGACAGGATAATACATGTGTTGAAACAGAGAGGAGAGTCTGAATATGGATTCGTTGCATGTACATCACTGGCACTGACTTTACTAAACGCTCGTGTCTTTTGGCGCATGTCTTTCACGCGTGTCTTTGGCACTTATGAAAGACATGCACGAAAAGCCACATATTTTTTGTGAATACGCCGTCGCATATGCAGCTCTCATTTAGTTCTTAGTTCGATTTTAGTGTTAAGGTGGAGGAGATTTCCTGTCATAAATAGATATAATATAAAGAGAATCCAAATCACTATTATACTTCTAAATAATATAAAGCACTAACTTGTCATAGTAGTATGTCGTATTTACACAACATTTTAGGCTCATTGATTAAAGCGATGCAGATTAGAAACCAATATAAGTCTATACATTTTAGCTTCGATCCCTTCAATAGAACAATAACAATAAACACATGGGTGCGGCTGGAAGATTGCGACCATGTGGCCGCCTTTATTAAAGTCACTACACACAATATATAGACACATTGAGAAAACAATAATGCTATTGATGGACTGTGCATCAAAGCTATATCTGAATCGCGGATTAGAATTCCAGGCAGCATGTGTAGTACGTTACATTTATTGTCTCCATTCAACTTAGACCAGCCTTGATAATACGTTTGTATGTTTCTTCATGTCTCTCTTTCCCTCTCGCCTTTCTCCCTGCCTCCCTCTGTCTGCCTCCCTCTGTCTCTTCCCCTCCCCTCTCTCTATGATCTATCACACCTTCCTCATGAAGAAACATACAAACGTATTGTAACTATCATAAAAGCATGCATGTCTCTTTGCCACTTTTATGTTGTTTATTCGGTCCCGGGGTTATTTCATTTTCTTTGTTATCGGACTGTCTGGTCCAGAAGATGGTCAAGTCCTGAGGGTGACTCGCAAAGCTGTCAGTGAGCTACTCTCCCCGATAACGTTTTCGCGGATGCCTAAAACATCCTCAACAGCTTCCTGTCAGCAGCACTCATCGTTCCTTTAATAGATCGCCAATTACCAGGCGTAAGGTCTACCTTTTTTTTTTAGTTTCGTATCCTTCAGGGATAGTAACATAGTGCTCAAGCGATTAATAGACAAAATCAGATGTTCCTGTCGCTAAGGTCTACTGGCATATATATGCTGTGTGTGTGGAGGGGGGGGGGCAGAGAAAAACGATGGGGGGTGGGGGATGAGTAAACTGACCTAGCAGAGAATGGCAGACCAATTAAAGGGGGCTACACACATAGCCGATTTAAGAAATGGCCCGATTTCGGGTGGGGGCACTAATAGGGGACGAAATCCTAGGATTTGTAGAATTGTCAAATCTGGAATCGGGCATTGTAAGTTTATTTTTTCGCCCCACACGATTTGAGCCCCGATTATAGTATTTGGTGTCCCGATGCGTCCCGATGGATACAAATACCCATACATTAAAGAAACACTATCTGCTAATCATCATAAAATTTGAAACAATATATAATACTCATTGAATGGCAAAACTGTTCATAAAGTAGGGTCTTTTTCTCTGTTCATTTGGGATATTTCCACCATATGTAATATATCCAGAACTACTGAATTTCTGGTCCGTATATTTCAATATACCTCGGGTAATTAATGCCCTGCCAGTATTATACCGAATTTTACAGTTTGAAATGTATATTATTTATATGACTCATTAGAAGATTTCTGGAATCTATGTTACATTGATAACATACGTGACAATCATTAAGATAGGACTCCACCATGTACACAGGACTTTCATAATCTACTTTAATATACCGTAATATGTTGCTATATCTATAAATACATAGATTCGTGATTCATTAGTGATTGTTTCTAAACAATCAGTTTTAGACAATAGCGTACATTCCACCATTATTAAGAAAAGGGAATTAAAAAGAATTATGTCCCATTGTCCCACAAAAATATCATACCATGTGCATGGCACTATCTTCTCCAGTACCTGCTTATGTACCCCCACCTGTACCTCCTCCTATACCTCCTTATGAACCACCTCCAGTACCTCCTCCTAGTACATAACCCTATCTCCTCCCCCTGCACTCCCCCCTGTAACTCCTCTTGTGCCTTCTCTTGTACATGCTGTACTTCCTACTGTACATCACCTCTAAATGAAAATTTATCCTTTGCACATTAATGCAGCAACCCTATTACAAAATCCAGAACTTTATTTTTGTAAAAATCTACGATATTTCATTATAAATACTAAACAAGAGGGGGAGGGAGGGAGAGAGAGGATGAGAGGGCAGTAGAGGGAGGGAGAGACAGAGAGGAGGAGAGATCGAGGGAGGGAGGGAGAGACGGATCATTGAGTGGAGGAGAGCATAGACGTTATATATGGTCTATGAGGAGAGGAAAGAGAGGGAGGAAGGAGATAGACAGAGGGAGAGAATGACAGAGGCGGGAGAGAGAGGGGAGGTAGAGAAAGAGGTAGGGGAGGGAGATAAAGGAAGAAGGAAGGCGAGATAGATCATAGAGAGAGCTAGGGAGGGGAAGAGCAGAAGGGGCAGGACAGACAGAAAGAGGCAGGGAGAAAGGAGGAGAGGGAGAGAGAGTGGCAAAGAGAGAGAGAGAATGAGGAAGAGAGAGAGGTGAAGAGGGGAGGGGAATAGAAGAGAGGGAGGGAGAGTCTAGGGAGGGAGAGGGCAGAAAGAGGAAGGAGAGGGAAGATTTCGGCACTCAGTTTTGTTGTCTAATTTACCTTTTTCACACTTTTGACTCATAAATACTTCGCTAAAAAAAAAATTCGTTAAACGAGAGTAAATCAAAAGTCATGACCTTTTTGAGTAGGCCTTCTCTGAGATCCGGGTGGAATGCCAAATCCTCTGCTTTCAAATTGTATCTGGGCCCTTATGGACTTGATGAAGTTGAAGACTACAAATATTTGGGTACTGTCGTTGACGGTGCCCTTACGTTCAAGAAACATTTGTCTAACATCAAGAAAAAGGTGTCCCATAAAATTTGGCTCTTTCGCCATTTGAGAAGCAAGTTGAATGTTCACCTGAGCACACAGATTTACAAAGCAACCATATTACCTTTAATTGACCAGTCAGATATATTCTACGATTCGGCCGCAAAATCGAAACTTACCTTCCTTCAGACCCTCCAAAATAGAGCCATCAGGATAATTACAAGAACCAATAGATTTCAGAATGTTGATCAATTCCACCAACAATTCAACTTGCTCCCCCTAAAGCAGAGGAGGAGGCTACACCTCCTGCAGCAAGCGTTTCAAGCTAAATCGAATCCCGAACTTCTCGATACCAGACCTATTCGTACACGACAGCATAATCCAAATAAAATCATGTTCAAATGTCCTATTCCCAGGTTAGAAATTGTCAGACGTTCAATTCTGTACAAAATACCCCTATATTGGAACCACCTGGGGGCCCAAGCCCACAGAGCTGAAACATCAAAAAGCTTTACTAATATAATAAAGCCAAACGCAATATGGGAAGACAATAATTTTATTTATTAAGCCCATACTCTATTGAAAAAATTGTCTAGTGCGGTTTGTGGCCCCCAGCATGGTGACAGTATCAGGTCTAAGGTTTCTCTACCTCCAAACCTCCAACTGCTCTTGAGACTCATGTTCATATCATTACCCCACCACAAGGTTTAAATTGTTAGTGATTATTTCACATAATCTTGTTATCACCTCTTGATTATTTAGCCCCTTGGCCCCTATTGTATCCCATCAGGGCAACCATCTTTCCAGCTAATTGCGTTGCTGGATCCCCCTCTTGCCATAAATTACTATATTATAAACCATGAGAAGTAAGGGCCACTCTCATGTCGTTGACGTGTGGGTGGATTGTTACCCTTACCTTCATATGTTCCACCACTTTGTCCGGTAGGGCTTGAAATCCTCCCTAAATTTAGGGAGCTTAGACCCGCCGAGATTAACATATGTTTAATAAAAGTACCAACAACAACAACAACAACACTGGAGATGTGAAGTAGAAACGAAGTCCATCGCAACTTATACAACAGGCCCAATGTGAAATAGTTGTGATGTGTTACAGAACAATGAGTCACAAGTTGCAAAACTGTCTGTGAATTTCCACAGTTTCCACAATTATTGTGAACTTTTTTTTAAAAAGTAAAAATATTAAAAACTTAAAATATAGAAGTACAAAATCAACTGTCCTAATGTTTACTATCACTAGAAACTGCTTGATCTCATCTTTTCGAATGTGATGGTATCACAAAATCCACCTCTGTGACTTGTGACTCATTTTCCTGTGACACATCACATTCGTAAAAAATGAAAAAATAAAATATCGGCTGTCATATATTAGTATATAAATTTATAATATAAATATAGTTAATATATTAGTGAAGTTATAGTCTTTCAAAGTTATCTGCCTGTCAGAATTATTAAAGTTTTGGACAAATCGGGGGCGGGTTGCCCCGATAATGCATTATTATGGATTGGATCACCATTTAGTTGAGAAGGCCCTCCAGAGGCCACCGACTAATCGGTCCTAGACCACACATAGCCGATTTCAACTAATTAAGTTATGATTCTGCAACACAAAATACTATGTCCTGAAATCGGGTCTGGAATCGGCCATGTGTGGGTTGATTTTTATGGAAAGCGGTTTGAAAGTACCGCTTTAGCAGCGACAATATTGGTAAACTCGATAGACTTAACATAGCGATATTAGACATGTCGGTAAAATGAGCGGAAAATTTTGCGACGTATTAGCCGAGGTTCTAAAAAGTCGGCCGACATTTTTTTTAGAAAGTGCAAAAAAAAAAAGTGATTGTCGGTCCTCATTTTCTAGTAGCGGTAACTTTCCGAACGTGTCGGTGACCTTTACTTTTTAGCGGCCGACGCTGCCAGGATGTCGGACATTTCGCCGCCTTGTTGTCCGCCATATCGGGTTGCATGTCGGCATTCTCAGACTTACTTCTCAATTTTTGCCGTTAATGTCGGCCGACATTTCTAAGCAACAGACATGTCGTTGATTTGTACATTTTTTTTATAATGAAATATTTCTAAAATATTAAGAAATCTAGGGCCAACACCAAGACGATTCCAATGATAGAGAACAGGAAGACATTTTATAAGTGAGTGGCAGTTCATTCTTTGGCAAAAACATTTTTCACATCTAACCAAATTATTGGGGGGGGGCAGGCCCCCTAATAATTATACTGGGGGCCCCCTTGACCCCCCCCCCCAAGTTCTGCTGCGCCTGACTTTCCTATTCCTACACCCTCTTCTTCATTCTCCCACTCCTCTGCATGTAGTTAGGTCCCCCATGACGTAGGTTGTGGGAAATGACGTAGTATCTCACAGGGGGTGGGGTGGGGGTGGGCGGGGGGTGGGTCTGGTAGGTCTCGCAAGCAACAATTTTGATTTTCTCCATGGGAAGGAAATCTTTCTATTCTGTCTAAAAATGACCACCTTATAGGCCTACCATATTCATTTCTTATTTCTCGACATGACACTATTTCTCCATCTGGCTTCAATATATCAGAAATGGCATTATAATATATAGTACTAGCAAAGTACCCGTCCTCCGGATGGTCACCCTCTCTCCCCACACTTCCCCCTCTCCCTCTTTTCCCTCCCACTCTTCTCTGACTTTCATACCTGTTTTTCTCTCCCAATCCCATCTTCAATTCCGCCCCCCCTCTCCCTCCCTTCTTCCTCATACTCGCCCTCCCTCCCCTCTCTCCCTTCCCCTACATCTTCTCCCTTCTCTCTTTCCCCCCTCTTCTTTCCCTCCCCCTCCCCCTCTCCTATTCCTACACCCTCTTCTCCCCTCTGCATGTAGGACGGGCACCCTCTCTCCCCTTACTGCCGCCCCTCCCTCTTTTCCCTCATCCCCCCTTTTTCTGTCTTTCATGATTATTATTATCTTTTCTGATTACCAATAAATCTTTTACAGAGTGGGGTCGAAAAATAGATCCCAAATATGAAAAAAAAATCCAAAAATAGCATGTCGAATAATGGTACATATTTGTACATAAATGAGGATTTAAACTATTTTGTGCTTGATAGGCCTCGAAATAAGGGTGACAGGACGTTTTAGCTTGTGAAAATATCCGCATTAGAAGGAAAGTTATAGCCAAATAACCATTCCAGTAATGCTAATGATAATGGCAGCGGCAAGGGTGACAGTTTATTGACCCTGCCTATATACATTATATATAAACGATTATGTTTGAAATATTTACACAAATATGTAATATTTATTTCCCTTCGTTTTCTTGTTAAGTTGACTATAAAGATGAATACCTGTACCTTGTTCATGAAGGATGTATGTGAGTTATGTTTAAGTAATTAGAGTCAAAATCTTTAGGGATTTTAGGGTCAAATGACGACCAAATGGTGGATTTGCTCATGCATTAAATTTCGTTCATTTCTGATCTGCTAAGATGTTGTTAATCTTCACTTATGTCGTTAGTCTACACAACCCATTTTTCCGTAATATTCATGTAATCATCTTATTAATGGTAATTTATTTGCATTAAGCCCATTTAATCACTTTCCACGGTTGGGGGCCAAATGTTGTCAAATTGGTGGAATTGGCCAGTTAGGTCCCCCTGGACGTAGGTTGTGGGAAATGACGTTTACAGTATTCGATTCCTACTGCATGAAACAATGCTGAATGGCAGGCTGATTGTGCAGTATTTAATTTTGATTTTGATTTTAACTTTGCATTGCAAGTACCAAAAATCGGCCGACAATAAATCGCCGACAAATCGGCCGACTTTTATTATTGATGTCCGCCTACTGGTCTGAGGGATCGGGGAAGTGGTCGGTATTTCCCGACGCTTAGTTTTCCTCTGACCGATGATGTTGGTGTACTAAAGTAAAGATCGGACAATTGCCGAAATAATCGGCCGACTAGGTTTACTTTGGGATGAATATACCGACTTTCACGGATAATCGGCCAATAAAATCGTCGCTAAGGCAGTACTTTCAAACCGCTTTCCATAGATTTTTTCGAAATCAGCGAGCGATTAGACAACCGAGTAGTTGGGCCATCGCCCGACTAATCGGGGTTAGACCCACACATACCAGATCGGTGGCATTGGATTGACATCTTGGTCATAGGATGACTTGAACACCATTGCAACATTTCCATTCATAAATCAGAAGAGAGGAACCACAATCAGAATACCCCCACTATGGACAAAACGTCACTAAACTCTGCATTTCCGCCGCATTATATATATAAAAAAGAAATACAATTCTGGAAAATTGCTAATATTATATACAGTCAGTAAAATATGTTGTGGTATCACTATAATTGCCAATTTACCTTAATTAAATAAATGTAGGAACAATAACTTGAAATAAATAAAATTACAACAGGCCTATAATATTTATATCAATAGCATTTATATAAATACAGAAAATGACTTCTGCCCATATAGATGTGTTCTATTATATACCTTGTCGTCCATGCACCTCTTGCCTGTAGCTGTCCACCAAGAACATAGGGGATACACATGTATTTACGTTAGAATGTTAAAACGATTTTGAATTATGAATTGCATTTTGAATTACATGATCGATCATAGCCTTCTAGGAATACGAGACAGGATTATATAAGTTTCCCGAAGACAATAACTTTGTATAACTTCCAGAGGAAGGAGAGTATGAGGATTACGTTAATTATTCATAAAAGCCATAAACCAATGGAGATGTACGACCGACTTTTACATGAAAGCCACACGGGGACAAATAATGTCGTTGTCATATATGATGTAATTAAAGGAACTCGATGCAGGCTTGATGTATTTTGTAAAAGGCTTGAGCTTATACAACGATGGTCTTCTAGCTGCGTCTGCTTAATATAACTCGCCTGCAAGTGCCGTTGCTATCCCCCAGGTTTTTAGCCACGTGCTTTCCATGAATAATGTACCAAATCATGCAGCTTCGTCCAATGCCTAATAGCGTTATCTGAGGTACTAGACCAAAATTCAATATGATCTCTGAGGGCGGGTCAGAGGGCCCTGGGCGCCTCCCTATTTCTTGGACGGAATAATTAATTTTATGGACAACCATATGCATTTGTTCACCTTCCCCAACCGTATTATGTTACTTCATCATTTATGAATTGTATTTAGAGTTGAGCCTGTCTCAATCCCTCGACTCCTGAAATCGAAAATACAATCTTGCAATGTATACATAGTACCAGAAGTTCAGGTTTCTAGCTATGTATTGCGGGATATGGGCCTTAGCCCTTTTAGTCCATGGGTTGAATTAAGCATTGGCTCATCCATAAGAAGGAGGCTAATGTAGCGCAGATTCGGAACAGAAAGAGTATAACATATGCGAGACTATAAATAATATTTTCCATCACTTCGATAATGATGTTGGATTATAATAGGATTATAATAAGTTCATATTGTAAATACAAATCATTTGTTCAGGGATTAGGTGAGACTTTGTATTGTTTAATATCATCGAATTCTGGGGCTATATGCATGTTTCTAGATGTCATCGAACAATCAAATATCAATGGAAATATTACTATTTCGGACGCTAGGGCAAGTCGGCAAGTTGTGTTCAGACGTCGACGTCGACGTCACCAACCTAATAGGGCAATTTGCCTAGCTTCCATTTCGCAAGGAATTAGGAGAGTTGCATTTCGTTTCATGAAGCCGTCAGGCTGCCGTGTATTACACAAATGAATAAACTCACAATTAGGACGGTTATTCCTGAGCATGACAGCTCCATGCCCATGCTCTCTAGTTTATTGCATTAACACTATATATGCAACATAAGTATAAAATTATGCTTAGACTCATTGGGGCGAAATCAGGCATAAAGCAACTTCTACAATTTCTTCTGTATTGGACTTTCATTACACCTCAGAGCAATGGAATTATGTGTGCATTTTAACACTATAATGTCTGAAATATTTACTTGTTAATGTTTGATTTAAATATGTTAGTCTTAAATAAATAAGAAAGGTGTATTGCACAAAAGTGTATTGCACTATCGAAAAGCGGTATTCTTTGCTACACAAGATGTCTAGACAGACAGTGAATCATAGAATTATCGTATTTACTTAAGGGCAACCCGGCTTTAATGGACAAGAGTCGGGGTCCAGCTCCTCATCAATCCGCAAATGGACGGTATTACAGAGGCTTAATACACACAGGTGTGGCTCCTGTGCGCCGCGTAATGCTAAGGTCACACAACTGTCCTTAGGGCTACTTGGTATTCTGGATAAGCTATGAAGCTCGATGGTCTTAACAAGAGCTAGTGATTGGTTGCTCGCTTTTGTCTGTAATAGTGCCGAGAAAGGGCATGGAGTCAGACGCGTTTGAGGTTAAAAGACTAGAGAGACAGAGATGGGGGGGGGGGGGGGGAGACAGTGAATTTAACTTGGGGCTCGTAAAATATTGAAATGGTTAAAATGTCATCGTCCATGTATGTTGCAGCATTTAGACATACCGTATGTACATATATCCAACGTTTCCTTCACATGTACCTTTACTGTATTGGGGCCGAGAAGTCTTGGCCAAGCAGCCAATTGCCATTTTAAAATTAACTTGATGTGTGCAGTCATTATAATGTTATATAACCTGCAATTAGAAAAAAAACCCAATAATATCGCCGTCCCCCTTCTTAATTTTTCATTCAAAAGTTGGCATAGTATCTAAGGTACCCTGCTGGATTACAAGCCCCAGTTCCATTAGCTATGTTTAATAGAATCTTGGGAGAGGAGAAGCAAGCAGCGCCAAATTTTACGAAACTCGCTCAGACCCGTTCCGCATTTTTTTTCAACCTACAAACTTATTATCAAATGAATAGGCTCCATTTGTTGTCTGTTCAATTAAAGTCCTCGATCATACTGAGACGAAATATATTTTTTCTTAGATTTAAACACGCAAAAGAGGATAGAAAACACAGCTCTTATAGAACTTTACAATTATGAAAGCTAATGAAGTTGCGATCTTTGTTCCCCTTGTTTCTTTTATCCTCCGAAATCCTTTTAAAGGATCAAGCGACCAATTAGGATATTAAGGTATCTTTTTACTATCAGTGCCTGTGCATAATCGTTTTTTTAAAATTCATTCTAACAAAAAAAAGGAAATGAAAGAGAAAATACTATAGGGCGGTAGCGTTGCATGTCGAGTGAACAGCACTCCTTCCTCCTTCCTGGAGATCTTTGTGGTGATTGTTCAGGACTGTACGTGATGGGTTTAGTATACACGGCAATGCTGTCCTCTCCCACAATGTTGTCTCTCATCCCACAATTATGCACATGCATAAAGATGGTCTTGTTGAGTTGCATTAAGAAGACAAATATCTTGTGTGTGGGTTCGTCCTTAGACTGGTTCCTCAGAAACAAGGCCAACCATTGTCTGCAGCACATGGTTTCAGTAATGGAGTATAAAGAGAGGGAGCAAAATGAAGGACGCTGAGGAGGAGTGAAATGACTAGTTTGTTGATAGTAAGCATAGCATGAAGATGGAATAAAGTTTAACATTTTGTTGTCTATTATCTATTATGCCTTTATTGAATATTAAAGCTATTTCGAAGCAATAGCTCAACAAATATGACATTGTAACATAATGCAACGTAAATTTATGTCCAAAGGTTTAGTTTTTGAATACATTACAGGGTCAAAGGCATCCTTCAATCGCCCACAACAAAATAGTGTACGTCAAGCAGAAACTTTCAACAATACCATGCTCGGCAACATTTGATATTAGTAAGCATTGCTGATGTTCATCATATATGTAGAAAATAAGAAGCCATTAAGCCAATGAATTTCTGTCGGGACATATTCAACTCGTACTGAACGCTATTCACTCCTTTGTACTAAACTTGAATCTCGATCCTGCGTTTGAAATGACACAATTCTGCATCGCTTAGTTCGTTTTAGTTCTTTAGAATGAAAGTCTGTTCTGGCATCGCTGTCTAAGTAATTCTTTCCATTAAAAATCACTGTCTGAGACAAATATCAGACGACTAATGCGGCAGGAATGACAATTATATCTGCAAGCATTGCGCAGTTGGATTTTTGAGTATAAGTGATTTGATCGTCAAGACACAGGAATTAAATATTTTCTCAAGGACGATTCACGTCAAACAAAGCTTGCGGACAGGCTCGCATTTAAATGAGCTATCAAATGTCTCAATCGACATGATACACATATAGAGAGAGTCCATTCATAACAAAAAAGGTGTGCTATAACATCGAAACAGGCGCTGAAAATGTATGCATCTGAAGGGATATGAATGCATATCAATTCAGGCGATGCATGCATATCTATTTAATAATAGGTGTCACCATGTATGATACATCTGATTCCCATGACTGATATTTTACAAAGTTTGATAATGATAAATCTAATCCATATCATCAACATTTAAATACCGAATTGCTTAATAAACCAAAACACAATACACAATGTATGCATACAAAATTACCAACAACATCTAAACTTAAAGCTCACAAGACACCTGCAACTTTAGAGATAATTATAAATAATTATAGTGCTAGTCTGGGATAGGATGACTTATAGGAAAACTCATGATTCAATTCGTTCACCAATTTTTCAGGCGGAGCATGTACATACAGAGGCCACGGTGAGCGGACTTTTCACCGCGAGGGACTTCCACCGCATTGAATATGCCGTTTCGCAGCAAATAGCGAATTCTAAGGCACTCCTTGTATTAAATTATTGATTTTGCATGAACCCTCACCATTTGTATTTACGAAAAAAAAACTTACAATTTCAAAATGGTGTGGTGAAAACAGAACCACAGACGATATATCATTTGCGTGGAAGATCGTTGTGAGAATGTATGACTATAAGTTTACGATTTAATATCATGTATCCTGGTCGATATTATATAAGTGAAGAATGGCCCCAAGTTAGTAAAGGCACGGTCGTGACGATTCTCACTTGTGATTAATGACACGGCGGGGAAATACGTCTATGCTCGGGGCATGACATACGGTCAATACCCATACGCACAACTGGCAAATGCAAAAATAGAAAACCTCAGCATGTTGTAAGCATAATATAAAGGTTTTTCTTGAGACATGGGGCGTTATCTCGGCTGAAGTACCAAGGGAGGCAAAAGTAATATCACCATCCAATGGCAAGAGTTATACGCTGCTGCGGAGCAACCAATATCACTGAATAATGGCCTTTTGCGATCGATGGTATTGAAATGACATATGGTGAATAAAAAAGACTCATATATCATGCGGGACTTATCTGGTGTTTGGATATTTTAAGGCGAATTGTAGTGTTTATGGGTTGGGTTATTTCCGCACACACCGTTTGTTATCATATAGTTTCAATTCATAGACTGAAATTGGGTATTTTTCTAAATAATGTGTCTTGCTCTTGGTCCATTTTAGTACGTCCTCGATGTGAAAATTGAGGCTTAAGTACATGTCCACAGTATGTTATTTTCTTTCTCATTGTGTGTGCGTCTATTCGAGGGACAATTCGCATGGCTAGCTCACATCAAAACTTGAGAGCAATGCAGTTTACCTGCATCACGCGATTACCTGAAATTCATGTCCGTAAAGCAACATCGTGGTGAGGGATGAATCCAGACTTCGGTGTTGCCATATCAAATAAATATTATCTCTATTGTTTTTAATACATTTTGTGCAGGCAGTTTCTTTTTACCCTTCAACAAAGCACCAGTGGTATACATGTACATGTATCGTGGTACCTGACGAGAAATTAATATCTCACGCAATATGACGTTTACAAAGGAAGGAGTGAGCAATCGAATGAAGGGTGAGATTCCTGAGTATTCCAAAGTTTATACTTCCAATATATCCTCTAAATTCTGGACTCAGAAGCATTGACACACATTTTTAATTATTCCGGAAAGGATGTTCGCATTGTAGCTTTCAAGAAGTAAAGTGGATTGATATAAAAAAAACGTTGGTACCTGGTCAACACACACAGTGATATAATTGCTGCTCCTCGATGTAAATGTACCCAATGTAAAACCTTATACATGACATTGTATTTTATATTGTATGTGACTTGAGATGCGCGTGATCACGAGACACAAAGTAAGGCCTAATGCAAGTGCACTATCAAAATGAATTTAAGCTTCAATCACGATTTTGTAACTTATATTTGGTATATTTACTATTTTAGCGCCAAACGTGCCAGTTCATTTGTTTTAGTCGCTATGTAACCATAGCAACCACATGCGTGTATCCCTGCCTTCATCATATTTGTAATATCATCAATCCCGAAAACTAAGTCATAAGAAGCATAATGTGCCATGTGCATCTCGGCCTATTGTTCGATAATATCCAGTAACACGAGCTGTGAATAATACAGACACTAGCCATTGCTTCTCGTTACAGAAGCCCAATTTGGGTCATATGAGCATTACTTTTGGAGTATTTTATAATCTATTGTAAATTTCTATTATGGTGACTCGGAGCCTGATGCATAAGACATTCTTATTTAAAATGTTCCTTACTAAGCTATTTTTCCTTGGTTAGGTAGGTAATTCCTACTGTAGGAATGAATTAATATTGTTTGTATACAAATTCTTTCCCTAAAAGTTCCATTCCAGCTGCTTAGCAAAGACAAATAGCTAAGGAAGGAAAATATGAAGTAAGTATTTGTTATGCGACGGGCTCCTAGACACATCGCAGTGTGGTACACTACCCTGAGTGTGTGTATATATGTATGTGTGTCGGGGGGATTAAACAATAAGAATAACATCTTTTAAGCGCGGATTCTCTCTACTTTGCACCTATTTGTCGGCAGCGACTTCACCAATGTTTTAGCATCAGCTGAACGTGCTTGTTGGAAGAACTGCAGCAGCGTTAATTTGGCCATTTTGTTTCATTTGTCTTGTTTCTCAACAATTTTCTCAAATATTTCCTTACTCCACGCTCATTGACATATTCTATTTGTTGATATTTTGAACAGAATAGAATACTGGGTAAATATAGATATAGTATATAGAGGGATAGGAATTAGTATCACCTTCAATAGCGCAACTCACCTAAGATCCCAGGTGAAGCTAGACCTTGGGACAGCTCCAACTTTTGCACCTTCGTAGAATAAATTACTTGAATGTATGTTATCGATGACAGGTTGAACTATTGTTCTCCTGTCTTTCACTATTTCCTCAAGGAGGGGTTCCAGCCAGCCTACGTTGCATTCGGTATGTCCGTCTTGAAATACCAAGACCGGAGCTCGAGCCAGGTTTGCTCCCAACTGACGAGTTCGGATCAAGCCCAGTCTTGCATTGTTCCGGATTAAAATGACCTTACTCATGAGGACAACATACTTCTCCAATGGGACGCCAAGGTCAAGATTGTCACTAGCATCGTCGACTAAGATGACTTCTTCCAGGAGATGCACTGGTGTGCGGTTGATAATACTGTGAACAGTCCTCAGGATCATTGATAATGGTTCGTTGTAGAAAGGGATAATGACGCTGACTTTCGGCATTCGACTTGTGTCATATGTCTTCTTACGACAGGAGCGTTGCCGACTGTCGGGAATGGAACGATCGAGAGATGTCCTATCGCTTAGGCTAGCATTTATGTTGTAAACGCTATCAGGCGGTCTAATCCTAAACATTAAAGCTTGCAACAATTTCAGAGTGGCATTGGGTTGTTCTTTTCCGGTCGTATTAATACTGACAATACTGTTTGTACCTATGATTGGAACTGGCGATTTCTTAGGTCGATCTTGATATACTACTTCTCCTGAAACGAACAACTTCCGCTGATTCACCGGAACATCGTCGTCCGAGAGATTTTTGGCACCCGACCATGCGGCTCCTTCTCCAATTCCCTGCGGTGGCCACTTTAAATTGAACAAGCCCTCCAGCTCCGGATGGGCTGCACTCTGACGTTCTTTGTAACCTTTGCTTTGCTTAATTCCTTGTAATTTAAGGGCTCTTACCATGTTTACCACGTCGGGTTTGATCGCTAGTGGTTCCGCCTCCGCTTCATCAGCCCTCTGGTGAGCGGATGGATAGACAACAACAAGAACGTGACTAGTCAGCCAGAGTAGTCCCGCACCAAGGAGAAGAACCGGAACTAGCCGCGGTCGCAGGAGGCGCAGTAAACGTCTGCGCATGTTGAGGCGTTTCACTCTTTAATCAGGAGACATTCTTCGAGTATCTTCTTTTTCAGATGTAGGCACCATTTAAGGGAGGCTTGAAAATAATAGCCTCTCCTTTCCCTGGAGGATCTAAAAATAAGGAAAACAATGTTAGCTATAGCTCTAATCGGGGAACAAAAAGTCATGGCATGTGAGACATTTGAAAACTGACGTGTAAACTGTAACCGATGGATGAGAAAGTGTGGTCCCTTCTCATAAGCATTTGTTAGAAGAACTATAAATTGGGTGGACTGACTGCTTCTAGTACTTGTCGCCATTGTATAAACATATCACTATTCTTATCGCTTTAACCTTATCTATTTATAGCATATGAGCATACATACTCAGCTCAAATTTATGAAGCTTTCAACCAACAGTAGGCCTAAGTAGTGTTAATAACCGATATGTCCATATAAGTAGGCCTACGCATGCGCTTGTGGGGGAGTTCCGACCGTATATTTCCCCCATAGCACTAGAAAATTATATATTTTTTCGGGATCTATATATAGATCAACGATTTTTAAAATGACCACTTTGCCAGCAATTAGCTCATAGTCAGATCATGAAATCAACCGAAAGGACCTGAAGGATCTCATGCATGAGAGTGTGTTCTGTGCTCTAATACCTAAAGGTAAAAGACGGTACTTCAAACGCCAGACTAAGTATAGTGCAGTAGATCTATTCGTGATAAAATGCGTATTGATCTATCGCCAGAGCTTCCATACATTAGGTAACTTAGTACCAAAGGTAAATTAGGAAGATGCTCGTTCTGGGATTAAAATTACTATTCTCGACAGGGCCAACTCGGCTGTTTAATCTTGTTATTTCGCATAATTTATATGATATAGGCCTACTGTGTTGTCGATAAACATGACACCTTCCGTACATTTTTAAAGGCTCATAATTGTATTCCCTTGTGTGTGATTATATGTATGTGTTCATTATGAAAGCTACTTATATGTAACACCTTCAGTATATTTCTTGTTTAACATTTCAAAGGGGAACCTTAGTTGACAGTCGACTTCCCCCGCAGTTCATTGGCAGGTTGTGATCCGGTATCCTCCTATATAGTTGGTTTTCAATTAGAATTTACATCAAGAATAGTATACGGTAGTTTCGGTAGTTTCGGTGGAATCAGCCCACGTAGGCCTACCCGAAGAGGCCGAATTTAGAAAGTATTCTTGTGACGCAGTACTTACATCCTTTTATTTTTTTTACGCAATATTCCCGCAATGAAAGATTGAAACGCTCGATTCAGGACACGTCTACAGGCGTATATCGGTCATCCCATTATGGAATATCTATAACCAGGTATTTAACAAAAAGGATTTATAGAACGTATTTAAGTGGACCCCTATGTTCATAATTGTAATAAATTGTATGAACAGAATAAGGACCACCTCTTTAACGATGTTTCTAGGATTATGGTCGCTCCTACAGTATGGCGTTTGACACTTTCATTAGTCCCCAACGGGAGAATGAGAATGCCTCGGGGGTTGGCTGGTGGGAACAAACGTGCGACGGTGTCTTTATCACTTCGTTCAATTTCTCACATGCTTATATGTACCCAAGGGAGAAATAGATAAAACCTGGTTATTCTTAATGCATCTATAATTTCTCATATCTCGTGTGTCCCTGCTACCTAACAGTACACAATTTGTAAAATCCCACTCCGGGCTTGTATGGAGGTATTTTTTAACGAAGTGATGAGTGTTATCATTTATTCAATCATCCTCCACATCCAGAAGAATTTGCTCAGACATGCCAGAGTTCTATCCATCATAGGTCTTTTTACAATAGCTACTCTTCCGAAGTAATTCTGATAGAGTTTTCAATGGGAGCATGCGTACAGAGATGATAGATGCATGATGGTACAGTATTGCGTGCATAAAACAGAGACATGTTTTTATACTACTTTCACATATCATGATTTCAAATGCCATACAACAGGGCTTCACAGAAAGAGAAGTGAATATCACAAAACCAAGTTTAATATGGGAACATGGTCTATGCGTTTTTAAACGTTGCAATTAGATTCGGCCCGATTCGCCCTATCAGGCGGATATAATACTCTGAGAGAATGAACACCCATATATAGCTGTTTGACCGTTCAAGCATAGTCATCGTGTCGATGGGCGCTATGAAGATAGAAGTCACACAGAAAGAAATGTTGCATCGGCGTACGTACCATACGTTTTCAATAGCTCCAAGCTATATAGAAATCTATTCAATGACAACAATTAAAGGACTGAATACTGAATGGTAGTAAAAGTGCAATTGAAGGGATTTTTTTGGGTAGCCCATATAAATACAATTTATAGGGACATTTTCCTAATAGAATTAATATCACACCGATTTCAGAGGATAGAACAGATTATAATTCCTCGGGTCTTCGTCATCGTTCTTTTTCAACTGCACCGTGTATTCCATCTGTTATAGACTACCGAGTAGCCAGTGTATTTTGATCATTAACTTTGTTTTGATGAATGCGTATTATTATGTGTTTATTGGAAGCAATTCATAATACAGAAAATATTCTCAGTATTCCTCATCCCTCATCTCATCCTGTCATCACAATCTGCACCCCCACTCCCTTGTTAATATTACATTTGTCTTTAACCCGATACATTGGCCCTCTTAGCATTTAATCAGTAAGTTACAACAACTCAGGGTATGGAGGAAGACCGGGCTTGCCCGAGCCATATATGTTTTTATTTCCACTAGCATATACCTATAGTTCGAAACCTGAATAAAAATCCGTTCAAAAAAAGTCCATAACGAATAGATATTATGTTCACATAAATTTATACTTTTTTATTTTGAGGATAAACATAAATGAACTCCAAAACATATTTTTGTTAACATCACCTAAGGTTGGTTGTTATAGGTATACCCGCATTCATATATTTTTCTCTTTTTTTCTCAATGACTATATAGGATCAAATAATTCTTAATTTGCCAAAACAATTTGTATACACATTCCGGGTACACTTCCTAGTTCTTTCAGTGTATGCCTTTCACATTCAAGAAAGGGACTGATTCCACATTTTGAATCTTCATCTACATCTTACATTCGTGGCAACACCAGACATAATATAGAGATGTAGCTGTAGGTATTTGTCGGACCGGTTCGGCTTTGGTGATTATTAAAAGGCTTTCATCCATCTCTGGCTAGCTGTATTTCCCTTTCCTCTCGTCAAGGTTACAACCCTTTTTTCTACGTGGAATGGTCGATATATATAGAGGAGGGCCGAAAGAATGCTTCCCACCTTTGAAGCAACACTGGTCTGACATTCCCAGCTGAATTTTCTCACCATGGGACATATATTTCTGCATTGAGTTATTCAATAAAACCTATCATAAATCAATAAATCATATCGCGCGAAACAGAAGAGTCAGCAAGGTTAAGTAATATGTTTTATTTGGCTCGGACATGTTTTATCTTTCTGAATACAAATCCTCCAATGAAGAAAGAAAAGAAAGAAAAGAAAGAAAAAAATTGTTATCCAACATGGACCGACTGGTCAACAGCTTTGAATGAATGTTCAACAGTTTGAAGTGCGCGGTAGTGGTCACTAGGTAACGAACACTTCCTTCCGGTAGCCAAGGTCAAGGTGGTGATCATTCTTCCCGCTCCGATATAATAGCATAACAATGTCATACAAATTGTATGTTTCTTTTTATTGTTGGCTGCATATATTCAGATGGGAGTGCCTAAACAAAATGCAATCACTTCATTTCGTTTGTAAATGTATTTTGTGTTCAGTTTTAAGTCTGCCAAATGTCGAAGAATGATTTCTTTAAAAAGGAAAGGCCTTAATTTGCTCTTTAAAAATTAAACGACCTTTGATTAAACTTAAGCGTTATCAAAAGCAATAGGGCATCACCCATATTTAAAGCTGATGAGTAATCCGATTCGTTTGGCAATACTTAAGAAACATGAGAAAATAGAAAGTTGAAATACATTTTTTTATTTTTTTATGTTATTCCATGGCAGATATGTTGGGTGAAGGGAATCGCATTAATTCCACATGATTGTAAAAAGGTACGTTTCAGGTTAAATGATCGTGAGAACAGAGCAAAGAGCGCAACAAGTCGGGAAGATTGCCAATATTAACTCGCATATATTCCTTCCCTATAGTCATGGGCAAATCCTTCTAAGCTTCCGTCTACAATACTTCACATAGTGGCGTTGACGGAAAGAAATATAAGAAATCGCAATCCAGAAAGTGAGTGTAAGGACAGAGGGATAGAGAGATGAAGACGGCCTATAATGCTCGGTGACAGAAGTTATGTATGTTGAGAATGATGAGAAATGCATTTGTTAAAGAAATGAGCGCCGGGGATAATCTAGGAGGGGATGAGGAGACAAAGAAGAGAATAACGAAATGAAGAACACGACTATAGGAAAAAATAAACTCGATTGAAGGACTCGAATTTAAAACTAATGGTGATCAGATGCATTAACGTTACTAATTGGAAATTGCTTGGAATGGTGAAAGTTATTCTTGGAAGGCTTTCAACGTCATGTGTATTGATATGAATGACTGGCAACGCTGATTCTCAAGAGGTATTAAATTTGCATCGGAGAGCTAAGGAGACAGCTCTGATGGAGACTCCAGTCCGTTCGATGCATACAATATAATTTGGCCGGATAGTAATATGAGCGTTAGTAAATTACCAACATCTCCGGTGCTAATCTGTATACATGAATTTGATAAGAAAATTCAGGAAATGTTTTTGATTTTATTAAATTTTATGAATTAAATATTTCGAGCCTGCTTACATGAGCCTGAGATGTCGTCAAAGGATTTTTCATTGAAGGCAACCGCGAACCGAGCTTTCGAAACTGTCCCTTTAAAATTGACATTAATATTGATGATTTCAAAGGAAACGAGAGACGTAGTTATTTGAATTCTCCCATGAAATGGTCCACTCAACTACAATAAAGCCTGCCCCCACCCCCTTAAAACACTTTGGGGGCCGTCATGAGAGAGAAGTAATTCCATAACATTATTTTTAGATCGAGAATCTGGCTGACTTTTTACAAATCTTGGACTGCCTCTCGAGTTACAATTTTCTGATAACAGGCTTCGGCTCCCCAGATTTAATGACTGAATTGAAATTCAGAAGCGGTGATTAAAATTATTCCGAGGACGGAGAGACATGGTTTACTGATGATGTGATGAAAGTCTAAGACTGTTAAAAGTATAGAAGTCAACAACCAATTATGTTTGAAGATGTGGTTGTAACATTGAAAGAAAACAGCAAGAAAGATCCTATGGACTATGATCCTCACCAAGTCCACTTGTCTCATTTCTATTGAAATGGTAGAGAGTTCCTTGACGATTTGCCAGTATAATATATTAAACAAACATAAGTTAGAAGGTACCATAATCAGTGAGAGCCAGAACCGTGATTTCGCGGCTCTGACGGGCCGATTATGTAATACCATTCGGCGAATGTATATTATGTATAACAGGCCATTACAGCACCACGACCGAGTGCACTGTCACACCTAACCAACACCATGTGTTTCACCATTGAGGCATCCACCTTTCTCTCTTCTCTCCCTCTCTTAATACCCAGCCTCTCTCCACTCACAGTCACACCATAAATACAAAGCTTTAATATCTTTCCTCATAGTCGTTACACATTGATGAAATAAAGATGAGAATAGTTCTTATGGCCAGGAGAATACTTCCAAAAATGATTTAGTTAGTATATTTTACAATTTAAAAAAAAGTTTAAAGATGAGTGGACCACCTGCTGATTGATACTGACACCACTTACATTCGGGGACTAATTGATACATGTTTGGGTTAGGGATTAAGGTGGAGGAAATCTTCCCCCTGCTGATAGTCCTTTCCGGACAAACTCTGGACTGTAATGACATATATCCCAAATGTTCAAATTACATTGATTATGAATCACAATGTATTCCTCTCTGTCCATTAACTATGTACACATGTATGGGACAAGGTCAAAATCTAGTATCATAATGTAGACTTCATACATTACAGAATTGCAAGCCAACTCTAAAACTATGAGGGTGCCAACTCTATGAGGGTGCGAAATCATACCACATACAATCATAAACAACAAAAAATATGTACCCCAAGAATTGGATTCAGGCCACAATTTGGATATTGTTAGCATTCACCAGCCCAAAAATCTCATACCTCATAGGGCAATGTAATATCTTTCTTTTCTTAAAGCAATCGCTGTATGAAGCAAATGGGGCATTCACAACACGGTGTTTGACGAAGTTTGAACAGCTCATGACTGAAAGCCTTTCTTAGTACATAATATAATAGAGACCATCTCGGTTCCTGGCACATTCGTGAAGTGCAAATTCTTGCTAAACCGGAATTCATAAGTCTATGAAGGAAACCTTGTATCTATTGCTTCTCAGGCATATGAATGAAGCATCGGAAAGGAA
Organism: Sthenelais limicola; assembly: GCA_942159475.1. Lineage (NCBI taxonomy): Eukaryota > Metazoa > Annelida > Polychaeta > Phyllodocida > Sigalionidae > Sthenelais > Sthenelais limicola. Next base: position 51,361,818 of record OW804098.1, read on the forward strand.
GCACGAATGGTTATTTACTAAAAGCCTAGCTTGGTTGGATCTCTCCCAGCACGTGTTTGTGCAAAACATGCGAAGGGGAAGAGGGGTCGTATAATGGAAGGATGATATGAATTAAGGAGAAGAAGTAGATTATGGGCGGCCCAAACTTTCTAATCGACAAACCTTTACACCATGTGCCTGGTGCATTTTATGACAGACAGGAATAGCCTAGAATGAAGCACGTAAAACAGGACCAAATTAATCAGATTTAAATATCAATACATACCTGTCTTTCTGTTTTTGTCTAAGTCAAAGCAGTCATGATGTATTGCATTATAATGGACTAATGCCTTGGCCAATGAGTCGTGGTAGATCCTGTGATTCAAAGCAAGAGCTTTTCATTCTTTTTTTACAAGTCCCAACGCATTTTTCCTACATGGCTCCATGGGTGTCGGGTCAAGACCTGATTCTCCTTTATGCTTCAGTTTAGCCATATGCCAGTTCTAAGCTATTCCAAGGCCCAGCTATGTATCGGAGCTCATGTCGTATCAATACATTATATACAGTCGCCTGCGGAAGAGTCTATACCTCCTCCACGTGCGACCTCTCTGCAAGAAAGCTGGGGGCCGAGTACCAGGGGGACCGGTTCATTGCGAGGCATTATGCCTACCTTTACACAGCGCCTACAGCACTCTGCGGCAGGAAGTAGAACTAATTAATGTGGGTTGGGCGTGGGAGGGGGAATCTAAATCAAAGTTAATGCGCTCGGGAGTGTGTTCTTTGTAGGATGTCAGTCCTCGGAAATGATATTAAAGGCAACATTTAGATAGGGAAATCGGCTTTTAAGGGAAGAGAAAGAGGCGGAGAGAGTAAATATGTGTAGGGAGGGGTATGCAGAAGGTCAGTGGGCACTGGCACATCGGAACGTGCAAGGGTCGTTGAAGGCAAGGATGCCATCATTATCATCCATTTAGAGAGAAAGCCTCCCTCAGACATTAGAATCCGATGCCGATCATGTATATTTTTTTCATTTATAAGAGTCCTTTAAATGATCCATTAATTCAGTTTCAATTGAAAGTTTTGCTTTAGACAATTATATCCTCGATCTTTTGCGGGGAAATTAACTCATCCTGAGACGTTTACAAGATTGCAGTATGTGGCCATTTCCACCAAATGGCCGACGATTTTGTCAGTGGGAGTTTGATACCCATATAATTTAAATTCATGTTTATTATATTTAATTTTGTAAATTTTGATAGGTTATATAGCATGGTCCTTTCATATGTAAAGTATGGGGCAATTCCCTGCACGCACATTGCGGGATAAGAGCACTGGTTTTTCATTGATAGCTAGAACTTGAAATTAAAAAAGATTTATTTTATAGTTGGCGTGTCATTTGAGGTACGGGACTCCGAGACTCCGGGCCACTGGGGAATGTGAGACCAAATTGACTATAACTTTTGGTCTCCAAAATGAGACCAAAAGTTATGACTAAAAAGCAATGTCTGGTCGTAAAACAGTTTTTCCGTGTACAAATGCTAAGAAAATGAGATCCCCCAAGTTTCTGAGCTCAACGAATTAATTTCTGGAGGTTCTGAAATAAAATAATGAACATTTATTGAGTTATTGAAACCCGCACCTTCTCGAAACGGCGATATATAGGCTACATTACCGCAACTATAATGTGGAATGATATCCCTGAGTATTTTCAATACTCACAAGACAACAATAGGCTTTAATACACAGACTAGATACTGAGAATAAAAATATTTCTCATCGAATATATACGAGGAGACGGCTAGGAATACCTATATAGGGTGAATTACGCAGCAGAAACATATGGGTTTTGGGTCATTCTCATTACATATAAATTTGGCTGCAATCTTTAAAAGGAACCTGAGGCGCAAATTAACATGACAAAAACTACTAGAATGATATCAAGCAAATCAAATAGAAAAGCAAGGGATATACATCAGACTGGAACAAGTCATCGTCATTGCAGTTTTTAACCAAGAGAATCTCTCTATATAGTATCTAATAGTCAGCAATGGATGGCGCATGAACAACTCTATCAGAGTGAAGAAGGAAAGTTTGTTTTTTCGATGGCAAGGAAGTAATGGGATTTGTGAAAAAGGAAACGTTAGGCGTCCGCATAGGGCCCCATGGACTTCCAGATGCACATTGATGTTTCCATCACATGCATCCTTAAGAAAGCGGGGTCATCCTTTCAAGAAACGTGTAGATGAACACTCAAATAGATGGTGACGTTTTAAAGCATACACTCCAAAAAGGATTCTTACTAGTACGCGGAATCTTAACTCCCCTCGAAAAAAAGAAGAAAAGGGCCCCAAGAGAATTCTCCCCGGGAACACAGAAGATCTTAAAAGCTTTCTGTTAAAGTGCTTTGCTAGAACTCCAGGCAAAGGAACAGGTGAGAATATAGAAGTGAGTTGCTGCATGTTGTACGTCCTTCATCGCCAGCTTAGTTCAGGACTTTTGTCAAAGCAGTAAAATGAACCCACCAGCCAGTGAACAATTTAATTATGATACATCAATCTTTTTTCAAATTATTGTATTGTTATATCCTAGATTAATAGGATATAACAACACAAGAATTATACAATGGCATCATTTTCCACAGTATTTCCCCTCACATTTCAAGATTTGATCACAATATCAACGGCACCTCATACAAACTCATTCTTTTTTATCGGCTGCACTTACAGAGATGCATTCAGAACATTGATCAAAATTATTCCATTGAAACTATCAACGAATTTAAAATGTCAGAATGGGTTGTCAGAGCACTAGGTTGAACTGGCTGTTAGATGAAAAGATATCTAAGCTATACCTAATAACAATCTGTCCAAAACAGATCTGTAATTACATCGGCTACTAATCACTTTATTTTTTTAAAAAGATACCCACAATAGTCATACAGATCCCGACCCTAGATATTTTGTAGAGAACTATAGGCTCAACTGGTTGTTAGATCAAACAAGAATCCGACTCACAGTTATGATAGTCTTCCCTCTATCATCTATGACCGTTACCAGGGGAAACAGTTACATCAATTTCTTTGTTCAAAGTCAATCAATGTCTTTTGTTCTATGACCGTTTCCGAGGGAAACATGGCAGGGGTGGGGCGGGGACGGGGGCGGGGCAAATAAAGTGAGGGTTAGGCTGACAGTATAATTCCCTTGAGCTAGTCTTTGGATACAGAAGAAACCTAAATATCAGTAATATGTTAGTCGCATCTAAACGCGATTACTGTAAACGTATTTATTTTCGCGCAGATAAATTTTCGCGCACTAAGCGCTTTGACATCTTTTCGCGCGGACTTAAATTTGCGCAGCAAGGTAGTCTCACACATTGTTTATGCAATAATTATACCTTTTGCGCAGGATTTATTTTCGCACAGAAAGGTGGGTGCACGAAAATAAATCCGGCGCGAACATGAATACGTTTACAGTAGGCCTAGTTGAAGTTTGTTAGGTTTATAGCCTATTTGTCTTCTACTGCACGAAACAATGCAGAGCTGCCAGCTGATTGTGCAGTTTACAGATTTGGAAAGAACTCAAAATCGGTTCTCCGATAAAATAAAAAAGTATTATATTTCAGCATCCCCAAAGAAATAATGAGCAGGGAAGCTCCCCCCTGCTAAAAAAAAGTATCTAGCTAACACCCGCATAACCTGCCGCGTACAGTTCCGATTCGTACAAACAATCAGTACTTGTAATCACAACTTGTAGAGCAATATAAGGAGGGAACAGGTGTAGATAAATCCAAGGAAGAGGTGACAGTCGATTCAAATGGAAGAACATGAAGCGCTGGATCGGTTGTAAACAAGCCAGCGCCTCCATCTTGAATCAAGGTTTCGCAAACGGCGAGAGTTGGATCTAACACATGACGTCACTGGGCATTCCCGTTGGTGCGATCGGGGCAGTCAGGGGACCTATGTTTTGCTCTACAAATCCGACAGATGTGCTCTCTGGAGCAATTCCCAGTACAAGTTTTGTAGTTGAAGTCCCAGCAGATCTCCGATGGGAACCCATCAGGGTATTTACCACCAGTAGAAGAGACCGCACCCTTGGATTTGCGCTGACTTGATTTGCCGGGATTCCCACCTTTCTTGTCAACATTGACACAAGCGTAGGCCTGGTGGAAGGCGAATGACGAGGCGACGGAATACCCAGGGAGGAAACCAGGGATATCCCCGTCAATCACAGCATCAACAACAATCCGGTCGTATTGGATGTAAGCACTGTCAGCAAACTGGCCCTTGGCCGCATGATGTGTCACGAACTGCAGATGATTAAGGTAACCCATGTATTCACCAGCAGAAAGGATCAAGCTATTCAGTACTTTGGTCATGCCGTAAACAAGTTCCTGAAAGGTCAACTTAGTGTGGTCTAAACTCTTGATAGGAATTCCTTTCTCTACATGTTGTGCATAAAACTCCGGCCTGAGGGACATACCTTTTTCCCGGCGGGCGATCGAAGGATCAATGGCTAATGTTAGCCTTTCCAAGGCACTGGTCAGTGGAGCACCGACCACACCGGCCGCCGACCCGAGCGTAGCAGGATTTGGAGTAGACGGAGGCAGGCCAAATCCGACTGTCTGAACGAAAGTCGAGGCAGCAGGAGTGACAGTAGTCACAGCGGTGACAGCAGCAGCTGGGTTAGGTGGAGCCGAATACACATGAGGAGCGGTTTGAGGGACAGTCACAGTGACAGGGGGAGCAGACAATGGCGGAGGGCCAGTCGTTTTCGGCCTAGCACCTCCCCCACCACCACCAGCAGCTTGGCCAAATAATAAATCAAACTTAGCAACAAGAGCGTCCATTTGAGCAGGACTAGCAGCGTTTGCATTTAGAAGAGCGTCCACAGAAGCCTTGGTAATAGGGGGCTCCTCATCCTCGGAAGGTAAGTCAGCGTCAGGAATATTGAGTAGCTTAGAGAAGTCCAAATATTTACTGAAATCTTCCTCAGGACCACCTAAGTCCACAGACTTGGCTTTGGCAGCCACCACAAATTCGCACCTAACACCCCAGGGTCCAGCATGCTTAAGTTTGCAGCCCGACTTGCAAAACCTCCATTTAGTAACATCCGACATGCTGTAACTCAGTGAGAATTTTTTGGCGTGCGCCGAGTAAGGTGGTTAGAGTGAGAATGACCGAATGACCGGTGCAGTGGTCCAGTGAGCTGTTACTGGTGTGACCACTACACAGGGGGGAGGGGGGATTTCGTCCCAACAAATAACCCCATTGATCATAGGTGGTAAATGTGAATCATACCTGAATAACAATCTCAATATCGATGATATCTCCTGCAATAAAAGCTATTTCAAATCAAATCAATCTGTCCTAAATCTGTAATAAGATTGGCTACTAATCACTTTATTTGAAAAAATAAGACACAGAATATTCATACAGATCCCTATCCTAGATAATAGGTACACCCAATCTCAAATATATATATAAATATATATATATATATATATATATATATATATAATATATAATATATATATATTATATATATATGTACATATATTATATATATATATATCACCCTCCAAGGGAAGATAATACCCCTACGATGGTCCAAACACAGGGGGTATATTAATAAACATATGTGCGTCGATTTAGCGGGACTAAACACTGGTGGACATACACTCCAGAAGGCAGACACTGAGTGAGGTCAGTTTGAATCTGCCGCTCCACCGCTCCTACATGTTAGACTTGCACAGACATACACAAATAAAAGTATAAACACAAATAAGGACGTCCAGACCAAAATATCACCATATCTCTAGGTAGATACATACAAATACATATACATATACGATACATACATATACACATCCATACCATTAATTCTTAGAATAATATACATGCATCCATACATGTTAGACAGAAACATATGACTAGGGCACATGGCATGTCTACTAGGAAGACTGTACCAGCACGCAGACTGACCACCACCACGGTGACCTCTGTCCAAGTTTGTGTAGACTTGCCACCATCATACATACATACATACATACATAGGCCACATCCAAACAAGTAGAGTATCTGTGATGTAACCATACATACCAGTACATATAAACTGTCCTATCCGATCTATAGCTATCTATCATTTTTAAATCTTGGTGACAGACTGATATGTTAGTATTGACAATAGTAATAATTATGATCATGCTGATGTTTTTAGACACGACGATGTAATTTGTGTATGTACAATAAAGTATTGCAGTGCTTTCACACGGTACAGTGTGATATAAAATATAACAGGGCAAGTCAATTGGCTGTGTTTGGTTTGATGTACTTCTTAATTATCAAATTTGACAGTAAAGTTTCAAATACAGTATGGGGACCGTATAATTATATAAACAGTTTATGATACAATATGGAGACAAAATACAAAAGTAAATAGTTTAGGTATGTAAAAATATGGTTTGAATTGAATTCATAGACACCTATGCATACAAGGAAGACTCCTATGCATACAATGAAGATAATAAAAACTAGGGAAGCCTTCCGGACATGGTTGAAAAATACCCACCCCCAGGAATGCGATAAGTACCTAAAAAGTGAGAATAATACCCAAGGTGAAGTGCCTTAGTAGGGGGTATTGAAAGGTTGAAGACAACCAATGGTAATAACAATTACAGTAAAAACAAGTACCGGTATAAAGGTCACTGAACGAGACCCTTGATTTGTATACAGGGGCATATTATGTTGTGACTGAGGTTTTCATTGATATAATTGGATATTGTATATTATAATGTGACTGAGATTTATATTGATATGTGAGTACCAGTAGACAATTGTGGTGGGGGTCGAATGTGTGGGAATAGGAAGAGGGTTAAGGTAGGCATGTAAGTTCTACGAACAAAGCCGATACAACGGTATAATGTAAAGTGGGATGGTTGGGGCTGTTTTTACTGTTAAGAATTAACTTTATATACAACTGTGTTCATCATAATTACTTTATTTTCTCTCTTTTGCCAGTATAGGCAAAATATTCTTCCCCAGCGCAAAAGCTGAAGGTTGGTAAAGCTTCGATCGTTTTATTATCAGAACCATGCTAGTATAGGCGTGACTAGACAAATATAAGATTACACCATGTTAAAATATTGGTTCAACTTATTAACCCATATAGGGTAAAATAAGGTTTAAAAAAGATATAGAGTAAAATAAGGTTAAGAAACATCATGATATAGGACAATAATCAAAATGGACTAGGAACTTATTAATAGTCAATGAATAATCTATTGGATGGTCCCCCTCGAGGTTCCCATCTGAGATTAATTTGGAATATTACTATAAATATTACTGGACTATTTTTAATCAAAACCATGGACTTGGACCATAACCATCGCAGAAGAACCAAGTTCACCATACAAGACAGCATAAAGAAAACTCATCATTGAACCGCAATTACAATGAGTAGTAACAAAAAGAACTGTGAAACTCTCTTACTTAATATCAAAAGGACATGGACTTTGAATATAATTAATTCTTCTACGCACTTTGTTTTTAAGAATATCCACATTTTATGTATTCACATCTTTTGTTAAGGGCTACCTGGTAGATCTCCATCGGAGAGGGAGTACTGGCCCTATTCTTTGATTTATATAATGTATATGTATAAGTTACGGAATAAAAGTTGTATAATAATAATAAAAACGTCGCAAGATATTTAACTATATAAAATAAGTAAGTGACTATAGAGCACAAGGCATGTCTACTAGAAAGACTGCAGCAGAGGAGCACGCTCTCTGTGACCCCGGCTGGCCGTTGCCCCACCACTCATGTGTGGCTTTCAACATGTGTGCTACTCAAGTACTACCCCTACTCAAGTCTATAGTTTCCAAACAAATTAGCTTCAATACTTTCTCCCAATGACATTATTACATACCAAGGATCCTAAGGGAGTTTTTGCGATGTGGGTTTGTCAAGTTCGGGTGATATATCATATAATCATGCTCCGTCAATTCCACCGCATCGGTGTGGTCACTTGTATATATACCCCTCGAGGCCTACGGCCTCTTGAGGGTATATCACTGGAAAAAAAATCGCGTTTACACTATGAGTATCTGCGTTGGGTATCTGGTGTATCTGCACTCCATACTGTGTGAGTATCTGCGTGTATCTCCAATTGAGTTTGTGTATCTGTGTGTATAAGTGCAGTGGTGTATCTGCACTTGTGAGTATCCTGATGTATCCTCAAGCGAGTGGTGTATGTGCATCTATCCACAGTGCAGAGGCTTAATTACTAAATGGGTGGGCTCATATTACATCTGGGATGCATGAAGGTAACCATCCATACTAGTGTCACAACTATTATTCTGAATGTCCATGTATGTTATTCTGAGACCCACTTAATATTACTCTCCTCCCGTTTTGTCCCCTGTCTCTACCCCTCAGAAGCAACCATGACAACTTTACAACAGTGTAATGATTATTTCAGTAATAAAGCAAGTCATTTTTTTTTTTAATAAATTTTATTGGCGAAGTTTCACATTTACCGCGATAGTTCTCATTCCCAAGTAAATATTAAATTAAATACATCGACGACAATTTTTAAGCTTTAAGTGTTATCTTACATAATCAGCAATAAATTATTACTATCTCCGACCATCATTACATGTTCATATCAATTTATGCGCGTGTGGCTCCCTCTGATGTTAGCTTTATTAACCAACGTCACATACCGTATATACCCGTGTATAAGCCCCGGCTTATATTAATTTCAAATGGTGAATTGACCCGGCTTATATTCGAGGTGGGCTTATATTCGGGGCCCGGCTTATATTACAATAACTGAAAACCAGTAGTTTAGCTGAAACACATTTTTATTATTATCTTCATTCATTACTCTGGTTTCCATGTTTTAAACTCCAATTTAACACCATAAAACACTACCATAATATTTGTTAGAGTTCTTTTATTTGTGCGACATGCATATTTATTACTATAACCTTGTACTTTTGCTTTTTCATAAATACCTCAAATTCAATACTATTGTTTCCTGATGGCAATACAGGCACCTGGCTTATAAACGGGGCCCGGCTTATATTAACGTTAGCAGGTGCTGAACCCCCGGCTTATAAACGGGGTGGGCTAATACTCGGGGTCCGGCTTATACACGGGTATATACGGTATTACATTAACTAGTATAGCCGCTTATGGCTCCACCTGGTGTTTCGTATTCGCAATATTATAGGGTCATTACAGCATGGCCTCGATGAAGAATTTAAATTTATAAATGTTACATATTTTAAACTACCTCTATCATCCTTTTCCAACATTTTTTTGTGGGCATATAAGAACAAATACATAAGTCGCAATAAAATCCTGAATCGTAAGCAAAGTACACTGTAATTTTGACACAATGTGTCCTAATTCGACTTCATAGAAGTCTAATTTTTCCTGTTAACTCTCAACATTTCTCCCAAATCATACATCTACTGGTTTACTAAACACTTAGCCATGATAGTACAACAAGCACGTTTGCTTTAGGTCAGTTATGTCATTAATCTCTCCACCTGTCATTGGATTTTAGGTACGATTTAAGAGCAGGCCAAGATTGTTCTTTATTTACTTTACTCAATCTGTTCCATAATTTTGGGCCTTTTACCTGTGGAGATCTATTAAATTTCTCCGTCTGACATGGAGGTTGTATGAGATTAATACCTTGTGCCAACCTGGTGTCTCTAGGCATCAACTGTATTTTTTCAGGGTTTTCTTTAAATTTAAACATCAGACCCAGAAGAGAAATATCTCCTCGTTTTTTTACAGAGTCTATCTTCAGGTCTCTCATCATCTCTTCCATTGACATATTATTATTAATATTAAAGTAAACCAGCCTGATCGCCCGATTCATCACACTCTGTAACTTGTTTATATGCATAACATTGGTAAGTGAGTATAGATAATTACCATATTCAGCCAACGATAGAACATGCGTCTTAACAACTGTCTTGGCTATCTCTTTGTTTAGGCTGCCCCTAAGTCTTCCGAAACCATTTATCTTTTGCTGTATAGCATTTTTGATTTTAATAAAATGTTGGTTGAAACTTAGAGTAGCATCAATAGTGAAGCCTAAATAACAAGTTGTTTTGACCTTCTCTATTGCACGACCATCAATAAAGATATCTCCCAGTGCGGCAATATTAATCCTTTTTAAATTTCTATTCGAGCCCAACATTTGTAGTTGACATTTTTGAGAATTTAATTTAAGTTTATTTGCCTTCATCCATAGAGACACCTCATTTGCCGCAAGTTGGCTTACCCTTGTACATTCGATTGGATTCCTCCCAGTGACCGTTATTGCTGTGTCGTCAGCATAGACTGCAATATTTAATTCCAGTTCATTTTTTTGGTAATCTATTCTTTCTAAACAAGTTGGTAAATCATTAATGTAAATTAAAAAAATTAACGGTCCTAAGAGGCTTCCCTGCAGTACACCGTTTTCAATTGTACATGGGTCAGATATAATATCATTTAGTTTTGTCATCTGTCTTCTCTTATATAAATAATTCTCGACCAATCTAGTGATACAAGGATTAATATTATATCTTTCGAGCTTTAATTTGAGAACATCATGATCAATACAATTAAAGGCTTTCGCCACATCATAATATGTGGCGGCAGTCACCTTCTTTCCATCAATTCCTCTAAGAATCAGATCCAGAAAGTCATAAACACTGCGATTAGTAGAATGGTTTTTCCTGAACCCCACTTGTTTGCTAGAGAAATAATGATTAAATTCCATATGATCTATTAAAGCTCGACAAATAAAATGTTCTAATAATTTTGATGGTAAAGGTACAATAGCAATAGGTCTTAAGTTTGACAGCTCTCTAGGATTCTTATTTTTGGGAATCGGGGTAATACAAAATTCCTTCCATTCCTGAGGAAGTCTCTCTCAGCATATAAATCAGGAAAAACTTCAAAATCTTTGAGCTGACCCAGCTAAAACCGCTACTCTTATTTTCATCAATACCTTGGAGATATTCCAAGACCTTATCGCAATCTATTATAATCTTTGTAGAGGCAATATGCTCTTGAGTATTGACCATGTAGTCTAAGGGATTCTTCCTCAGATTTATATCCACCTTACCCATGTTTTTAAACACAGTATTTAAGGTATTACTCGCTTCTCGACCTTTTATAACCCTACCATCATGTAGATAACTGTTTTGAGAAATTGATTTCTTTTTCCCAAGGAGATCGTTCAGTTTCCTCCAAAACTTTTTGCTGTTATTTTCACATGCAGTAAGAGAATCTAATATAAAGGAACGTTTAGCATTTCTAATAAGTTTGGCAGTGTTCTGGCCACTGTTGCTCTAATAAAGTCATCTTTCAATTTAGATCTCTTTGCGATTTTGAAAAGATTGTCTCTATTCCTAATTGCTACAATGCATTCTCGATTTAGGATTAGTTTACCCCTCCTTATGACCGTTTTCTTTACATAGGGACATTTATCATCCAGGTAGGCAGTTAACTTAGTTTTTAAGTTCGACCATATAATATCAGGCTCTGGATTTTCTTCAGGAATAATCATATCGTCAGTCGATAATTTGTTACAATAGGTCTTAAAATTTAACATATCAATTCGTCCATAATTTCGCGACAGTTTGACTTGTTTGTCGATCATACTCTTGCCTTTTTTTATGTTTATGAAGACAGCATTGTGATCAGATATATTCATCTCTAATACACCTGAGGTGTTGACATGGGGATAATTTGATGCCATGATATCCAACAAACTGCTTTTACCTATCATTTGCCGAGTACCCTCAGAGATGAATTGATTTAGTGACATTTCTCCCAACAAATGCTTAAATTCAATTACTGAATCATTTTTTTTATCGTTCATGTCGATATTTATATCTCCGCATAGCAGTATATTTCCATGCCGACATCTCTCTTTGACCGAATTCAGAATATTCTGCAAATGCTCAATAAATGACCTCTTATTCCCTGACGGCAGGCGATATGTATTACAGAGTATTATTGATTTCCTATTACCAGGTTTACATTTGATTATTTGGGTCTCAATGTTCTCATTACATACATTTAGGTCAGAGAACACCCACGGGTCTGCCTGATATGTATTATCGATAAAACAACCCAAACCACCTCCCTTTTTGATCTCATTACCAGACAAGGTAGAACGATCCTCTCTAAAAAGATTAAAGCGGTTTCCAAATAATAACTGGCTATCAGCATCTGCTTTGGTCAACCAGGTCTCCTGTAATAATAGTATATTTGTATTTTTACCTAGGAGTGTATCATTAATCTCGCCTATTTTATTTCTTAGAGATCTTATATTTAGAGATAGAATCGTCAGTCCCTTGAGTTTAGAGAGTTCTGTCATATCAACCAATACCATTGCGCTCCTCAGCCATTTTCACTAATATCAATACTTGGCAAACTCTTGAAACACATGAGCATTCATGTAGCATGGTTCTAAGCAACAATAATAAGCGACAGTTAAAACAAACAATAGCCCAATTTTCATTCAAGTTATAAGCAAAAGCTCTAAACAATTCCAGCCTTATATATAGGTGATATTCTACGTTTTTCCAATTGTTCCAAGTGCAATATTGTAGTTGTAAAGGACTGAAAAAGAATCCTTCCTTCCTTTGGCGCAAAAAGTATATGTGATGTGTAATCGGAAAATGAGTTACAAGTTGCAAAATTGATATTAATATATACCAATTAGGGGCAGAGAGAGAGGGAGTGGAGAGATGGGAAGGATGGTAGAGAGAGATGAGAGAGAGGGAGAATATTTGCAACAGAAATAACCCAGTTACACATGATTACGCATGACTACCAGATGAAAGATATAAGGGTTAGAACCCCTTCAAAAATAAAAAAAAAATAAAAGGTAGTCTCTTTGTTAGAATTCGCTCATATTGGAACTGTCTTCATGGCAATGTTAAGCGTAATGAAGATCATGATAGTTTTAAGAGGGAAATAAAAAAGTTTGTATATCTTCCTTCATTAATACCAAACTCATCAGTAATCCACCTCACCAGCAAGATTTTGTATAATTTATGTTTATGTTCGTTGTGGCCCTTTAGGTCGTTGTTTCAAGGACTACTAGGGAAAATGGGCATATAACTGCTTGTTTAACTCAATACTTATCTGATGTTTGTTTAATGGTATATAAATTTATACTTTTTCCGATTTCTGCGTTACTCCTTTGGATGCATGTATGATGCTGCCTAGGTGGGGAATTTTATTGCTCTATGTTTTTATTATTTTTTGGTACCTTTGTCCCCTTTTATGACGACTTGTCTACATTGGGGTGTAGTGCTAAATGTCATATTTTGCTATTTTGAGTTATAACTTTGTCTCGACTTAGAGAAAATAATAATTTTGAAATATGTAACGAATGTCACCATGGGATCTGTTGTTCATATATTTGTATAAATCGTCTGCACAAAGTGAAGATAAGATAAATTGAAATGACCATATAGCTTGTTCACGCATATATGGGTCAGATTTTCAGAAAATGTACAATTGGCAGCTCTACACATTTAGGAAATTCTGCTACATTAGGTTGAAAAAGGATGAATACCGGGTATATCTGAGTATATTTGGTATCGCATTGATTTAAAGTATCAGTTCTGTTATGTTAAACTGTATTTTGGATCTCATTTCTGTCTTAAATGTGGGTTATTTGAGAGGATTGGTGAAGGCGAATTGTACATTTTCTGGGAATCTGACCCATTATATAGACAATTATTTCCGATTTGTCCTTGATGTATAATGTAATATGTAATTCAATCAAACTCACAGAAATAACTGTGAATAGCTTCGAAATCTGATGTAATGTTGTGTCTTGAATATAAATATTTCCAAATCAAATCAATCAAACGCATATATATATGTGCATAATTGAGGTTTTCCTAAGGAGTATATTTAACTACTTTATTGTGTTCGACCATCAAGAATTAGTCATTGTGTTTTGAATGACATCCCTACCATTATATGGGTAGGGTTATCTGTTGGGCGATTAGAACCTGTAGTTGTAGCGAGGGTTCGTTGTCTGTTTGCTTAGGGACCCCACCGAGGCGATAGCCGAGGTGGGACCCAGGCAAACAGACAACGAACCCCCGCTACAACTGAAGGTTCTAATTGCTTTAGTCTCGAATTGTTGGGATCCTCCATCACTTCCAATTTAACACACAACAATAACAATTCACTATCAGGCTAAACCCACACACACTCAGCGCACGCTCCCGCTCGTGTTCACCAGTGCGTGACGCCCACGTTACACCACCCGTCCATAGCATACCACCAAATCTCAACAATTCGAGACTAAAGCTACACCATCAACCCTATACCTTGCTACTGTGTATGCTTACACAACCAAACCAGTCACTTGAATGGGGTATATACATGTACATGTACAACTAGGATTAGCTAATGCTGGACATGCATAGTATAGAACGAGGACAACCAATTTCTCTAGAAACACAAACCAACTTCATACATCCAAATCCAGCACAGGCAGTTTGTGTTTATTCAGTAATAGGATTAGTTCTGACCCAATTACTGCACTGGGGTTTGCTGACTTACACCAGCATCTGTAGCATAAACTTTTAGCCTTAGTCACGGTTCACTGAACACGTGTATCTGCAGTGGGAGCCTGCAGATACACGGGTATACTCCCATTGCAGATACACGGGGATACTCACTACTGCAGATACACAGGGATACTCACTAGTGCAGATACTCATGGTGTAAACGCGATTTTTTTCCCAGTGTATATCAAGTAACAACACCTCTGCGGTGGAAAGACGGAGCATGATTATCTGATACGTATACAATGGTAGTTAGATGAAATCTTTACAATTCATTTTCACAGTTTGCATCATCATTTGTATTTATAAACAGTAATAACCTTTCCAGTATACTGACATCATCATTATATATGTTTTATACAAACATACTTCTACATGTAAGCCTCTATAAGATAGTCTGGCACAAAATGGTATCTTGTAATAGTAGGAAATTCTATCATAACAAGTCGTTTCATGTGATTATTAAGCATAGGGACGTAGACGTAGACCTTACATATTTTACAAGCCGTAGACTTGATGACTGAAAGCTTTATATACATATATGTGATACACACCCATTATCGCTGTATCACACTAGGACAATCATGAAGAATGGACAGGACATTAACTACCGGCCCATTGTACCTTGAGGGTAATCCCTCATACTCATACAGAGAGCTTTTAGTGTACCGGAAAAAAACTTGGACGTGTTACTTCAGTGGTTTCCAAGCTTAAATAGCAATCTGAAGTAACCCTTTCTACACAAAATGAGCTCCCTATTGAATGTGTTTGCTCTAATCATCCGCCCACATAAGCAGTCCTGATTGAAGACCTGTTCTTTGGCGCCAAAAGAAAAGAGTCAAAATGTCGTTTGGTAAGATTTGACTGTGTTAGATCATATTCAAAAGGCCAAAATTCTTGCAAATTCCTCACGCACATATAGATACTTTAATACCTTACCTTAATATCTATGTTCACATATCAGTATCAGATGAGATACTTTTTAAACATTTCATTGAAGATATACGATGACATTTATTTGATCTTAGCATAATGTTAGTGGGATACAGCTGTTTATTCACCTATGCAATTCCTCGGCAATTGGAATTGCATACAGAACACCCCGATATGTTCCCTGTAGAATAACCTGACACACACACAATGATAATCTTTAGTTGAAATGTAACCTACACTAATTCGAAATGCCAGTGGGTTGAAGTTATTTCATACTTGTTGTTATGGATTTGAATGGCGAATAATTGAATTGGCATTAGACCCGTTTGTCACAGTTATTGACCAATTTTGCTCGTTTTGCATGAGTTGTCATTTCAAATTAGGGAAGCCGGGAGATAATTCCACAAATCGAAATGATATTTCATATTTCGGCTAACATTCATGGATGTTATTTCAATCATAGAATTGACAAGACTATAAATTTAATTTGGTGGTTTTACAAATTACATTGTTCGTGTGGCACAAAGCAGAGAACCTTGAATAGGTTCTCTATTATGACAAAAATTGATTTGAGAGTCAATGCATTTCTAATCAGAAACAAGGTTGGGCTCATAAATCTAACGGACAATTAATCTTGACTGGGTGCAAACAAAACCGGCAGAATTTGGAAACCTTAAATGATCCTGCAACGAGAGTAAAATGCTGAGATCTCCAGTGCATCCCTCATTCCAATAACCGAATTTGTATCATATGGGCCAGCTTCAACTTCAGGATAAATAGGTAAAATGTAGCGAGGGTGGAGTGTGGTCACTTGTTACTGACTGACGTGACTGCAGGAGGTTAGAGGGCTTTAACCCGAGAACCTTTCGCGGTCACCAAGGTCAGTAACAAGAGAAACACGAAACCTGAGCTTTGTTTCATATTTATTACACCCCATTAATAAATAAAAAATATAAATTAATCAAAATAAAAGAAGTAATTTCAGTTTTCCGCCACTTTGTATTTCCACCATTTTGCGAAAGATGAAGAAAATAGTCCCTCCACTGCAGCAATGTTGTTTTGACCTACATTTGTCTGTCAGTGTTCAAGCGCTTCGTCGCTATTAGATTATTTGCATTAAGAAATCTAATAAACTAAAATGTATCTTAATAGTTTGAGGTATTTATTGGCTTTAAATATACCATAACCTTTCGCTGAAAATGTAACAGATCATTCATTTTTGGACATTAGCCTTGGTAACATCAAGTAACATGACCGACTTCAACGTGGTAAACAACGTTGGTCTGCTCTTATAGTACTGTCAGTAGACACTAGACGAAACGGCGTCCCTCTGTGCATATAAATATATGCATAGGCATATCACTCAAGCTCAAGGCCATGCCACCCAACATATGGGACTATCATTAGAGGGAAAACCTTTTTGATTTTGTCACCACACAAAATTCGCCATTCCAACGGGTCCAAAACCTCCTGCTTTGTCAAGATTATATTCTTGGCTTTCAAAAACATGCAGATCAATAGGGTCTTACTTGTACCACAACTGCACATTAGCCCTTTTGAAATGTCCCATTAACAAAGTCTCTCACTCGCCATTCCCACCTTTTACAGATAGAGCTATGTACATGCTCGTCTTCTTACAACACTAGCAGAATTAAGCCTCACTCACTCACACATGGGATTTAGCTCAGTGGCAGACCTCTTGTCTACAGAGCGTGGGATTGCACATTCAAACCTCGGCATGGACATTCAACTGGTGTCATGAGGCCAACATAAAACTTATTTTAGCTTATTTGAAAATGTAATAATAAATAGAAACACTATGTAGGCCCTATATTAATTTCATATTTGGTCGTACGACAGCTGGAATGATAATATAATGAATGAACGAAGACATAGGTTGGCCGGAAACCAAGCAGTGCGAGGTTTATTATTCAGCAAACAGATACAGTAACAAGTAAGAAAAAATTTTTTGAGTTCAAACACGTCCAAGCGATCCAGTGATCGGGTGAGAAGTCATGAATGGAACGTGCAATGTTGATACACGTGACGTGCGCGTCATAATAGCTGTGAGGCGGCGACCGTGATTGGTCGAGAGATAAAGGGGCGTGGCCAAAGTCCACGAGGTTGCTCCCGCCCAAATATGTGCGTCGATGAGTCGACTGGGGATATTTGGTCGTACGACAGCTGGAATGATAATATAATGAATGAACGAAGACATAGGTTGGCCGGAAACCAAGCAGTGCGAGGTTTATTATTCAGCAAAAGCCAAACCTAGGAAGAAGAGAAGTTTTTCATTGCAGCGACGACATAATCCTCACACTTTATGTGGTCTTTGGGACAAGGAATCACATAGGATTCCACGACAGAAGACCTCCAGTGTCCTTTCAGTTTGATTTCATGTAGAGAAATGCCCAGGGAAGAGAGGAAGGAAGCCCCTCCACGGCGAAATGAATGGGTCGAGTATCCAGGGCCCACATCAGCCGACGACAGAAGATTAGCTAAATTGGCTGAAATCATTTCATATGAAAATTTTGGGATATCCGAACAGGAGAATAGTGGAGAAGAATTGGCCAACGGTTGGACCAACAACTTCCTCACCCAATGTACTGGGCACAAAGATTTAATGGCAACAGGCTTAAGATATATGAAGTATGGTTCATCAGTAGTTTTTGAGGACCCAATCCTCACAGTCAACAAGTCAGATGATAACTCCACATCAGCCCGATGAATAGTATGAGGGGAACACACAACATGACTCACTCTCAGCAAGGATCTAAACATGAATAGATATGCTGCCCAACAAAGTAAGTTTAAATTATCACTGGTGTCCAAATGAGCAAACATTTTGGAGAGTATTCCCAGAGTCATGGGTAAAGCAGGGGTTGGAGACGATCCTGGTAGTTTTTTAATACCCCTCAGCACTGACTTGATGCAAGGGTGGGATAGGGAAGGACAGTCCAAGTCCTGGCTCCGAGCATAGGATATCACACCAGATAAATATGTAGAAATAGAGTTATGCTTCATAAATGAAGATAGGTAAGCCGCAAAGGCTGACAACTTGGGCACATCAATCGGAAGCAATGTAGATGAGTTGTCATGAAGGAAGGAATTAAACAAATTCCATTGTCTCTGCCTCTGACGCCTGGTTGATGGGGCTAGAGAGAGATCTTTCAATTTGTCCACTTTCCTCATCCAAATCTCCAAGCCTGCAGCACATAAAACCAGCAGAGTTAATACAACATAAATTGGCTGCCTTTAAGACCTCAGGCGCAGGAGCATCCACCCCCAGGTAGGGAAGACGCGATAGAGCATCGGCTACTACATTGTTATGAGTGTTAATATATTTAGGAATTAAGGCAATATTAAATATGAAGCACATCCAGTAGAGTTCATATAACCATTGCATACAACGACTGCTCGAGCTGGTCCCATTTTTAAGCATGGCAATAACCTGGGTGTTATCTATGAAGCATACCAGGGCCTTGTTCTTCAATTCCTTAGACCAACATCTCACACCAGCCACAATGAGATAAAGTTCCTGAATATTAATGTTGCTGGCTAATTCCTCCTCCACTGGAGTGGGGCAGATATGATTAACAAGAAGCATCTCAGAGGGTATAACATAGTCTTTCCATGTGCCTGCAAACCAATCGTTGCCCAAGAAGGCAGCAAACCCTCTCGACGACGAGTCTGACACCATGGGTAAATGGAATTCTTGATGTTTGAGAACTCCCACACCGTTGAACACCCTGGAGAATGAGTCCCACCATTTCAAATCCATCATAGCATCCTCAGAAAGATTGATCCTGGATAACTTTTTGGAGAGCATGACTTTGTACAAATCAAAAAATCGTCTGCAAAAAGTCCTGCCACCCTTGAACACAGCCGAACAGTGTGAAATGTAGCCACAAAAGCGCTCCAGTTGCTTTTTGGAGATATATTTCAATCTTTTAACCTCATCAATCAGCCTTGCCAACTTCTCCACTTTTCCAGGGGGAAGGGAAATAGTCATTGTAGATGAGTTAAGGTTGAATCCTAAGTAGACACAGTTCGAGGAGGGAGCAGACACCTTCTTCCAGGCCACGTGGAACCCCATATATCTCAAGCACGCCAACACAGCATTTTGGTTGCTAGTACACATTTCATAAGTATCATGGCAGACAAAAAAATCATCAAGGAAATTGATAACATGACAATTAAAATATTCAAGAATACAAGCAGTGAAAAAGTCAGATATATGGTTGAAAATGCAAGGGCCTGTACGCAAGCCAAAACACAGCCTGTTATCAATATACATATGTTCATTACCATCCATTTCCCATCTGAAACCACAGAAACGACGATGGTCAGGGTTTATGGGTACAGCTCTGTAGGCAGATTTGATATCAACAACTGCCATAAAGCTATCAAGATTGATAAGGTTAACAGCATCGTCAATGGAGTTATAAGAGAATTCACGAACCAGGGATGCACAATGGTCATTAACAGAACTACCGATGGGTCTACTACAATCGGTGATGGGCCTAATCCCCCCATCAGATTTAGGAACAGCCCCTAATGAATGAATACAAGTAGGTAAACTATCACTACGAGATATAAAGCCTTCATTGAGCTCTTTCACAACAATATCATCCATTTTACCCTTGATAGCTGGTTCGAGAATAGATTTGTAATTTACACAGTCATACGATTCGACCTCTTGATCGACTACGTCGAACCCATCAACAATACCGTGGTAAACATCAAGATAATTATTAACAGCAGTATTATCAAGACCAAAAAGTAGATATGCAAATCTGCACGGTTTAAGTTGGGTTTTAACACCTCCCAACATATGTTCACAGTTACATTCACCACGAGCACAAGATGCAAAAATTTTTACGACTCGACCTTTAGGCGAGGCTGGGGCCTCAAATAGTACGATATTATCCTCCAAACTAGTACCATTGTCACCAAAGTCCGCAATAATATCACGAATATCACCATAAATACCTTTAGTCTGGTTGGAGTCACGTTGAGGCACGGATGGGAGTGAGAGAGGGAAATAAACACTTGTCAAAGACATGTTCGAATGAGGAAGATCCACCTTGGCGGCCATGACAGTTCCTTCCACAGAGTCCACTTCCGGGTCACCATGGCCACCGAAATCAACATCCGGGTCATTCGGAACAAAGTTCACTGGGTCGAAACAACCATCAATAATATTATCACAATTGATGACAGGCACTGTAAAAACATTTTCTACACATAGACCCACCTTAGATACACATTCTCTCTCACTAGCCTCATCCTATTTAGATTTAACAGTACACGACTTCGCTCCATGATCTGACGATCCGCAAGCCGAACACTTGTGCGGAAATTCGCACGATGAAGCTGACTTGCCACACCCACCTGGGTTGTTGAATTTGAAGCATATCTTGTCCTTTTTGGATTTAGACGTAGTCGACTTGGTTACAGTTGCTTTACGGGAGTTCTCATACGAGTAGCATCGTAAGATTTCCTCTTGTCTGATGTCTGCGAAGGCAGCAAGCCCCGCCTTATTCGCACGGGATCTGACAGCTTGGTCATATGAAATGCTAGCTTTCAGAGCGTAAACCTGGGATTCAGACTTCTCACAGACAGTTATGCAATGGTTAAGGACTCCACTGATCTCTTCTAGGGGCCTGTCGTCATCGACAAGCTTGGCAACCAACTTTAAGTTCAATAAAAGCAATTTCTCTATGGATTCAATGGATTCACCTTTATCGAGATCCTTTCGTTGATCAAAGGGGCGTGGACGAGACCGAGACCTCGATCTACCGCGAGTCGTTCTAGCAGAAGAACCGCCCACCGCGTAGATAGAACTTTCCACACTTGAACTCCTAGGCTTAAAAGTCACCGTATCATTGCTCTCTGCCGAAGTAGAACCAACAGGCAACGAAGTAGTGTTCATAGCAGCAATGTTCCTCTCCATCGTAGAGACTAGGCCGCGTACCATTGCTTCCAAACCGTCAATACGACCGTTAACATTCTCGGACTCGGAGCTCGAATCAGCTGCAGGCTTCTCACAACCTTCTCCAACAGGCGGTTTATGCACCGTATTGCACTTTACACACGCTTTGCTGCCCTTAGGATTCATCTTGGCACAAAATCCGAAGATTTAACACAAAAAACAAATTTTTTGAGTTCAAACACGTCCAAGCGATCCAGTGATCGGGTGAGAAGTCATGAATGGAACGTGCAATGTTGATACACGTGACGTGCGCGTCATAATAGCTGTGAGGCGGCGACCGTGATTGGTCGAGAGATAAAGGGGCGTGGCCAAAGTCCACGAGGTTGCTCCCGCCCAAATATGTGCGTCGATGAGTCGACTGGGGATATCTAAACGAAATTCACATTTATAATGAAGTATAAGTTCTACCCCCCACCATTTGTCTTTGATATCAGAGTTCAGGTTAAAGTAACTGTAAAGCTCCCCTGACCACAATATCTATCATTATCATATACAGTTAGTGCGGTTTAACTTGTAATAATAATAATAATAATAATATGTCATAGTTCTTCGAGAAAAAAGAAAAGATTTATCTATATCTATATATGTATATATATATATATATATCACAGATCCTACCAGATAAGAACAGAGAATAAGAGCCTCGCACATTAGGCATTTACTAGAACCTCACAAAGAGGAATAGTAACATTTTAGTTTAACTACTCTATTGAGAAACTTAAAAATAAATGAAAAAACAATTAAAAATAAAAACCTCCCCCCGCGTTGTGTCTTATTCATATATTCCAAAAGGTGTATCCTATCAGTTATATATTTAACAGTCATGAATGTAGCTTTCTTCACGAAAAGGGTCATTATGTTGCGATTCTTGCCTATGTTCTTTCCAATGTCTATGTGGCCATCGATGTACGTCTGTCTTTCAGCTCCGGCTTAACATTAATCGATATTAAATAATGATATTTCGTGATCGTATAGGTTTACTTCTGCGAGAATAAATATATTACCAATATCGTTAGCAGGAGATGGGAGGAAAGGAACTATAGTGGCCGGATTATATTAAAGTTCCAAAGGACCAAGGGTTGAAATATTCTATGTTTCAAAAGCGGCTCCGAGCTATAACATCAAGAGTGAAATACTTCTTTCATATGTTCTCTTTATTCCTCCTTGTGTGTTGGGTTGAAGACCTTGCTCCTCAACCCGATTAGTGAACAAAATACATTGGATATATCAATAATATTCAACACAAGAACAGACTATGTTTGCAATACAAATCAGGAATAACTAAATAAATATAATGATGAAATAAGTACAAACTTGTACATAAATAGAGAAATATGTGATAACCATCATGGTTAAAATCCGGATGGAATAATATGAATGGTTGATTAATAATAAATTAATCAAGTAATACAAAGTATAAATATCATAATGAGTTGAAATGTAGACTCCTAGTGGCGTCCGGAGGTACTACCCGGAGGTGGCCGGATCCGGAGGTGTCCGGATCTGGAGCTACCCGGAGCTCGATGGAAATGTTCATATAGTATAGTAGAATCGTTACACTCCTCCCCAACCAACGGAAATAAAATTTTAAAAGGAGATGAACATATTCAATGACTGGAGAAATTTTATGAACATGTTAACAAGAAATAAGAACGATTCATATGTACATTTATACAATAGCTCATAATAAAAAAACGTAGAGTATCATATACCAACATTTAACGGTTCTTCAACATAAAAAAGTTGCGAATATATATGAATAAAGATTCATAGGCTATTTACATCAGCAAAGCACCAACACGACGATATCACACGCAAGAGTCCAGCATATTAAGTAGACATTATCGCACGAATGGCAAGAGATTGCTCCAGCGTGAAGCCAGGTATGATCTGGTTTGTTTCCTTGTCCGGATCTGCACTTTCAGTCACCACAGATACCTCCAGATCATCTGATTTCTTCTCAACACTGGCCTTTTCACGCTCACGATCAAGGGATCTTTGCAGTTCTTTCACATTGTCCTGGGAAAGTCTCAGTTCATCCTCAAGAACAGATTGGGAGTGGGTAGCAATCTCCAGCCTCACCTTGAGGTCAAGAATCTCGTCTAACAAGCGTTTTCGCTCTTCACACCAGGCCTCTTTGTCTCTGTTAACATTGCCAAAATGTTCGTAATCTGTGTGGAGATGCTTTAACGCCTCCGCAAAGGATGAATGGGCTTTTACCAACTGGCATTGAGCGACAGCTAAGTTTTTGACTGCCTCACTGTCATTTAGCTGTTCCAGATCCATGTTGACTTCATTAAAGTCCACTGACACCACAGGAGAAATATTATTCTCAACCTTGGACTTAGTCGCAGGGAGCACTTGCTTCTTCTCCTTCTTAACACATGAGCTGGCTGGAGCAGCTCTTTTCCGGGCTATTGTGGCGACTGGATCTTTCTCACCATAGTCAGGATTGCTGGCCAAATTGCAAAACCTGTCGCTGTTATTTAAGCACCTCAGTCCAGCCTGATTTTGTGACAAATTATGCACCCACATCATGTGGCGGACAGAAGAGCACATCCGTAATTGTTTATTCTTGCATGGTCCAGAGGTCTGGTGACGGATCCCACACATATACTCCCAACGGTTGGGTAGATGATTTTCCTCCATGTGCCTAAGCCAGGCTAGACGGCTATGCAATACCTTGCCTGTACAGCGGAGATACGGGCAGCTACCTCCACCCGTTGATGCACTGTCATGTCCTTTATACACAATAGAGCGCAGCTCTCTCCGGGTGTCTTCAGATACAATTCTACCAAGAATTCCATCTATCCACTCTTCGTATTTACGTATAAGATCGGCCTCAGTAATGTTGACGAATATGATTTCTTCTGTTTCCGAGTCCTGATCAGATTCAGTAACTGGTACACACCTGCCGTGTCTAGTGTCCTTTGGCTTCTTCAATTTGAGCAGAGGAGGCCTAATCTTGTCTGTAAACTCGGAGGACAAACCCCTCTCTCTGCCAGGCGAATTGGAACGGGAGCGACGCTCGGAGGAATCTCTGCTAACACTGTCAGATTTCCTTCGATTCCCGCTCTCCGTGGGCTTCTTCTTGTCCCTTTTCTCGCGAGAGAATTTGTTACTTCGGTCGTACACTCTGTCATCTTCACTTGATGAAGGCATGGTTCCAATTGTCAATCGATAACTTCAACAAAAGCAGGTCCGGACAGCTCCAGAGGACATAAACGTCTCGATCCTATGTATACTTCAGTGTTGAAATGGAACGCAACCTGCTGTGCACGTGCTTCACCTGTCTTATATAGGTGCCAACCCGAGCCACACCCAAAAACTATGCCCATATATGGACATACAGGTGGCGAGGATCCACTCTGCACGGTTCCTTACCCATATTAGGTAATAGATCTCAAGAAAACTGCATATTACCTCGCGAATAAAATAAAGAAATAAAATCATTCAGGCTATATAGTCAAACCCCAGGGAAAAATAAACATTTCCTATACTACTTTTATCCGTATGGGCAGAGTGCACATTGCAGCGAACCAAGGGCATCAGCGCCTTGCCGGCAAGGTAGACGCTCCGCGTGTCGAGGTGTCCGCCATAGCGCTCACCGACGCAACGTTCCGCTTTGTTTACTTCTTAGCGCGGTGTTTATTTCCATCGACGACAGGTTGAAAAGTGTATAGAAACTCAATGAGGGTTGACTTTGACCGAGAATTTGATCATAAAATGCTAAATAATAGCAGTAGAATACATGTTTCTTCGTTAAATATGTAAATTAAACATATTGGCTTGCTTCCCCGGGCTCCGTGGAATGAGACCGTCTCCTGGTTACTCCTCCTACCGGCTGTCGACGAGGAAGAGCCGTCAAAGTTTCCTTATGGTAAATTGCTTCAAAGAAGCCTATCTAACACCTTAGGTTAGCTTGAAATTGTCATTAAAACAAAAGGAATATTTCCATGTGGAAATAGACCCAATCATGGTTTCAAAATGGCCGTAAATCCACCATGTAATCGTATCTACTCTCTCCCGTGTTCACCAGAGGCTTCTTTACGTGTATATGGCTCTCCCGAAGGCAGGGAATCAAATCTAATGTTAAGTCAACATTCCTCCTCCAGATATTGAATAAAATTATCATTTAAAATCAGGGAAAGCCATATCTTGTGGGAGCCTTAATCACCCTCGTTCTGGTTCTCCTTGCACTTTCTGGCGATAAATCATTATCTCTGCTTTCATTATCAGGTTTTAGGCAGGGCTTCAGATAATCCACATGTATTTTCGCCATTTTCTTCGTGCCTTTATCAATGACATAGGTCCATTCATTTAGTTTTTCAACTATTTGAAAGGGACCCTCCCATCTTCCACACAGTGGCCGTCCAGTTTTCACTGTGATAAATTTGTAGACCCAATCTCCAGGAGCATATTCTCTGACCAATGTATTCTTGTCATAGACCTTTTTCTGTGCTTTCACCGATCGTTTTAAATTCTTCATTACAAATTCGTGTGACTTCAGGAGTTGTTCTCTGATATATAACACCTGGTTATTTGGACACCTTGCTTCAAAATTTTCGTCATAATTCCGATAAATGACTGCAGGCACCATTGAAATTTCCTCACCAAAGGTAAGTAGATTTGGAGAACAGCCGGTTGATTCATGCAAACTACACCCATAAGCATAGGTGATATATGGAATCAGCTGGTCCCAGTCATTTCTATGGAGATTTGCCAAGCCCGACAAAGCTGTCTTCAGAGTCCTAATCGATCTTTCAGCTAATCCATCGGATTGAGGCCTATAAGAATTGGTAAATGTTTTCTTTATAGACATCAATATGCACAACTCTCTCCATAAAGAAGAAGTAAAGTTGGCACCCCTATCCGAATGGATATTCAATGGAGCTCCAAATTTCAAGATCCAGCCTTCCATAAGGTGGGTAGCACAAGTGTCAGCTTGGTAATTTGGCATAGGAAATGCCTCCATGTATTTTGAATAATAGTCCTGGACCACCATAAAGCATATGTTACCCCTGAGAGTCAAAGGTAAATTTACAGCAATATCCAGAGCTATCCTATCAAATCTTGCGCCAGAAATTTCATTATGAAGCGGTCTCTTCCCTCTCCTAGGGAAATCTTTCACACGTTGGCAAATATCACAAGAAGCACACCATCGCTCTATATCTTCAGACATAAGTGGCCAGAAAAATGTTTGCTTCACCTTTCCTAGGGTCTTCTTTCTTCCAAAATGGCCACCTTGAGGAGAACCATGTAACATGCGGAAAATAGCCATCCGTATCTTCAACGGGCCAACGATAGTCATGTCAGAAACTGAGGCTTCTTTATGATATATCACATATAGAATCCCATTGCGTATTATCATCTTGCTGAGGAAACCATACAATACTCTAAACTCTCGTGTTTCTGCACGAATCTCCTGAGTGGAAAGTTCCTCTTTACTTCGAACCAGTGACTTGATTTTGGCAATATCTCTGTCTCCATCCTGATATTTCGCCATCTCACCCTCTGAGCAAGGGAAAACTTCCTGCAAAAATCCTTTCTTCTCCTCCCATTTGCTTGTCATATCGTCGACAGAAGATACCATACCCATAGGTTTGCAAGGGTCCTTCCTGCACGTGACACAGCCAGGATTTTTACATCTCCTGATCTTCCTCATTCTTGAAAGAGCATCGGCATTGCTATGAAATTTTCCTGGACGGTGGAAAATCTTAGATTGATCCACATCAAAATAAGCTAGAATAGACAGCCACTGAACTAAAATTCCATCAGCATCCTTGAAATTCAGGACCCATCTCAATGAAGAATGATCCGTACGAATGATAAATCTTGTGCCCCAGATGAAATGCTTGAACTTTTTCAAGGATTTAATCACCGCAAGCAGCTCCCTGTGCGTTGTACAATAATTCCTCTGAGTAGAATCCAATGATTTGGAGAAATAACAAAGAACTTTTTCTTCTCCGTCCTGTACTTGAGACAAAATCGAGCCAATTGAAAAATTACTGGCATCAGAATCGAGAATAAATAAATCATTCTCGGTTGGATATCCTAGGATAGGCTCAGAAATCAATGCACTTTTCAGTAGACAAAACGATTTCTCCCGATCTTCATTCCATACAAATTTCGTATGATCCCTGAGCAGTTGGAACATAGGCTCAGCCTTCTCCGCAAATTCTGGAATAAAATCCCTGTAATATCCTACAAGTCCCAAGAAGGAACGAATATCTTTGATATTTTGTGGCTGTGGCCAGTGTGTAATAGCCTCAATCTTCTCCGGATCTGGTCTGCTCCCTTCGCTGTTAACTACTCTGCCTAGGAATCTTACAGAGCGCTTGAAAAGTACACATTTCTTTGGTTTCAAAATCAAACCAAATTTCTGTATCCTCTCAAAGACACATTTCAGATTTTTCCTGGCTTCTTCCAATGATTTTCCATAGGAAATTATATCATCTAAGTAAACCATACATTTTGTCCAGCGCAATCCTTGTAACATACTTTCTACCATGCGTTCAAATGTGGCTGGGGCATTGCATAGCCCAAATGCCATCACATTGAAGCGAAACAAGCCTATATGGGTGACGAATGCCGATTTTTCCTTCGATTCTTCATCCAATTCCACCTGCCAATAGCCTGATTCGAGATCCAGGGTAGAATAATACATGTTTTTCCCAAGAGCATCTAGACTTTCGTCGATTCTAGGTAGGGGGAACGCATCTTTCTTAGTGATGTCATTTACTTTGCGATAATCCACACAGAAACGAATGGAATTATCCTTCTTTTTGACCAGAACAATCGGTGATGACCATGGCGAGTCACTAGGCGAAATAACTCCTTTATTTAACATCTTTACTAGCTCTTCTTCCACCGTTTTTCTCCTGCCTATGGGTAAGCGGCGATAGCTCTGCTTGATAGGTTCCGAATCTCCAGTGTTTATGTGATGTTTCACGTTATCCGTTCTGCCTAGGTCTCCTCCAGGTTTTTGGAATATATTGAAAAATTCCAATAGGTCAGATCTAACCAAATCTTTCTCCCTCTCAGTGGTAATGTCACTCTGAGAAACCAGCTGTTCCAGGTATTGAGGCAAATTATATTCAGTCATTGCCAGATCACGAGCAATTGTTTCCAATAATACAGTAATTCGCTCATCCTCCAAGGTAGAATTTTCAGGTTCAGCGATGTCTATAGACTCATCATTCCCAGTGTTCTCTATTTGAGAAACCACTTCAGCCGTGCCTAATATCTCACCCTCTTCAATGAACTGTGCCTGGTTGGTGATATTCATCACAGGCAACCCATACAACTCCTCCTCTTCTCTATATCCTATCATGGTAGGAAAATTCACTAATCCTCTGTCATCGTCTATGTACATAGGAGGCTCCACAAGGAAATCACATTTGCCCATGCTATTCCTAGGGCCAGTCCAGATTGCTTCTACCATCGTCACTGAATTCTTCTTAATTTTAGTCCTTTCTTTAACTCTCAGGGCTCCATTATTCGATACAAATTCACAAAAAGTTTTCTTTCCATTTATATCAATCTCCCCAGTTTTGCTTCTAAACGCCATGTCCACTGCCATCTGGAAATCTAAGCCTAATATTCCGGATTCTCTATGGATACGTCCAACGAAAAATCTCCAGACATGCAACTTTCCTCCAAGATCAAAGTGGAAATTAGCAACACCTAACAAGGTTATATCACTGCCATTAGCAGCAATGACCTTATCTGAAGTGGGTAACAATGAAGGTGGGTTGATCATAGAGGAATATATACCCTCATCGATCAAGCTGATGGAGGCTCCAGTGTCCACTAATAGGTGATACAAATCTCTTCCAAAAGTAGCAGGTACATACCATCTTGCTCCTTTTAAGTTAGGCAGACAATAAACATTTTCTTCAGGCCTGGTCACCAGTAATAAATCAGGAGCTTCAGGGGCCGTACCCTCCCCTAAGAAAGAAGGTCCTGAAGAATTATTCATTGCTGTAATTGTCTGGTCGGAAAAGCCACTTTGAGATAGGGTGGTTGAGTTGATGGCCTTGTCCAACACAACCACTAGTCGTTTCCCTCAAGACCAGCCATGCTTTTACCAGATTTCTGATCTAAGATTCCGGATTTGTTCTTAGCATCAAGGAAACCTTTACATGAAAAGGTAGAGTGTCCGGCTGTATCACACCACTTGCAATAAGGAGTCTGAGATGATTTATTCCTCCAGGGTCCACTTTTCCTGTAGCCCGACCACTTTGTTCTCTCTCCCAAAGCATTTATTCCATATTCTTCCTCATCTGATTCGTCAAACTCGGTCGCAGTTGTATGAGAAACAGCAGCAACTGTAGTCAACACATCAGAGCTGGCATTAACTCCAAAAAGTGTTTTTATTCCACTTTTATACCGATTTGCTAAGTCCAGGGCATCGAATAATGACTTAGGCTGACGAGCATGAACCTCCAATGCGATCTTCTTGTCCAACATGCCTTTAATGAACTGCTGAATCAGCAGCCGAGTATGAAAATTATGTCTTTCACCCGGAAAGGCCCAGATCATCAAAGATCTAAGATGAACTGCAAAGGCATTTAGATCCTCACCAGGAATTTGCTTTCTTGAATAGAAGGTATTTTCTCGGTCTTCAGGAGTACCTCCTCCATATATCCTACATAATACGGTGACTAAGTCCTGATATGATCCTTCGGAGATGTCAAAATCATTAACAACGCTTGCAGCCTCTCCTTTACATTTGGAGAAAAGCACTTTCATCCTTGTTTCTTGCGACCAATTATTAGCAAAGCTAATATTTTCAAATTGAACAAGGTATTGGTACCAATCCTTTCCTTCGAAGGCTGGAGGCATTGAGCATTTGGGCTTTTCTGACCAATGACTCACAGATAGATCTGTGGAAGAATCCTTGATCTTGATCGGACAAATATTTTCATCCTCCTCAACTTCCACAGCATCAAACAACGACAGAGATCCTCGTGATTTCTTCATAAAAGAAACCTTTTTCCCGCCGCGTGTTCCAATATGGCCATACAAAGGATTGGAATCCAATGATTTCCAAAATTCAGTATCTCTCACATCAGACCCATCTTTCATTTTAAACAAACTTTTGGTTTCGTTTAACTCAGCTTTATTAACTCGAGCTTCACTCTTCCAATAGTCCACGTTTTTCACTGCATCATCGACATTAGCTTTAGCTAATAGCAGTTCCGTATTCATACTCTTCAAGGCATTTTCCTTCGAAGTAACCTCCTTATGCAGCAAATCCGTATCATTAGTAGCTCAATCTAAAGCATTCCTATTACGAATAAAATCCTCCTGGAGCAGATCCGCTGTAGTTATGGCAGCATCACGTTCACCAGCAACATCCTTAAATTCGCTTTTTGTCAAAGCCAATCTCTTATCAACATCTTCCTTGTCTTTAGCTGCTTGTAAGATGTAATCCCTGATCTTAGGATCCACGTCCTTGAGTTCTATGCCAGATACTATCTCCTTTGCTAAATCAGTAGCCATGTTTAATCCTTCCTGTGACTCCAAGTCCGTTTATTTGGGAAGAAATACAAAAATATACTAAGTAAAAAAAAAAAAAAAAAGCAGTCCAATCGTGTTTGAACCCTTCAGGAGAAGAAAATCAAAAATCTCTCCACAGCAACAGCAAGGCGAAGCAGTGTCCACACCATCCAGGAGTCTAACCAGTGAACATAAGTTGTCTTATATCACTCTGCCCAAAAAAATAAAAATAAACCCAAGTTTAAATATTCCGTGTTAATTTGAGATGTATCCAGACGATATCCAATGACTATCTCCAGCTCCGGATACTTCCAAAGAAAAATGGAGACAAAGATCCAATAAGATCCGGAGGCTCCCGGAGGTCCGGATGGGTCCGGATAGTGAGAAAAATAAGCAGACTGTGTATATTCCCTTGAAACTTCAATGTCCAGCAGACAATCCAGTGTTCTAGGAATAAATACAAAAGTATTTTTCCCTCACACTCACGGCACCAGTGTTGCGATTCTTGCCTATGTTCTTTCCAATGTCTATGTGGCCATCGATGTACGTCTGTCTTTCAGCTCCGGCTTAACATTAATCGATATTAAATAATGATATTTCGTGATCGTATAGGTTTACTTCTGCGAGAATAAATATATTACCAATATCGTTAGCAGGAGATGGGAGGAAAGGAACTATAGTGGCCGGATTATATTAAAGTTCCAAAGGACCAAGGGTTGAAATATTCTATGTTTCAAAAGCGGCTCCGAGCTATAACATCAAGAGTGAAATACTTCTTTCATATGTTCTCTTTATTCCTCCTTGTGTGTTGGGTTGAAGACCTTGCTCCTCAACCCGTTTAGTGAACAAAATACATTGGATATATCAATAATATTCAACACAAGAACAGACTATGTTTGCAATACAAATCAGGAATAACTAAATAAATATAATGATGAAATAAGTACAAACTTGTACATAAATAGAGAAATATGTGATAACCATCATGGTTAAAATCCGGATGGAATAATATGAATGGTTGATTAATAATAAATTAATCAAGTAATACAAAGTATAAATATCATAATGAGTTGAAATGTAGACTCCTAGTGGCGTCCGGAGGTACTACCCGGAGGTGTCCGGATCCGGAGGTGTCCGGATCTGGAGCTACCCGGAGCTCGATGGAAATGTTCATATAGTATAGTAGAATCGTTACAATTACACAAACACACAATAATCATGTAATATAATATTTCCTATATATATATTTCGATTTCCTATGTTTCTTTTCTTCTTACGAACAACATGTGCTCTAATAATACATTTTTACAGAATATACCTCACACGGAGATTCAGGGGGACATTCACCCCAAACTCCAGATTTCTCCCGAGTCCACAAATATATTTGTATATAGCTTTTTTAATTCTTTAGAAAAAACTTTCTTGTCATTCAAATCTCTTAAATCTGCTGGTAATGTGTTCCACAATACTTTGACTTTCTCCATCGAACTCCCTCTAATACTTTCTTTCTTCCATTTATCCACCTCTAGCCTCCCCTGATCCCTTAAATTATAATTATGATCTATACCTCCCGTATTTAAGTTATTCGTCCTATTTTCCCAAAATAAATTTAAAATTCTAATGGTTCTCCTATAGCATTGTGGAATCATCTCGCAGCTTACATGCAACACTTTAGTACTAATATTGTTGTCTGCACCTCTACTTTTCACATTTTGTATCAAGCGCATACATTTGTTTTGCAATATTTGCACCCTTTTTACTTGTTAATTAATCTATTAATATACCTCCAAAATCCAATACAGGTAATATATATGTTTTAAAAATCAATAATGCAATCTTCTTTGTAAACTGGTTTCTAATTTTTCTTAATCTGTTATACATAAGTGTGGCTCTCATACAGGTTCCTGCAATATGCTGCGACATATTCAAATTACAATCTAATATAAAACCTAGGTATCTAAAGGTCACTACATATTCAATCTTTTCCCCTTCAATATACAAATCAGGGATGTCATGTTGTTTCTTTTTCTTACTTCCATAAAATATTTGACTCTTTGTTTTCTTATTATTTATTTTTAAACCATTTGTTTCAACCCAAATTTTAAACATGCTGATATCAAATTGTACCTCCATCCAGTCGGTATTATTGCATATTTTATGTACTACCACACAGTCATCTGCATACATAATAATTCTGCTTTTAAAATCTACACAACTCACATCATTTATATATATAATAAAAAGTAAAGGACCTAATATACTTCCTTGTGCCACTCCAGCTTTTAAGGGTAATATGCTCGACAAGGAATCTCCAAAATTTACCATTTGATTTCTGTTTTTTGATTATGTTCTTATCAAATTGAGTAGTGAACCTCTTAGACCTATATGTCTTAATTTCTTTATTAAAATATCTATATTTATCGAATTAAAAGCTTTAGAAAGATCAAAATATACAGCTAAAGTATCCACTCCATCATCCTTATTTTTTTAAATTATATTCATAAACTCTGTGATAGCAGTATCTATGCTCTTCCCTGCTCTGAAACCGTGTTGGCATATTATACTCAAAAATGTAATCTCGTCTAGATGCTCATTTAATTTTTTAACTAAAATTTTTCAAAAATTTTCCCAAGAATGGGTGATATCGAGATGGCCCTAATACCATCTATCTTTTGTGAATTTGCTTTCTTTGGTATAAGTGTACACATCGATAGTTTCCAATTCTGTGGGAAGTGCCCCTCTCTCTTTATCCTGTTCAGAAAACATGTGAAATCTTCTAAACATGAAGTCAAGCATAATTTTTAAAATTTGGTGTTCATATCTACTATACCACTTGACTTATTTTCATCCAGTTCACATATCACCTCACATACTTCTGCAGATGTTACATCGTTATCCCATTCGAGTTCTGGGTATACTTCATCTGAGACTACTACCTCATCTGGGTGTGAATTAGCATCAATATTACAAAAATATTTATTAGCATAATCTGCAGCATTCTTCCCTGTCAGTCTCTCTCCTTCAATTGTTACTATAGATTCGTCCTTTCTCTTGGCTATATTTAAACCAAACATTCTACTAATATGTGCCCAAAAACGTTTATCATTTTGTGGAAACCTATCATATTTGATCTTAACTAATCTCTTCTTGATTTGTGCCCTAATACCTCTGGCTTCTTCCCAGTACCTAGGGTCTTTGGTCGCTATAGCTTTTTTAAATAATTTGTTCTTTTTCCTTATCAACTTAATAACCTCTTTATTATATACACATTTCTGGTCTTTGACTTCGAAAGTTTGTACATGGTAGAGTGTGTCTTGAATATGTCTAAATTCAGCTATCATATGTTCACTGGCAGTATCAATATCTCTGGATTTCCACCTCTCTTTGTCTATTTTATCTAACTCTGGCTTAATATCATCTTGTTTCATATTCCTTGTTGGACGTGCTTGATATGTTCTCTCCATATCTTTCAATCTGTTCAATTTACCCTTGTTAAAAACTATATAAACAGGCAAATGGTCACTCGTATTATCAAGAATAGTGCCACTCTTACTCACAAAAGGACAGTCGGTTGCAATAATATCAATGAGAGTTTCTGATCTTTCTGTTATTCTTGTACAGTTCTTAATATATTGTATCAACCCAAAGTCTTCTAGGATAGATAATATTCTTCTAGAATTATTATTTGTTCTTTTCATGTCTATATTGATATCACCTCCTATCAACTTACGGTTGTTTAACATTTTATTTTCCCTGTAACAGTTTGTTAATTTATATAAAGACTCAATAAACACTGGTATTGATCCGTTAGGTGGTCTATAAATCACAGATAGTAGGGTTGTTTTCCCATTTCCAGGCTTCACCTTACATGTCATCAGCTCTATGTCTCTATTCTGTATACATAAATCATTTAATATATTTGCAACATGGTGTCACCCATCACCACGTTTCGTCAATACCATTGATAGTTCACGCTGATATAAAAAGTGTGCAAAATACATAACTACATCCTCAAACTCCACATAACTTAAATGGTTTTAGATTAAGTTCCTTATCAAAAAAATATCAAATTATTTTCTGGAGAAAATAGTTAAGGCCAATCAGGAAAACCTGCGAATGAGCAGAGGGTTTCAACCTATTCGATTATTGACTCCGCATTTAAGTAACTGTATAACTTATTTGAATAAAAAGTATTATATATATATATATATATATAACGTAACATATTACTTCTATGGAGGGTTAGTATATATTCGGTGTTCCATTTTACCTTCGGCCAGGTCTGGCAACATATTAAATACACAAACAAAGAAATTTATTAACATACCAAGTCATGAAACATATCCATCGTCCGCCATCTTGACGAAATGTGACCCCCGCGCTTTTTTGGAAAAAAAGCCAAAGGCTTATACGAAATCTAAGGTCCGTCACGCCGCCATTAAAGGTCGAACCTTACATCTAACGCTCCCCTACCTGCTGCCTTAAAACTCGACTTTTCATCATAGGTTGAACCTCTTAAAGTACTCTCAAAAGCTGGCTTGCAAAAATTAGATACAAGTGTTATTGAAAACATTTTTGATTTGAGCGATAATTAAAAAGTTCTCGCTAACCGCGTACTTGAAGCGGAGCCGGAGAATTCAAAATGGCTGCCAAAACAGAAGGTTGATGGAAGAAAGAGCAACTGCAACTCTAAGCCAATCAGATCATCAGATGCGATCACGTGACCATGCGCGCAATGACGTCACATATAGCGGCAGGTCGGGGAAGCCCTCCGATCAGAAAAACAAAGCTCATATGCTTTTTTGCAGGTAGAAACTCCGGGATTATCATTTATTCCATTAAAAAGCTAACGAAATAGAGAATCTAATCCTAAAATCTAAACGCCTGCAGGCGTCTTATGGTGTTCCATATAGACGTCTGCAGGCCTCGTCAAGCAAAAAAAACATTGAGTTCAGACAACCCTTGTTGTACATTCGGGGGGAACCCCCGCTGCTATGACGTCATACGGCCGGTCCCCTGGCTCTGCAGTCACCGAAACGATATAACAAATACAGAGAGATGAAAATAATCTTCTAACAGATTTCTAACCAGCCAAGCAGTTAACGTACACGAATTCTCGCGCGGATACTCCCCTGGACTTTTCTACATCCGGTTTTACAAGACTTCCGGTTAATAGTACATCATGCGTATGAGCAGCATAATTCGATTCGAGAAAACATTTCCTTTTATTATCTATCGTATACCTTTTGTCATTTCATGACACCGGGATGGTTCATTTGGTGCAATCCAACATGGCGCATATTTACTTCCGGTTATCATTATCCTGATTTTTCACTCCTGTTTTATCTTAGATGTAGCAGAATACGTTCGGATTTAAATATGTTTTCTTCTGATTACACTTGAGTCATTCTATCTAATCAAAAATTAACTCCTCGTTATGCATATATATGGATCGCGAACAGAAACCAAGTTTACGACATCATGCATAGTACCCATTTCCGTCAACAACATGGCCGCCTTGGCACCTCGGGTGTGTAAAACACAATTTTGACAACTGAAAAAGGCTGATTACAGAAAATCTTACCGCATTATTTGTCTTTAACCTGTGTGACAGTTTGTATATACTTATGTGGTCTTCATTAAGTTAATTGCTGACTCGTGCATCGCTGAAACCTCACTAGAATCAAAGGTCAAAGCATGCAATGTCCGTGTACGTCTAGATTTGTTCGCTTCGTCGTCCGGGAGGTCGATTCTGGCACTTGTCTGATTCAAAATGTCCTGGTATCCCTGACCACCTCCACTGGATCTGTTTAGACGGGTAACACTGGTCATCGTTACTTCCATGCTACTACCTTCACTGTAGGTACTGTCATTCAGAGGTTGAAACCTATTTTTAGTTTCTGTAGTCGTAGGTGTCTCCCTACTTGCCTTAGGCGAATCCTTTGGTTGTACGAAGCCATCTTTATCTGTCGTGGCTGGTTGTCTTCTCCTTGGAGCCATCCGTTTGGTATTCAACTCATCAAATTTGTTATCATTTAATGCCTTTGATATTTCCTTCCTTACATCCATCAAGATTTTACCTAGCATGTTCTTTCCTTTCCAGGTACCTTCGTTCAACTGTGGGTCACCCAGGTAGCAACCTGCTCCCCACTTTTTGTTGCTCGTCGCCTCGACAAGCTGCACCCTACCAGTCTTCGACAGTCGTTCAGCTAGGGATTTGGACTGCATAAACTTACATTTAACTATGTCCATCATCATGGTCTCCTCAGAATTCTTCCAGGTTGGGGAGGATGTTATTTTGTCTGCTAACACCTTGATGTCCTTTGGATCCTCCGTTTCCAGCAACGTCTGAGCTATATCCTTTCTGCCTACAGATCTACACTTCTTCCACTGGAACGCCTGTTCCGACGATGTGAAAGTCTCACCTTCATATTGCAACTTGCATGGATAAAAATTGCTCAGAAAGGCTTTATCACTCTGAAAGGCTAGGGCACCATCCTTTACCTCGACGATTTTGACTTTCTCGACTGCATACTTTTCCTCCAACGCATGCAATTGACGGCTGGAATACAATGTGCCGTCTATAAGGACTTGGTCTCCCTTTGGGCGTGTATAACCCTTATTTGCACCAGCTTTCACTGCATTTTTGGCAAGCAACCTCATCAGTGATTTCTTTTGCCTTGTCTCCACCGTGTCATATTCGTGGAAAAACATCCTGGATTTATGCTGGTTGTCGTCGTCGTCGTCGTCATCGTCGTCGTCGTCGTCGAATGGATAGTCTCTACGAAGCAACTCTTCCTTTAGCCCTTTATAAAGAAGTTTGATAACGATTGGGTGTGGCGACTTACGGGTACTAGTATGATTCTCTTCACCAAAATGACCGTATTCTCACTTTTTACCTGTGGGCACCCCTCAAGAACTATGTACGTCTCACGGTGTTGTTGCCGAACTATTTCTACCTCCTCTTTCACTTTACTAATTTGTGAGATGACATTTGGTGCAATCCAACATGGCGCATATTTACATATTTATATATATAGTTTTGTATTGCGATGGTCAGATCAAATAAAAGGTCATTTGAGGGTTGAGTGTGGAGACCACACAAAAAATGCTATGTCCATAGGGCGATTCTCAATATTTACAGTTGTGAAAGGATATAAAAAGAAATAAGAATTAAATGAAAAACCACCATAAACCAATGGAATGGATTCTTAACTTCTGGAAAAAAAGGAGGAATTTTAATCTTGATATTTAAATTCCCACTGGAACATGCCAAAATCTATTGTCTGTCGATTTTATGTGACAATATGTGTCAACGGTCTTAAGCTGACCTGTACCCCATGTTTAAATATATGTATTCACAATTAATATGGAAATTAATTGGAATAAATTAAATGTATTCTTAAGGGTGGTCTCCACTGGCTGCGGTAAGCTCTGCAGTAAGCTCTGTGGTAATCTCTGCGGTAAGCCTTGCAATGGTGCTGTGATGGTGAGAAGTGGTGAGGTCCTGCCTACATGGCCAGTGATCCATGTAGGCAGGACCTCGTCATTCCTCTCCACCAACAGAACCAGCACAACACCATCACAAGGCTTACCGCAGAGCTTACAGCAGCCAGTGGAGACCACCCTTTATGATTCATAAAAATGATCCTCTTAGTATTATTATTATATGACTGGTATAGGGGCATGAAGGCAGGACATAAGTATCAATTTTTTAAGCATATGTCACAATATGTGACAACCTTCCAGGCTTTATTATCAAATACATTTTATAGTCCTGGGGCGGGTTTTGAAAAAGGGGGTTTTTGGTGAAAAGTAGTACAACAAAGGTTTTTTGATATCAAATGAAAGCTGAGATACTGAACATTCCAAATATGATGATCTTACATTCTAAAAAGTGTCCTTTTTACCTTTTATCAGGGGTCAAAGGTCAAAGGTCACCAAATATAAGGATAATGTGAAAAATGACTTTTCTTGCTGTAGCTTTGTGAAATATGCAGTGATCTTCTTTTTTTTTGTATGTAGTTAGCTTCTATATATATATAAGGAGACTTTTATTCTGTTATGCATTTGTCATAGGTCAAGGTCAAGGTCACTAAATGGAATAAAAAACTGCTAAAATTACTGGAAATTTAGGATATGACCATGTTCCACTTTATTTTACAAGCTAAATGCAGGAAGCTAGCAGATAATTTTTAATGTTCCATGGAGTGGCTGTCATAGTCACCAATATCTGCAAGTTGTATTGTCCCAGCATGCATTGTTCTCCTGGAATGTGGTCAAAGGTCAAGGAACATGCATCTCAGAGCACCACCTGAAAAATCTCATATTACATCTGTGAATACTTCTGCTGGATTCCTTCCATTTACCAAAAAATGTGTGACCTTGATAAAGGTCATGGTCACTTAGTCAAGGTCAAAGTGCAAAATTCAGCTAAAAAATAAGTTACAACCCTGGTTACAGCTCCTCTACTCACCCTAATTAAAAGTGTAAGCATGTCCAATTAGTTTATTTTTATTGGATATGTCATGGCAACCTTGCTCTCTGATTTTGATATTCCCAGCATGCACCATTTTCCTAGAATGGGGTCAAAGGTCAATGATTGACTGGTCACTAAATCCCACTTAAATGGCATGAAAGTCTCTTTATCTCAGATGTTATTTGTGCAGCCTAGTTGATACGTTTAACAATTATTCTTCTATTAAATACCTTTCAAATCCTGTAAAATGTTTGACCTTGGACAAGGTCAAGGTCACCAAATAGAAAGTCGAATGGTGGGAAAAACACCAAAAATTGGAGGTTATTACCCTTTGTACAATGGAAAATCTTGGGGTAGGAAGGCCCAATAAGGTTCTTTATATGGCCTATGTCATGGTTATCCAGATTGCCAAATTTAGTAATCCCAGCATGCATCATTCTCCTAAAATCGGGTCAAAGGTCAACAATTAACCCATCACTAAATCCCACTTAAATCACAAATGGTCAGAAAAAAACCCAAAAATTGGAGGTCCATAACTGGTTATTACACTTTGTACCATGGAAAGTCTAGGGGTAGGAAGGCCCAATAAGGTTGTTTTCATGGCCTATGTCATGGCAATCTGGATCACCAAATTTAGTAATCCCAGCATGCATGATTCTCCTAGAATGGGGTCAAAGGTCAACAATTGACCCATCACTAAATCCCACTTAAATGGCATAAAAGTCTCTTTATCTCAGATGTTATTTGTGCAGCGTGGCTGATACTTTCAACAATTATTATTCTACCAAATATCTTTTGAATCCTCTAAAAGGTCACAAATAGAAAGTCAATTGTGGGAAAACATGGAGGTCAACATCTGCTTATGAATGACCCTTCATACAATCCAAAATCCTGGGGTAGTATGACATTTAAAATTAATTTGCGTCATTGGCACTTATGGATATCCAATCATTTTAATATTCCCAGCATGTACCATGGAAACACATATTTTGCCTATAAATGAATTACATTTACAATAAAATCTATTCATTTGGTATACTCATCACAGTGTTGACTTATAACACCTTTCCTATAGATAACCTATGCAGAAAAAGAAATCGATGCAACAAACAAGCAATCTTGAATTCAAAAGTTTTACTCCAGATACCATCAAATGATATGATATCATACAGGCAGCTTTGTACCTAGTTTATCTTCAAGACCTAATTATCACTGACCTAGATATGTTGACCTAATCAACCCCTAGAAACTCGAATGTCAAAAAATAAAAGCAAGACTTCACCTGACTTCTCTTCACCTGAGTGCTGAGTGAGTAAAATGTCATATTAATCAATCATGTTGGCTATATTTTGTTATGCTGTATTATACGCCACTTGCGCAACACATGTGTTATTATTTATGTTATTCATTATCAACAAAAAATGATTTTGTGTGTGATTCATCTTGTATTTTGTAAAAGATCATTAATACCTTGAATTTCGCTATCTTGAAAACTTAAATACCGTATTGCAATATAATATCAAGAGCTGCTGTTGCATCCAATAGTGGTAACCTGTACAATATATTGGTACGGTTTCGCCTTTCATCGATTCGCTGGACCATTGGTTGATCGTCCCAGAGATGCTCAAGTGATGGAGAAGTCAAGTACGCCATATTACTGTGGGTTATTGTATACTACTACTGTATTCGTCTGAATAAAGGTGATTCGTCAGTTCGGTCTTGTTGCTTCGCCAATCGCTCTATTATTAGTGCCGTTATGTGAATAACTTAATCGACTATGATCAATACTTCAGTCAGGTTATGCTCGAGTAGAATCAACGTAACAACCTTCTAGTATCGTAGCCAGGTTTATTCTGTCTCTCTTGTAACAATCTCCAGCTTTTATAGTGAAAATGCGGACCATAAGCAGGCTAATCAAATATATATAGTACAATGCATCAAAGGTAATCGTCTTGGTACATTCGTCAGAAAATACACTCGTCTCAAGAGTACATTCGTCCAATAATGTTAGAAGAATAAAAAGCGAATCGTCAGAGGGACGAATCGTCACCTGATATGACATGTCTAATGTTAATAATTAAGGTGACTCAATAGTGATTTTGATTATTGATGAATTTTTCTAAAATTTTTACCAATGATAGTTGACATGAAATAATCATTATTGAGTGAAAAAAAACATAGGTCACCAGGCTAGTTTTCATGCGATGGCAGTATGGAGATAGAAATAATGAATCATATTTGAGTAATTTTACTACATTTCAGTGATGTATTAACATAATTCGTTTGAAATGGTTCTGACATGAATTCAGACATCAAATTTCACCCAGACATTCAACATATGTATACTTATCATCAGATAATGTTTTTTTCCTCAGATCCTGAGTTAGCCCCCTGGAAGCCCCCTAGTGGCAGTATGGGGCACTAGCAAAATTGACTTTGGCTGATGACAATCAGCGTTTTAAAAAAAAACTGTTTGATGA
The DNA here is from genome assembly GCA_942159475.1 of Sthenelais limicola. NCBI lineage: Eukaryota > Metazoa > Annelida > Polychaeta > Phyllodocida > Sigalionidae > Sthenelais > Sthenelais limicola. Next base: position 51,403,798 of record OW804098.1, read on the forward strand.
ATATTTTTTAAATTTGATATGAATTTAGATACCGTATTTACCAACTCATACACAAAAAATCAGGATGGCTTTCCAGGCTAAATTTTTCTATATTACGACTTATTTATGAGAAAAATTGGGAAAAAAATTAAATTCCTGATTAATATTTGATTTGAACAAAAATGGCTTCATAAATCTTGATGAAATTCTATATGGATACAGCTATCATAGTTACTAACTCGCACACCAAAAATCAGCATGAATTTCCAGGCCGATCTTTTTGTGTTACAACTTAATTATGAGAAAATTGGCTAAAAATGAGAAAGTTCTTAATAAATATTTGATTTATACACATACGGCTCCATAAATTTTAATGAAATTTAATATGGATGTATAGGGATCGTAGATACTAACTCCCACACCAAGAATCAGCATACACTTTCTATCTGAAATGTTTATATCAAGACTTAACATACATACTTCGTCTGCATAATGCTGATATTCCCTGCTATATGTATTGAATACACATATATCAGTACTGAGCTATATGCATTGAATACACAAGATCAGTACTGAGTCACCTTAAGTGAATAAACGAATCGTCAAAAGAACGAACTATCTAGAGATACCAACTTTTGACTCTATAACATTATCTCCCCCCATAGCTTTCTTGACCCGTAAGAAAAGATAAAACATGAGATAGCACTACTAGTAGATTAATTAGCTGCCACAGTAGTTCCTTAGAAGAAGCGTCTGGAGAATGATTGTTCGTAATCACAGTTCTGCATAATAACTCATTGTTCGTTTCTTTTGTAAAATCACAGAGCTAAGCGTCTCTTGGAATAACTATAAGTCAATAAATATTGGGAAAAAACGCCCCAGAGCACACATGAAATTTACCAACAACAGGTGTAATTACCTAACTTTTGGGAAAAGATGACAACTAACACTTCACAGTCGCTTTTCCCCACTTTGAAAAATCCTCAGTCAGTCATAGTTCACATCTCCTCGTCCTCCTCCTCAGGTCTGTAGGTGGTGGAAACTTCTTGCGTGTAGTGGAAGTGTCCCATCATCCTGCTGCACTTGACTTTATTGCGATTTATTCGCCTTGGAAACCCTGGCCAATCAGGTAGGCGGGGTGGACATTCTGGGTTGGGGGAAGGTAGGAGGATATCCACAGTCTCCCATTTGAAAGTACGTTTGAAGGCTAACTTGCACACATGGGTACCTCCCACCTTGAGTATCTCCCACGTTTCGTCCTCTTCATCCAACACAATATTCGGTGGTACCACCATGGGGTTGCACTGAGGTGGCCCTAGTTCTGGCTGGAACACTTTACCACTCTTAACCCATTCGTGGCGCGCGGGAAAAATGCGTCATGTGTTGAGAACGGACGTCAGCAAATTGCGTCACTATGGGAGCGCATATACAATGTAGGCTTATTCTCCATGCAACGTCGTCAATCCTGACGTCATAGACATATAGGGCGAGGCATGATGCACATTTACCGTGCATTAGCAACATAAACTTTTCAATTGTCTATGTTTCCTTTATTTTACAACCAAATATTCCAAGATTTGGTATTATAAGAGAATAGATGCTACTCATCATGGATTATGAATAGTTTTTATATGGACGACTGGATTTGCAATGGAAAATGAGGTAAAACTTAGATTTTGTAAGCATCATGGCAGGTGTAACAATGGCGGACATTACAAAGCTAATATTATTAAGACATAGGGAGAGAAAAACAGGATTAACTATTATAAATTAATTGTGATGGGAAGGAATGGTATATAAGGTACTTCTGAATAATATATCAAGTTGTATAATTAAAGGGGATAAATTAAATTTTTTAAGGCATTTTCTATGTGTATGACCAGTCATCTTTTCTTGGAAAATGCGTCGGCGCCACCCGCCATCGGCGCCATTATACTGAATGTCGTCTGGTGCCGCAATAATCCCACAATTATATTTATTAAATGGGTTGAGTAATATCCAATGGCAATGATTTTAATTTTACGAAATGGAAGAGATATCATATAGAAATAAGTTTTTAAAAGAACAGTAATGAAGAACTATATATTTTTCGAAATAAAATGCATTTTCCCCAAACCATACTTTATAATGCATTAATGCAAGCCACGCCCTATGGACGGTAATGCATTAATGCAAGCCTCGCCCCTACCATGGGAATGCATAAATGCATGCCACGCCCCCCTCACGGGAATGCATTTAAGCATTCCATGCCCCTAAAGGGTTAAGAGTGGTATGGGGAGGGGGTATCACATCCTCTACAGTCTCATTCACTAATTTAGCCAGAGTATCACAGGTTCTTGGGGTCAAACCCCATGGTACTTGCCTTACGCCTGGTGATTCATGCTGAGGAGTGGACGGAGGGGTGTGTGAAGCACAGATGGTTCTTCCTTCCTAGAAGCAGGTGACGGGGTCAAGTCAATTGTCACAGCCGTCTCCTGAGGCCCCTCATCAGGCACTACTTGGCCGTCATAGATGGTCTCAGATAATATCAGTCCTTCCTGCTGGGGAGTCAGAGGAGAGGCAGCGCTGATCATCTTAGTGGGCACTCGCAGAGCCCTCGGCGGGATGGTAGCATCAGTCAGGTCTGTCACCTTCACCACTCCTTGGTGTCTGGCCAATTACCTCCAGGGCGAAGTCTTGTAATAGCCGGTTTTGTTTCGGCGACTCGGGCCGAGCAGGCGTCACTGGCTCTACCTGAGGGCAGTACAGCTGGCGAGTAGCCTCAGGTGGGTTTTTGGGCGAGTTGGCAGGAGCTTGTGGTACTGCTTGTCCAACTGGGAAATCCAATGTGCACCGAATTCCCTGGTAATATAGTTCAGCCTCTTGGCTAGTGGCCACTCGCCCGGAGAGTGGCCGCCGACAGGTGAGCACCAACACCTGAACCGGACCAGGCTAGTCTGGGCGCTGATCTTGGTGAACATTTTGGCGATGTTTTATGAGGTCTTCGAGCACAAGTCACATTTCACACCAAGTATCAAATTGTCATGTTTGTCCCACTGATGCTCCTCAGCTTGACCCCGATCTCTGGTCACATAGTCACAATAGGGGTAACGACACTCGTAGAGTTGCTTTGACGCCATTGTAAACTGAACTGAAGAGCCAGCCAAGTCCAGATCTCTCTTATTGTCCTCCGATGATACTTTGTAAAAACTGCCACTAAGCGACAGGTCCCCTCTCCCGGCTTCAAGCAAGCCAGTAGCTTTACCCGCTTCCCCCACGGTCGGCTTGCCTCCGCTTTCTCGGACCTCACACACTTGTTTTATTTCATTTTTTTGCTCAGAACATAAAGTCATATTACTTTCTGTCTCTTTTCGTTTCATACTCCTAGTTATTGTCCTCACATGGCTTTTTAGTACTTGGATGCCTGGCTCCCGCGCCGGCCTCCAGATCCTCATGACTGGTGATGTTGCGTCATGACAAGTCGCTGCCCCAGCCCCGCGCGCGGGACCTGTATCAGAATGTATTTCATTGGTTGGAAGGTTTGCTAGGTAACCTGCCGCCTGCGCTTGGTCTCCGCCTCTCCGTGGAACTAGGTCACCGTTGCTATGTCCCCACCCTTTAGTCAAGGGCGCTTTGCTCGGGTCCTCTGCCATTGGGATTTCCCCGTGCAACCTAGTTTCAGTGTTGTCATAACATACACGGGTGACTCGCTCTCGTGGGCTGGTTTCATGACATTTCCATGCACTACTTTGCGTTTTCGGCCTCTCTGAACCCTGTATATCATATCACTCAGGGCCTCCACTACTAGCCAGGGTCCTGTCCAATACTGACGGAACTTTGGAGATCGTCCTGCCTTCTTTATAGGCTGATAGATCCAGACCGATTGGCCCTCTTTGTATTTGGTTTCTTTAGTGAATCGTAGTAATCCTTCTGTCTCAGGCGAGTAGTCTGCATAGCTTGAAAAGCGATGGCATGGGCTCCTTCTATAGTAGTAACTATGTCTTTCACGTGGTTTCTGGAACTTTCGACCCCTGGTCTTTTCCCACCTGGAACTTTCAACCCCTGGTCTTTTCCCCCCGGGTCTTTTCAACCCCTGGTCGTTTCCACCCCTGGTCATTTCCACCCCTGGTCGTTTCAACCCCAGGTCGTTTCAACCCCGGGTCATTTCAACCCCTGGTCGTTTCAACCCCAGTTTCTTTAATAGAAGAATAGACTTTGTATTTCACAGACGTTATCATAGACCGGAGTTAAAATAAAATAAAATAAAATATATAACATTCATCCCCCCATCCCCGTTTTCCTTTTAAGTTGAAGTTCAAGTCCTTGGAGAATTAAGAAAATTACTATTATATATATTCGTCACCCCTGGTTCTTAGGATTTTTCCAGGCCTGGATTTTATATTCCACATGGCGCTGACATTTGTATTTCACAACACTTTTTTTCATTCTTACTATGCCAAATAAATAAATTTGAATAACTACACTTAGTCTTAGCCAAGAATCTAAAGCCATATCAGACAGTGTATTCTGTGATTTACTTTGATGTTGTAACTGACATGGATAATTAGATAAACATTGTGGTGTACCTAAATATATATAAGATGACAGATTAGGCTGTGACACTTGTAACTGATGAACAAACATCACTAACGGATGTAGCCTCTACAACCAAGAGTGATGTAGTCTCTACAACCAAAGACTTGTTGCAGGCCTCCTAGTGTACATTCTATAAAATCTAAGGGGTTACAAACGATTAGGTTGGAAATCCATTCCTGGATGTCATTCCATAAACTTTCTGCCATCTTTCGTTGGGACTTGCATGTGAGAATATTAAATATCTAGAGATATTGGCCTTTTTGTACCCCAAAAGTCATTTTTAATGAATGAAAAGATGGTTGTGTCAATGTAATAGCTAATGGGATATATCTATAAGATGGCCATTCTTCCCAATCTTGATTTCTGTGACTTTCTTTATGATTCTGCACCCCAGTCTTTGTTGCGAAGGCTACAATCTCAACAAAACCTGGCACTCCGAATAATATTTAATAAAAACAAATTTGACAATGTAGATGAGGAGCATAAACTCCTAAACATATGGCCTCTCCAAATCAGGCGTAATAAACATTTATTGGATGTAGCCTTCTATATGGCTCGAAATCCCCTTCACCTCGATAACCGTGTTCTTCCAACAAGGAGTCACGCTAAGGGGAGAAGAAATCTTACAATAATTAGCACAAAGTCTACTAAAATTATGGAATCTCTAACTTATAAATGCCAGACTCGTTGGAATTCTCTTTTGCCAGAAGCACACTTGATTGAGGATGCGTCTTCTTTTAAGAAGTATACAGAGAACCTGTTATCTCCCTTTAAGCCAGCTGTGACTGGTTAATGTATCTTAATGATCAACTGATCGATTGAATATTGAAATGTGTGAACTTTTCTATGCTTCCTTGAGCATTGCATTAACTTGTATGGAACTTTTAAATCCTGTATGGAGCTCTAAACCTTATAACTATTTGTATTATCATCATTCATTCATACATCATATCCCATGTACCATCTCATGTTTTATCTGTAACCTACATGCTTTGAAAATGTAGCTATGGATACACTTTCTGTGTTTCATGTCTCATGTCATATTGTAATTTGCATACTTAATGATCTGATATAGATGAAATTTGTTATATTGTAGTAATATTCTACTTGCCTGAATATCAAACTCTAGACACAATGTTACAAAGGAGTACTGTGCCTCCTCTCTAACTAATTGTTAATTATGAGTCATGCATGTCATATGCAATGTTGTGTACCCTGCTGACTCTCAATATTACCTTAGTCCTGTCATCGGACTATGATTGCACGCTCTCTGTCAGATTGACTTCTTAATTCTTAATTCTTTGTCCTGCTAAGTATCTACTGATACTGCTCCTTGTTGATGTTCACTTTGCTAACCTCATGTTGTCAGCACTTCTCACAAGTACTGAATATTTTGTACAAACCTTTCATCTCTTCCCTGACTTAATTTATAAGTTTTTGAATTGGTAACCTTAACTTGACAACTTGTTAATGTCAGTAACTATTTGATAACTGTTCAAACTGGAACTAGTTGGAATTCGCATAATAAGGCATTCGCCGGAGGAAATGATATGATTGTATCATGATTGGCGCAACTACCTTCTGTAATTTACCATCTTTGCAAATAAAAGAATTCTTCAAATTCAAATAAAGGATATACAAATGCTTTTTTAAAAAAACAAAAAGAAAACGCAAGGGTCACCCCTCCTGCCCCCGGACTAGGCCTATATTCGCCTAAATTCGCAAAAGATAGAGATATATATATCTCTATCTTTTGCGAATTTGTGACTCATATTCCTGTGACAAATCACATTTTGTTGTTGTTTTAAATGTTTTTTTTTATAAAGAAAAAATACCGTATCGACCTGTGCAGGCAGCAGGATAGACAGAGTTTCCGTCCCCATATCCTCCCGCACCCCTGGAAATTATTTGTTCCTTCTGAAATACTGCAGAATCTGTGCTACGTTTCAGTAAGTGTAACCGTTTTCAGCCCGCTCCAATTTCCGATCCGGAAAAGAATCTAATGCAAAGTCAATGGCGAAACCTACCAGTTTTCTTACTTTACTACAATAATCTTCGGTCTTTGTTTGCTGAATATTCGGATATCGGCGGCAAATTAGGCAAAATAATTTCTTTCGCCGACATAATGTACCGAAAATAATTTTTCGTAATTTCGTCTTTAGATAGTTTCGGGACGGAACTTATTCGGGTTTTTTTCCCGTTAATTATGCAGATTTCCATGAACAATTATTTCGGAATTTTTATTTTGTACTTTTAAAAGAGGGGAGAGACAGAGAGGGGAGACAAAGGAGAGAGTCTATGGCTAGAGAGAGAGGGAAGGGTACATAACTAAGATACCTCAACATGTTTATTTCACTGCCCTAAATTCGCCGAAATAATGTTTAAATTATGTCCGAATACTTATGCTCATCACTCAAAAACTAATTAAGCCTTTTACACAATTTAAATTGCATTAAATACCCCAACATATCCGTTCAACTTTTCTAATTTCATATGATGATTGGGCAATTATGTGTACCTCTATTTCCAATCGTTGGTAAAGTAGCTATAAAATATACTCTATAGGATGAGGTATTCGCCGAAATAATTTCTAAAATTATGTCCCAATACATATGCTCGTTACTCAAAAACTATTCAAGCCTTTTACACAATTTGAATTGTATTAAATACCCCGACATATTTGTTCTACTGTCCTAATACCTTATTATTATTGAGCCATTAATTTTACCTCTATTTGCAATCGTTGGTAACCTCTAGGAACCACCGACGAAATGTTGATTTAATTTAACATTTTATTTTACTATGAATGGTTGATATAATGGTATTCTAGTATGATTGTGTAAGGAATTGATACATACAATTTGTAAATGTATACAATTATGATATTCGTATACATGTGTATGTGTACATACATGTGTGTGAACTTGCATGAATACTTGTATAATGCATATATCTGTGTATGCATGTACGTTTTACATAATTATATCTTATGTAGATGTATGTATACTACACATAGATACATGCATGTATACATGTATGTACATGTATATGGTCAATTCTCATGATACGGGCCCACAGGCACTCCATGCAGACATCCATGGGTGATATCTTGAGAAGGGTGGACAGTGTACTAATTTAAGTTATATTAACAGATGCAGTGCCAATAGGGCTTTCAGGGGAAGTATGGTTTTGGGTATCTAGAATAAATAATAAATATTTTATTGGCAATAAACCTGCTAAAATCGCTCATTTCTCAAAGGAAATACACAAAGACTTATGAAAACCATCACCACCAATTCATATAGTACTCAAAATCATGATGTTTTCTGTTTGTAATTATACACCTATCTGTTGGCTATGTACCCAGACCAAAATGTATGTTCATGAAATATTGTGTACTTCTCTTATTTCCATTTTTCTTTTTGTGAATTTTGTGCGTTGCGTTCCAATGCCCTTTTTATGAGCTCATCTAGGTATGAAAAATAGATATTTAGTTATTACTATTATGCCCAAATTATTCCCCAAGAGTTTGACTTTGGATTAAAATGTTATAAACGGAACTATAAACTACATTATTTAAATCCGACCTTAATGAGTGAAAGAAATCCCAGTTGGGGAATTTCTAACGTTGTGTTCCAACGCCCTTCATTTGCCATACAGTGTCTACAAATATATAGATTAGTGAAGGAAAATTTAACACTTAAAGCATTCATATAAAGGTTTATGCCATACTTTTAAGAATTTTGTCCAGGGATGATTTATGAGTTCTTTAGAGTGAATCAAAGCGCCAATGTTGTGTTCCAACGCCCTGTTGCGTTCCAACGCCCACTGCAGGATGGTTGCAGTGATAGGACCATTTTCCTCCGAGCTAATTAATTGACTGATAATAATGATAATTCGCCCTTAATTGACAATTATTGGTCGGAAAAAACAAAAAATTATCATAGAAGTGCCAGAAAAACATGAAATATATATCTCAATAAAATATGGACAAAACATGATTTTTACATTGAATTTTCAGCCGAATATATATAGTTCAGCAGCTGTTTTTAATGGTATAATATCAAACAGAAATTTTAGAATTACCAAAACCAAAGCAAGACAGTGGTTAAATTGGCGCTTTATGTGTGACCTCCCCCAACATGCCACAAATGCTCTGTGAACTCTAGAACCCAGCCCCGGTCTCCTAGACACTAGCCCCGGTCTCCTAGACACTAGGCCCGGTCTCCTAGACCACAGGCCCGGCCTCCTAGTCCCGTTCCTGGGTAGTCTGGTAGTCAACACTGTAATTTGAATTTCATGAACTACTCAACAACCAACAATTAAACAACAGTCGTTGACTTGTTCAGAATGTTTGTTGAAGTATCTAGAGCAAAATACTCTGGTTTTAGGGTCGCAAGTTTCTGGTGAAGTATATATATTCCTTCAATGATTATTGGCAAATTATGTATGGGGAGCGGATTGGGGTTGAAAAGACTAGGGGTTGAAATGACCCGGGGTTGAAACGACCTGGGGTTGAAAAGACCTGGGGTTGAAACGACCTGGGGTTGAAACGACCAGGGGTTGAAAAGACCTGGGGGGAAAAGACCAGGGGTTGAAAGTTCCAGGTGGGAAAAGACCAGGGGTTGAAAGTTCCTGTTACCCTTTCACGTATTGTTCTTTCGTCCCCAGTCCGTTCCCGTCAGGTGTTGGGTAGGCTACATCCCACGGCATGTTAACTTCTCTCCCTAAGGCCAGGAAATTAGGTGAGAATCCAGTGGTAGTATGCGTAGAGGCTCTGTAAGCTGAAGTGACAAAACATACCCACAAGTCCCAGTCGCTATGATTTTGATCCACCAGTCCTGTCAACATTGTAGACATGGTTGAGTTGAATTTTTCTGTTTGACCATCGGCCTCAGGGTGATATGGAGTCGTACGAGTCTTGTATATCCCTAGTACTCGAGCCACTTCTTGGAACAAACTAGCTTCAAAGTTCCTCCCCTGATCTGAATGCCATATGAGGGGTGTGCCAAATCTGCAGATAATCTCTCTCCCTAGGACATCCGCTACTGTCTGTGCAGTAAAGTCACGAATGGGGAATGCTTCTGTCCACTTGGAGAATCGATCAGTCACCACAAGTATGTATTTGTTTCCCCACTCCGTCTCAGGTAGGGGGCCTGTGATGTCCATAGCCATTTCTTCCCAGGGACCTTTGAGGGGGCGTTCCCCCATCTTCGTCCTCCTCCCATTGTTGGGACTTTTCCTCTGTTGACAGGGCATGCAGGTAGCGACAAATAAAGCGTTGTCCTTAGTCATGTTAGGCCAATAAGCTGACTTTCTAGCTTTACTGAATGTTTTATCTCGACCCAGGTGGGCCCCCAGTGGGCCTTCATGTACTTGTTTGAGGAACTTCTCCCTAGCTGAGACAGGTATGTACACTTGCCACTCCCTTCCTCCTTGACCAGTCCAACTCCAACTCCCTAGCAGTTCTGACTGTATGGCTAGCGACTGGAAGTTACACAGGCACCAACTCCAGTCGTGACCTGGTATTCGATCGCATTCACTGGGACACTCGTTCTTTTTCACTGCTTCTCTGAATAGCACACACAGAGGGTCGTCTGTCTGGTGTTCGTTCACCCATTGCTGACCCACATTCCAGGTAATTGTTCTCAATCGTCCTATGACCATTTTTTCCTCCTCTTCATCATCTAACCTATGGCACTGGCCACAAGGGATTCGTGAGAGTCCATCGGCATTCCCATGACGTTTCCCTGCCCGGTGTTGGACAGTAAACGAATATGAAGCGAGCTCCTCCATCCATCTAGCCAACTGCCCTTCTGGTTCCTTCATCTCCAGCAACCACTTGAGTGCACTGTGGTCAGTTCTTACGATGAAATGGCTTCTCACCAGATATGACCTGTATCTTCTGATACCGAATAGAATGGCTAGTAGCTCTTTCCTGGTGACACAATAGTTTTTCTCGGCTTTCGTCAGGGATCTACTGGCGAATCCCAGGACCATTTCTCTATCATCGATACACTGGGACAGGACAGCCCCTAATCCGCTGTTTGAAGCATCTGAATCGAGGATCATAGGCTGATTGGCATCTGGGTAACTGAGTATGGGTGCTGTGCACAGTCTATTTTGCAATTCCTCCATGGCCTCCTGACACTCATGAGTCCATAAGAACATGGCATCTTTCTTCGTCAGCTGGAAGAGTGGACCAGCTATACTAGCAAAATCCTTCACAAAGGATCTATAGTAGGAGCAGAACCCCAGGAAACTCCTGGTAGTGGGGGTGGGCCATGACTGAACCGCTTCTATTTTGGCTGGGTCTGTTGACACCCCTTTTCCAGATACTACATGTCCTAAGAAAGCGACTGACAATCGGAATAGCTGATATTTGCTAGGTTTGACGACTAGTCCTGCTTGGTTGATTTGCTCCAGTATCACGGCCAGTCGCTCTGCACACTCCCCTACATTTTTTCCAAATACAATCATGTCATCTAAGTAGACCAGGCACTGGTCCCCCACTAGCCCTGACAGTACAGTGTCCATTAGTTGTTCAAAGGTGGAGGGGGTGTTCACCAGGCCGAATGGCATGACTTTGAACTGAAACAGCCCTTGGTGAGTGCAAAAAGCAGTTTTCTCTTTGCTATCCTCTTCCATCTCCACTTGCCAGTAACCACTTGCTAAGTCCAAGGTCACAAATACACTAGCCCCGTTCAACATGTCCAGAGTATCATCCATTCTGGGTAGGGGATAAGCGTCTTTCTTGGTGATTTTATTTAAGTCTATATAGTCGCCACCCTCCATCTTTCTTCCTCACTAACACCACTGGAGAGGCCCATCGTCCAGAGGCAGGTTCTATGATTCCTCCCCTTGCCATTCGCTTGAGTTCTGTCTCAACAACCTGTCTCCGATGAATTGGAACTCACCTCGGCTTATTTCTGACTGGTGGGTGAGTGCCAGTCGTAATTTGATGTTTAGTCAGATCAGTCCTTCCTAGCTTCTCGCCCTCCAGGAAGAATACATGTAGGAACTGCCGATATAACTATATAATCTCCTCTGCATATCTCCCCACCAGTTCCTTATTCATCTGCAACCAGAGATCATTCAGCAATTGTTCCTCCTGCTCCTCCATCCTCACCCGCTCTGGTATGTCATTGGGGGGTAGAGACTTCTCTCCTTCCACCCAAATGGCCATCTTACTACCCTTGGGAATACGAATGTCCTGATCTCCATTGTTCAGTACTTCTGCCACACTACCTCCTGATTGTGACGTATGGACTGATCTTGCCACCCTCAAATCAGGAACAAAACCTCCATCTTCGAGGATTAATACCTGTTCCTCATAAGTTCTTGCTGTCCACTCAATTTTCATCATCATTCTGCTCCCTGCTTTCACAGTAGTCTCATAAGCTGCATAGGTATACCCCTCTAGTCTCTCAGGGGCCATCGTTCCATTAGTCTCTAGCCATATGATTCCACTATCCGTGTCCACTTGCCCTTTTCTGCTTCTGATCACATCCATTCCTAGTAGGATTTCTCCCTGATCTAGCTTAGCTACTGGCATTTGTATCCTCAGAGATCCAAAGTCCACTTCAATGTCTGTTTCGCCTAACACATCCACCGGCATTCGTCCAGCCCCAGTTATTTTCACAGGTGATGCTCTTAGAGGAGGTGATTCGTTCATTTGCTGCCAGACTTGCTTGCTAATAATTGTTGTACACTCCCCGGTGTCCACTAGCCACTGGATCATAACTCCTCTACATCGTCCATCCACTACCACTCCTGCTGTGGAGGGTTCCCATCGCCCTTGTACAGCGATCCATCCCTCCTTCCCACCGGTTATGCATTGGACAGGATCCCGGTTGTTCACTGCCCTTAGTCGTTTCCCTGAACTGCTGGGGACCCCTACTCCTGGGTTGACTCCTACTAGTCTCCAGTCGCTCTAGTCGCTCCAGGATCTTTTCAAACACTGTCTCCATTGGGTCTGCTTTCTTAGTTCCTTCACTCACAGCCACTCTGACCTGTCCTTTTGGGGTAGAGTATCTGTCTTTCTCAGCCTGGGTGAGGGCTTCAGCATCCATGGAGGGCAGCGGCCCTGGCTTCAGCAAATGTTCCTGGGTGAGCTTGCACCACCCACTCCCTGAGTCGCTCATCTCGAAGGGCAGCAATGTAAGCATCCCTACTCAAATCGTCTCTCACTTCCTGGTCCACTCTCGGGTAAGCAAGGCGAATCATGGGTTCAATATCGTCAGCGACAACATTCATATCTTCATCTTTCTGTTGCCACCTCAGTCGCAGCTGGGTGCGATACAAGGCCAATTGGTCAGCTGGTTGGTAGCGTTTTTCCAGTTCCTCCACAAGAAGCAGGTAGCTGTTTGGTGTGTCCAAGTCAACCTTTTCCAAGACGGCTAGAGCTGATCCAGGCTGGCGCCTAGATACAAAGCACACTCCTTATCCGTCCAATCATTCAGGTTGGCAACCACCTGGAAATGATTCAGGAAATCGCCCAGGGAAGTAGATCCATCATATATGCGGGGTGAAGCCTTCACCTTCCGTCCTGGTCTTGCTGTGGCGATACCTCCTTCACTGCCTGGCTTTGGTTTGGTATCAGGCTTTGGTACTTCGTCTAGTACTCGCACTCTCCTGTCCCTGGCTGGCTGAGCGCTTCTCCAGTTCTCGTACTGCCTAGGATTTACAGTAACCTCCAACGAAGGGGTCAAGGCGAAGGGATGTGGATCCGTCATGGATGAGGAGGATCCGTCTTCCTCCAGGGCATCACATATCCCACCGCTGCCACCAATGATACGGTTTCGCCTTTCATCGATTCGCTGGCCCATGAGCTGGTGGGGGTCTTCCCCCATTGGTTGATCGTCCCAGAGATGCTCAAGTGATGGAGAAGTTGAGTATGCCATATTACTGTGGGTTATTGTATACTACTACTGTATTCGTCTGAATAAAGGTGATTCGCCTATTCGTCAGTCATTCGTCGTCAAAAGGACAAACTATCTAGAGATACCAACTTTTGACTCTATAACAATATATAACATTACAGACTTTTCCTCTTTTTGAGCACATGTTACGCATACCAAAAATACATTACTAAGACACCTTTTCCTATTACCGACCAGAGATTCCTATTTCTGGAACAAATAGTTGCATTACTGATATCTTTTCTCCCATTGCAACCACCAGGAAGCGATTACAAGGGTCTATATTACTATCACCACTCCCTCATAGCCTATGGCATCTCCCCCATTACAGCTCACAGCTCTACCCTTTGAACTATTACCATGATTGTTTACTCCTTTTCCCCTCTCTGCTAATGGTAAATGTAGCTTTGTTATGTAACACACTTGCACACTCATAGTTAGGTCCTCAGTACACATGAACTCACCACTTGTCACTCCACCCCATCCCCACACTCATAGTACATGGGAAGCCCCTATCTCCCACTCGGTCTATGCCTTTTTACCCTATCCAACCCTCAACCACCATACACACCCCTACCCATACACACTAGCGCTCTCTGCCTCCCTCCATCTCTATGCCTTCTCTCTCCATCTCTGTTGGATGTGACAGGAAGAATATCCCAAATCAAAGATCATTTGGTCAATGATGATTATATGTTTAGCGGCAGTTGGGTGAGATATGGTTAGGTGAGTTGAAAATGTTAATGAGCGCTGGTTGATGGACCAATGAATGAGGATTAAAAAGATGGTTATGTATTTTTAGGGCATTGATTGGGGTATTACCCAATAAGTTTGAGTTGTGTTTGACTGAGTCCCAATAGGATTGGTGTTGAGTGTTTGGTATTGGGGAGGGTGATTTATGAGGTGTGATATATTAGCCAATGGAGTTGAATAGTGTTTGAATAGTTTTTTAAAATCCTCCAATAGGAATTAGTTTGTTGTGTGTATATAATGAGCTGATGATGTTAGTTAGGCGTATTCGTTAGGTATGCGTTGCTTAATATTACGATGGAGTCGGATTGGTTGGATAAGAATATTGTAGAGGTGACATCTTCCTTTGGTGATGATATAGAGGGTTTGAAACAATGGGCTGAATTATTGGGGTGTTCAGAACATCCGGCTATTGCTAGTCGGTTATCTGCATTGGATTTACAAGGAGAAATATCTCGTTTTTCGGATCCTGTGGAGCTGATGACTTGGAGCACTAAAAATGGAATAGAGAACAATGTATTCGTTCAAGAGAAACTAAAGGATCTGTATGGTGTGAGTACTTTTTATTTGATTTTGATATTTCGTTATTATGGGTCGAGTATTTTGTTGTGTTATTATTATATTATTATTATTACGCGATGATATTTGACGTGTTGTTTTTTGGTTTGTTTAGATTGTGAGTTTGCTTGAAGAGTCAAATGAAGGAGATGCTACTGCCGCTGCTGATGCTTCGAGTTTATTGACTGAGGAAGATTTAGATGTTTGGTGCGAGTTTTTTAAGTCGGCACCCCCGTGTCAATTACCTTATTTATTGCCGAGTGATTTATCCTGTGATGTGTCAACTCCCGCCCATCAACAGGACTTTCCTAGCGTGTTGTTAGACGTTGGATTACCGCAACCCTCGAGCAGTGGTGTCGGCGGCGGGATTATTGACACAAAAGATGAAGGGGATAAATGTCTTTCTAATGGGGGTGTATCTCGATTAGTCGACTTGTATTGTTCCGAATGTGACAGCAAATTTAAAACGCGGAAGGCTTTGACACGGCATAGAAAGAAAAGCTGCACTGGAAAAGTTTGCAAGTTTTGTAGCCAGGTGTTTAAATTCGCGTCTGGTCGTTTTAGACACGAAAGAGCATGCCCAGCTAAATTGGGGCAAGTGAGTGAGAGAGGGGATGCGGAGGCTGGAGATAAAATGTGTCAATTTTGCGAAAAGGTGTTTAGATTTGTATCAGGGAAAATTAAACACATGCCCCTATGTAGAGTTAGAGTGAGAAACAAACTAGACTCAAAAAAACCATCAAAACCGACTTGGCGATACAAGTGTTCGCGCTGTAGTGCCACCTTTGAGTGCAGATCGACATTATTTGGTCACAACCAAGATCAGCATGGGTATGGGGAGATACAGACGACGCCATGGGGAGAGGGGGACCCGCCTTTTGATACAGAAACTGAAGACGGTGCTGAGGCTGAGGCTGAGGCTGAGAATATACTCTCGTAATAAGCGTATAATATTGATGTCGAATAAGTTTGGAGATATTCAGGATAAAATTAATTTTCCGACCGCAGATTTGTCGGGCGGTATGGATGAATTTGCGAAGCATTTGGAGTCGGTGTATTTGACTCAGACAAATTGGACGTTAAATTGGACGTTAAATTGGACGTTTCTATGGGTGTTATTCTGAAACATGTCACAACGGGAGAGATGAGATATTTTGCTCCCTATAGCAATGTGTCCCTATTTTCCGAGCCATTGTACATTTCTAAGAGATTGGATATTGTGGAGGCCTTGGAGCTATTGAAGAATATTGACTTGGCGGAATATATGCTACACGTTCGACCCGATACCAAATGGAGACCGTTCTACTTTACGCATACATGTGTTGTATTTGGCCACAAAAACACCAAAGCTCTCTTTCCTCTGGGGAAAGGTGTTGTTTCTGACTTTATACGTGGCAAGAGATGCATTGTTTCTCTGGATATCAATCCTAAGAAGGGGAAAAGATATAGCGACAATTTGTGTGTCTTTAGATGCTACATGACGCACAAGAATTTACGAGAGACAGACCTTGGTAAATTATACCAAAAATGGCGCGCTTATCTTATTGCAAAGAGTGTGACGACTCCTCCGTCGTCTAGATCTAAATATAAAGGAATTATCCTTGCCGACCTTCCAGCCTTTGAAGACTGTTTTGGGGTCTCGATAGATGCGTACGAGATGTTTCCCGACTCTAGCGTGGTTTTACGCTATAGCCACCAGTCCAAGAATGGTGACAAAATGTATTTAAACATTTATGAGGGGCATTTATCGTACATAAACAATTTTTCTCTTTACGCCCAGAAATATATGTGTCCAATGTGCTGCATGCATTTTAAAGTTTTGGGTGCCTATAGACGTCACATTAGGTCTTGTGTTTCGAGAACTACCAATGCCTACGGGGTTCATTCGCAAACAAAGACAATATTTGACGAGCTTCAGGAATTGGGGATAGTTGTTGATAAAGAAAAAAGACAATATGCCTTTTTCTCGGTTTTTGATTTTGAAGCTATTTTAGAGAAAAAAACGGGAGATTGTTCAAAGAAAGTTGAATGGTCGCACGAGCACAGAGCCATTTCTGTCTCTGTATGTTCCAACATTCCTGGCTTTACGGAGCCTCAATGCCTTTTTTTTCGGAGGAGCTAGACGATTTATTATCCCAAATGATGTCATACATCGCTCAAATCCAGACAACGGCTATGGCCTTGTCTTTGGAGAAATGGTTGGGGGTTGTAGAGTCATTGAAAGGTCTTCTCGATACATGGAGCGCATTTTCCGGAGAGACCGAGAATAGTCGAGATAAACATCAAAGCGTTGATAACTACCTTGTGCTTGCCGCCAAACAGCAAACAACGGAGGAGGAGGAGGAAGAGGAGGAGGAAGAGGAGGAGGAGGAGAAGGAGGAGGAGGAGGCAAAGAAAAAGAAAGGGAAAAAGTCAAATAAATCTAAGCACACAGCAAGCTATAACATCTATAAGCACGTTCAAAGAATACATGGAAAATTTATGACATATGTAGCCCAACTCCCCGTTATAGGGTTTGATTCGGCAAACTATGATCTTAACTTGATAAAGTCAAGAATATTCAACCATTTGGCTGTGACAGAGCCGGACAGTAAATCATTCGTGATAAAGAGGAACGATTCTTATTTGTCCATAACAACACCCACTCTGAAATTCCTAGACATATCCCAGTATCTTGCGCCCGGGAGCTCGTATTCCAACTTTTTTAAATCTTTTGGAGTTGCAGAGCAAAAATTTTGGTTTCCCTATGAATACTTGGACTCATATTCCAGACTAGAGGAGACCGTTTTACCTTCTCACGACAAGTTTTATTCCGTGCTTAAGGGAAAAAACATATCCGACGAGGAATATGCCACAGTTGCTCGGGTTTGGGAGAGAGAGGGCATGAGAAATCTAAAAGATTTGCTAATTTACTACAACAACCTGGATGTGAAACCCATGGTTATTCCCTCCATTTTGCTAAAGCACCCCCATTCTACCCTCCAATTTGCTGAAGTATCTCCATTCTACCCTTCATTCTGCTGAAGTATCTCCATTATACCCTCCTCTGACTTGCTGAAGTATCTCCATTATATCCTCTGACTTGCTGAAGTATCTCCATTACTTCATGGTGAAGTGTGTATCACACAACATTTGTATGTAGAGGCATGTGGTACATACCGTGTGGTACATTGTTTTGTACCACATGGGCGGAGCCTAAAATGATGTGCAAAATAAACTCATTTGATTGGTTCCCTTCCACGCGGGAAAATGCGTTGTCAATGACTCTTACTAGCGTTACTAACGTCATGACGTTAGGCCTACGATGTAGGCCTACAATATTGCGTCGTCGCCGGCATCAGTGAGAGAAGAATGGCTGTAACTTCGTAAGTAAATAAAGGACTTTGTGTTATAATTCATAATTAATCTAATAGCACCGTGGAGTAAAAATAGTACTGCATCTCGTAGGTGGTCTGGCATCAAGGATCGCATGGACCCTCAACGATTCTTTTCAATAATAACCCACTCGCCTATCGGCTTGTGGGCCATGTGAAAAGAATCATCTTGGGTCCATGCGATCCTTGATGCCAGACCACCTACTCGTGCGGTACTATCATATTATACCCTCTGACTTGCTGAAGTATTTCTGTTATACCGTCCATCTTTCCGAAGCACCCTATTCTACCCTCCATTTTGCTGAAGCACCCTATTCTACGATATGCGACGACCTTCCAGGGTTTATTATTAAATACATTGTATTAGTTTGTCTGCCATATAAAGAAACAGTTGAAAATGTCACGAAACAGAGGAAAAGTTCTTTAAGCTATAAGGTTATCGTGTACACCGACAAGACAGTCACCAAAACTGTCAGAATTATGTAGAATTTTGAATGATCCAAATCCATGAAGATCTCGCAAGACTGCGATCATTTTTCTAACACTAGGTTTAATATTATTACACATGTGCTTGTGATTATTATTTTTTTTTTGTCCAACATCGGATTTGTATTCATTAGAGACAGTTACATATAATAATGATATAAGGTGAGATTAACATCGAGATATTTTTGCTTATGCGTCGATCAAGGTGGCGCCTAATGGTTTTAATATTTGTGAGCTCTTTTTTTTTTGAAATTTCAAACTCTATTTCACCAAAATATTTTTGTTTTTTGAAGGATTCCCTTCGCATATCATTCTTCTGGACATTTTTCTTGAAGTTTTTTCTTCATTTTGTATTTTTTTCAGTTTTTTTCTAGCTTTTTCTTCTCTCGTCGAACATGACACAATATTTGAGGGCTATGCCTGGGTATTCCAGGAGCTAGGTTACAAATTTCTGAATATATCCTTCCATGGTCTGAAATGTTTTTCAGCTGATACATTGTTTTCTGCCGCTACTTTCAGGGCTCTAAGCCTTTTTTTTATGGTTGTCACCAAACAATCTTTGTCTATGTATATACGATTTGCACACCAATATAATAAAGTTAATTTGGCGCAGTTTACCACCTTGGCCTTCCAAGCTGAAAAGGATTTGTTTGTTTGACAGAGGGCGTCTTAACATTGTACTAAACCCAGGGAGGTTTGTGATCCATTCCTGGATATCGTTCCACAAATCTCTTACCTTTTTACAATCAATTAGGAAGTGCAGTAAACTATCCTGCAACCCACAATAATCACAATCTTCGTACAGTTTAATATTTATGCGTTTCAAGTACACATTGGAACATATATTGCTTTGTAAGAATCAACGTACTGGAGGCCTTGTAGCCTTACATCTTTGGTAATATTATATGGTAACAAGAAATTTTGTTTCCATTCTTCCTCGTTTTCAAGGTTTTCCTGTAAATTTAAGATGGTCGCCCATTTGGCGAGCTTAGGAATGTCAATCTTAGCACTCTGAATAAATATGTCATATATTGTTTTAGCATTCGTTTCTAATACGTTGACTCTGTTGCCACCTATTTTTATCATAACTTTCTCGGTATTTGCATCTATTATTATTTTTTGTTGTTGTTACTTTCATTATTATTATTTTTTGTTGTTGTTACTTTTATTTTGACAATCAGCGGACAATGTCAGTGGGTCAAACTCCCTGAATTGGGAGGATTTCAAGCCCTACTGGACACAATGTTAACAAGTTTATAGGAGTGACAATCAACCATTAGGTCAACGATCTAATGGCTGCTCCTATAAATGCTGGTCTTCTCTGTAGTGTATTATTTACATATTTATTTGTGATATATTTTATGTATGCTATTCCTATGCAAACATTGCAAAAATGACGATTTCCAACCCTGAAATGCAAGACTTTTCTGAGAATGGCCCACATAATCATAATATAAATCTGACTTTATTTCTAGAATAAGTATAGCTATTCTAATGTTTGTTCGGTGATCGTTTATGGAGAAATAAATGAAGAAGTAAAGACATTTTCTTGTTTTCATATTAAATCTATTCAGGCACGATCTCGGTACAAAGTAGAGTAAGACGAGAGTGTCTTATCTATTAACGTTCACGTGAGCTTTTATATCATGACTCAGATTAACCTTGAACAAGCTAAATTACTGGGCGACCATTTTCCAGCTTTCTCTGGACCATCCTATGGCTAATTCTCTGTCGCCCAGAGCGTCGCCCACATACAGCACTTGTTTAGCACATATAAAGCTAAACTGGCATTCACCATAGCATAGATCTGTTAATGAACCTCTTAAAGCCAGTCTAGTTATGACGAAAGCGATTTTTCTTTAGTTAACACAAACTATTCAAATTATATTCAAACCTGATTTTAACATTATAGTCCACAAACTATTTATTATAAGGTCTGAGGTTTATACCCTGCCACCTATATAAAGCTTTATCGGATTTCAACCATGAATAAAATCACAACAAAGCAACCCAAAACTGGAATTCCGTGCAATAGGGGGATTTCATTTTTTTTTATTAGTGGGCCACTACACTTTCTGATGACTTTTTCATTAGTTTGAAAAGCATAGTCCACATTACAGCTAGGCCCACAGTGCATAATAGATTATAAGATCTATGTGCTAATTCGCAAACAAATACTACACTCTGACATCGCTAAAAAAAATATCGCATAATCAAAAACGCTCTTGGTAGCCTCTTCACGCGCTGCCAAACCAAAAGGAATATGTAGGTGGAAGCTTATGATTTCCTTTTGGCATAATTGTGTCATGCCGACGGGTAATTGTTCATTCAAGGCACCCTCGCAGCGAGTTGAGTGCATCCAAGATAGAAGTAATATGAGCATAGTTGAGAATGATGTCAATGAAGGGCACGCTATTTCCAATATCTATGTATTCATTATTCTGTTTAGTGTGCGGCACGTAGTTCTTTGCTTCGGATATTGGGTTAATTCGTCTCAGGTAAAGAGCCTATGTCATTTGAGGATAGATATTGTTACAGAATCGTACATATGTTGGGGGGAAAATACCTTGTTACGAATCGCATAAAAAATCATTTTTATATGTCTAACATTTCATAAATGTTACGATTCGCTTGTGACTCGCCAAACGAATCGTGCTGATTCGCAGAATTTTCTAAGACTTGGTCAACTTTTCTCAGATTCGTCTAATTACGATTCGGGTATTCTGACCTACTTGTGGTCCGCGCTTTCTATATAAATATGAGACAAATTGCCATTGTGATCATTAATAAACTGGGCGTTACTCTAACACCTTGTTTGTTACCATCCTTCCTCGATAAGCCACTACTAGTCGATTAAGCCAACTCTAGTCGATTAAGAGCAGTTGAGAATATCAGAGTAACTCAGATCCACGAGACCTCCATCTTGGGCGAATCAGATCCAGGAGACATCACCTGAGAAGCAAATCAGGTCCACCAGAACTCCATCTCCAGTCACTACACGAACTCTAGCCTAGCATACCTCCCTCTCCAACATGAGTTTCCATGCTTCACCTTCACTTGATAATCTATGGGACGAGGATGAGCCTCTTCCATACATCCCCCATGATCCTTATTACATCTGACAAAATCGCTCCCTTAACAATATATATATAATAATATACGGACCATGCTCTCAACCCTATTTCCTTCTTTTCTCCCACTTTCTTTTCTAGAAGTCGTTCATAGGGTCATACATTCAACTATCAGGAGAACGTCTGTCATTATTTTAAAGACGTTTATTTCCCGACAATTTCACAAATGGGATACGTTTCATGCAAGAAGAAAAAACAAAATTATTAGCGTTACATCAAGATAATCCAAATTACATCACATATTTTTTAATTATGAGTTACTAGGTTTAAAGAGATAAACCACTGTTCAACAGGGGAAAAAACTGAAAATAACATTTTGTTTAAACTTTGCCTCATGAAAGAACAAGGTTATGTGAATCAGAAAAGCCAATAAAAACAATATGTCACCGGGTTAGTTTTCATTTCAGGGAGCCCTGAAATTTATGGGTGTTCACTATAGAAGTCTATGAGAAAAGGACAATTTTTATCATTTTTTCAGTATTACAAAAAACTGAAAATAACTTTTTCCTAAAAATCTTTATAGACATAGCTAACATATTGCTTTACCCTTTCAAGCAATAAAAAATGGGGGTCACCGGCTTTTTAAAAAAGTTATTCAACTGAATTCGCAACCCAATGAGTTAAAAACAGGAATATTCAATATTTTCAAAGCCAAATAATATCTTTCAAAATATGTTGATACCTTGTTCTTTCATGCATGAGGGTGAACCTGTATTGTAGTTATGTTTAAAAGGCATTTCAACTGAAAAATCTTATTCGTCTGTCTGATATCTTGGAAAAACTGAGAAAATATCCATTTTCCCCACAGACTTCAATACTAAACTTTGGTGGTCTCTAAAATCAAAAATGATATGACTAGATCCATTTCTTTTTGCTTTTTATTATCCCCCAACCATGTTCTTTCTCAAGACAAAGTATGAAACAATTATTGTGACTCCCTATTTTTCATGCATTAGTTCCTTGAACTCCCGCCTGCAGCAGTGCATATGACTGTGGTTTATCTCTTTAAAGGCCACAGCTTGGTTATACATGCTTACATAATTATTATGCTCATCGTCATAATTTTTTGGCCAAATATCAAAACCAGATAAAAACAAGAAAGGTCAAATCGGCACACACCTTTATCCAGTACCTTTTCCTGAACCTCTCCCAGTACGTACCCTTTCTGAATATGATCCTCTCCCCCACCCTCATCCCACCTGTGCCTCCTTCAGTAGGCCTAATTGCGCCCAAACTTCCTTTTGATTACATCGAGATAATCTCATCATAATTTCATCATATTTCCTACGATATTTGGGACAAACGCATACAGCACCCCCCCCCCCCCCCCGCCCAATAAACAACAGCTATAGCTTTGTACCATAATAAGGTGGGAGAGAGGTGGGAGAGGCGGAGAGAAAGAGGTAGAGGGAGAGGGGAGGGATGGAGAAGGAGGCAGAGACAGGGGGAGAGGGAGAGGGCAAGAAAAGGAAGAATAGAGAGAGGCGAAGAGGGGAGAGGAATAGAAGAGAGGGAGGGGGGAGACAGAGGGAAGAAGGGAAGAGAGAAATGGAGATTCCACTTGCTAAATGATTGCTAATATTACGCCGCATATTAGAAGTAATATAAATATTATATTAATTAAGTAATATAAATATTATATTACTTCAAGGTTGCATCTTCTGCGAAGTAGAAATGAAGCCCTTCAGCGCGATTGCAGGTTTTAACCGATAATTGCGAATACAGATATGAAGTTGATTTTCTTATGCATGCCAACACACACTTACGATGAAGATAGTACAATAGGGCTGCGAAGGGCATACGATTTCTTCAGCTTAAACGGCGGACACATACCGGATACATACATACACATACACAGGACGATTTTGCTTCGATTTCGTTTTCTACGTACGACGAATCGTGAGGTTGCACCAATAGGTGTGTACCTCATATCGGTTTTTAATATATCAAAAAGAAGATAAAGTTAGGAGAATTTAGACTGGTGGGACATCCACTGCATCTATCTGTATATATATAAGATATATTACTGAGTATTATATCAGTCCAAGAATCTTTTGGATTTTGAGCACAATTTGGGTCCAGATTGTGAGTCAAAATCGTCCAGGGTGCACGATTTGGATCACTTCATTTTTGGGGGGAAAATATTTTTCTATGATGCACTTGCGACGATTGGGAGAACAGGTAGTAAAAATAAATGTATCACGAGATTTTAACATACTAGAGACGATATGTGTGGGCACGTCATGCATGTGAAAAAATCTCTTAGATTCATCGAGAATTAGGGAAGATACAGTTGTTCGAATCATCCACGACTTTCCATCATGATGGAAAGTCGCCGCACCCACCCACGCTTGGTCGTGCACCATACCATTGGTGCCTACGACTAATCGTGGGTTACCGCACACATGTATGATTCCTCATAGGAAGCACATGATCTCAAACTTCGCCAATAAGAGCACACATGTACGATTGGTTGCACCACTGAAACAAGATCGTATGACGAATCGTAGGTGTCAAATCTAATCGCCCATGAAATCGTCTATATGTGTAAACCGCTTTATAAACGCTTATTGGACTTGCAACACACTACGAAGTATTTGTGAACGGCCATCGCAACTGATACAACCATTGTTAAATTATTTTACTTTTATTTATAGTCGATCGATCGGCTGGCTGGGGCAATGAACAATGGTCTTCAGGCAATGAGGAGACAACTTAAAGAACCCAATAACACACCAAAAAGAGCATCGACAGAAACAAAAGATCACAATTAGCTGATGTGGGAATGCTTTTTGGTATGCAGTGACGTCAAATGTAATCAACCAAACCTCGTCCAGGTAATGGAACAGGGTCAGGCGCTTCACCATTATGTGCCAACATATACAGGGCAGTTAAAACGAATTGGAGAAAATGTTTTCTCAAAATGAAGGTCTGAAAAATGGATTTGATCTTTTCATATATTCTACAAGTAGGCATATATCCTATTATAATCTATTTTAGTCTGAAATAGCAGAATATGCCAATGGG
Source organism: Sthenelais limicola (assembly GCA_942159475.1). NCBI lineage: Eukaryota > Metazoa > Annelida > Polychaeta > Phyllodocida > Sigalionidae > Sthenelais > Sthenelais limicola. The sequence goes on from OW804098.1 coordinate 51,428,599, forward strand.
AAGAGGAGTGAAATAAATCAGGGAGGTATATAAAGAGGGAGTGGAAACCAGGTTCCATGCGTGGTACGATAGTTAAGAATAATGCCACTACAGCTTGTGGCACTGTGAATCAGGTCCACCCACCCCCATCCAATAGTCAATCAATTTTATAGCTATTTCTAACTAGTATTTTGTATTTTCTTTATTGACAGCATTTTACCAGTTACATGATAATCATTCTCAGCATGTCTGAAATTTTAGAAAAATAATATATCTAGAATCAAGTGTTTTAATGTTAACATATATTCGGCATAATCAGTATTTGTCGTCGTATTCACAGAAGCTTCATTGCTTGTATTCAACGCTAAGCATTGGGGTCATTGCATAACAAATGTCTATCTACGATGTCGTAGAAATTTTTTTCTACGACTACGATGTCTGTTTGCGACTCGTAGAAATAAACAACAGGTGCATTGCATAACAGTGAATCGTGAATTGGAGGATTTCTCGTGGCTTCAAAAATGACATTAAATGACAATTTAAAGCTAGAGAGACATTGAAATGCCGAAATGGTGTGTGGGAGAACATCATCCATAATTGTAATTTATTATAATTTAAAAAATCTGGCTTTTATTACTTTCACCTAAAAATATGCTAGAAAATTACGAAACCTATTTTGTAGTTCAAAAAATAAATAAATATGCAATGTACCAAATTCATAAAATATCATTTAACATTGAATACTGGTGTTATACGTGGTGTAACACAAGGAAAAGGAGCTGTAGCGTAGAGTGTAGTAGCGTAGCTTTATTGTACGATCTTAAGTGAAGTTTGGAGTTCACAACCCTTCATTATATCCTAGGGGGACACCGTGCACGCAGGCAGGTGCTCCCTGATTGGGCGGCGATGGCGCCCAATCAATAACAGTTAAATATCAGTTGGGCTTGACCCCTCGGACAGGTAACATGTATGTAATCAATAAAATTTTAGGGTATGTTACCACGAGGTATAACATATTATCCCCCAATTACTATGAATCGCTCCGCCGATCAATACTAATTAATTACTGTTATATAATGTTATGTAACAGGCGGAGGTTATATAAGATTATGCAAGATTATGCAAATAAGGTTATACAATAATATGTAACCGATGGAAGTTATACAAGACTATGTAATAAAGTTATACAATAATATGTAACAGGTGGAAGTTACGTAACGTTATTCGATAAAAGACATGTTTTAATAGAGGTGACATAATAAATTTTACCCTGTCCGAGATGACATAATCGATATTATACAATGAAAGGATCGTGTAAGATTACGTAATCTGATGTAATGGATTACATAATTAAAATATTGAGATGGAAAGATAAGAGGGGTTGATTTTAGATCAAAATCGATAACCTGGAAATTTTAATAAAATTGACCTTGGTCAATAAATTTTGACCTTGGTCAATAAACTTGACCTGGTCAATAAATTTGATTTAGCAATAAAATTTAATTTAAAGCGAAGTAGGGATCAATTATATAATTAAATAAAATTGATATACGAAATAAAATTGACATATAAAAATTGATATACAAATTCAATTTTTATAACAAATTAAATTGAAATTAAAATTGAAATTAAATTAAATTGACCACAAATTAAATTGAAATAATTAATTTCAGTCATTGAGCAAGATTACGTGATGTTACGTAATAAGAGATGAAGAGATAAATTTTGATCACTTTTGGAATTAATCCCTAAAATATAATTAAAGTTATATAAAATTACGTAATTGTTACGTAATAAAATTAATGTTAATTTATAGTTAAAAGTTAAAAGTGCTCAGATTGACTTGAAATTAATAATTTGACTAGTCAATAAAATTGTCAAAGGACGCCGGTTTTGGTGCAAAGGGTGACACTCCGGGTGCAGATGACGTCAAAGGACGTGCGCTCATACATCCCTTTGCTTCAGGCCTGCGGGCGTGCTAAATTAATTGACCAGAACATCGTTATCTTCGAGCGCGGGGCGCGCGACCTTCAGTAGCGCGGTGATTTTCCCGCGCTTTTGGATGACCCAGATAAAAGTATGATGGCTGCCGAGGTTGGTGAAATGTTCCAAGCGCTCGGAGCCTCTGTCCACTTGTACCTGGCTGCTATGCTATTGGAATAAGGTATATCTAGTGATTTTGGAGGAATTTGAAGCTAGTAAGCTTGGAAAAGGCCTTATTATGGAGGGAATTAAGCGCATTTTTAAGCGGTAAAAAGGTGGAGGATGATCACTAGATATTTCCGGAGATAACCATGTTCTTTAGATTGTAAAATGATATTTTTCCTTTATGGAAATCACGGGTAGAAAAACCCTGGAACTTATATACAGGTGAAAAGTAGAAAATGCGAAATCGACCAGAGGTGTTTGTCAACTAACCCAACCTAGTACGCCATTGAAGGTGACCAAGGAGGGGCTAGCTGCACAGAAAATAGGGAAGATTTGAAATGTTTAAAGTTGACATAAAAATAAGAAAATAAGGAAAATATCCTTTTTAAAGAGGTTAAAACGCTACCCAGCAGTGCTTAGCCTGGCTGAAAACCGAAGGGTAGGCGTTTACAAAAGTAGAAAAGATAAAACAGAAGTTGGTCGATTGGCAGCAGCAGTCGGGTGATCCGTCCCTCCAGACGTGTTTAGACATGTGATATATAGCTTTGAATGGGTTAGGCCCTTAATAAGAAGTGTTCGTTGGTGATTAAATAGTTAAAAAGTCTCTGTTTATGCTAGAATATTGTAGTTGAAGCTATTGCGGCGGTATCCTCCCCGGTGAGAAAGGGCGACACTCCGATGTCGAGGCTATGCAGGGCAGGAAAAACAAAAACAGAGAAAGGCTATAAGTGTCTAGTTTATGGCTTAACAGACAACAGGAAAGGTGTAGAATACAAATGCAACTGATCAAATTGAGTCAAGATGTTATATTATTAAATAAGGCGAACAAATTCTGCTAAGAATCAACACTTGGTGCTTTTGGGAAAGGTTGGGGCACAAAAATAAACATTGTCCTAAGAGTTATATTATCAGATAAAGTATTTTGCTGCGCTTCTCCTGTGCGGAAACTGGAATTTTTCCACTTGCGGTCCCATATGTACCTTCACTCAGGAGAACAAATGTGTTTAAACAGTGGGAGATATATAAAGAAAATATTTGAAAAGTTGTTATCTCGTATCAGTAGGACTGATAAAAGTAATTGTTGGCGTCAGCCAACTGATATCGGGTGAAAGTTTACAAAAACAATTGATAGGAAAAATTGCTGCTGGTATGACCTAAGTAGAGAGAAGTCAGAAAGAAATATTTTGAGTCATTGAAGTAACTCACTGGAGGGTTTATCACATGTCAAAGGCAGGCGGAGGAACAGACAGATACTGCGCTATGCCCTTGAGCGAGGCGGCCGGCTTGACTCTTGGTGCCGGGGAGATGGAGAGGTCGGCCGGCTGCTTGGTGTGGCCGCCGGCGGTCGTCATACTCGCCCAAGGGATTTGGTGGAAGCTGCCGTTCGTCTCAAGGATGGAGAAAGAAAAGGTTGTAGTTGCCGACCGCAGTGCTTTATAGAGCCGATACCTGTGCGTCAGGGGTATGGAGACTGCGTCAGGCATCGGTAGAGGGACAACTGCTGTGCCCACTTTTACTACGAAAGGACCTTCCCACGACAGCTCGATCTCTTTGGACATGCAATGGAGCATGGTAGGAGGCTTCAGATCTGGTGCTGTGTGAGTTTGGATGATGTTCCTATCGTAGTGAAGTGGACACAATGGTAGAACAGTTGTTTTCCATTTATCATGGACTTTGAGCACCACGGCCGGGTTGATGGATGACTTGTTGGCCAGGGAGGTAGGCAGTCTGTTTCTCCTGTACCAACGTACGAGTTTGAAGATGATATACAAAGCGATGAGACAGCCGAGGGAGACCATGGCGTGGTCGGACGTCTGCCAGGGGCGTGGATTGGCTGCCTTGGAGATGGGAGCAGCTACAGGAGAGGCTCCCCACCACACAGGTGCCGCCTGATGGGTGGCGTTTACTTGTATGACGGGTGAGGCCCTTGCGACAGCAGTAATGGTGGCTGCTGCCAACAATCTGTGGATCCTGTAGCATGCACCAAGGGATAATATTATAGCTATTGTTGATAATATAGTGCTCACTGTTATTACTGAAGGATGCGAGGCTATTGCTTGGTAGGATAGGGAGGAATCTAGGGGTTTATAAATCGGTGAGTTAGCTGCCATTTGCTTGGCAACTACCTCTAATTTTAAGCCTTTAGCTAAGATCTCTGCATTGATGTCAGAGAAATGAGCGGCTTTTTGGGATATGTTTGGTAAAATCAGGTTAATAGGGGCAGGTGAGAGAGATTTACCAGAAAAATCATTCCTAGGTGGGAGAAACTTATGAACTATGGGGAGATTTACTGTAGAAAGTGAGATTATATGGGGGTTAGTAGACACAGAGCAAGCTGTAGAAGGGTTGACCAATGTGTGATTATTATTGGTCATCACACAACCACAAGGGACGTGAATAACAGAGAAAATAAGTGTTTTGATGATAGCTGGAGGAGAAGATTTACACGACAGAGTAGAGGTGGTCACAGAGGTTGTGAAAAGATATTTGGCCGGCTCGAGTGAGATAGCTCTTGTCGGCGCAAAAAGGTGAGGAAACAGGGTGAAAGTACATAGTGCGTCAATATCGCTGACATGGTCTCTGAGCAGGGCTATAGCGCATGTTGGATGCTGCCCGTGGCGTCGAGCGAGGGTGTTGTCGCACGATAACACTACGTTGTTTAGACAAGAGGAGAGGTCGGTTTCATCAAGCTGTATAAAAATATTGCTGTGAAGGGCGACAGCCACATAGCGGGGCAAGGAGGAGATTAATGTATAGCCTGGTTGAATAATATTAGAGGTGTGTATAGGGACCGGTATGGGCGTTATCTGGAAGAGTTTAAATGCGGCCGGGCCCGCTGATATCGGCACAGACAGATGAATAAACAAATTATCCTTGCTGTAGGCGTACTGTGAGATTTTAGAGTTATAAAAGTATTTGGGGTCTTTCACCAGGATGTTTAAATTTTTATCCCCCATTTTGATGTTTCTTTCCAATTCAGCTAGAGCAAATGCTAGCTTCGTTGGCGTTACTAAGGCATAAGGAAGGCGACCCATAGCGAGCTCCTTAATGCTGTCTAGAAAGGCGTTCAATTTTGACAAATAAAGGTTTCTAATAGTTATCTGATATTGGGCCGCTTGCATGATAAAACCGTTGTATAGAGAAGCCTCTATACCTCTAGAAATGGTAGAAAATCTGTCGTTTACAGAGCTAGTAAGAGAAGAAATTGAGTCAGTAAGGTTTTCAGTTGTAGAAAAGACAGTCCTTGCCTGAAGGTTGTAGGCGCGGATGTGAGTATTATAAGAGGAAACAATTTTAGAAAGTAGTTTATCACGTCGTTGGCCGGCCGAGGCGTCTTGACGCAAATAGGCGTCAAGATGGTGGAAATTTGCCTCGACGGCGCTTACTCTTGGGTCGGTCGCTGTGCCTATTACTGGCTCCAGGATATCTCCAATAAATTGAAGCACAGCTTCCCTTGCTTGTCTACGAGCTTGGTGAGGGTTTAGTGGGGCGTTCATTAGAGTATTAATGTCAGCAAGAGTTGAATTAATTTGTAAGTTAGTCGAGGACAAGAGTTCAGAGAGAAGGTTGGAGTGATCCGTGGTAAATTTCTTAAAAGAAGAATCCGACATAAGGTCGTTTAGTTTGGAAAGTCTAGGGTCCTGGGGTGGGGAAGTTAAATTAAATCTGATGGCCAAAATAAAATCGACATTGTCGTGGCCATTGAGAAGAACTTGTTCCTTCTCGGAGAAGATAACGCCATAATTTTGGCGAAGCAATAACCCTGCATTAGTAATACTAACACAGCTAATCAAGATCAAGCATATGCTGAAACCCAAAAATGTAAAATATAACTTCTGAACAAGGCTCGAGAAAGAAGAACAACAATCAATATCGCACCAATTTGAATACAAAGTAAAATTTGCAGCAAAAGATCAGCTTTAAACACATTCAAGATTCTGCTGATGCTTACCGTATACTATCCATGGCACACGTTGCACTGTTTTGGCAGCAGAGCAACCTTCCACCAAAAATCCGACAAATTACCAATGTCTGAGCGTTGTATAGTAGGTGTGGTCACTCCAGAGTCCGAGAAGGAAGTGACCATATGAGAATTTGGCTTGTGTTAAGTAATGTGGAGGCCAGGGGGCGTGAGATGCAGGTGGGGCGGTAAGTAGAATGGTTGGCTACCCGGAAAGGCGCTGCTTACTACGACGAATAGCTGCAGTCCTCCCACACCTGACAAGCGTTAGCTTCCTCACACCTTGGCTTAGTAGGGGCGTCACAAAAACAGGCGTGTATAGAGAGACGTCTGGGGTCTGGAGGCTGGGCTCCTCTCTCTTGCCTTGTCTTTGTTTCGCTGTACAAGCTGCGGATTAAAGCCTGTGTTAAAACAAAAGGTTATTGGAGGTGTATTCAGACATTGTGTATTCAGCTGCTCTGCGCTGGCTAACGTGACCCGGCCAGGTAGCTGGGCATGAACAAGGATGAAATAAAGCTGCAAAAGTGCGACAAAAGATTGGCTTCCCTAGAGCATTTACAGTCACAAAAGCCCAGCCTGGGCCCCAAGCTGGTAAATTACTAGGAATTATAAACAGACATATGTGATAATGAAAAATGGTGTGAAGTGCCCTTGTAAGGGTCTTGATAATTTAGGGATAAGAGGGAGAAGCTGGCAGGCTTTATCCCCCTGTGCGTCAGAAAAACGCTGATTACACAAGGCAATCTAAAGTGGCATATAAAGCCAAAGAGATAAAAACAAAGGCGTTAAGCCTGTGTTTGGCAGTTTTTGAGGGGCATGCGGGCCAGATAAATACGATGCGCCCAAGCTTGGTTGGCACGCAAAGAGAATGTAATGGTAATTGGCGTCAATTGAGCCTGATAATTAAAAGCTTAGCGCAATCTGACACTTTAGAAACAAAAGGCCAGCCGGCCACGATAAGACCGGAGACGGGCGGCGCTAGGCCTTCACCCATAGCCTGCCGGCTGTTATACCGAGGCGCGACCGGTTGTATTGTTCTAGAGGTAATTAGATAATAAAGCTTGTGAAATACAAAGGCTGTTGGTTAACAGATTAAATATCAGGGTTTATACAGCTTGTAGAAAAACATGAAACCTGTATAAACAGAGCTGCGCCTTGTGTATTCAATGATAAAAGATTTTGGCTTCAAAGCTTGGCGTTAATTGGCATTTGTTATAGCAGAAGGGAAATCTAGGGATATAAAATGCCAAGCTTTGTTTAAAGTAATATAACCGTCTGGCGAATGTTGAGCCTGTGGATTAAATGGTGACGGTTTGCTAGACAAATAATAAATGTATAAAAAGGGAGGGAAGTTAAATGGGGAAGAATGCTTAGGGCTTATGGTAAAAGGTAATTAGAAATAATGGAGAGCTTTGAAGCGTCGATCTTGGTCGTTTCTGGGAGAATTGTAGTCTAGAGGCAATCCTGACGCAGAAACTTGGCGCTGAAAAACAAAGCTTTTGGTTAGTGATATAAAGCTTTTGGTACATCGACCGCTAGCAATATATGTGAAAAAAAAATAAAAGATGAGGAGATGGGGAAAAATTATTTTCAACTCGTGTGAAAATAATTTTAAGACGTTTACCGATCAGTGCTCAGCGGCTAAGCTGGGACCAAAAGGGCGTCAGATGATGGGAAATGGGGAGAGGTTTTATAGGAATTCAAGGGCGTGCAGTTGCTGTGTCTTTTGTGATATACTGCGTAGCCTATGGCGTCCCTTAGTTGATTTCTTGTTAATTTTTGAGTGTGGCTGCTTTCTGATTAATGGTGGGGGCTTAATCAGAAGTTTGTCTGCGTTTGTGAGAGGGGCTTTTATTATTCTCTCTGGGTCGCAGAATTCACCTGGATTGTTAATTAGACGCCTGAAGAAAGAGGGATTTGTAGATCTGACTTTTTTGAGTCTTTCTACGTGCACAGAAGTATGGCAATCCTTGCTATCTGATAGACGCCTCAATTTAACAGAAACAGGGGAGATTTGATCTGTTATAACGAATGGACCTGTATAGCACTTCTGTAATTTCTTTGATGTTTGTTTCGTCAGAAGTGTGGGGACATACAGGTATACCAAATCTCCTGGCTCATAATCGTGTAATTTAGCCTTTGTATCATGCCTTTTTCTCATTTTCTCTTGGCAAGTTTTGAGCCTCGCCTGGGCTTTTTCAAATGCCTTTCTTTGTGTCTTTAATATATCACCCAAATGTTGTTTGAGTGGTGCAGTCTCTGTATGGTCCATTAAAGCTGCCATGGTAGGCGTTTTTGCTTGACGACCAAATACAAGGAGATGAGCACTGACACCTAGAGAAAAAGAGTCAGAACTATTTAAAGCATAGGTGATATATGGTAAATAAATATCCCAATAATTTTGGGCTTTATCAGCATATGCCCTAAGTCCTTGAAGGAGGCTAGAATTACAACGTTCCGTTATACCTTGCGTGGACGCCCTGTAGGCGCTGCCATGGATCTGAGTGATTCCATATTGTTGGCAGGCCGCTTTAAAGACGCCTGAGGTAAAAGTCGGACCGTTATCTGTATAGAGGTGGGATGGAGGGCCATATATACAGATAAAATGAGCCATGAAGCCTTTTGCGACTTCAGCACTGGTATTTGTATGGGTGGTAAAAGTTGTAACATACCTAGTACTGAAACAGACAGCCACATGTATATAACGCATGTTATTTGCAGTTTTATGTATGGGCCCTATGGTATCCAAACAGATATGACTGAATGGTACGGGGGCGTGATCCCTTAGAGTCATGGGCGTTACCAGTGGTCGTCGTACCTTCTTAGCTTGGAGACAGTTATGGCATGTAGCGATGTAATTTGTAGTGTCTCTTACCATAGAAGGCCAGAAAAATCTCGGTCTGAGGACGCTGAGGGTGCGATTTGTACCCAGATGTCCAGCTAGTGGCTGGTCATGGTGAGCACTTATCACTGCCTCTGTCCAAACCTGAGGAATAACGACTTGTAAACTAGATTTCTCAATACTATTGAAAATATCTTGGTTAACTCTAAATAGAAGCCCATCGATAATTATAAAATTATCCTGCTGCAATAAGATTACTCGAGCTTGGGCGTTATCTGTTGGTAAGGTTGATTTCTCGAGGTAATCTAGCATAGAGGAGCAATAGAAATCACGCCTTTGCTCCTTCTTTAGTTGCTCTCTGGTGGGCGTGAGATTGGGTGTTTGGGAAAGGAAAAGCATGGCAGATTCAGCGTGATGAGCGAGCGATTTCTTGATTTTCTGCCTTCTTTCATCGGATCTAGCTTTGTTGATGCGCGGGCGGGATGCTAATTTCCGCTTAGGCTTGCCTTTTACCTTCTTACCGGCGTCAGCTGATTGGGGCGGCTGGTGGTCATTCAAAGGTGCTTGGGCGCCTACCTGACGCTTGGCCTGGGCTCGCGTCAGCGCATTTAGGGTCTCAATGGGCGTGTTGTCAAAGTTGGGAAGTCTATCTGGGTTGGGTGAAATAAATATAGAGCGTGGCTTATACGCTAATATAGGGTTATTTTCACATGGGTCTTTGTCATGATATGTCTTAGTTGTGGTGATATCCGAGAATTTCACCTGCTTCAAGGGGAGATACACTGTTCCTCCAGGCGTGAGTGCAGTGTTTTCCTCTTCAGGCGTGGGAGGGTAGGGTCTACGGCTCAAACTGTCAGCTACTACGTTCAATTTCCCTTTCAAAAATTTCACCTCGAAGTTATGGCGTTGAAAAGTGTCAAGCCATCTTGCTAGGCGTCCATTTGAGTTATGTTCCTTTTTATTAAATAAGGAGACAAGGGCGGCGTGATCAGTAAGCAATGTAAAATGCCTGTCCTCGATATAATGCCTGAATTTCTTGATAGCGAAAATCAAACCAAGGAGTTCTTTGTCGGTAGTATGGTAGTTCAATTCGGCGGGCGTCAGGCCTCTGCCAGCGAACTCTAAAGGTCTTAATTGGTTATGCTGATCAGGCTGACTAATTACGGCCCCAATCGCCGTATTAGACGCGTCAGAACTGATAGTATAGGGCTTGTCATAATCTGGGAAAGCTAAGGTTGCATCCTCACAAATTGATTTTTTAATGGTAATAAATGCTCGCTCACATTCATCAGACCATATGAATTTGCTTCCTTGCTTGGTCAAATGATATAGGGGTCTCATTAAAGATGCAAAATTTGGGACGAATCTCTTGTAGAATTGAGCTAATCCATTGAAGGATCTCAACTGGGATAGACAGGCAGGTCTAGGAAATGAGTGAACAGCCTCCACTTTATCAGGGGAGGGTTTCAGCCCTTCACCAGTCAGGCGATATCCCAGGAAATCGATGGATTTCGAACCAAATAAGCATTTTTCTGGTTTTAATTTTAGATTTGCTGACAATAATAAGTTGAACACATCTGCTAGATCCTTCAGATGTTGTTCAAATGTAGAGCCATAGATGCAAATATCATCGACATAGGCGATGGCACAGCGATATTTGCATCTTTTTAGTAACATATCCATGACATTTTGATATGCTTTTGCTGAAGTCTTGAGTCCCATGGGAAGGACAGTATACCTATAGCGCTTATCATGTGTTGCAAAAGTAGTGAGATTTTTATGCTCTTCTTTGATGGGTATTTGGTAGAAGGCAGAGTAAATATCACACTTGCTATAATATACTGGGTTTGACTGGCCTATTAAGCTAATTGTGTCGTCAGCCCTTGGAAAGTTATAAGCCATATCTCGGATTTCTTTATTTAGCAGCCTATAGTCGACCACGACCCTAAATCTGGCCGACCCTTGTGCGGTAGAATGCGGTTTCTGCACCAGAAAGGCTGGTGAGCTCCATTCCGAGGGTTCGGTACATTCTTCCAACACGCCCTGGTTAACTTGTTCGTCCAACAATTCCTCCATGAATTTCCTCTTTTCAGGGGTCATTCTATAAGGGAGCTTGTTGCAAGGAACATAACTTTCCTTTAAATCAATTGGCACGACACAATCTGCCTTTTTACCGATCATTTTGTCCTTTCCCACGAAGACATTGGTGTAAGATGAAAGGAGATCCTGCATTTGAATGGTTTGATCAGCAGATAAATCCTTTGAGATCACATATGGAGGGGTCGCACCTGTGACAGGGGACGGGGCTATTCGGTTAGATAGCTCTCCCTCCGATGAATTAATGATATTACAAGATGTAGAAGGTCTTGTAGAAGTAGGAGATGAAGATGAGGATGAAATGGAACAATTGTTAATCACCTTGTCTGAAATGGAAGTCAAATAAGCAAGTGTTTCCTTTGGGACTGGAAGAAAATCTTCTTCCTTAGCAATGGAATATAGACCTAAAATTTCTCCTTGGTGAACTTTGACGGGCGAACTTGAAGTATTAATGAGCGTCATAGGGATGCTATTCTTCTTGGTAAAAGGCTTGACAAGGGCGTGCTTCACCAAGAACCTGCAGTCCTTATCTGTTTCTAAATTCTCCGTCGTACCAATTGTTTTTGAAAGGTTTACATGTGATAAAACATAAGCACGTACATGATACTCTGATTCTTTAGGGATGACGAATGATTTTCTAGCGCGGATGGTGCGTTGATGTTTAACAGCACCATGATATTTTATATTTGCTTTAGTGGCGTCTAGAAAATCATCTCCGAGTATCAATGGACGATTTAAAGAAGGAAGCACCAGAAAAGAGTGAGAGAAAGTTCTACCAGCAACTTTAAATGCAGCAAATACCCTTTTGCGCAAATTATGCGCTTCGTTACAAGCTAAAAAAACTCTAGAATGTGTATTAACGAAACGTATAGGGTAACCTCTTTTATCCAAACTTTTTGCAAAACGTGGGGAAATAAATGAGGATGAAGCACCAGTATCGATCAGAGCAGGTATTGTTCTGTCACCAAATTCAACTTTTAAACAACCTTTCTCAATATTAGCAGAAACAAGTGTATTCTTACCAGATCCATCGTTGTCTGCTGTAGTGAGCCTGATTGTCTTTGAAGGAGGTTTAGGGTCTGACTCTTGAGTTGAGTTGCACTGAGGCGTCAGAGAGTTCTCAGTGCATAGAGGCGTGTCTGGAGGACGATTTCTGTGATCAGATTGTCCATTTTCCTCCAGGTTTGACGCCTCTGCGCCAAGCACGCAAAGTGCCTGACGGTCAGACCCTCATTCTGACGGATTTGATGACTTGGAGGAGGAGCGCTGCTTGTCTTCCTGTGATCTGAACCTGGTGTTCTTCACGTGAGGGGTGGGCGCGCGATCCTCTGTTTTCTTGAAGTCGGACCTTCCTTGGCTGCCTGACCGGTGGTGGTTGCTGCTGCTTCTCGGGCGGCTTGACGAGCGAGGTGGGCCGGCGGAGTTATGGCGACTTCTGCTGCGGCTCTGATTGCCTGACGCGAAACGTGGATGAGTTTCAGAAGATTCCTTTTTAGCTTCATACTTGTCCTTTCTGGACCTGTTATCGCCGTCAGATTTCTTTTTATCAGAGCCGGAGGAGGAGGAATGAGAAGAGGAGTTGTTTTTTCCTGAGTACTTCTTGAAAGACACATTAGAAAGTTTCTCCGTCTTAGGCTGGGGTGGGTTGTAGCTTTCCCTCCTCCTTGCAGACTGCTCGGCCTGCTCCAGGGTAGTTGGACGGTGATGTCTGACGGCCCGAGCGATGTCTGATTTCAAACCATCTATGTAATAATGAATGGCCGTCTGTTCAGTGATGTTGGCGTTTGCGAGAAGCTTCTCCATATCCATAGAGTAATGCTTCACTGTCTCATTTTTACCCTGGAACCTCTTTCTGTAGCTCTTTTCATCCAGATCTGGATCTTCCTGGTCAAACTTTTCCAGGAATTGGGCGGCGAATACCTCAAAGTCCACAGGTTGTCCGCGTACAAAAATGTGTTTCTTGTACCAGACTCTGGCTCTTCCACCAAGAAAACCAAATATAGCTCTAGACAGGGCTGTAGGGTCGTTTGGGCAGCAATTAGCAATGTAAATTCTAAACTCGTCCAGGAAATCTCCAGCGGACTGGTATACAGTTGCCTGCTCAAATTTGGGTGGGGGTTGGACTATGGTGCTATTGAATCTAAAGTAATTTCCTCCATTGCTGTTAGGCAGCATAGAGTGATCAAAGGAAGCATAGCTAGGGGTATCAGGGATGCTTGGTTCTGGGCGAAAATGGGTTTTCGGCTGGGTAGGATCTGGGATAAAATGGTGGGCAGGAATATTTGGCGTTGGTGTAGAAATGGATGGGTTGGGCGTGTGGACTCTAGGAGGGAAATTAAATATACTTTGGCGTGAGGCGGAAATTGGTCTGCTCGAGCTAGAAGTGGTGGTGGTATTGGAGCCTACCTGTGAACCTGCGGCTGTCTGTCGCTGGTATATCCCATCTGACGGGAAGCTGTAGCCAGGCAGCGGCTGGGTGTGAGCGGTGGCCGAGGTGGTGACGGTGGCTGGAGCAGAGACCGCTGGAGCAGAGACCGGCGGCGGCCGGGCTTCGGAGGCGGGAGGCAGTGGCTGCTTCCCGGTAGCCTTGGTCGGCTCATCGGGCTTCTCCTTCTGGTCGCTCTTGCCGAGGATAGCGCTGGTCAGAGCGGTTAGGCAGTCCATTTGACGCCTATTCTGCTCGTGGGTTTCTCGCCTGAAGCGATCTTCACGCCTATCGGCCTCCTCACGGGCTTCTTTGGCGTCTTCCCTTGCTTGCTGGGCGTCATATCGCTGCTGATTGAAAATGCCGGAGAACATTTCCGTGTTAGTCTTATTCAAGTTCTCCAGTATGGCGGCCAATCCCGTCAGCAAATCTGGCTGGTTTTGCAGATTTTGCTGTTGCTGTTGCTGTTGACCGATACCTGTCCATAAGGTATTTGCTCCGGGCGTGACGGTTGTAGAAGAGGTTATTGTCACGTCCGTGATACTAGCAGTGGTGCTTACTGCCGCAGTCTCGTGTGTGGATGTCTGAGGTGCGGTGGACATCGTGATGTCGTCCTTTTTGCTACTTTTGTGGCGTTTTCTCTCTTCCACTATTCTCCTTTGTTCTAGGCGGCGTTGCTCAGCTTTGAGGCGTTCCTGTTTAGATTGCCTCAAATTGTGCATTTAAAAGGCACCAGAATCGATGGTTCTCTACCAATATGTTATACGTGGTGTAACACAAGGAAAAGGAGCTGTAGCGTAGAGTGTAGTAGCGTAGCTTTATTGTACGATCTTAAGTGAAGTTTGGAGTTCACAACCCTTCATTATATCCTAGGGGGACACCGTGCACGCAGGCAGGTGCTCCCTGATTGGGCGGCGATGGCGCCCAATCAATAACAGTTAAATATCAGTTGGGCTTGACCCCTCGGACAGGTAACATGTATGTAATCAATAAAATTTTAGGGTATGTTACCACGAGGTATAACACTGGCATATTTGTATAGCTAAATTTGAAATCTTTTCACTATTAATATATTTTAAGATGGGTAAATGTGATATCTATGCATCGCAGAGCATGTTTGTTATGCAAGGCAGAATATTCATGCAGTGAACATAGCATTGTTTATTTTTTCACCAAAATCATGTATGTCGATATTTTTTCCATGAAATAAATAACCATAACCATAAGTATTCAGGATTGATTTTTGGTTTGATTATGGCCATTCTTAGACTAAGAAATAATCCTAAACATTTATCATGTCAGTATTGACGCAGCGTAGAAAATCGATCGTGGATGCCAAGAGATGTACGATGTCGTAGAGGATGTCGTAGAAAGTTATGCAATACACTCATTGCAGATGGCTGTCTACGATGTCGTAGTATCAATCCACGACCTCGCAAATTGTTATGCAACGGGGGCATTGACAGAAAATGTATCGCCACCTGGTGGGTTTAGTTTGTATCAACTATACAACTGATCAAAATGATTACGATTCATTCTCGTTTCACATATACATGTATATATAATATATGTCCTGAGTAGAGTGGAATAAAACAGGTATAACATTTTTATGTATTTTTCTCTATATCATAAAATTATTAAAAACACAATGCATAATGGTTCGGGTCTGGGTCCACAAAATTCTAGCAACCTTTCTATACCTCCTCATTCGCCACAAATTCATTCCATGTTTTTTCTTTTAGTTTTGACTTGAAATCCGAAAGGTCCAGATTATTTCTTAACAACAACGGCATGTCATTCCATGTTTTACATGATTTTGCTAGACAGGACCTAGAAGTGTTGTCTTTTCTCCACCTATATTCTTCAGCTTTTCTGCCCACATTTCCACGAATATCCATATTCAATCTCCTCTCTGTGAAGGGGCATGTCTTAAATGTCAGGGCCATTACCCTGAATTTTCTTCTTAACATCAACGGTAGTAATTGACATCTGATATGATTATTAAAGTTAGATACATTTCCCTTCACATTAAGTAATGATCGAAGACCCTTATTCTGGGTTTTTTGTAAACGATGGTGGATGTTTTGTGGACCCAGGTCCGTACAGATAATACAATTTTCTAATATTGGGAGAACAAAGGTTTTATACAACGAGATGGCAATATTCGAGCCTATATATGGAAGTATTTTTCGTATCTTTGTAGTCTCGAAATAGGCTCTTTTTACTGTATAATTTACCATAGCCTCCATTTTCAATTCCTAATCTATGAAGAGGCCCAAGTATTTGAATACTTTGGTTTCTTCAATTTTTTTGTTAAGTAGATTATAGTCAGGAATTTTGTCTCTTTGCCTTCTACTTCCATATATTCTCTGTACTCGAGTTTTGCCTATATTGAGTTTAAGTCTGTTGTGCACACACCACTTCTCGAACCTAACTACATCTCGTTGCAGTTTATCCACATCATTCTGATCTATTATGGGTCGCCATATTACACAGTCATCCGCATAGAGTTGGATCTTCAAAGAAAAATTCATATTCATTATATCATTCATATACAGTATAAACATAATCGGACCTAAAATGCTTCCTTGGGCTACCCCGGCTGTTAGACCTCTCCTGATATTTTATTATTAATTTTGACAGTTTGAGTTCTATCCATACAATAATTTCTTAGTAAATTCAACTCAATACCTCTAAATCCTAAGGCTTCCAGCTTGACAATTAGTCTTTCCAGATTTATCGTATTGAAAGCCTTGGAGAGATCAGATCAGTGTTATAGCCTTTATCCTTGTTCTTCAATATATCAAGAGTTAGGTAGCCCTGAGCTGTCTCCGCTCCCTTTCCTGCTGTAAAACCGTGTTGTTCTGAAATTATAATGTTATTCCGAAGGAAATAATCATCCAATTTTTCTTTTATTAATTTTTCGAAGATTTTGCCAGCAAGGGAAGTTATAGTAATGGGTCTTAGATTGTCTAGTTCATAGTTATTCTTTTTCTTTGGGATGACTGTGCACATGCCTTTCTTCCATTCTGTTGGATAGTCACCTGTTATTCTTATTCTATTCAGTAGCCTTGTAAAATTAAATGAATCACTCATAAGACAAGCTTTTAAGAATACAGTGGGAAGTTCAACATGGCCACTGCTCTTACAAGTATCAATAGCTGTTATTTTTTCTCTCACCTTTTCCTGAGTGATCACCTCTTCCCAAGAGAATCGACTATCTAACTGTACAAGTTCAGGCATATTTAGCTGCGGATCTCTAGTTGATGTAATTCGAGCAAAATAATTGTTAGCTAGATTGGTAGCCTCATTACCAGAATATGTACGGCCCTCACTCGTAATCGTTTCAAGGGGGTCTGCTCCCTTAGAGGAAGATTTCATGGGGAAAATTGTTGAGATGTGGTCCCAAATTTTTTTCCCATTTGTAGAATGTAATCTCATAATTTCCAAGGTTTTTTCCCGTCTAGAGGCCATTAAACGACTATTCAGAATTTTCCTTTGAGCCTTAGCAGCTGTCCAATCCAAATTATTACCTGTTCTTTTAGCTAAGATAAACAGTCGATTTTTCTCTCTTATCATCATTTTTATTTCTCTGGATATGGTTCCCTTATACCGAGGCTCCACTGTTATTTCTCTCCTTGGATACAGATTATTTAGAACATCGAGGTATTTGTTACTAAGCCTGTCCCAGTAAAGATCAACATCAGGTTCATCCAAGGCTTGACGATTGGCATTGTCGATTTCACATTTGATTTCGTCAATATTCGACTTTTTGATAGGTTTTCGTGATTATTTTCTTAGACTCACATGTCGAGGGTATATTATATCGACTTTTTTTAATTACTACATATATCGGCATGTGATCAGACAACAAAATATCTAGTGTTCCAGATCTTTTTACATATCGACAATCTCCAATAATCAAGTCTATGGCCGTTCTACTACTGGCAGTTACCCTTGTAGGATCGGTTATCATATATGATTATATAGATCTCTTTTAGGTTTATTGTTCTTCAGAATATCTATATTTAAATCTCCCATATGTCAATGTCCCAATTTATTTTTAATAATATTTAAGCCTATGTGTATGTTATATTTATATGTGTGTCGATTGTTTACTTATTTACTGGTCGATCGTATGAACGGTGGTAGGGAGGGGGTCTGACCCCTGGGCGGAGAGAGCTGATGCAATGTCTCTGGATGATGAAATCCCCCGGCGACATTGCATGTGAGCTACTCCGCCATTAACCTGGAGGCTGATGCAAGGGCCAGCGCATGCTCAACAGCCCTGGTGGCTGACGAAATGCCCACTGACCATTGCGGTACGCCCAGGAAAGATGATGAAATGCATCCCAGGTCTGGTGCAATACCTAGAATATATAAGGGCCCCCAGTCACTGTATAGGCAGACTTCTCCTGGAGAGCTGTACTACCGTATGCTGTATGATGATGAACTAACTGGAAGCCCTGCCACCTTGAACACTGACCATGCTATAACTTGCTATACATGAACACTGTGTTATATTGAAGTCTAATAAAAGAAGCCATTCTGTACTCCACGCCTTACCTTATACCTACTGAAACTACAAGCCAAGCACTATATCCCTATTGAGACGTCTAACCAATCGAAGCTACCCCTATTTATAAGTATATCGCGAGAGATCCGAGTAATTAGAGTAACTCCGTAATCCATTAGTAATAATCCCTGATTGTAGTGTCTACGCTCTACAGACACTAACATTTGGTGAAAGAACCCGGGCCTGGAGATTTGATATGGACATATTCCGTTTCATAATGCCGAATGGCGGACGATGAAAAGGCGAGACCTAAATCAAGAGCAAGTTTCAGATTAAATTGTGTGACTAGAGCAGGTTTCAGTTTCAATCCGCTAGATTGTTGCATTAAACGATCAAACTCCGTCACAAAATCTGTTATGCTAGAGTTTGGTGGCCTGTACACATTACTTAGCAGTATGGGTTTTCGGTTTCCTGCCTTCATGGTTACACTTAAGATTTCTATGTGATCTTTTATAGATGTCATTTCATCTACAACCTTCATATCAACATATTCTTTGTAGTATATTATTAATCCACCTCCTCTGTTTTTCTCTCTATCTAGGCGAATAAATTTATACCCATTGATTTTCAGTTGACAGTCATGTATACAGTCGGATAGCCATGTTTCACCAAAGCAGATAACGTCAAACATGCCATTTATGATCTCTAGGTGTATCTGTTCTTTTTTGTGGAAATAACTCGCTGTGTTTAGATAACATATCTTCAGACCCTTTAGCAAGTCGACATCTATTATATTATCCATTTTCGAGAGTAGAGAAATGATATTCCCCCCTATTATCCCGAACCACTACTTTAAAAATAGTTGGTCGACTACTCGTGTGGCAGTCAGAACCACCTTTCGGACTGTACTCGGTGCAGGCTGAAAGAGCCATTTCGCAAGTCATACAGGCAGTGTACATGATATAAGCAGCGAATAGTCACAAGAATAACACATACCTTTATTCCACCATTAAACTAGGAACCATTTCCAGGAAAATACTCGTCAATTAGCATATAATCATGTATCTGATCATTCGATCTGAGCACTTTCTAGACCTTGTCGGCCATACTGCTTCCGGTTTACTCTTTCGTTGCAATGTCGTAATTAGTTTGTATTACAAAAAACGTTCTAATATGAAATTCATTCCTAATTCAATTTATCATTTAATCCTGCTTCATTCATGTTCTTAGATTATCGGATAAACAACCATTACCAATAAGGTTCAGCATTTCATCCAAGCGGAAGCACTATTACGACACCCATAACCTGTTTACGGCAGCCAATATGGCGGACAGTGATCACAACATCAGTCGTTTGGGCTAAGAGAGTATGGATTTTACCTAATATATGACAATAAACAGGTATTTCGAGTTATTAAATCACATCAACAGATACACACTACTTTCACGGTAATATAGCATAAGAATATTCTACGTATAGAGTACCAGTTATACCATAATGTTAGCTTACACCGTTTACTTAGCTTTCGTCTCGTTCAGTAGGTCAGCTGTTTCAGGCATATTGAACAACTGCGATTGACCCTCTCTGTCTCTTGTTTTGTTAAGCCTAATTGCTATACTTTTGTATTTCCAGTTTTCTCCTCCTCTCTTTAGGAATGGCCGACAGCTTGGACGAGGTTAACGATTCGGAGAGCTTTTCTATCTCATCAACGGCGTCATCTTTCCTACCAGTGTCATCGCCTTCTTCGCTGACTGACTGTAATGGCGAGAATCTGGGGCAGTAACTAAAAGGCAGATGCACCCGTACTCACCCGTACTCACTACAGTAAATGGGGGCGCCATCTTTCTCGCGCGTGTGGCCCCTCTTTTTTTTCCTTCTTCCCATATTTATCTTAAAATTTAGTACGTACATTCTTAAATAACCTTATTATTTTCATTTTCTGTACTCCCGTACGCACTGAAACACATTAAACACGAGATGGCGCCCCACACCAAACGTTGCATTATACATATGCCTTTTACTACCGCTACATGTCTCTACCATACACTATATTATTCCTTTTCTTCCTTTTTCAGTTCGAACAGCCGATTAGACAATAATATTGGCTTCATTTAGTATGTGAGAGTGATTTATATATATTTAAGAAGATAAACAATATTAGAAGTATTAGAGATGTATATAATTGCGTGTGTAAGTGTATGGCGGTGGATACGGGTGCATCCGGGTGCATACGGGTGCGTCTGTCTTTTCGTGCCTCCCGAATCTGGAACCTCCAGGTGTTATTGTGGCTGTATCATCATCATTAACAGGTTTGGTCGGACTACGTTGGGTCTTTCTTGGTGAGGGACTAGTGAATCCATCATTCCCAGTCACCCCATGTGCAGGTATCGGTTTGGCATGTTTACAGACTAGCTCATGGAATCTGTCGTCATTCATGGCACTCTGGATTTCTCCTCGAACCACCATCAGTATTTTGCCGAATAGGTTTTCTCCTTTCCAGCAATCTTCCTTAAGCTGCCAATTTCCCAAATATACGCCAGCTTCCCATTTTTTGCTCGGGGTGGCCTCTATCAGTCTGGCTTGGCCTGTATTTGCCAGTCGTATAGCCAACTCTTCATCCCTATAGAATTTGCATCTCGTAATGTCCCTTTTTTTTTTTTTAAACATTTTTGTTTGCTGAAAATTTCGCTACGCGATACGTTTCATTCACATGCACATCATTGATAATATATTGATAATACTAGGAATGGCCGAGTATTTAGTATACTTGTTTCTCTAGCTCGCCATTCCACAGTCGTGGTAATCCGCTCCCCTAGGGCTTTAATTTGTCTTGGTTCGGAGTATTTAAGAACTTCGGGTGCCAAACTGGGTCTGCACAATCTCGCCTTTTTATGCACAAACGCTTGTTCGGAGCAGTTGTAATCGTATCCCTCATACTTGACATGACTGCTATAAAAGTTACTTAGATAGGCAAATTCTCCTTGAAAGGCAACACCGTTCTTAACTTCTGTCACCTTGATGTTACCAGGTTGTAGCTCTTCCTTCAGAAATTTAAGCTGCCTGTGGTTGTAGAGCACACCATCGATAAGCACCCTATCCCCTTTTGGTTTGGTTCGAGCTTGGTCAGAACCTTTGGCTATTGCGTTAGAGGCAAGAAGTTTCATTAAGCTTCTTTTCTTTTTGGTATCAATAGTGCAGTAATCATGGCAGAACATCTTGTCTGCGTTAGGCCAGTCTTCCTTTGGAAATTTCATAGGATCCTTGAAGGATTCAGCGCCGTCTGAGATAAATCTATCTCTCATAGACTTATGTATTAACCGAATTACCAGGGGTGGGGCTGTCCTTCTGTCCAAAGTATTCGATTGCCAATAGGCAGAGTCTATGACCCCTTCCCAGATCGATGGTAGCAGTATAGCTAGTATTCTTGTGGTGGCGATGGTGACAGGGCTCTCATTGTCGAAAAGGTCTCTATGTATATTTTCAACAATTATATGGGTGTCCTTGCTCTGTTGCCTCATTACCTCTTGTTCATCTTGTAATTTCTCGATAGATGTTTTATTATACTGCATGTCCCTTTGCACAAAATCGAGCTTGGCATCTACAATGAAGTTTTTCTTATTCACCTCAGATTTCATAGCCAGAGCATCGGTCGTTGAACTCGCCATGGCTTTCTCTAGTACCTTAATCCTCTCAAACATATCTTTCCTAGATTTCACTTAGACCCTTCCCACACACAGCCGATTTGCCTCCCGATTGCGCCCCGATTTGGGTCTCCCGATGACTCCTATGATCTTATCTAAAATTCTTTAGGATTTTATTTCAAATCCTGGTTTATGTTATTTCGAAAACATAAACCAGGATTGGAAATAAAACCCTAGGATTCATCGGGAGGCAAATCGGGGGGCAATCGGGAGGCAAATCGGCTGTGTGTGGGCAGGGTTTAAGGCTTGTAGGGTGACTGGTTTTTTTTAGTCTTCCTCTATTAGGTTATGTAATTCCTCCTCGAGGTCAAAAGAAGGGTCATTTTCATCCGAGTCCATGTCTTCTTCGTCTAGATCATCATAGTCATATGCCATATCAGACGATTTTTTAGATGTGGGCACTATAGGGGAGGCATTTTCATTTTTACTTTCCTCATCTAGTTCGTCATAGTCGTACTCCATTCCAGTCGATTTTTTTGCTGCGGACACCAATGGAGAGGCATTTTTTCTCTTTCCGATATTGGACATAACTGGGATTGATTTATCCACTGGTTCACCCATACTCCTGATATTCTTTTCTAGCGAGTCAATATATTTTCAACGATCAAGTCTTTATCTTCAAGCCACCGGTGCTACGATGCGTGTTTACCAGCCTGTTTACGTATAGGTAGTCTAAAAATACCTCCCGCGTATATGGCAGATCCTGTATTGTCGCTCACGACAGAGTAAAAATGTCCAATTTCACCTTAAAAATCCTTTTCAAAACTCGAAAGTGGACACACAGGGTATCACATCCACATATCGGTTGGTTTGTATGAGTTTGTGGGTTTTCCAGTATGGTTATCTCTTGCGAATCGGTGTATGTTTAGCCTGTCATTCTCAGGACGTCTTTACCATTCAAAATTCGCGCCACTCAAGTCACTAGTCTTTGTGCCTGTTATAGTGTTGCTGGGAAAAGGCCATCATCCAATAGCCAATCAATGTTAAAGCTCTTTCTAACTATGTGACTGTAATGGTATTGCTGGGAAAAGGCAATCAAATTTACCTGGGCCATGTGTCAAAGATTATTATATATATATGCTGATTGAACAACTTAGCTGTTGTTTACTGATTTATGATTAAACGATATAGCTAAAAGTGGTAGCAGGATACTTTGTCTAAATTCAACTGCACCGCAGCGCCACCTGGTATACAATAGCGATTCACAACCCTGACAATCGTGGTCCTGTAAGATCAGTCCTGTAAGATCAGTCCTGTAAGATCAGTCCTGTAAGATCAGTCCTGTAAGATCAGCCCTTGGCTTCCACTCCCTCTGTATATACCTCCCTGAATAAATTGATAATCCTTTGTACGCCAAGAACATAGCACAATATGTTTTTTTTTTTCATGAGAATGTTGGACTCTTTTAAATTTTATGAACATGATACAATTATTCAGATAATAGAATGTCACCAAAAGCCACTTTTGGGCGGCTCTATTACAATGTTCTATATATCAAAGGATTTAGCATTGTAATAGTAAATAACATTAATATTTTATTGTAGAATGTTCTTATTCCACCAAATAGAAAAATACACACAAACCATTCTGCATAACGGACGAAAAACGCCTTTTGAATAAATTCCATTGTCCATTGTCCATTGTCCATTGTATTAGAGTTTTTTGCTATGGATTGGATTGGATTTAGACATAAGAATTTATACCATAAGGTACCAGTCACAGACTCATTTTTACAATAATAATTATTAAACATGCCTCGGACTCGGCACTAATATTAATAAATCACATTGATTATGTTGATGTAATAATCAATAGTATAATAGACCATGCCACTAAAGCCTGTTTATGTATAAAGGTCTAAATAATACTTATCAGCATGACTTCGATTATCAACAATTGATTATGTCTATTTGGAGTTATTATGAATGCTGTCATCCCGTTTTGCTACGACAATGTCACCTCTCAAGATGGTTCCACCTGGTGTAGAGGATGTGTACTACATTCTGTAATTCACCCTCGATATATAGCGAGGGCGAATTACAGAATGTAGTATCCAATATTGAATACTAACAAAACTAAAATGGGAAATGTTCAATGCACGCATTACTTAGTGTTATAACTTGGTTTATAACTTGAATATATATTTAGAATATTGTAGAGCAATTGTAGAAGGAGAAATAAATACAGACCGGAGGCCGGAGGCTTTGAATCTTGAGATCTGACTGACTTATTTTATTATGGAAGTGATACACATGAGTTGTAGAATGGTCGTGGTTGTTGGTGATAGGCTGATACATTTCTACATGAACTGTGATGTTACCTGTTCCTCTTACTAGACTTGCATAGTACTGCGATTAATTGATTTAATAAGTAATGATTAGTGTTAATGATAATTTGGAATATTAATAATAATGTGGTCAATCATTGATACGCAATCATTGCGTAATATGATATAACATTAGTCAATTTAAAAGTTCGAAAGTTTTAATTGACTTCACCATGCAGATTTCAATGATAAAAGACAGGACAGATTGTGTATCAGTGACGGATTATAAAATGTATTCTCAAGCTTTATACAAAATTTCTCACAATAACCTATCAAAACATCTTTCGAATTTTTCATGCATAATCACTATTTTGTATTTTAAATAATTGATAATTAAACCTGTTGATATTGAAAAGAGAAATATATGTGTATGTGAGTGTACACCCACTATTAATGAAATGATGATGTGATGTTAGTGTTGACCACCAGGGAGGCCCCAGCAGCTTTGGTGACTAGTAGTAGTAGGAGAAAGTGGGCGTCACAGGGGCTGGAGAACTTGTTTCATGTATGTATGTAATGGGATGGGATAGGTGTGAAAGGCAATGTGCTATAATATAAGAGATGTTGCTGGAGAGTAAAGGGTAAAGGTAGTTCCAACAAACTTGCTATCTAACAACATCTCTCTCTGCTCCAAAGAATGTGAATAGCAATTTCTTATTTATTCTATTTAGAACTTTTATATAGCGAATCCACGGACAAATAACATCATAGATCTACAGCACTATAGTAAGGCACATGTAGTAAACAAATGACAGAATACAGTGGGGCAATTTACATAGTGGGATATGGGCTCATGTAACATTGGGCAAAAGTATTTGCTCAGTTCTAATAGTTTACCTTTTCTAGGGCATCCCTGTGTGAAGCGGTCAAGTACCTTGTGACATTGATTACAATCCTTCTCACAATTGTGACAGTTGGATTCAGTGAAAGTTGTAAGGGATAAACTCATTGATAGAGATTGTCGACCTCGACTCTTCTTCATTGAATAACATAGTCTATTCGTAACATGTTTGATCCAGAAATGCTGCCGTGAATTTTAATTTGATCCGCAATGACATACGATGTTGCTATGAATATGTTCAAATTCGTGCAGTGAAGCAAAACAAAGCAGCAAAGCTTCCGGGGTTTTTTTTAGATTCAAAGCGAACTTACCTTGTATGATATTGTATTTCCATTCATATTTTAAATATCGACGAATTTGGGGAAAGAATAGCTAAATTCGCATAGTTGCCATGCCTTCATGATACTTTGCGTGTACGTATTAATAGATAATATAAAAATATATATTATTTAGGTGATTAAAAATATAATATATTTAGGTGGTTAAAAATGTATCTTGATATCTGTCTGTACCAGGATAAGCAAAAAACACTGAATGTCCTGAAAAACTGAAAAACCTGTGCCAGAAACGCCATTTTATTCCATGTAATTATGAGCACACTTGCACTCACTTTCACCAGCACTTGAAATCGTAACGAGATAAGGAGAACATTTTGATATCGTCCGCCTCCTCGCTTGAACTAATTCCCATCTATCGGGACTATATGTTTGCTTGGAGATTATTGTACCAATGATGGATCTTCGATCGCAAAGATAATCTATTTATGCAAATGAATATGTAAATTACTTAAGGTAGGTTGAGAACCCGGAATGGGGATATATAACGAATGAGCATTGAAACCATGAGACATTAAGACTCGCCTATTAAGGAAGGCATTGGAAGACAAATAACAGACTGCTTTAACAAGTAAGTATAATATATATATATGACTATATTGTCATAACGTCTAAGATAGGGACGTACTTTTATACGAGAAAATTAGTTAGTTCTCAAATCATTCAACCGCATATCATTATTTTTCCGAAGGTTTTTTGTGTTAGGACATATTATATATTTTAATCTTTCCTACAGACACTTGTGCAGATATGACAACTGACAGATTTATATTCGCACCGAGAATAAAGTTATAGAAATCCATTTTAAAAACGCGTTTGATATTAGTTATGATACATAATATCGAAAACTATTATGTACAGTTATGGATGAAAAGCACTTGCCCGATAATTATGCACATCACTGTTATAGGTTCATACCACAATATACACGATGGCTTCACGATTCCTGATCAGGGCCATTGCACAAGCAGGCAAACAGAGGACTTCATTGGCCAGAGTCGCCTCTGCTCGCTTCACTTCTAGTGCTCCCGTGAACGCACAAAAGACAGCTAAGGATACGGGAACTGATAAAATGAAGAAAAAGATTAAACCTGATATTTTGAACACACGTTTCATCATTCCCGAGGGAGCTTCATTGCCATACAGTTTCAAGAGAGGTAAGAGCCTTGTCACTTTAGTCGCCCTTTCTACCGCAAGCTATCAGTAGGCCTACATCAATGGACACTGTCACATCAATGAACACTTATTTTATTGGTAACACACTAAATTGATGCTCCGCTTGCAAGGCCACTGAATATATCAAGAGAGGAAAAAGAAGAAATTGGGACTCATTAATAGTGTTACTGTTACATAACTGTTTGACATTTTTAGAATATCATGGAATATCACCTGAAAGCGTATTATGTCTTTTTGTAGGTAATATTGGTGTACGTCTTGAGTATGTTGGGGAAGAACGGGCTCAAAGAGCATTTGATGTATTAATGCAGACCATAGCTGGAGGCGATGGGTGAGTAGCATACTTGGTTTGCATACAACTACAATTGGTTTCATAAAGAATAATGCAAACAAAATAAGACAAACTATTCTTGATTATCATCTTTTTTTCAAGTTCTCTTTTGTCTTAAATAGGTTATCCCCGGAAGATATACCAACATGGGAAGAGTTCAACGAGCATATAAGGAATGAGCGCAGAATTTTTGCCGCGGTTCACGAAGAGGACGATGACATCATAAGTGTTATGATTTTGAGAGATAGTCCGACAGCTAGGAGTGAAAAAACTGTTCACTTTGCAGGACCAGTTTGCAATAACCCCAAGTACAGAAATCAAGGTACACACAATATGATTTATTCAAAATTTACTGATTTTACAAGACCTATTGAACACATCATTTGAATATAATGGGGTCGCAATATTAGGGCACACACGGAAAGAGATGGCATTAATTAAGTCAGAACATATATATCACCCATTGTACCTACCTTGTGGATACAATCAATAATTCATCTAGGCCTATCCATCTATATTATGAAAACTAGCGGTGAAATCTTACATTTTCTGCTGTACAATTATATTCATATCATTATACTCTGATATAAATCCCTAGGCTTTGGGAAGGACCTCTTGTACATGGTGACCATAGAGTTGGGACGTCACATCCTGAAGTACCCTGGCTTCCCATGTGCACGAACAGTTCTCACCAAAAACTTGGGCACTATACTCAACACAGGTATTAACCTGACGGCTATCATTCCCAAGGCCACCTTCCTGGAGAAATATGGCTGGGTAAATGATCTTGTTATGAACACCTTCAGCCCTCACCTAATTTCAGAAGCACTGAAAAAACTGGTGAGTAGTCTCTCAATGGTTTGGTTTAAAATGTATATAACAAATGATCGGAGCTTAAAGGCCCATTCACATTACAACGGCCAATTGATGTACGGCCGCCGCACGGCGAAAAACACAATGTTAAAATATTACAGCCGGCAATGATCGGCCGGCCGGCTGGTCGTTTGTTTGTTTGTTTGTTTGTTTTTTATTCATAAGCTCATGTACTAAGTACAACATTTTCAGCCTATATAAACATAATTAAATAATAGTAATACAAATTAATTCATGAAATTGTACAATCACTAGTCAAATTGATTACGCAATTAAATCATAGTCAAATAGTCAATCATTCAAATACGACACAAATATTATACATGTAAAATTTTTCCATTTTGGGTATAAGGTAAAACATATTAATGAGTTGAGAAAGGTGATTAGATTTAGATGATCATTGACGCCGTGCATCCATACACAGAGTCCAAAAAAGTCACTATTTGTTTACATCCTTACACGAAAATCCCTATATTCACGTCACCAGAAAAACCATACAAATACAGTTTAGGTCAGTCAACCAAATAATAAACAATATACTCAATATACAAGACCACTTATGAACCACAATAAACAGGTCAATCAATGGCTAGATAAAACCAGCTGCGTTGAACTTAGCCCAGTAGAGTTTAACCACGGCTGCCTTAAATTGGTGTTTCCCCTCCAACAGTCTAATATTTTCGTTTAAACCGTTCCACAGAGTGGGTAGTCGGCCGAGAGTTGTACGACTTAGAGAAGTCCTTTTCCATCTCTTTACCGGGATCTTATTCAAGGCCCCACCCCTTAAATTGTACCTTGCTCTATTATCCGTCACCTTTTCATCATACCCATGTGACAGGGTCAGCATTCTTACTTCCCTTCTCAGGGCTAATGGTAGCAGGCCATATTTTTGATGTGATTGGAACATGCTTAGATTCCTGAATTTGTTCAACTTATTGATTAATCTCAGGGCACGGTTTTGTATAGACTGTAGGCGGCCGTAATTACTCTTCGAACCAAAATCTACAAAGAGAGCACCATTTTCCAGAATAGGCAGCACAAAACTTTTATAGATCTGCAGGGCTATCTTCCCATCTATCAAGTGACCTAGACACATTATTTTTCTGAGATATTTTCCTGCTATACCACACACTATGTTAACATGGCTACAGAAATTCATCTGCTCGTCAATAGTAATACCAAGATACTTGAAAGTTGCAACACGATCTAGGGTGGATCCCCTCATTCTTATTTCAATGTCCCGGGTGAATTTTGCTTTGTTGGAAAGTAAAATTTGGACTTTTGTTTTCTTAATGTTAGCCATGAGGCCATTTTTTTTTGTCCAATCATCAAATATTGTTAAGTCATTTTCAAGTAGCTTGGCATATCTAGCATTATAAAGAGGTAGACACATTACACAGTCATCTGCATATAAAAGTATGTCACTGTTAAAGTTCTGATCAGATAAATCGTTAATATACAAACTGAACATGATCGGGCCCAATATGGTTCCCTGGGGTATGCCGGTCTTCAGTATCATTGGGTCAGAGATTTCATTATTAAAAAGAGTATGTTGTATACGACCCTTACAAAAGGATTTGACCAGTTCAAGTAGTGTGCCCTTGATACCGTACATGGACAATTTCAACAGGAGCAGATCAATGTTAATACTGTTAAAGGCCTTGGATATGTCCAGGTATGCGACTATAGTGTTAATGGAGTTATCTTTATGATTAGATGTTATATCCATGAAAGATCTCCAGGCTGTTTCAACCCCTTTGCCCTGCCGAAAGCCATGTTGGTGAGGTGATAACAAGTTTGTTTCATCGAAATAAGAGTTCAATTTTTTCAGGAATAACCTTTCAAATATTTTTCCAACCACAGGGGTGATACAAATTGGTCTGAAATCTGATAGTCTCCTGGCATTTGGGACTTTGCATATAAGGGTACATACACCTTTCTTCCAAGATTTGGGGAAAACCCCGGAGGTACGAACTAAATTCAGGAGGGCAGTGAAACGGTCCAAGTCACTTAACAGAAACAATTTCAGAGTTTTAGTCCTGATGTTTTTTAGGCCAGATGATTTATCACAGTCTAGGGCCTCCACCAATTTCCTTACCTCCTCCCCTGTTATGTCTTCATCCCATGAAAGGGTATGATCCCAAGGTATATTATCATAGACAATGGCCGAAAGAGAGTTTTCACTAACTATCTCCCCAAAAAACTGATTTGCCTGGTTTGCTGCATTTTTACCAGACAAGCGGTTGTCATCCCCGTCAAGAATAAAAGGGATTTCAGAGGTTTTGTCCTTATTAGAGTAGATAGTGGAGAGGTGGCACCAAAATTTCTTGGGATTTAAACGGTTCTCCTGCAAATTCCTCAGAATCTCCTCCCTTCTTGTCCTCATAGCAAGAGATTTTACCCTTCTTTTTAGTACTTTTAACTCATTCCACAGTTGAGGGCTATTTGTTCTTTTAGCTGCCCTTAAAACCTGGTTTTTTTGTCTAATAAGTACCTTAAGCTCTCGGGTGACCCTTAACTTGGAGTTTGTTTCAACTTTCCTAAGGAAACTGGGAGCAAGATGCTCCTGTACCTCATCAAGATCACTAAACATTTCATCCCAGATCACGTTAACGTCACCTTGTCTGTCCCTGTTTCTGTGGTTGTCCAGGAAATTACTTATTCCCTCATTAGTTATCTCAGAATAATTTCTGCTAACAATAAACCTCACATTGCTGTTATTCTTATTCTTTTTTATAGTACAAAAAACTGGGAGATGGTCAGCCAGGGCGACGTCAAGTGTGCCTGAATCTTTAATAAATCGGCAGTTAGTTAAGATAATATCAATACAAGTACTACTGTTGTTAGTGATGCGAGTCGGGTCCCTAATGAGCTGTCTCATACCAAACATATTTCCAATGCCTATCAGCCGGTTCACCGGGGGGGAGTTAGCATCTAGCATATTCAAGTTAACATATCCCATTAGCATAATTTCAAGGCCCTTCTTAGATCCCTTGTCTAGTAAATCTCTAATGGTATTGAGGAACCTCATCACGGATCCACCTGGCGGGCGGTATACTGTCAGATAGATGATAGGTTTTCTTTTGCCTGCTTTGACCTCAACGCCAAGACATTCACAGTCACTGTTATTTACACAGAGCTCCTCTATGACATTACTTGTGAAGGCACTACGATGATACAATATCAACCCTCCACCTCTTTTGTTTGCACTCCGGTCTTGTCTTTTATATGTGAACCCCTTGCACGATAACAACCTTTCTGGACTATTCTCACTTAACCATGTCTCAGAAATACCAATCACATCATAGAAACCATTTATCAGTTCAAGTTTCGTCATCTCCATTTTATATAGTAGGCTACCGATATTGACGTGAATCATTTTCAGGCCCTTTGACAGGCCCACCTCAACGTTATCGTACATCAGTCAAACAGTTAAGTAATGCGTCACGAATGATGGGATGAGAGATAAAAATAGTCAACAATAAAAATGCATAGCGTGGTTTGTGCCTCACAAAAATTCGACATGAGAAAACAGATAACCACTTCATGGCGTGTTTTGAAAAAAAATTACGAGATACTGAACCCAAGTGTGGGGCAAGCGATATAGTGTCATGGCCAGAGTGATATAATAACTCAACAAACCTTTAATGTAAGATATAGTCTAGGGTCCATATGTTGCATACAGTTGCATATCGACTTAGCATCAAGTTGGTAGCCACCATCTTGGCCGGAAGTACCAGAGTCACCGCTATCGCAAATAATGTTTGTTTTTTCCAAAATATTAGCAAGATAACAGTACCAGGCACATTGATTACAATATAAAAAAAAAAAAAAAAAAAAAAAAAATACAAATATCATCAACTAAGTAAGTAAATATCGGTTGGGTCATTGGTTTGTATCTATCATATCGAAGCAGAAACACACATAAGTACCCAATTAGAAGAGGGGCAACTTGTGCCAGTGAGTCCGTTTGAATATAACCCTCAACTTAGACTGTGTGTATGCCCTCCACTTCTGTCAAGAGATCTGCGACCACTGATGACTGATTAAGGGGGTTACCTCTGTTGAATGAGTCCTCCGGCAAAGCCATACGAGGAGCTGTTGTTGAGGTTATGACTGGTGTGGATGTGGACGAAACATTGCTATTTAGGATGGCATTAAATGCCAACTCGCTTCTGTTCGGATCCATCTGGAATATGCGAAGCCGATGAGCTTCAGTGCCCCCTACAGCACCTTTAGAAGTGATGGTGCTGTCTTCAGATACATCGGTTTCCATTTCACCAGAATCCCTGTTGTCTGCCAGTGCCTGGAAAGGGTTTGAAGTAGGAACAGCCTCTCCAGGGGCAGAAGCTGGGTCCATGACTTTACTTTTATTTCTATGTCTCCGCTTGATGTGTGCCCTGTTCCAAGTATCATATGTTTTGTCATTTATCGCGCGCCTTATATCATTTCTTACTTTCATTAGGATAGAGCCAAGCTCATTGCGGCCCCGCCATGTTCCCTCAGACAGCTGTGGGTCGCCTAAGTAGCAGCCGGCTCCCCACTTGGTGTTACGAGTTGCTTCAATCAGCAGTGCATCCCCAGTGTTTACCAGTTTTTCGGCAATTGACTTGTTTTGGACAAATTTCTTCTCAACTATGCTTTGCATGACTTTGGATTCGATGTCGTCCCAGCTGTCCCGCCGTCCCAGCTTGTCACCCAGGGCTTTAATGGACCGAGGGTCTTTGGTCTCCTTGATTTGGGTCTGTATATCGGGGTTCTTGAAATGGGTAGCCTTAGCATGGGCATAAGCTTGCTCCGAGGAGCTGAACAGATATCCTTCATAATAAACATTTGCGGGGAAGAAGTTGCTCATGAAGGCGTGTTCGCTCTGGAAGGCGATGCCAGGCCTAGGTCCGTCGATGTTAACAACTTTAATATTTTCGGGTCGATATTCGGGCTTAAGGCACTTCAGTTGGGTTTCGGCGTAAATATACCCATCAATCAAAACTTTATCCCCTTTTGGTTTTGTATTGTCTGGGTTAGATCCCTTTAGTACCGCATTCTTGGCGACAAGCCTCATCAAGGCCCTTTTCTGTTTTATCTCAATGGAACAAAAGTCATGCACGAACATGTTATTCCTGGCTGGCCATCGTGGTGGGGCAAATCTGGGGTTGTCCTTAAATGGGTCTTTCATATGCAGTAAATGGTCTCTGACCCTTTTGCTGAACACTTTAACGACCAGGGGTCTGGGGTTGCCCTTAATAGTGCTTCGCACTTCCCTATATGCAATGTCAACCATTTCGTGATTGGTATCTAACAAAGTTCCAATTAATTCTCTAGCCAATTCAAATGAGTTCTCATCTCTTTCTTCTCTCACGTTTTCGAAGACAATATATAATTCCTTCTGTATTTGCTTGACATTCTCAATTTCAGACCTATTACGTGATATTTCAGTCTTGTTGTATGCCATATCTTTGGCTATTGAATCGATCCGATCATTCACCAAAAGGTTGCAAGCCTCCAACTCCTCAGTTGCTTTGACAACAGAGTCTAACTTATTTCCCTGTGTTTCTTGTAATAGGGCTAAGCTGTCTAGTTTTCTACTCAAAAGTTCGATCTTTTCTTTGTCAGACCTTCGGGCGATAACAAGTGCCTCAATAACATTATTCTTTTCAGAGTCTTGTGTACTTAAATAATTCACTGCATTGAAAAGGGTTGTTCTGTCATTAGAGCAAACGTTCCCTTGGACAGCTATCTCTGTCAGGCGATCCTTACAGTCACAAGACGACATGCTTGATTTATTTTCAACAGAACTTATAATATTTCTAACTGCTACTTTGGTGGCAGGGGAATTAGCAGTCGGAGACCTTTCCTTACGCTTATTACTTTGGTCAGAAGGTTGTATAACAGGTGTATTGCTGCCCGTCGTCCAACTCACTGGCTCCATTGAAATGACCACAACAATGGCGTGGGCCTAACACACTCTAATATCGCTCACCTTTAGAAAGTTCAGCACCATTTCACATTAAACCAGCACGTTAGGTCCTCGGGTCATGGCACATAAACTGTCAGTAGTATTGTCCGAATGATTTTCACACAAATTGATGGTCGATGGGCTCAGGTATCTCGTAAATATACTTAGAATGCTAGAGCGTTGAGCTAGCCATGTCCGTACGTTTCAAAATGCGCGCCGCCTCTAATCGTGGTAATCGTGGTAATGGGAATGGACCTTTAGAAACCTAATTTTGGGGATGTCTTTGTGTATTCTACAGGTTCCTCAATTGCGTAATTCTCCATGTATCGGTGTTTGTTGATGGGGAAAATATTAAGTACCGGTAGTCCAAAAGATTTCTAAAAGGTTCTGGTACTTATATTAGAAGTCTTTAAAGGTATAAAGTTGGTCACAGCTATGAAGGTTATAATTATATTAAAATAAATTATGTCATTTGATCTTCCTAGCAAAGAAATTGCTGAAAGACCTCAGTAAATTCTCATTTCTATATATCAATGATGTTATAATAATAGTAATCTATGCAGCTTGTCTACATAACAAAAGAACCTGTCTGATTGCAACATATTCTATAACAATGCTAAAATATCTGTCTCATAAAAAAAATGTATTATTATTATTAAATTTATTTTTATTTGTTCATCTAATATCTTTATTTCCTCTCATTTCCTCAAAGCCTCCCCCAGTGTTGTCGCCATTGGTAAAATCTAAGGAGGTTCCAATCAAAATGCAGTCTAACAACCCGCCTATAACCGAATTCCCTCCCCTCAATATCAACGGCCACAATCTGAATGTTGAATATGCCTCTCATGAAGACGTTTGGCGTGTTGAGGAAATCCTGCGAAACTCAGCACTAGAATCGGACGGTTTCTTCATTGACGAATTTAATCACGAAGGTCGTTACAACCGGAAGCTTCTCCACGACAGTCACGTGGTTGTCCTAAAAACAGCCGACAACATCATCGCTGGTTGTTCTATCTTCGGCCCAACAGGTCTATGCAGGACATACAATCCTCACCAAGTGGGCGGGTTCATTCACATTCAGACAGAATTCAGACAGAAGGGTCTTGGACAGGCTTTTCTCCAATACATGATGTCCTTAGCAAGTCAAGCTGGCTACGAGGCAATTCTTACGGATGTCATCGCCAGCAACTCAGCCGCCAGAAATCTATTGAATAAAAATGACTTCATGGTAACTGGTACCACCCCCCATTCAGGGTACGTTCAAGGCAAAGGCTACACACATACAAACATGTGCTGGAGAGAACTGTCGTAGGGGCAAATTCTTTAAAATGGAAAATGTAAATAGTAAATGTATACAATGATAGGAAACAAATGCAGTAACATGTAGAACATACAATTGCATGTGTATATTGTGATATGTATATAAATATTTTTCTGTACATTTTGCTGTTATTATAAGTTTTGCTATACAACGTACATTGTAAAACAATTATTTTTCTATACACGTATCTAATGGTAGTAATTTCTGTTTTAGATAGCTATTGCACACAGATATTTTAAGATATGCAGGCATATATTATTTGATATTCTAACTTGTCCATTTGCGTTTATTAAACTTGTTGAAGTACGTTCGCCTTCGCTTTTCTTTCGCTATCCTCTTTGTTTAGTTCTGAATGAATAAAGGCAACGAAAATATGTCAAGTCTTTGTACACTGTCCTCTTGTCCTTGGTAATGAAGTAGCGGATCGCCACGTACATATTACAGTTGACATCCTCTGATCACTGTGATATGATACTTGGGACTTTGAACTGAACCGTTAACCTCTAGACAGAACAAACGTATTATAAGTACCTCCCCCGTAGGATCTTTTACTTCTAGCATGTACAATCGATTGTATTCTTCTGAAGACGTGAGGAGGATAGGCGAGATGAAGAGGTAATCCATTGCTTCGGTTGTAAATGAAAATATAAATTGAAAGTAATAAAAGGAATTTGATTATAGATGAAAGAAAGACTCGAACTGACAGACGATGCCAACGATTTATATTCAGGATATCAAAACAGATAAACGCTCACAAGTAGTTGTGGTTTTCGTTGTTTCCTGAGTTAGTTAATACTGATATATATTTAAGATGTTGCGGGTATAGTATTTTCGATACCACTTGCACTATTAAATCCATACCATTTCCTAATAATTTTTCCAAAGGAATTTAGGCAATTTTTCATTGATATCAATCAATTAAATAAGATAAATATTAATTGTCAATGAAAGATGATTGAATAAAGACTGCGGACTTGTTAGTGATTACAAAATACTTTTGTTGGTGGTGAGATGGGGCTGGCTTTGACAGTATACATTTCATTATATATTTTGCGTCGGGGTTTTAATGCCTTGCTTCAGTAGTCGTCATTTGATCCCTTTGTACAGTTTTGGCAATATACATGATAGTATTAATTTTCTTTATTGCAATGTTTGCTCTGTTATACTTGGTGTAACACTATTAGAAGATTGAAGAAAGATCTATGATGTTTCTATTGTATTTATTCTGTAAGATGGTAACGTACAGAGATACAGCTGGTATTGGTATCAGATGGTAAGTGTCCGTCTGGGCTTAGGGATAAGCCCTAAATACCAGGAGGGCGGTCCCTACATTGGGACGCCTCTCCTTGATTGGACTAGAGCACCTGGAGGCTCTGGTCCAATCACAGACCTTAATAATCAGTACAACTCTGGACTGCGTGCAGGCAGGAGGAGGAAGAGAAACAAAATTTCTAGGCATACAGGGCATATGTTACAATACGTTATAACATATTATCCCCCAATTATTATGAGTCGCTCTGAGGACTAAATATTAATTAAAAGATGACATAATTGTTGCATGAGGCCTGGAGTTATATAATGTTATATAATAGGTAACTGGAAATTTACATAATTAAAATTAATTATATCCACCTGCACGATCCTTACAATGAGAAACCTTAAAGAATGAGCTTGCATGAGGTTGCGCAATCCCAATTTAAATAAGATAAAGGTGCATTGCTTAAGGAGGGTTATGAGAGATTACGTAATCCAATTTTTTAATTGATTACGCAACTAAAACTTTTAAACGACAAATTTTTACACGGGGTGCATTAGCTACAGTGCTATGCAATATTACGTAATAAGACAAAGAGAAAAACCCGGTGTTACGTAATTGGTTGTAATAGGTTACGCGATAGATCATAAGAACAATTAATTAGGGAGACAAGACGCAATTAGTTAATTAAATGATGCAGCCACTTAATTGCGTAACTACGCGTACCAATTACGCAACGCAAAATTATGAGCAATCATGGAGTTATGTAATATAAAGCAAAAACAACATAGTAAAATTTTGAAGAGCCATTATGGTTTGCATAATCGGTCTAATTATATAATGTTACGTAATGTTACGTAATCCGAGATAAAAGACAAGGGAAATGATTAAAATTACTAAATCGGGTGTTTCAGTAATTTGACCTTGGTCAATAAACCCTGACCTCGATCCAAAATTGACCTGATCAATAATATTGACCTAGCAATAAAATTTAAATTAGAGGCGGCATAAAATCAATTATATAATTAAATAAAATTGATATACAAAGATAAAATTGGACATGAAATAAAATTGAACATGAAATAAAATTGAACATGAAATAAAATTGAACATGAAATAAAATTGAACATGAAATAAAATTGAACATGAAATATTTAAATTAGATTTACCACAAATTAAATTGACTATAATTAATTTCAGCCATTGAGCAAGATCACGTAATGTTACGTAAGAAGAGAAAAATTATTAATTCCGAAATCAATCCGAAAGTGAATTAAAATTATATAAAATTACGTAATAATGTTGCGTAATAGATTTAGAGTTAAAGATAATAAGTAAGGTTAAAAATGCTCAGATTGACCTGAAATTAATAATTCGACTAGTCAATAAAATTGTCAAAGGACGCCTTTTTGGTGCAGATGACGTCACTGCAGGTGCAGATGACGTCAAAGCAGGCTCATCCATACATTCCTTGCCGTGAGGCCTGCGGGTGTGGTAAATTAATTGATGAAGGAGGCCGTTATCTTTTCACGAGGTGAGCGCTAAGTGTGACGTCGCTGTGATTGCGCCACACCTCAGACTGACCCAGATAAGGTATGATGGCTGCCAAGGTTGGAGCATTTGTGCCGAGCGCTCGGAGCCTCTGTCTACCTTATAGCTGGATGCTAAGCATATCTAGCGATTTGGGGAGGAATTTTAGAGCTATTTTAAGCTTAGGAAGGCCTTATTATGGAGGGAGAATAAGCGCATTTTTACGTGGCAAAAGGTGGGAGCTGATCACTAGATATTTCTGGGGGTAACCATGTCCTTCATTATGAAGATAATAATCTTCCGGCCTGTAAATCACGGGTGACAAAAACCCTGTAACGTATTTACAAGAAGTTTTCTGGTCAGAAAAGGATAGGCAAGCTTTCTGGCCGGGAGTTTTTAAGATAAAAGTTTATAAAAATAAAATTTTTAGGAGGAAATAAGGTAAATACCCTCTTTAAAGAAGTTCAAATGCTACCTAGCAGTACTTAGACTTAGCTGAAGACCGAGAGGTAGACATTACAAAAATACAAGTGTGACATATTGAGTAGCAGTTCGAAGAGGTAGTCGCAGTCGTCGACAGAAGCAGTGGTCTCCGTCCCTCCAGACGCGAAGTAGTTGAGTAAGGGAAGTTTTAAGGGGAGGAGGCTTTTTAAAGTCAAAGTTCTTTTACTTTCTGGCGAATACTAAGATTAGAGAGTTCTCTTGTTTTTATGTTAATGCAAATGTTACTAGGTATCCTCCCCGGTGGTAAAATTCAACACTCCGATGTTGAGGCTTGGGAAGAAGAAAAACAAAACAGAGAGAAGCTATAAGTGTCCAGAACATATACATGATAAAAACATTCTATGTAGCAGGTTCAAATGGAAGCGGGTTCGTAAGAACGCAAATGCAACTGGTCAAACTGAGAGAGATCTGAGGTTTAAGAAAATCTAATGATATGGCGATCAATCTTTCAACAACTCGACACTGGTGTGGCGTTAAATTAACGAAAAAAACCTAAAAATTTAAAGCATAGAGAAATATTTAAAAGACTGCTGCTGGCAGACCTTTTGGTAGCTGAGGTGAAAGAGGGATATTTGGGTTTTGAGAGAAAGAAGAAGGGATAGAAACTCACGAGAATCATATCTCTAACTCGATTGTAGGAGGAGCGAACAAGCACTGCTTAAACACATTCCTGGAGGCGTAATTGTTGAGGACCTTTGGCGCTGGGGTGACTGAGAGCTCGGCGGGCTGCTTGGTGAGACCGCCGGCCATCGTCATGGTGGCCCAGGGTATCTGGTGGAAGGATCCGTCGGTCTCCAGTATAGCAAACGAGAATGTGGTGGTCGCCGACCGCAGCGCTTTGTACAGCCGATACCTGTGCACAATTGGTATTTTCACAACATCAGGCATCGGTAAAGGAACAACAGCTGTCCCCACCCTGACTACAAATGGTGCATCCCAGGCCAATTCTACCTCCTTTGACATGCAATGGAGCATGGTAGGAGGCTTTACGTTTGGCGCTGTATTGGTCTGTAAAATGTTGCGATCATAGTGCAGGGGGGCTAGGGGAAGGACAGTTGTTTTCCACTTGTTGTGTATTTTGAGCACTACGGCCGGGTTAATAGAGGTTTTGTTCGCTAGGGAGGTTGGTAGGCGATTTTTCCTGCACCACCTTATGATTTTGACTAGTATGTAGGCGGCGAGGAGGCATCCTAGAGAGATTAGAGCATGGTCTGACGTCTGCCAGGGGCGTTGGTCGTTGTTAGTCGATGGCGCTGTTACTGGAGATGCTCCCCACCACATGGGCGCAGCTTGGTGGGTGCTGTTTACTTGGATCACTGGGGAGGCCCTGGTGACAGCTGCCAGTGAGAGGGCCGTCAAGATTCTTGATATCCTGTAGCAGGCACCGATCGATATAACAAGTGAGGCTATTGAAATTATTGTGGTTACTGGGATAAAAGACAGATGCAAGGCTATTTTTTATATGCTAGGGCCGAGTTGTATGGTTTGTAAGTTGGAGAACTAGCTGCCAATTGTTTGGCAACTATCTCAAGTTTTATGCCTTTTGCTAAAATATCCGCGTTGACGTCAGAGAAGTCAGCAGCCTTCTGGGTTAAATTTGGAAGAATAAGGTTGATTGGGGCTATGGACAGAGATTTACCTGTAAAATCTTTCCTTGGAGGTAGAAATTTGTGAACTATTGGTAAGTTTACGGTAGAAAAGGAAATGATGTGAGGGTTATTTCTCATAGAGCAGGCTGTAGACGGGTTGACCAGTGTGTGATTGTTGTTGGTTATCACACAACCACAAGGGACGTGTATCACAGAGAAGATTAGGGTTTCGACTAAGGCTGGAGGTGAGGCTTTACAAGAGAGGGTGGATGTGGTGATGGATGTGGTAAAAAGGTATTTGGCAGGTTCGAGAGAGATGGCTCTTGTGGGTGCGAATAGGTGGGGAAAAAGATCAAAGTGGCATAATGTGTCTATGTCCTTAACATGGTCCCTTAGCAGCGCAATGGAGCATGTCGGCTGCTTCCCATGGCGGCATGCGAGGGTGTTGTCGCACGATAAGACAACATTATCCAAGCAGGAAAAGAGGTCGGTTTCATCTAGCTCGATATATACATTGCTATGAAGGGCTACAGCCACATAGCGGGGTAGGGAGGAGATTAAGGTGTACCCTGGTTGAATTAAGTTGGAAGTATGTATTGGGACCGGAATGGGTGTATTTTGGAAGAGTTTAAAGGCGGCCGGGCCCGCTGAGATAGGAACAGATAAGTGAATGAACAGATTATCTTTACTATAGGCGTATCTGGCTATTCTAGAGTTATAAAAATACTTGGGGTCTTTTACCAGGATATTTAAGTTATTATCCCCCGTTCTGATGTTTTTCTCCAATTCTGCTAGGGCGAATGCTAGCTTAGTTGGGGTAACTAAAGTATAAGGGAGGCGGCCCAGAGCGAGCTCCTTTATACTGTCCAAAAAGCTATTTAATTTTGACAGAAAAATGTTTCTTATTGAAATTTGGTATTGGGCCGCTTGAAAGAGGAAACCGTTGAATAAAGATCCTTCTATACCTCTGGAAATGGTGTAAAAACACAAATACATACATGTTACAAAGAAATAACAGTGGTAAATCAGCATATAAGATTCCTTGAGTCTGTTGATGCTTACCCTATAGTTTCCATGACTATGTTGCCTTGTTTTGGCAGCGAGTTCAACGTTAGACCAAATAGCCGACAGCTAGCCAATGTTGATGATTGGAGGTGATGTGGTCACTCTGGAGTTCAGAAGGGGAGTGACTGATAAATCTTGATTTAGGCTATTAAAGATGGAGGCCCAGGGCGCGAGATGTGGGCGGGGGGGTAAGTAGCATGGGTGACTACCCGGAAAGGCACTGCTTACTAAGACGATAGTTGCAGCCCTCCTACGTCCAACAAGCTCTCGCTTCCTCGCGCTCTGAAGGCCGATAGGTCCATGCAAAAGTGGGCGTGGTGAGAGAGGCGTCTAGGTCGGAGGCAAGCCTCCCCTCTCTCGCCCGGTGCGACATGTGATAGGCCTCCTTAGAGCGCTTACAGATTAAAGCTCTGGCCAGAGATTATTTGGGAATTATACTCAGTCGTACCTGATATGCTTGAGGGGGCATAAACGTGCCTAAAGATAAAAACTAGCAGTAAGGTCTGTCCAGATAACTGGATCCTTGGGGGGAAATGCCAGGTGGCGTAATCCCTTAGTATATATCTAAGCTTGTGTAATCCAAGGCTTGGGATATAAATGCGGTGCCTGTTAAGGCTTGACTCGATAAAGCTAAGAGTCACTAAGCTTGTAAATATATCATGCAGGCTTGGTGGCCTGATAATAACATAAGAGCGACTAAGCGTCAGATGCTTGGTCGCTAATTAAGATTAGGTTTAGATTGGCAGATGTATCTGCACCTGGAAGGGCATGGAGTAGTTTTCGCCGGCTTAAAAAGATAAGTCCAGCTTGGTTTAGCATGAACAGTATAGGCTTTCATCTTGGTGAACCGGAGACGGGCGGCGCTGGGCCTACTCCCATGGTCGGCCGGCGTTACGTCGATGCTTGGCCGTTTGTTATTGCTAGGGTAATCAGATAGGAGCTTTGAAGCTAGCTCAGGCTGTGAAACACGAGGCGGACTTAAAACAGATATCGAGTGGCTTTGCGATTGCTGGGGATTGCTAAACACACACCGAGCTTCGTATAGATAGAGCTGTGCCTGTGTAAATATAATACTTGATCTGGCAGGTTCTGATTACCGTGCTTGAAATAAAAACCATAGTCAATAAGATGTAAATTCTAGAGCAAATACGATGCTAGAGTTTCTAGTTTACTAATAAAGATGAGAACACATTTCATGCAAAAAGAGCTTTGGTAAATGGTAATAGCTTTGATTGCTGAAAAGCTTGGTCGTTTCTGTAATTGTAGCTGTCCGATGGGAATTCCGATGGGGCATGGATGCTGCAAAACTAGAAAAATGACTGGCAAAGATTGGGGGTTATAAACCATTGGAACATGGGCTTTTTCCCCTAGAATGATTAAAAATTTAAAGTATAAAGATGGTTTACAGGGGAAATACTCTGTTCACATAAAGGACAGGCAGGTTATCTGTCACAGATGTTTGTGTGGGAAAAATAATCTGCCGTCGTCTACCGATCAGTGCACAGTGGTTAAGCTGAGACCAAAAAGGGGGGGGGCAAGAGATAGGTCGGTAAAAATATCTTGGCTTTTATAGGAAATCAAAGGAATGCAGCTGCTGTGGCTTTGTATTTAGACTGCGGAGGTTGTGGCGTCCTTTGGTTGACTTCTTACTAAGCTTTGAGTGTGGCTGTTTTCTGATCAGTGCGGGGGGCTTGATCAGAAGCTTGTCTGCCTTTGTGAGTGGGGCTTTCAGTACCCTCTCTGGGTCGCAATATTCTGCTGGGTTATTTATTAAACGTCTGAAAAAGGCAGGGTTGGTGGATCTGACTTTCTTGAGTCTTTCCACGTGTACGGATGTTTGACAATCCTTGCTGTCAGATAGACGTCTTAATTTAACAGAAACAGGGGAGATCTGGTCGGTGATGATAAAAGGGCCTGTAAAGCATTTTTGTAACTTTTTGGATGTTTGTTTAGTTAGCAAAGTTGGGACATACAGGTATACCAAATCTCCTGGCTCGTAATCGTGCAATTTAGCCCTGGTATCATGCCTCTTTCTCATCTTCTCCTGGCAGGTTTTTAACCTGGCTCTGGCCTTTTCAAATGCCTTCCTTTGCATTTGTAAAATATCGCCTAGATGTTGTTTCAGCGAGGCCGTCTCCTTGTGGTCCATTAAAGCTGCCATAGTAGGCGTTTTTGCTTGACAACCAAAGACGAGGAGGTGGGCGCTGACGCATTTTGGTGTAGAATGCATTTGTTGTGTAGTGTCAGGTGCATATAAGTATTAGCTGTCTAGGTATAAAGCGTGTTTAACCAGTCTTTTTGGTTTGACTTGAGTGCCTCTATAGTGCCTATGTTGCGCTGTCTGGGTGTTAGCTCGTTCCATGCTTTAGCACATTTTACTTGCACGGTTTTCTCACCCAATTTTGATTTATATCTAGGCGTATTCAGGGTGGGTCCATCATTCTGTCTGGTCTCCCTGTGTGGATTGCTAGTGTATCTTGGATCTGTTTTTCTTTTAAAAGCGAGATATCTTAGGTGAGTTATTCTTCTATTGTATAGTAGAGGTATTTTTGCTGTGTTATGTAGTTGTTCTATGTGAGTGTCATATGGCATGTTGAGAATTAGGCGTAGTGCTCTATTTTGTAATTTCTGTAACTTGTCAACTAGTGGTCTGTGTGTATTGTGGATTATTACGTCTCCATAGTCAAAAAAAGGTAGTACTTTTGTTTTGTATATTTTACTGGCTGTGTTTGTGTTTATGTATCGTCTTATTTTGTGTAGTTGATAAATTTTGTGAGATATTGTTTTTATTGAGTGTTGCAGTTGTGGTTGATAGTTCAGTTTATTATCTATAATGAAGCCTAGATATTTGTAGGTGTTTGTGGGTTTTAATGGGCTGCCTAGATATTTTATACTTCTATTTTTCATATTTGCTATGTT
Organism: Sthenelais limicola; assembly: GCA_942159475.1. Taxonomy (NCBI): domain Eukaryota; kingdom Metazoa; phylum Annelida; class Polychaeta; order Phyllodocida; family Sigalionidae; genus Sthenelais; species Sthenelais limicola. Next base: position 51,472,290 of record OW804098.1, read on the forward strand.
GTTTTTGGACCTGGACAAGAACATAGTGTTTGACTTTTTCACATTCACTAGAAAAAGGTTATTTCGACACCATTTCTGGAGATTGTTTATCGCTATTTGCATTTCAGAGTATATTTTATCTAAATTTTGGCCATGCAGGTATAGTATAGTATCGTCAGCATAGAGGGATAATTTACAATTTGAAATATAGGATTTGAGGTCGTTTATAAAAATGATGAACATGAGTGGACCCAAAATTGAGCCCTGGGGCACACCTGTCTTTGTGGCCATCTCATGTGAGGTTAGATTGTTCACCGTCACTTTTTGTTTTCGTTTTTCAAGGTATGACTTGCACCAAGATAGTAAGTCTCCATTTATTCCTATGTGTTTTAATTTTTTCAGTAGAATTTCGTGGTTCACTAAGTCGAAAGCTTTACGGAAATCGATAAAAGATATTAAAGTGTCTATATTATTGTCTAGTTGCCATGAAATATTGTCAGTCACTGTGGTTAGTGCCTCTATTGTTGATCTTCCTGATCTAAAGCCAAATTGCTCAGCGTTCAGCATGTTGTGTAGATAAGTATTCGTAGATTCTATTGTGCACAATTTTTTCTATGATTTTGCTGGGGGTAGGGAGGAGTGATATTGGTCTGTAATTATTAATTTTGTTTTTGTCCCCTCCTTTAGATAGAGGTACAACATTTGCTACCTTCCATTTTTCAGGAAAGATGTTTGATGAGAAGGAGAGGTTTATGCAGTGTGTGAACTGTTTGTATAGAGCTATTAGGGCTATTCTTAGTATCTTGGTTGGGATGTGCTCTATAGATGATGCCTTATTCTGGTTGATGTCTTTGAGCAGTTTTAGGATCTCAATTTCATTTGCTCGAATATTGCTTAGTGAATTTTGTGCTGGTGGGGTAGTTGGTTTCCAATCTGGGATCAAGTTACTAGTTAGGTCTGATGCGATGTTTACAAAGTAGTCGTTTATATATCCTGGTAGATTTTTGTTTTCTATTATATGATTATTGGAGTCAGTTAGGTGTATTGGACCAGCTTTGTTTTTAGTGGGGGATAGAGTGTTTATGACTTCCCAGAATTTTTTTTGGTCTTTAGAATTATCAGTCAACTCTTGTAGTATGAAATCTCTTTTTGCATTTTTGAGAGCGCTATTCGTTTCTTTTCTAGCTCTTTTGGCTTCGTTCCAGTCAAACTGGTTTTTTGATTTTGAAGCTATTTTTCTAAGTTTGTTTTTTCTTTGAATTAGGTCAATTATTTCTTGGGTTATCCAGGGGTCATTTGTTATTTTGATCTTGATTTGTTTTATTGGAACTAAGGAGTCTAGGATTATATTTATTCTGTCTATTATCGTGTCCCATGCTTTTTCACATGAGGTGATATTTGTAAAGTGGTTCCAGTTGAAGCTGTTCAATAATGCTCTTTTGAATTTTGGAATATCTAAATTTTTCAGTGATCTGCCTTTTTTAAGTATTGTTTTGGGTTTCTCAGAGCATTTCTTTCTTGTAATATATATTAGCTCATGGTCACTTAAGGATACATTTATTACCCCTGCTTCCATTATAGTTTCGCTATTGGAGTATATATGATCTATTAAGGTACCAGTTAGTGTTTTATTTTCATCCAGGTGATAGCGGGTTGGTTCTTTGATGTACTGGGATAGATTCATATTGGCTTCATGTTCTTTTAAATCTTTTTTGTTCTTGGTTTTGGTATCCAGGACATTTATATTGAAATCACCCAGTAGAAACACTTCATGTTTTTTGTTGGTAGTTATTTCCTCAATTGTGGTAGTTAAATATTTTTAAAAAGTTTCGTGCTCTGCTTTTGGTGGTTTATAGAGACATCCAATAAAAATTGGCTTTGTATAATTTAGATTTACTCTGATCCAGATGCATTCAGTCTTTCGTGCTTATATTTAATTGGGGTTGGTTTGTATAGTTAATATTCGAGTCTATGTATAGAGCTACTCCTCCTCCTTTTTTGGGTTTTGTTTTATTTGCATCAGTCCAGCATCTATCTAGTCGTTCTATGCTATATCTAGGTAATTCTACTTCGTGATTGCTTATATTATTGTGCAGCCATGATTCTGATATACCTATGACTTTGGGTGCTAGTTTTAATATTTCTGCTTTGAATAAATCAAATTTTCCGGGAAGGCTCTGTGTATTGAGATGTGCAATAGATAACCCTTTGTGACTTATCATATTTAGGGATAGGGGTGGAGAGTGTTAAAGTGTGATTCTGACGCCCTTTGTTGCAGATAACTGCAAAGGACCTCAATGCCTCCTTGGAGAAAGAGAAAATTTCAGGGTGGCGGTCCCTGATTCTCCAAGGAGGTTGGCTATTCCTAACTCTGGGGGTTTTGAGGAAAGTACTAGGTTTTGAAAGGGCATGATCCGCTACCCAGAAAAAATATCAGACAGAGGGATATAAATAAATATATATATATGTAGAGGGAACATATAGTATAGTTTGCAGGATATACAAATAGAATGCATTGTTGTGCTGCTATGCGTAAACTAAGGTATAGATTAAAAGACATGAGATATACAATTTCTTCCTCAAGAGTTGCCACATGATTTCTTGGATCTGTGTTTCTTTTTCTGTGTTTTTTTTTTTTTTTGTTTTTTTTTATACATATCTTAAACTATGATATGATACACCGATTTGCCATGCATATGCATGTTATCGATATACTAAATTCCTGAAATAGCAGGTTCAGTACAGAGACGTACATTTGGAGAACAATTAAAATTTGTTTCTCTGTATAGATATATACATAATTTCTCCTCAAGATTTGCCACATATGTCAACGCATTCGTGTTACTTGAGTGATATTCTGTTTTCAGCACCAGTTTACATGTACATTGAAAAATTATAGAGAATTAAAATAAGGTGAAGTACGAAAAAAAAAAAAAATATATGTATATGTGGCTTGCCATGCCATAGCATGTTGCCATATATCATTAAGGTATTTTAGTTTATTTTTAGTTTTAGTTTTAAGCACCAGTCTAGAAGTTTTTAGGTTTCATTAAAATAGAATAAAATTATGCAGATAGGTATAGGATATGCGATATGAGCTTGCCACGCCGCAGCATGTTGCCACATATCGGTTTAGGTTGTGCTAATTAGTTAAATGAAAAGGACTTTGGGATAGATATAGTCACGGTTCTAGTTGCATAATTCATGTATATTCCTGTAGAAGGTGGTGAAGGTGAGGGAGGTAAATTTTGCTATGGCTTCACGATTGAAGTGAAGGCCATCCTTTGTTTTTCCAAGATAACGATGAGACGTGTAGTTCTTTCTTTTCTTGTGTATGATTCCTTCGATGTGTGGGGCAATTAGGTTAGCCTTGCAAATCTTCTTTCTAGTTTCGCAGTAGAAGTGTGATTTTCTATTCCTTTTTCTTATTGTATTATTGATGGTAGTCAGGGCGCTGTGCAGTTTCTCTTGTTCTCTTTGATTTTGCTGTTTTCCCCTTGTGTACAGGTTTAGGGATATTCCAGCAATTTCCATTACGACTACTCCAAGCGCAACCGCTTGCATCCTCCTTATCAAGACATCTATCTCATTGGTAATATGTGAGACATATTCGCTTTCTTCTTCAAACCTGGGAAGGATTGTGTTCTTGCCTGTTTTCGTCGTAAATTCATTTATGCCGCCTAGTACATAGCATAAGTCAAATTGTCTGAAATTGTAGTTAATCGTTGCTTCATCTCCTAGTCTTGCAAATCTGGCTCCTGGGACGCAAAGATAAGTGATATCTATATCCTTGTGCGGCTCCTTATTTAGCAGGCTATTTAAAGGTGTTTCCCATCCTCTAAGACGGGAGTCGCCTATTAGGAGTATCTTAAAAGGAGGCATTTGCACGCTTGGTGAGTAGAGAGATAGAACGATATATATGGTAGGATAATAAACCTAGAAAGTGTATAGTTTTTTCAGACTTTCAGAGTTTTCCTAATGTCAGCAAGAATTTGTCCACAGATATTCCGGTTTGCACCGACTTTATCGTGCGTTAGTGTTAGCGCATCTGAGAGATAGAACCCACAACCATATATGGGTCGTAGGTCGCTTCATAAAAGTGCGCGTTCGGATCTAGCCTGAGGAGAAATTCTTTCAGTTCTGGTATCCCCTCGAACTTTCTGGTCATACAATCCTTTAGTGTTTCTCTTGAAATTGTTGCCCACTCCGCATTCTCAGTGATTTGTTTGGCAATTCTTTTTACTGAGTATGGATTGGAGATAGATTTGATTTTCTCAACCATTGGCTTCTCCGCTTTGCATATCAGCGCTTTTCTATACTGATATAAATGCTCGACTGACTTTGCCATAAAGCCGTCAAACTCGATGTTACACAAATACATATTGGACAGCGGGCTCATGTGGCCTTGAAAGGCCACGCCATCTGGGGTGTCGATTGTAGAGGCATTTGCCTTTGTTATGCCAAGGGGTAGGTTATTGAAATCCTCCCTGTTGTACGTTTCCCCATTTATAACTACTGAGTTACCTCTGGGTTTCGCGTCGGCATTGTGTACAATTCTCGCTACATTAGCAATTGCGCGTGCCTCGTTAAACAACATTTCCTCGTCCTCTGTTACATCACTGCTTATTTTGATGTTTTGCAGGGCAGTTTTGTGTTTGTTGTTATTTAGGGCCTTGAAGATGTCTATTTTAATTTTAGACGAAGGGAGAGTTAGCTTCACTGGTCTAGGATATCTTGCATTTGCACGTGATTTCCCTAGACGTTCCGGGTGAATGAAATTTATCTGCAGCTCCATGGCATTGAATAAATTATTTAGCTCTTCTACTAGCACCTCATCATTCTTTTCTTCAAGCCCTTTTACAATAATTCGCAGATCCCTGGGTTTTTCGGCCGGGATTTGTTGATCATTTTGTCTTGCAACTTGGGGTGCCTGGGCATATGCGTGACCTGGACTTCTAGTTACATCATAGGGGAATTGGGACCTAGTATTTAGATTGTCAATTCTAGCTTCATTTTCCCGAATTTTCTGCGCACAGATATCCATTTTACTTTTTAGTTGATCGAGACCATTGCTCATATGACTAAAGTTCTGATCTAGTTTCTGGTGCATATGGGAGATACCACAATAGTTAGTGTCTAAGGAATTAATGCGGTCCTGGTTTGAGATCGCTAGGTTTTGGTTTGAGAACGCTAAGTTTTGAACTTGAGTTACTGATCCCTGCATTAATGCAAAACCATTGATGACTTCATCTAACTTTTTTTCTCTGGCTACAAATTGGACCATAAAGTCACTTTTCATAAACTGATCAAAGAAATTGGCTTGAACATTAGATTGTATATGAGGACTTATCTGCTGTCCGGCTGGTTGAAGTGCGTAGCTTTGGTTATACGACTGCGTCGGCATTGCTATCTGTTGAGATGTCTGCGATTGGTTATTTCCAGGAGAATTCATATGTTGTAGTCCAGAGTTCTGGTAAGAGGCACTAATTTGGGGTCCATTTGGAGACAAATTCTGGATTTGCAACGATGGTCCTTGGTATTCCAATGGGGGGTAATTTTGGCTCCTTGCCAAGTCCCGCGATTGGGCCATTTGTTGTGTCGTATTCCCAGATGTTGTTGGTAATACACTAGAATTTGGATAAGAAATTCCAGATGGTAGTCCATTATGGGTTCTGTTCTGAGTTTGTCCATGGTTTTGTGAGCTACGATAGTCCATTTGTGGGATATTTTGGCTCCCTCCTATATCTTGGGGTTTCGCCATTGTGTGTACACTAGCATTGGCGTCCCTAGCAACGGGTGTATGCCTTTGTGTGTGCTGACCGTTGGTCCTATTCAGGGAGGCCTGGTCTTCTTCGCTAAAAAGATTCAGATTTTCTAGGTCTCTCGACGATCGTGATGACCTGCGATCTTCATTAAACATGTCCATATACATTCCTACAGTAGTTTGCTGATTTTTGTCGTTCTAAATGGTTTGGAAATGAACGATCTCTGCTGAGATTCTCGGAGCGGATCTTTCGTGTACCCTACCTAGCGGCCGCCATCTTGCATTTCTTTATTTAATAATCTGTAGTCCACGACGACTCTAAATTTGGCTGACCCTTGTGCTGTTGAATGCGGTTTCTGCACCAGAAAAGCTGGTGAGCTCCACTCCGTAGGTTCGGTACATTCTTCCGGCATGCCTTGCTTAACTTGCTCCTCCAACAATTCCTCCATATATTTCCTCTATTCAGGGGTCATTCTGTAAGGGAGCTTGTTGCAAGGAGTATAACCTTCCTTAAGATCAATGGGGACAACACAATCGGCCTTTTTCCCAATCATTTTATCCTTTCCCACGAAGACATTTGAGTATGATAAAAGGAGATCCTGCATTAGTAAAGCTTGGTCAGCAGTTAAATCCTTTGAGACCACATATGGAGGGGTCGCACCTGTGACAGGGGACTGGGCTTTGCGGTTAGAAAGCTCTCCCTCGGATGAAATGATGTTTTTGCAAGATGTAAAAGGTCTTGCTTGTGCAGAAGATGAGTTTAATGAGGAGTTTTGATGATTTACAAAAAGATTGTCTGAAATAGAATTCAGGTAAGTAAGAGTTCTTCTGGGGACGGGGAGAAAATCTTCCTCCCTAGCGATATGATATAGCCCCAGAATTTCACCTTGTTGTACATGCACAGGAGAACTGGAGGTATTTATAAGGGTAATTGGGACAACATTCTTTTTGCTGTGAGGATGGACAAGGGCGTGTTTTACTAAGAAACGACAGTCCCTGTTAGTCGCTAGATTCTCCATCGTGCCAATCGTCTTCGAGAGATTCACGTGAGATAGAACATATGCTCGCAAATTATACTCTGATTCTTTTGGGATGGTAAATGACTTTCTGGCGCGGATGGTTCGCTGGTGTTTAATGCGACCATTGTATTTGATTTTAGCACTTGTGGCATCCAGAAAATCATCTCCTAGTATCAGAGGACGATTTAAAGATGGTAAGACTAGCAGGGAATGAGAAAAAGATTTACCAGCAACCTTGAAAGCGACAAATACTCTCTTGCGCAAGTTGTGCGCTTCATTACATGTACATTTATGCATCGTATAGGGTAGCCTCTTTTCTCTAGGCTTTTGGCGAATCTGGGAGATATGAAAGACGAACTAGCACCAGTATCGATAAGGGCAGGAATTGTTTTATCGCCAAATTCAATATCTAGACAACCTCTCTCAATTTTTACAGAAACAAAAGTGTTCTTACCCGATCCTTTGTCTGTGGTTGATAGTTTGATCATCTTGGAAGGAGGCCTAGGATCTGACTGTATAATACTGTTGCACAGCGGAGGCATGGGCGTGGTGGGGCTCATCGCTGGCTTTGTTGTTGGACTTAGCTTCGTGCTTATCCTTCCTAGAACGATTGTTGGCGTCATACTTGGTTCCAGTAGAAGAAGATGATGATTTACCCTTCTGGTTGTACTTCTTATACTGTCCAGATACATTTGAGAGCTTCTCAGTCTTCTGGATGGGAGGGTTATAAGACTCTCTTCTCCTTGCTGAGTGCTCAGCCTGCTCCAGGGTCTTGGGGCGGTCGTGCCTCACGGCCCTGGCTATGTCTGGTCTCAAACCATCGATGTAGTAGTGTATGGCAACCATTTCGGGTATGGGGGCGTTGGCCAGAAGCTTCTCCATGTCAGTAGAGTAAGCCTTGACTGTCTCTGATTTGCCCTGGACTCTTTTTCTGTACGATTTCTCGTCCAAATCTGGGTCCTCTTCCCCGAATTTCGTCAGGAATCTTGACGCAAATTCCTCAAAATCAATAGGCTGGCCTGGTTTGAATATGGCTTTCTTATACCACACTCTGGCGCGTCTGCCTAGGAATCCAAATATAGCTCTGGAGAGGGCTGTGGGGTCATTGGGACAAGCATTTGCAATATATATCCTGAAATCATCCAGGAAATCATTGGCGGACTGATAGAGGGTTGGCTATTCAAATTTGGGTGGGGGTTGCACTACTGTGGAATTAAATCTGAAGTACTGATTAGGGTAGCCTTGATGACTTGGAGGGGGAGTCTGGAGGCATCATAGGCGGCATAGCTTGGCTGAGGAGAAGTTGTTGGCTGATATGAATGCGTCTGAGAATGGAAAGAAAGGGAAGGCTGGGGCTGAAAAGGCTGGGGCTGAGTTGGGGATAAAGGCATGGTTGGCATTGGGATATAGTGATGTGGCGGAACATAGACGCCTGGGGCGGATATGGGCGTTGGAATCGAGCTAGTGGGGGTGGATCCCTGAGACATAGTCACCTGAGGTTGTCCTCTTGGCGTGTAAATACCGTTCGTAGGGTAATGGTATCCGTGAACGGTCCTGTTGTGTGAGGTGGCAGCTGCACTGGATGCTGGAGGCGCAGCTGAGGAGGCGGGCGGCGGCCCTGACATGGGAGCGGTGGGCACGCTAGGGAACGCCGTTGACTTGGTCGGGGCGGCGGCAGCGGCCCTTCTGGTTTCCTCCCTATCATACCTCATGTTGGCATCTTGGATAGCGCTGACTAGAGCATCTATGGACGCGGTTTGACGCCTGCTATGCTCCGTTGCATCATCCCTGGAGGCCTGGTAATGGTCTCTGGCCTCAAATTGTTGACGGTCAAAAGCTTGTCTGAGTGCTTCCGTCAATTCGGACAATTCCGCCTTAAACATACTCTCACCCTGCGTTTGTGGCTTTGGTTGCTGCCCTATTCCTGACCAATTGTCCTGAGGCAGTGTTACCTTTGGAGGTACTGGAGCAGTTGTAGAGGCCGGCGTGCTTGCAGGGGGAGCGTTTGTGGTGGGAGTATTAAGGCTCCGGTGGTTGTGACGGCGTCCTCGGCGGTGGTGGCCATTTTCTTCTTTAAGCGCCTTCTTTCGGCCTTTTCGTCAGCTGATTTCTTCTGCTCTTCCCTGCGTTGTTGAGCTTTGAGGCGTTCCTGTTCTGACTGCCTCAAACCTTGCATGAGTGGCACCAAAATCGAAGTGGTTCTCTACCAATATGTTATACTTGGTGTAACACTATTAGAAGATTGAAGAAAGATCTATGATGTTTCTATTGTATTTATTCTGTAAGATGGTAACGTACAGAGATACAGCTGGTATTGGTATCAGATGGTAAGTGTCCGTCTGGGCTTAGGGATAAGCCCTAAATACCAGGAGGGCGGTCCCTGCATTGGGATGCCTCTCCTTGATTGGACTAGAGCACCTGGAGGCTCTGGTCCAATCACAGACCTTAATAATCAGTACAACTCTGGACTGCGTGCAGGCAGGAGGAGGAAGAGAATAAAAATTTCTAGGCATACAGGGCATATGTTACAATACGTTATAATAGCTCACTATAAATACCATTTTTAGACTCAACGTTAAACATAATACGAGTAATACTCATCGCATATATATTTTTTCATATCTTCCTGGTACAGGGGAGGGGGTGGGGTGGGGAGTATACAGAGACAACACGCTGCAACACAAGACGATATTTATTTATTTTATTTTTTTCATTCATATTTAAATAGTTCACATGAAAAACGTTATCGTACATTATCGACTTACATCATAAATGGGGAATTACTTAATTGCTGGCGCAGGGTTAACTCAAATTTAAATGGTACGATGTTCCCGCGATGTTCTCACTAAGTATATGCAATACAGAATCGAGGTTCGCCAAATGCTAACGTATACATGTATACATAAGCATGTGTTGGTTTCGTTAATTGATTAAAAACAAAATAAATAATTAAGCGAAAGAGTATGTTTTATTTTTACATCACATATAGAAGGTTGCAAACATGACATCGTGACGATACAATACCTGTCATTAAGACGAATTTAAGAAAAAATACCATTATATTAAAATAAGCTTGACTGAGATTAAAAGTTGATATGTTGATATATTATACGGACTTCTTTTCTGCCATTTATATACTGCACAATGAGTCTCAACGGAATTGGAATAATCAGGTCAAATCGATAGAACAGAGATCTCAAACTGAGACGTGATCACGCTGAGAAGTGATCACGTAGGCAGTATACCACCTCCCCAACGCATGTCTGTCAATAACGATTTTAAAGGGGACGTGCGAGTGTTCAATGAAAAACGTGCACCTAGATTTTCATAAAATTTCAGGGAAAGAAAAAAGTCAGTGAAAGATATGTATACATGTATGTTTCCAACCAACTTAGTTTATTTTTACGGTCGCAAAAAAAGGCAGTGGTTTACTACGGAGTCTATTTGAAAGGGTGGTATTTCTTCCTTAAATTTCAAATAAAAAAATATGCACTTCAAACTTCCCCACATTTTTTTTTACAGATATATATATTTATTGTAGGGCTTATATATGCTACAGATTCATAGGGAAAAACAGTATACATACGTGTCCAATGCCAAAAGGAACTCATACAAATAGTACATACAAATATTGAATATATGCATTCTCTGAGGAAACCTGTTGATAAGTTAAGACAGTCGAAAAGTCGGAATCAGCTAACAGCAAAATAATCTATAATAATTATATTATTGTAAAACCAACACGACAATAAAACTACAACTACGGACAGTATTAGTTGACTGGTTTCGATGTACTATGTACTATCGCCATAGGATTTGTTAATATTATATGTATTGTACATAAAAAGAAACCTTATACACGACTGGTCAACCGATATTACTGATGTTTACCCTTTTTTTAAGGAGCATCGTGAAATAGATAAATCTAGAAAACGTAATTTATTTTCAACTCAAAAGAGATGTAACAGAAACATTGGCGTGCACGTGTGTGTTGACACCCTCGTTACTCGTACCCCTTTAAGTTTAAACACATAACGTATAAGTTATAACTGACACAGTTATCTCAATCATTACATTATTTGACGATGAACTGTATTAAACATATATACACACTTTATAGCATTCAGAACATCTATTGAAATTCTAAGTCTACCTTGAGTATGATTGCTTTGGATTCATATCCGCCTTTGCACTCGTTAAGTACCTATACACTTTTTTTAACATTATCTTTATTCCGGATTGTTATCCAGGGACCTATCCTAATATTATCTAAAGTCTTTGTTAAGTTCTTATCGGGCGCCTAATCGACAGCTCTAGACAGCGGTAACTCATAAGACTTGACCTAGTATATGATCCGTGTCAGTGAAAGTTGTTTCACCTGAGATTAGTGAAAGTCATCATTATTCAAACTCATCAAATTGATCATTTGAAGTGACATTATCTATTGGGACAATAACTCACGACGAACATGCGCTGATAGTGTCCCAGATCGAAGGGGTTGTTGCCTCAACCGGATATCTTCATGATCACTATGTCTCCTTGTTTATTTCCCTTTTATTATTGTTTACCCCGCCCTATTATGCTGCTGTTTATTTTATTTTCAGCATTATGTTGTCATATTACTCACACTTTTGTTACAAAAATAAAATCGATAAAGTTGGAGAGGAAAATGGAAATTGCGTTGCAACGGCATTTTAATGCAAAAGTCAACACGAAGAATAAACAATATTCGCTTTTTTGAGAACATATTTAATGAGGAAAATGGAAATTGCGTTGCAACGGCATTTTAGTGCAAAAGTCAACACGAAGAATAAACAATATTCGCTTTTTTGAGAATATATTTAATGATGTTGATAAAAGCTAACTCAAAAAACATCCTTTGACTGTATGATTAAACTTGATGGCAGGAAACTTGATATGTTTCACTCCTTCAAATACCTTGGATACTTAATTGATGATGGACTCACACACCAACCACATATATTATGAAAAATCTGATCAAAATTATTTCTCACAAAATGTACCTGTTCCTAAGAATTCGACACTTGCTAACTAAATCCTCAGCTTTATTTGTCTACAAGATAAGATCCTACCCTATTTTGACTACAGTGATGTGATCTATCACAATTCTTATCAAAAATCTCTGGATAAATTCCAACGACTCCAAAATAAAGCATTGCGAGCCATACTTCTAATTGATCCTTTGCAACATACTGGTGAATTATATAGAGACCTGACCTTATCCATTTTTTTTTTTTAAATAGATTGATGATTTGTATACTATTGAATTACTACACGTATCATCCCATTTGACGGCCAAAATGGGCCATTTGACAACCCTGCAGTTACAGAAAATACTTCCCAGTATAAATAAATCTTTTTTGTAAAAAAGAAAAAATCAATCATTATGAAACAGTGCCCAATCTTCCAAGGGGGCAGGCCCTGTGGCTAGCTTTCAGGAAAAAGGTCTCAACTGATGAATTAATAGAAATGTTAAAATACATACCAATTGAACACACAAGTTAGAAGTAAATCTATGATTGGTGGAATACATGCAAAATTACAGTATAGTAGTTACATTTGAGAAATAGAAAGAGGAACATGCTCAAAATTGGGAGACTAACACGGCAGAACAGATAATATATTGGGGAGACCTACCATTTTTTCTGTAGGGGGTGGGGGTGGGGTCACTTTGCATTACCCCTTCCAATGGTAAAATTGAATGGTATACTTTTCTCATTATTTCATTTATTTTACTGAAATCTTTACTCAATTGATGATTTTTCTTCTCTAGTTTCTCTCTTCCCTCTCACTTTCTCTCTCTCTCTCTCTCTCTCTCTCTCTCTCTCTCTCTATCCTCCCGCCCCACCCCACCCACCCCTCTATTCCCTCTCTGTTTCTCTCCCCTCTCCTCCTCTAAACATTGTGCGGGGAAATAATCTGTCTAAATATTTCTGTTCATTTCTATAAAACTATCAGAGACTTTTTCAATTTCAAATAGCCTTTATATATAGCCAAACATATGAGCAATTACACCAATAGGTCGTCATTTGGCATTTTATTTAATTTGCTAATGATGAATATTGTAGTACCTCAATTGTCATAGCAAAGAGACAGGGGGAAGATAGTGAGTGAGTGAGGATGGTTGCTTTACGCTCTTATCAACACATTTAATATGGTTATATCAAGGGCGGGAGAGCTGAGAGTGAGGCAGTTTGTGATCATACCCAGGAAATAGAGATAGAGAAGAAGGGAGGGAGAGAGTGACAGAGTAAAGAGACAGAAAGGCCCTTTATGGTCATACCCAGGACCACCAGGGGGAAGAAACTTATTCCAACATAAATGAAGATTTTAATTAGAAATAAATATGAATTAGTGCGTATACTGTTTTAACTGTTTAGGGTTGTCCATGGTCATAACGCTTTTTAGTTTGCGAAGATATTCTAACTAGAAGAAAAGAAACTAATAATGGTTTGATTTTTAATAGGCCTATACATTCAAAAAAAAAATTAGACCCCCCCCCCCCCAATTACGGCGAAAGGGGTTTCCAACTGAATCAACCATCAATCATTCCACAGAAATAATTCTTGTAAATGGTAAAAAACGTAGAGATTTAATATTATAATCATCATAAAAATAAAACCGCTGCTACATGCTTCCTAACTTTATGAACATACAGGTCTATGTCATTGCCTAAGAAGGAAAAACAACTTAGGCACATCATCATCCTAGCCTTACGCACTAAAACCAAGCCCTAACATAGAAACCTATGACTTAGGCAATTTGTACAGGCCCCATTACCAGCCTTGGTGGTCGCCATAAGCACAGCAAGCTTAGCTCGCCCTCTACCGCCAAATACATCAACACATCGGATCATGCCTATTTTTAAAAAATGCCTTCAGGTAGCGCCACATGCGAGGCACGTTGGCGTTGCACCCGATCTAGGCGCCACCTGGATTCTCTCTGACTCCCTCTCTCTTCTCACAGCTCACTGACCCCTGACCCGGCAAGAGGAGAACACACTCGCTGTGGAGTAAGTTTACGATGGCTGCTTCTAACCAAGCTGGATACTTTCTAAACGCCACCTTCTTGGTATCACTAGGTAAGTGGACATTTTCCTTCTACAAATCCTAGGTGAAAACATGTCTCCACGGGCTGCATTTCCCTGCGTTTCCCTAGGTTGGAAATACGCAGTTATTAGCAAGGAGAGGAGAAAGCAGTTAGTGGCATGTCCCCTTCCTCTACTATTGCCATCCGTGCATCGATGTCCCCTCCTCCCATTCTCTGCCAGTAAAAGGGCCCTACGCGGTCGCCGCGGCAATCCTCTTTACATAAACTGAATTTCTGGTTGACGTTCCTGAAAAACGACAGAAGAAAAGGGAATGACCACACAAATGATTTGACATACAAAGAGAATCTGGTTGAGCTATCGCTTACTTAAACTGCGATTGCTGCGACGCCGGCTGCGTGGAGGAGGAGGGGAGTAGGAGGAGGAGGGGAAAATCGTTCATCGCCTGTCTATATAACGGACGAAGGAAGAGAATGAGGGAGTGAAAGAGGGATGGAGAGGAGGGGGCGGGAACCAATGCTGGCAGCGAGGGCCATGCAGATCGATAAACGTCAGCTTTAAAATGCCCGTGTCTGCAAGCAGAGGGAACATCTTTTTATCTGCAAACTTAAGCAGGAGATGGAGGACGGAGTAGCGAAATGTTTCTTCCCGTGGCTTGAGCTGTTATTATTCCTCGTGGCCATAACGGGCTCCAAACAATAATGCTGTGAAACCATGGAGACTGCTGCGGTGGTCCATTGCCTAGTTGGATCAGCCTGAGGCTGAGGGCTATATATGTCCTAGTAGAGAACCCTGCGTAAATCCGCAATTGTTAAGCCTTTGAATATGTTATAAATATGGACAATGGATATAGAGCAGCACGTTGTGCTCTCGAATGTGATAGATTACTAGATGTGTTTTTATCTGTGTATTTATGGGGCATTTCTGAATATGTAAATTAAGAACCGTAGATAATGATGATTAAGTGTTTGCCCTTATCCCTCCGTACCAGGCAGAAGGTTGATATAGATGGTTGACAATATTAAGCAAAATGTATTTAATCATTATCAGTCGGATAAAAGAACATTGGCCCATAAAGATCCTATCGCTAGATATGATCTTGTTCTTCTGACCCACAAAAGCTGAATCGGCAAATGTTAGAAGGGATGAGTAGAATTTGCTGACCCTTTAATGGAGGACAGGCCCGATGCTATGAAATAATACTAGCCAATACAGAGCAGACATGGGGACATGTTTTGGCACCGTGCCCAAATAGGTAGTCCCCGTGAAATTACCCTTGCATTTACCCCCCGAGTGTTATATAGGGAATTATGGCATTATAAGGATCCAGCTACGCCTGCCCCCTTATCACTTTAGGTTCCCATTTGACTCGCTATAGTTTTTATCACAATAGCAAAATTGCAGGGGGCCGGTGGCGAGTAGTGTATGGAATATGGGCCTAGCAGCGGGATAACTGCGCTAGCTGTAGAGTATTTGGCGTGGCTACGGACGTACATGGCAACATCACACACCAAGTGTCAGCTTTTTTATGATAAGCTCGCGCTGAACGCGCAGCTCTGTGACAAATCCGATAAGCTCATATCTAAATGAGCATATGAATACCTTTTATTATTATTATATCATACACGTGTGATGAGAGGCCTGTTTGTTACAGTTTCACACTGTTTTGAGACAATCACATCTAGACAGATCACGTATAATACCTTTGAAGTTGCCCATAATCCAGAGATCTGAGTATAATGTGTTTTAATGTGTGAAGCGGAGCACCTTGTGCAGTCCTCGTGGAGTTTCATGTGACTCCGTGGCAAATTCTACACCAGATGACTACCGCTGGACAGGCACTACAGAGCAATGATTGGCGACGCTTGCGCTCTTCAGAGATTCTGCAGAGGCTCGAGCTCTCAACCAGCTTGTGAAGACACCTTTTGCAGAATTTAGTTCTTAGGGACTTCGATGAAAGATATGTGATTCTTCACATGGGAAATTCATTCATGACTAGGTGTTTTAATCGTCTACTTCAGATAAATTTATACTTGCCAACTTTTCCTCTATATGGGTTCGATCGCCTGCATGTGTTTGCAGTTGATAGTGGGACATCAACATTCTGGAATACTTGATCTAACTGAACTGGAAAGGGTGTTGTGCTTGTTTGAGAACATTATGAACGCCTACCATATGATGCCAGAATATTTTACAATAACCTGTGTCATCCATGTATATATATTTATATACCGTACATATATTATATACATATTGCCATAAGTGGATATTTATTGTAAGGCTGAAAATGATGCCATGCTGTGAAGAGCCTCAATCACTCCATCCTCTCAACACACTTAATGAACCCTCTCGTAGCATGAAAATTGAACCTAAACTGCTATTGTATATGTGGATGGATGTGTTGAGCCTTCTCTACTCACTTTGATCTTGAATGGGATGGCTATGATGGGTTATATCTCCAGTATTTGATATCTGGGCGTCGGCTGGTAACATCTGTATGTTTTATAGCCTGTGCGTTGGTGGAAACAGAACGAAATGAGGAGAGAAAATTATAAGGGGTTACCGCCAATATGTATAGTGATGATTATTTATTAATTGCACACATACCATATATCCTGTAGGGCCCACGAGCATCATTTCCTCCCCACGCATGATGACCGTATCTTGCATAGGACCACATAATGGTGTTTAAGTTACTATGTCATTCGTTATATATATATTATATGTATAGCGTGGGAGTAATACCCTTGCATGCAAAGGTATATTGTACATATCCTGTACGTCTTCAAACATGCTAATAAGTAGCAGTGTTAGTTTCAAGGATGCTTTACACGTGTCATATATAATCACTAAGTCCTCAGTATCTTTACTTTAGTAATTACTGACACTACTATATGAAACAATTTAATGACTGTTTCAATGGATGGAAGAAATACACTATACACAATCTTTTATTGTGTGTTGCATCGATTATCTTTCATTTTAGCAATTAGACCGTATCACCGAGTGGATGTCCATCCCTGCTCATCCGCTATCGATCACTACTCTTGGTCTTACTTTAGCAGAATGTTACGATTCTATGCAGTGGATATCCCGCTATCAATCATTATGGAGGTTTTTAGCAGAATAGATTCATATTGTATCAATACTGGGATTACGTGGTCAGTGGTCCAATCATCTCTATGACTGGGGAATCCTTTAATTCCTGAACTGAAGCTGATCCATTGTACACAGCCCGGGGCCTTCCTAGCTCACACCCACGTCAGGTGCATCGAAGGATGGAAACGAACACCCATTATCTGAAACTAATGAAATATAAATAGCTTCAAGGTTATCTGAATCGAGCTAAATGACTTGTTTCACTAAAGAAGACACATAAGCGATGGGGCTATTGTCTGCAGATCTGTAGGTCGCAAGAGAAATGGAAAAGGGGTAACATCCTCAAATGTCTTCTACATTTAATGTCCTTTGAATGCGAGCCGCAAAAATAAGTTTATTTCACTCCCCAACAACCCCATGTCTAGGACATATATAGTTATGCCGTTTTTTCCATTTAAAATAACCAACGAGTATACTCGTTAAAATAACTAAACGAGTCAGATTGGCCTGTGAGTACCTGTGGGTAGGTACTCAGGCCTCGCACGATTTCAGCAAAATGGTGATCCTTGGGGCAAATTGCATGTGCTCGCTGGGTAGGTATGCGGTGGGTGATGTGGGTGATTAGTCTTCCTTGAACAAGAGGGCCCTAATCTTCCACAGTAGTGAAACGGGTTTGAGAGTGGCGTTGGTTGACCTTGGTGAGCTGTTCATGACTCATCGCTAGCTTACGGGGCCATGATGCATCTTTGTTATTCACTCCTTTTCCACGGATTCTCCACACTATCTACAATCACACACATCATCAATGGTCACGCTAGTGGGTGTGGTATAATAACTCATGTTATGCACCACAGTTATATGTCCTGTTGTCTTATGAATATATCTTGAGATTTACTGATTGACTTGGATGCTAACTGGATAATGATATTCCAATGTCATTATATCATATCACATGATATCAGATTATTGACAAGGTAGATGACAAGGCCGCCAGACACCCA
Organism: Sthenelais limicola; assembly: GCA_942159475.1. Taxonomy (NCBI): domain Eukaryota; kingdom Metazoa; phylum Annelida; class Polychaeta; order Phyllodocida; family Sigalionidae; genus Sthenelais; species Sthenelais limicola. Next base: position 51,490,221 of record OW804098.1, read on the forward strand.
TCTTTGTTCGCAAGGCCAATTGGTCTAACTGCAGTAGCTAATGCATCGCTTTCGGATATAGACAGCTAGGGCCATTGTGTTTGGGTTCGCTCCAAGCGTGGGAAAACTAATCAAGAGTTTCCCACCAATTGCTGCCATGTCTACATATATACAGCAAGATTACATACGTAGACAATTACCTCTGTTCCTGTGTACATAGGGCATAAGCCCATCGTTTGATCCTGATCAGCTGTGATCGCTTTCCTCACGCTAATGTGCGCCAAAGGGGATCGGTCGAGAAAGGCACACATATATTAGACTGACCTTTCCAATGGCCATTCATATAGGACCTAATCGATTTTTCTAACCATGGACAGATGTGCCATTGATGAGGTCATGCCCAGTTGAAACGGAAACCTTTCTCTTTTCAAAGGGCTGTAACTTTGGTTCTAAACATGTTTAAACTGGTTAGCAAAAGCAAATTGAAAAACTAATGAACCATTTTTGTATTATGCAGCTATGTAAAGGGCTTTAACAATCGGTGGGATAAAGATACTGTTCGACGACACCAGGAATAATTACCTCATCACTTTGGAACAAAGGTTCCGGATTAGATTTCTGCTCAAATAGTAAATCCATGGAAAAATTGGGTGTGGGTTTTACTCTAAGGTGTGAAGGTATTGCCTGTTTATATTGAAACTAAAGCCAGTATCAGCAGTGAGCTTGCTCTTTCTCTGTGCCCCATACAGATGCAAATATTCGCCCTAAGACCTTAACGCACTATTGCCTTAACGAGACTATTGCAGATAACGTACGAGAGAGAATGCTGTTGCAGTGGCGGAAATACAAGAGGCCATGGTCAATGTTAATGTAAGGGAGTTCCAGTTGGGGCAGCAGATTTCCATATATTGAGAGCCCTTGAGAACCGTTTCTGTCAGTAGAACCAACGAGATTATAGTTAAATATAATCTCGTTGGTAGAACCAGAACAAGGGACTGGTCACAGATTCCTGCTCAGCACTGTGGTGTATGTGTCACCATCCACAACTCTATCAGCCATATCGATAGAAACCGCACATTAGCGAGGGAATGGGTGTCATAGGAAATTGGCCGTTTTTGGCCACCCGGTGCCATAGTGTGTGGGTCTTTTCTGGTAATTGAATCGAATGCTGTGCCAGAAAGATATTGGAGGTGGAGCATGCGAACACGCACTGAAGTTCACAGCAACTGGCCTCTGACATCTTTTGTAAAAACAATCGATCGCTGAAAGAGATAGAGTCGGGTAAAATCTATGCTTGGAGCATTGTAACCCTCGAAGATTTTGTTTCAATCCGTTAGTCATAGTTGATGCACTATTTGTAGGTCTTATTCATATTTCCGGTGAATCAGTGTGGTGATTGCTAAACATGACTCGTTAGATTTGAAGGTGGCTATATGGGCTCATGTCCCTAAATGATGACATATTTTGGAGAGGCCGTCAATATTATATGAGCAACACATTGAGATGTGGGGCATTCATACATCATTTTGCTGAAGGGCGGTCCTTTTTATGCTCACGAACCTTATATACATGAATATAAAATCCCCTCCAACAGGGGCCCGTTGCTCCGTTTCTCGCTAACTATTTTCCCATACACTTTCAATGGGGAAATAGTTAGCGAGAAACGGAGCAACGGGCCCCAGCTGTCAGTAATGGGCTACCCATTTTACTAATGTCGCAAGGTGTATGGCTGAGTGGCTGTATCCTTAAATAAGATGGTGCTCTACCACTCACTTCCATCTGAACAGAGCCTGAATGACATACTCTTTATTATTTTTCCTCTGCCCTCGTTATATGCTCATATTTTAGATGTTACTTGACCCTCGGTCAAGCGAGCACGACCCTCCTCAGTCGGTGGAGGACCAGTCACATTGCCTAGGAGCCATCCAAACCCTTCGTGTGACCGGTGGATAGTTAACATTGGGAAGCTTTGCGTTGGGACGATAGAGTATAATTGTGGTTCCCAAAAATACCTTATTCGTGGATCTATCATTGACTTATACTTCGAGATGATACACACTTCCAAAAAAGCGTTAAACGTAAATAGACCATTGGTTTAATACTAATGAACTCTACCTCCGTTCCACTCATTTTCTATCTATTATTTCTTATAGGCTTACCATATTCCGTCTAAATCTCATTTCCATTTTGATAAAAGGATCTGGCGTCAGTACATCTTATTCCCCACTAAGAGGGAATGGACAACACCTAGAAATTCTATGTTGCCTCCCGTCAACACACTCTCATACAAAATGTCTCCCAGCAGGTGTCCTTCTCATCAACATGTGTAGTCCTTGCCTCCCGGACAGATGATTTTATACATAATTGTCGGTCTCTAGCATTTATTCGAGGTTTATTGTAGCACCATTCCTCACATTGACGGCTAGCTGTCTCTATTATGTATCATTGATTTTGACACGCAATATATTAAATATTGCTCGTCAGTTGTGTTGAAGCATCAGTCAATACCAGCATAATTGTGATAAATTGAAGGCTTGTTCAGAATCACACCTTTTGAATGAATTAGGATGATCCATTCAATTAGATTACCTTCAAAGAATAACTAATGTATACATGCACATACCGTGATGATGTATGGAGCTAGGTAGTGGGAAGAATTGCCCTTGGCCATTGTTGCGATGAACAAACGATTCCCTTTAAAATGTTACGTTGATTCTTTGAGACGGCAGGCAGGTTCCGGTAGCGGTAGCGGTGCAACGGGTACTGTTTTCATAGAATTAATTCTGGATTTTACAAACATTTATGCTGTCTATCAGGTCAAATTCTTTTACATATATCTTAATAAGAATATCTCTTTCCAGAGAACCTTTAATTTCAACATAGTTTGTCCAGGAAAGATGAGATTTAAACTTTGAATGAAGTGCGTTGGAAAGGGTAACAGATACGGCAGGGATTGCATACAGGCATCGGCCCCCATAGACTCCCATATTAAAATCACAAAGTTTATACTCCTGTTTCTACATGATAACGATGAGAAATTGTTTTGATCTCAACATATGTGATACTTACAATATCAAACTTTGTGTCAATGAAAGCAATTAATTTTTGACGAATGTTTTCTATATTTTAGGGGGGCTTAAATCTCAAAATTTTACTATGGGACTCTATGGGACATGCACCCAATACCGCTCAAAAGTCAACCCCGGGTTCGCAGCGCCACCTGCAATCACATGACTTTCCGTCTCAAAAAATCCTTCTTTTGCTATACTCATCACTTTCCGATTTCGCATTTCGCAATGCATTTACCACGTGTTGTTCCTGTTTCTGTGAGGCTTTTAGTACATGAAAGGTGACAAGTGTTATATGTTATTATGTTACATTACTCTTTGAGACGGGAATCCGGGCACTTAGCAGGTGGCGCTGCGGTCGTGACAGTAGCAATTCCCGCGTAGGTGAATAGGGCCTGCAAGTGGGTCACGAGAGCGGCCGAGATTGGCCGAGAAAGGGGTGTGTCGGGTCCTGTCAAAATACCGCGTATATAGAGTCACTATAGGAGATAAAGAACATAATCTAATACATCATTTACGGTGGTCACTGTGTTAACCGTTTTTTGATTATTGATAGCTAACGCGTTGCTAATGAATTTTAGGCATTTACATATATTATCTGATCTTTATAGTAGGGAGAAAACTGCTGTCATTTCCGACGTAATGTTATGATATAGGGGTCACCAACGCGTTGGTCCCAAAGTGGGGTGCCGTCAGTGGGGGTTTCCCAACCTAGTTCGAATGAGGTCACGAGACTTGCATCCCCTATACAAAGGTGTTGCTAGGCTTGTTATGCACTGTGCGTAATGTGAGTGCGGGCGTCGACGCACGGATTTTAGGAAGTGTTCTTGCTTATGTTTATAAAGTCAATGCTGATTTTTGAAGAGAGAAAATGTCTTGACTATCAAGAAGTGCTGTACACTGTCGTTTGGTCAAGATATCAGCAGAAATTAGTGATTATTGGCTCTAGCGGAGGGCAACATGTACGGTGGAACTAGGGCGCTCACCAAACGCCACTACCGGGAGCAGGGGCAGACGGCCGGGCAGACGACCCGGCAGATGGTAGTGAGTGTGTGAGTGGCAGCAGCTACTCAGTGCAGTGCCTGCCTATCATCTTGTCCTGCTAATTCAATTAAACTAATTTCATTTCGAATATCATGTATATATGTCTATGTGCATAATGCTTTCACTTTTAGCTAAATAGATCCGCTTTGTAAAGCATATGGGCAAATCCACCATTTGGTCGTCATTTGACCCTAAAATCGTCTTTTGCTTATTTGAATGGGAAAAAATGATAGGAGACAATTTACAATGGTTTTATTGTATCCGCCAGCCCGAAATACATCAGAAATACCCCCTACTTACATAGTTTTGCCTAGGAATTTAGGCATGGGGGTCCAAAAACAGGATTTTAGGGCCTTAAAAATGACGAAAAATGAAGAGAGGACCATCAAAATGCTGAAAATAAATCAAAATATTCATTCAAACATAGCTTAAACTTATTTTACCATTGAGCCTTGACCCTGACTATTCCATTATTTGTTTTTTATTCGTTTACTATTGATCTTTGGTATAGTAAAGATGAAAAATATGTTGGGAACTCTAAATGTCAGCGTCACGTGTGGAAAATAAAATCCACACCTAGAAAAAATTAAAAAAAATGGGTGAACAATATACACTAATTTGGGCCATTCTACATGCACTTGATATATTTAGAATGAATCTGTTCGGATTTATGTTCATATTGTATTGTGGAATGCTAGGTATCAAAGTAGAATTTGGGTAGCTATGCTGTCAGCGTCACGTGAGTATTGTTACTCTACCGCATTTAATAAATATTAGGAAATAATGATTAATAATATCCATATGTATGAGACGTCAGACATACTTCATCTCAAATACCAAAAATCCACTCAGGATCGTCTTGATGGGAAGATAGGGAGGGAAATGTGTCAGCGTCACGTGTGTTTTCCACACATGATGCTGACATAGGCTAGAACTGACGCTGACATGTATACTATGGAAAACCTTTGTTGGGACATAGAGATATTTCAAAACTTTTATCCTTAAAAATGTTTCTGTATTTACTTAAACAGAACATACATTTACCTTCTTGAACAACCAATACAAGTATTAAAGTCAACTTAAAAAGAAAAGAAAGGGAATTAATGTTGAATATTTGTGTATATTCCAAAAATAAGGCGTTATAATGTCTATGTGGGCAGAGGGTCAATGACATGTCATCCTTGCCGCTGCCATTATCATTACCATTACTGAATGCTTATTTGGCTATAACTTTTCTTCTAGTTGGAATATTTTCACAAACTAAAAAGCGTTATGACCCTTATGTCTAGATCTATGAAGTACACAATGATTCAAAACATTATGTGCATATTTCTTTTATCTATTTCTAATTTAAATCCTAATTTATGTAGAAATATGTACCATTCTCCAGTGCCCTTATCTGCAAAGTTCCAGTCCCAGATTCTACCAAGCTGCCCTGACTACAATATTCATTATTAACTTTCCCAATTTCGTCTATACAGTCTTAGCTCCATCCGCACAGGCATATCGGTATGGCGAAGTGTTCCTTGACTCTAATCCCTAACATAAATATATATCAATTAATACCCATCTGCAAGTGGTGTCAGTATCAGTCAGCAGGTGGTCCACTCATCTTTAAACTTTTTTTTAAATTGTAAAATATACTAACTAAATCATTTTGGAAGTATTCTCCTGGCCATAAGAACTATTCTCATCTTTATTTCATCAATGTGTGACGACTATGAGGAAAGATATTAAAGCTTTGTATTTATGGTGTGACTGTGAGTGGAGAGAGGCTAGGTATTAAGAGAGGGAGAGAAGAGAGAGAGGGATGCCTCAATGGTGAAACATATGGTGTTGGTTAGGTGTGACAGTGCACTCGGTCGTGGTGCTGTAATGGCCTGTTATACATAATATACATTCGCCGAATGGTATTACATAATCGGCCCGTCAGAGCCACGAAATCACGGTTCTGGCTCTCACTGTATAGTTGCAGCAATATGTCTAGTTTATGTACAAAAAAAACTAAATCGATAGAAGCAATTTTAAAAAATTAAGAATTTTCAGCTCTGGATGGCCCAATGACGACCAATTGGTGGAATTGCTCATATATTTTAAAGACCTACGGTGCTTTCAGACCCCATAAAACACCTCAGAACCATTTCCGTCAATTTTGAATACGCCCAACTTGCATCCCTGCTCATATATTCGAAGGGTCCCATGACTATAATTCGGGAAAACCAGCTCTCCCGTATATTCCAATGCAAGGTTTGGGTCTACACTGGGGTAGATGCCGGGGTAGATGGACACGCTATTCAGTCAGTTCAGTAACGATCAACCTTTTTTAAGGTTTTTATAGTTAATTTGAAAGACATATGGGAAATTACTACACACATCTTGACAATGAGGAGATTGAAGGAAATCCGTCAACTGAAGGACAACTTGCATTCCTGTATGAGTAATTCTCCCAAACGGGCAGCATTTGTTTTTCCAGCCTAGGGTGTCTAAAACCTGTATTTGGGATCATCACGAATAATTATAACAATTTTATTTTAATTCCTTGGTCAAAATAAGGCTGTGGGAACCCTACTTTAAAAGTCAAAATCTTTGCCGCTATTGCGATTATAGGTACTTTTTCAAACTAGAAAATAAGTAATTAACTTCTCGTCACATCCAGGCACTGTTTTTGCCGGCCACAATCGATTCTATAGCTGTGACTTTTCATTTAATTTTACTAGCCGAATTGCTGGGTAATTCCCCTCAATCTTACATTAGATTGTTGCGGGTTAAATATCACCAAAATAATAGGAGAAAAGGAAGGTATTTGAAGCATAGGAGTAGGAATCAAAAACTTTGCCTGTATTATGCTTCATGCGGAAGGGGTGTGAGAGGAAAAGCTATAGCCTATATGTGGTGGGGGAGAAAGGTGAGGCGGGGAACAAAGAGAGAGAGGGCATAGAAAGAGTAAAGAAAGCTAGAGCAGACATTACGGTATATGAGAATCAGAAAATCGCGGGGATTATAGTTTTTGGTGTTTGACTTTGAGTAGGGCCTATTTAAACATTCAATAGATATTTATGACTGCTGCCGGCGAATACGATATCAATCATACAGATCAGTCCTTACAATTATATAACATGTGAATAGGCTGTGATCTCTGCCTTTTGGCACAAAAATGTTTACACGTATTTCTGGAGATGTGACAATTGATATTAATATAAAGCCTATACAACTAGGTGGTGCATTCACACATCATAGCCTCTACCAATCGCACAGGTACCATACTTTGGCTTATAGGTTGGGTGGTGCTTTGAGAGTGGATGTGTACTTTTACTGTGGATAGCCTCTATTAGGACTATTGGACGAAAATTATTATATTAGATTAGAGTGTGAGTATGGTGATATGATCAAATAGGCGCAGCTTGGGGAAACACTTTTACTCTCTCCAACAGCGCAATTCTTCACTGTAGTTCCTGCCTAGAATTTGTGGTTGATATACACGGGTGGTACGCGTTGCTAGCTGCTTGGCGTCACCAAAGTAAGATGGCGGCCATCGTTGCTACCTGTGTCACATGACCAGAGCGCGGATGCCGTCTCAAAGAATAAGAAGCGTAGAAATGAGGGTAGTTCTACTTCAGTTTCATTATACATGTGAAATAACAACCTTTTTTCTTGGTACTCTTGTTTTTTTCTCTAGTTTGTTTCTTATAAAATAAAGAAGCATGGGGACATGGATATGGCTTGCCATTCCCATCCTATTAGTACGAGCTAATATGTGACAAATTACGCCGTCGGACTCCGATTTCCTGGTTGTCATGACAACCAGAGATGAAGATTGAAGATAAGACCGTTACAATGTTCGGATAAGATAAGATGAGATAAGATAAGATAAGAAAATCTTTTATTTGTCTAAGGAATAGCTGAATACATGAGAAGAAGATGACAAATAGGTCGACATGTCTCTATGAAACGAGTTTGTTCCATCTCTACCGACAGTTACCTTGGATAGATTAATTTGGATAGATTTATATCGCTTAAGGCTGGAGTTTGTATCTAGTACATAAGAATTAATAAGAATGACAAATAGGAATGTACAACACTTAAAATAATGAGATATCAGCAGGTAATACTTTGATGAAATATCAACATTTATCCAATAATATACTTTATTGAATACAGGTTACTAATCGACATATAATCAATAATATACTTTATCGAGTATAATTGTAGCTTGCTTAGAATGGAGAGTGTCTAATATCAATATCAATGTTTTCGCCAAAGTTGTATAATTATTGGACGAAATTTCTGTATTAGTGACCAGAAAATTTGAGTTTTGCAGTGAAGTATGCTTTTCTACTGCTTACAATTAACTCATGTGGTAACATTTGTGTTTAATATTTATGGACATCATGAGGTTGTGATTGCACGATACAGTGCAATTAGAACATAGAAAATACAGGCTGATGTCTGTGAATACAATAATGTAGTGGCTACACGATACAGTGCACTATGGCATAGAAACTAGAGGTAGCGTGGTGTAATGATATATAATATATATATAATATATCAGTATAAATTATTTCGGTACCATACATTTGAGAGGAAAATTATAAAGTCAGGGTTACTGTTCGAGATTCGGTTGAATATAATATAAATATAAATCACCTGGCCAAATTTATGGTGGCTCTGTCCAACTCATTTATTTTAAATTTCTATTACGAATAGTGTGATATTAATTCTTGTCTAAATTGTCTGTGATCTTCCACATTATGTAATTTGGTGGGGAGATTATTCCAGGCATATTTAGCCTTGTATAGGAAGCTGTTTTGAAAGAGGGCTGATTTCGGGTGTTCTAGTTTTAGTAATTTTCCATTTTTTGCATGGTTTCTGGTTGGAAGTTTTCATTGGTCAATGTTATTAATATTTTTGGCCAGGTGATAGGCACTCTCTGTCAGGTGTATTTTCCTTCTAAATTCATTAGTGAATATATTAAGCTTCTCATATTCTTTGTCTACATTGGTTCTCTTGTTGAGGTCCAGAGTGGCCCTTATAGATGTATTTAGTAACGATTGTAGTCTTTTTACCAAGCTTTTGTTGGAACTATCGTAGAAAATATCTCCATAATCAATGTTAGGTATTATTATCATTTTTACTATATCTTTTTTTACTTTTCTAGGTAGTGTGTATCTAGCATTAGACAGAAGCTTTACTTTCCATCTGACTTTGTTAATTATTTTATTTGTGTGCGATTTAAAGTTTAATTTGTCATCAATTTGGAGGCCAAGATAGCAGTATTCCTCAGTTCTGTCTATTTGTTCATTACCCAGGGTAAATCGTTGATGTAGTTCAATTACACTTTTTGCATTTCTTTTTGGATGAAACATAAGGAATTTCGTTTTTGAAACATTCATAGAGATTTTATTTATTTTACACCAGGTGTCGATTTTGTTTAGATCTTTTTGGAGGGTGTTGAATATGATTTTTTCCGATTTATTACTGCATGATATTACTGTGTCATCAGCATAGTGCTGGATGACCGAGTTTTGGACTACCTGGTGTAAATCATTTATATATATTGAGAACAAAATCAGTCCTAAAATTGTTCCTTGGGGAACACCGAAAGTGATCTTACCTTGGGTAGATGTTTGCTTGTTAACTCTTACTGTTTGAAGCTCTTTTGACAGATAGTTTCTAAACCAAGCATTTTCTTGTCCTATTATTCCTAATTTTTGCAATTTTTCTAACAATTTTGAGTGGTGGACGGTATCAAAAGCTTTTTTAAAATCGAGAGAAAAACTGCCATGGTAGAATTTCCCGAGTTTAAATTCTCATAGAAAGGCTGTAAAAGGTCTATGTGTGCCTGAATTACCGAGTGGCCCTGCCTGAATCCGTACTGTTTATTATAATATAAGTGGTTTGTTTCCATATAGGCAGATAGTTGTTTCTGTATAGCTTTTTCCAATATTTTTGCTGGCATATTTATGCCAGATATTGGTCTATAATTATTTGGGATATTTTTTGGGCCGTTTTTGTGTAGGGGGGTGACAGTTGCAGCCTTGAAAATTACTGGGATGGTCGAGGTTTTGATCGAAAGATTGATCAAGTAAGTTACTTGTAAATTGAGGGCCATAAGACAGCTTTTTAGTATTTTTCCAGGGATGTTTGGAATACCTGAGGTTTGTTATGGTCTATTTTTCTTATTATTTTCAAGATATTCTGAGGGGTGACTGTTTCAAAGGTAAATTTACATTGGGTGTCTTGACTTTTAGGTTGTAGTTGTACATCATGTGCATTAAGAACTGGTATTTTTTCAGCCAGTTTAGGGCCTATACTTAGGAAAAATTCATTAAAGATATTGGCAGTCTGGTCACCTGTCGATTGAATTCCATTTTCATCAGTTAGAATGACCTCATGCGATTTTTTCGATTTTTCTGGACTTATAATTTTGTTGACTTCTTTCCAGATTAATTTTGGATTGTTATTATTTTGAGCTAGTTCCTCCCTCAGGATCTTAGCTTTACTATTTCGACATATAGATCTAATTTTATTTCTTAGTTGTTTGGCTTCGGAGAGGAGTGTTTTGTCATTGTTCTTGTATGATTTCTAAATTTGCTGTCCCTTCCATTCACCAGTAGAGTGATGTTTGGGGTAAGCCATTTTGGCTTTTCTTCCTGACTCTATGAAATTTTTGAATGGGGCACATTCGGTCTAAAAATAAGTTGATTCGATCTTGTATTAATTTCCAGCATTTATCTGGGTTATTACTTTCATAATATTCTGACCAGTCTTGACTAGTTAGTATTTCGTTCAGTATTTTTTGGTCTAGGCAAGAAGTGTTTCTTGCCATGAAAGAACCATATTCGTAGGTATTTCTATTCTTTTTCAATGTTAAGTAAGTTGGTAGATGATCAGAGGTATGATTTTCAATAATACCTGCTGAGCTTACAATTTTAGAGTTTGTGTAAATGTGATCTATCAGAGATTCGGTTGAGAGTGTTTTCCTAGTTGGGTTTTTCACATGTTGAGTTAGATTATATTTCTCGAATATTGAGTTCATTTCCTGTTGTATGGGTAAGGACAAATTACTATTAACCCATTGAGGGCGCGCTGATGCCTCAAGGCATCAACATCAAAATGGCTTAGTGGACGGGCTGATGCCTCAAGGCATCACACACAATTTGGCCCAGGGGACGGGGTGATGCCTCAAGGCATCAACTTTTTATATAAATTGAAGGGGGCATAACTTAATAAAAAATGAACGGATTTTGATGAAATTTGAAATATATGTATACAAACACATTAGAAATATTTTTATAGGTGTGTTGTCATGGAGACAATAATGATGACGTCATAACTAACATATGTAAATGCTGGAAAGTGAATTTGGAGCAAGGTTGCCCCCATATTGCACCCAATTAAGACCCATTATTTTAATTATTGAAGACCAAATTCTAGAAATTATGAAAAAATATGATCAATAACTGTTTACACCTATTAAACGATGTACATATGACACATATTATTTGAAGAAAATATTCCTAAAGTGTTTTTAAACCCTAAACCTCATGTTAAACACCCGTCCTGAAGCCCAATAAGGGGGAAAAGGGCCCCCGTCCACCAGGCAAAAATATGTGTAAACTGCCCCCGCCCTGAATGGGTTAAGTAGATTGATGTTCAAATCACCTATTACGATTAGGTCTGTTTTGGCATTCAGTTTAGCAAGGGTCTGGTCTAATTCATGAAGGCCTTTTAGTATAGGGGCACTCGGTGGTCTATAGACATTACAAATGATGTAGGGCTTTGCACACTCTTTCTGGATTTTTATAATTTGTATTTCTATGTTTTCCGTATTTAGGCATAGATTTGAGTACAGGTTAGGATCGAACTGGTGATCTTCTCTGATATAAAAACAGAGGCCACCACCTCTTTTTCTACCTGACCTGACCTGACCTGTTTTTTCTGAGTAGGGCCATGCAGTTTTGCATGACTTTCTTTTCATGTGGAAAAATTTGAAGGCCGGTTTTATTTACCCAGAGTAGTTCATAAGTTTCATCATGCCCATTTACTGTTTGTATATTGTGTACTAACAGTTCTCTCAGGTTTGGGTCGTGGAATTCAATAAGAATGGGTCTTGTTTCATTCTCAATAAATTGGCCGATTCGATATGCTAGTTTTATGTCCTCTTTTTTTAATTCAGCTGATATTGTTTCCATGATCAATGTAATTTCATTACTGGTATCTTCATTAGCTCTCTCAGGGAGTTCCTCTAAGATAGCTATGCTTGTGTTGTAGTCTTCCTTTACCCTTTCTTTTCGTGGTTCATAATTTTTTCCCCTTTGTGCCTTATTCTGGGGTTGTCTGCGTCCTTGAAATTTCCATGGATTTTCATTTTTTTCTTCTGTCGGTTGGTGTGTCTGTCTGGCCTGTTTTGCTGTCATCTCATGTCCTGGTTGTGCGGTCTGCCTTTTATCAGTTTCCATCCTAGGATATTGCATATTGTCAATTTTTCTTTGGATTTCATTTTGCTGGAATTTTAACGCGTCGAGGGATTGCACTATCCCTTGTTGATTATTTTCCCAGCAATGTTTCGTTTCTTTGGTGCAGGTTAGATGTAACAAGCTTCGTCTACCTACTATAATGTTTCGTTTCTTGTTTGTATTTTTGCATGTTGTTATCAATTTCAGGTTTGATGTTATCTAAGAACTTATCATTTCTTCTTTCCAGGGTATCAAAACGAGTGTGAAAGGTGTCTAGTTTTGTGGTCATATCTTTGTTGTGTTCCTGGACGATTTGGTGTACAGAGTTGTTGGAGGATATCATCTTTTCGAATTTATCATCCAATGATTTTGTATAATTATCGATGTTGGAGGCTATTTGCATTATCAGATTATTTTGTGTTTCCATCTGAGACTTGAAGGCCATTACAAGAGAGTTCTCATCGTTGTCTGAGCGATTAAAAGGTTTGACCATCGTACCTGGGTCTATTCCTGTGTGCTGCGGCGATGTGTGTTGCTGTGGTGTCCCTCTCTGCACTTTTGTATCATGTTGGTGTCCTGGAGTCATGCTTGGTACATTTGTGTCCATATGACCCATTTGCGGTGGTGGATGGTGCTGCCAAGAAGTCATGTTCGGTACATGATGCTGGTTTGCTGACATATGTGGTCGCGGATTGTATGCTTGGCCGTGTTGGTTCTGTTGTGATGCTAGAGGCTGGAATACCATATTTCCTCCATATCCTTGGCTGTGATGGTGATTTGGGGGGGGGTGATTATTCTGTATATTGTTGTGAGACATAATTATCGATTTATCTACACTCGTTGTTTGTTCTATTATGGTTTCTTCAGCAGTAAAGTATTGGGTGGAGCTATCGGGTATATCCTCATTCGGGTCTCGGTGAGGCCCAATAGGGGATAGAGTCAGTAGTTGTCGTCAGCCTTTGGTGGCATTCGTCTGGGCTTTGGTGTCGACGAGGGACGGTCCATACGCTTTAGGGCGATGTGTCTGTTAGCTCATCAGAAAGTATTTTTAAAGTCTAAAAATTACCTTCATAAGTTTGATTGTATTGTTTTTTAGTATTCCTGTTTGAATTTCCACTTTTAGAGTCTATTTTTCCATATTCGGTAACATGTGGTCTCGTGAGCGATAATCCCAGTAATCCTAGGGACCCAGAAGGACCAAGATGGCGCCGAAAACAAGCATGGTTAATCCACTGTAATGTTCAGTTGTATCTCCCTGATGAGGACGATTTCACGTTTCTTCTATTTTCCAGCTTGTTCTGTGAATGTTTATAATTCTTATTCCATGCTAGTTGATGAGTAGCTCCCAGTTTAACTCAAGTATTTAGTTGCGACGTTGCCCGATTTTTAACTCACGTCCGCACACTCATATCGATAAAGGTGGAAAAAAAAATAATATAGATTTATAAATATAATATAAATATGTAGTGGATATGAGGATCAGCGCAAGTCTAGTATAGCTTGCTTTTGTTTTAACTCTTATATAACCGGGTCGGCCTTCAAGGTCAAGGTTGGAGCTCCGCTCGCTCAACCTTTCAAGCCTTTCGGATCTGTTCCGTTTTTACCGGGAATGAAATGTTAAGCTTTACCCTAGTTACAGATTACCTTTCATCTACCTGCATTGACCAGAATACGTACTGTATTGTATAATTGTGATGTATTGTGTATCTCCTGTATCACTTATTCCTGTACGAAGAACATCTTGCCATTTACTTGTACACACCTTGTTATTGTACGGATTGTATTTGTGACTACTCCGGAAATCCTTTCCGTCAGATGTCTTGGTTAGCCCGGCTGACCATGTACCTTGTGATCGCACTGTGGGGGAAATAAAGCTACGGAAACAGAGATCGTTGTCCATGTTTTACTTTCCCTTAGTTGAGAGGAAGATCGAACCTGGGTTGTCTAAGTAATAGCACGAAGGTTATCGCGGGCTGGATAACTAGTGTCACCATTTACTGATAAACTACCTGTAGGAGAGCCTACAGCCCCGGATTGGTAATCGAGATATCCGGGGGTTCACTACAAATATATATAAATTGAAAACATCGTGCTCAGGGCTCTTGCCATTCCACTGGATCTGTACTAACAAACTTAGTACAGTATCACCGTGGTTAAACATATTAATTTTAATTCCATAACAATCTTAGAATTGGATTGATTAAAGAATATGCCTTACATACATATTACAGGTTTTTACCTCTTCTATAATCAAAGTGCTCCCGAATTAGTCACCATAAGTTGTGCGGCAAAGTTCCATTGGACACATTAAATTTTAGGTATCATTTTCTTCACTCTCCCCCTCCTACACCCTCTCCCTCCCCTCCCCCTCTCCAATACCCCCACCCCCACCCTCTTCTTCCCTCTCCCACTCCTCTGCATGTAATCTCCCACTCCTCTGCATGTAATCAATCCTCTGCTTGTGGAAAATGACGTAGTATGTCACAGGTGCTTTCCCACGCTATAAATAGAGTGTGGAGATCCCAATTTAAAGAAGGCTTCAAAATCACATTTTCATCCAAGATACCTTTCCAAACCACATATATATTATGTCCTCCAGACAGGGTCGACGGACCTGTACAGACCAGAAAAACAGATGGGGAGATCACAGATTCCCAGAACATGCCCAACAAAAAAACCCTCTTGTGCTTTATATATTAGATTAGATGTAACATAGTAGCTACATTAATGGTGTAAGTATGATATTAAATAGGCCTATCATAATCAAAATTTTTAAGACATGTGAAAACGTGGTGTATGTAGTGTTCTGTGTGTGTGTGTGTGTGGGGGGGGGGGGGTGTTGCTTCTACTAGTTCAGTTACTACATTATTTTTTTTGACATTTCAGATGGTTTCTTTTAGTTCAGTGGTTCGGTGTAGTAAGGGTTGATCCGTGCGTATAATATAGTCCAGAGCGTTTTATACAAAAATAATAATGAATTTTTACATGTTCCTGCAAATGTTACTTGCTCTCGAATGATATTGATCAGATCACTGTGTTAATTATGTTTACGGGAACTAGGTGAAAATTGGTGTTAATTGCGATTCGTGTCCGTCAATCAGGATTGTTCCATATGTCCTTCTGACTGGCTATTCTTGCCAATGTAAAGGAGGGCAACATTTGATGGGGATTAACCTTCGTTAGGTGCATCTAGTCGGCTGTTCAAACCAAAGATCTTAAAGATATATATCAAAATATTGTCCACCTTTACCTGCCTCCGACGTCGTTGCGGGTGTCCCTCCAACGTTTGGAGTAAACATTATACAAACCCAAGATCTTTGTAGTAAATGTTCGTGGTAGAAGAAATCAAGGGCACATCTCTTCCAATTTTTAACCTTTAAGAGTCCATTGACTGATGTGTACAATAGCCATTGTTGTGGTCAGCGAGGGACTTATGAAATGAATGAATAGCCTTAACGGTAGAATAGATTCTGAATTGTGTTGCAGTTGGTCACTTTTAGCAAATTATTTCCCACGCTGGCTCTCGATACAAGTAGGCATCAAAACCTATGCATTACTGCTTGCAGTATCAATTGTATCTTTACCTAAGTGAATACAGTTCTTAGTTACTTTGGTTGGGAGACTTTCATAGGGCTACAGTAGAGAAGTATCCATACCCAACGTTATAACTACACGTATGTGGAAAGCAAAGGACTCGAGCTAAAATTAACGCTACCTGTCATTATTTTGGCTTTTACTTTCAGTCTAGGCCCTCGGGGAACATCAGGGAAAGGGACACTGTACATATGCTATTATGATATTTTAGTATGGGCAAAGGGAAAATTCTATTCAACGTGAATTTTGAAATTCTGCATACCAAATGTTCAACGAACAAGTTGTGCTTACTTGCTTGACATTTATTGCCCTACATAGCGTATTTTAACAAGTGTAGTGTAATGGTATCAAATCATCTTATATACAGTCATTTGAACTCCTGCATAAAGGTGTCCACTTGAAGTGCATAACAGAAAAGTTGTTAGTACAATGGATATTAATGTGTTTTCCAATTTTAGGGAGACTTTTGCCACATGTGAGGTAATATTTCCCACTCAACTATTCTCAGATATATAAGCAGACCATGATAAAAATCTACCTGCATGGTTGACATATCATACAATTGTGATTGTCAGATGGATACCTATTGAAAAAAAGCAATATCGTCCTTGATGGGTGGAAATTGAAATGGAGATCTATATATTATGAATTCAGAAATGTCAATTTCTTTAAATCGGTTTCTCGTGTCCATTTTGATATATGACTGTTGTTTTTGTTAAATGATCAATTAAATCATTACTGTAAGTTAACAGGCTCTTTTCCTTAGTCACGGGAGGTCAGAAGCGGTGAATGGACAAGCTAAGTAACTGCCAGTCCAGAGCAGTCCAGTTAGCAACAACCTAAAGCAGAGACTAAACAGATTAAGGATGATCGCGGGTATTTCTCAGTTACCAAAAACGGCGGAGATTTTACGACATTGACCATGTTCATATTTATTTATTTTTTTATCATTTTTTAGGTTAGTGATGTTCAGTTATTAAAAAGAAACACTTCTGAAGATTGAACAGATTAGTATATGGTTTTTTTCTTGTTTGTTATTCTTTTACGACACCGTAAGCCACCTTGTTTACATTGAGATTCTAAGCTATTCTACTGATATGTCAAGTTCGGGGGCCTGCAGCTCCTAAAGTAATCTGGGAACCACCAATTTTCTTGTTATTTTCAGAAAATATATTCCTTAAACTATAATATACTAAAGAATCAGCCAACTGTATTTACAATTTATGGTTTAAAATGGATGAAACGTTTCAAAAACACTCTTTTCTCCATAGACGGCCATGTTAAATTAATTAAATAACTTTTTATTTTCAAACGGAAATAGCAAAAAATCTAATTTGGGAACCCCCCTTATATTTGAAATCAGCATGATTTGGAGTACAAACTGTGAAAAAATCAGGCTGATCTATTTACTTTGGGAAATACCCGCGATCATCCTTAACAAACTCTGTATTTTAGGCCTGCTGGTGCAAACCTCAATGTCGGTCATTAAGCCTTCAACTCACTTCCTATAGCTATAGCTGACATGGCGTATTACTTCCCACTCACTCACCTAGAAATCACTACCCCGAGATCACAAACATCTGGCTCGGTATGACAGTATAGGTGCGAAGAACCATGCTAACAAAGCGGTATCATTGTATATATATTGTTATTAGCATTGATACGAAACCTAATGGATAGGAAATCCTCTGTACACTAGTATTTACCATGTATGCCATACAGTTTCTGATGAACAGGACAGCGCCTAAATCCTACCAAATTTGCACTCACTTAAGGGGCTAGTTGATATTAAACACATACTTTACGTTTACAAGACACGCTAAACAGTTGTATTGTATAGGAGGCGTATACTGATAGCAATCAAGATTGTGACAATATTTGATACAACAGAAAACATTGTTATAAACCTCGGTGACGTTTTCATCATTGGAGCTTTCTTGACACAAAGTGTGTTTACAGAAATATACTTAAGGATGATTAATTAATTAATTAATTAATTTAACATGGCCGTCTATGGAGAAAAGAGTGTTTTTGAAACGTTTCATCCATTTTAAACCATAAATTGTAAATACAGTTGGCTGATTCTTTAGTATATTATAGTTTAAGGAATATATTTTCTGAAAATAACAAGAAAATTGGTGGTTCCCAGATTACTTTAGGAGCTGCAGGCCCCCGAACTTGACATATCAGTAGAATAGCTTAGAATCTCAATGTAAACAAGGTGGCTTACGGTGTCGTAAAAGAATAACAAACAAGAAAAAAACCATATACTAATCTGTTCAATCTTCAGAAGTGTTTCTTTTTAATAACTGAACATCACTAACCTAAAAAATGATAAAAAAATAAATAAATATGAACATGGTCAATGTCGTAAAATCTCCGCCGTTTTTGGTAACTGAGAAATACCCGCGATCATCCTTCAAGTGATCAATCTGTAAAAAAAAAAAAAAAAAAAAAATGAAAAAAAAAATAGATACAAAAAATAAGCAAGATTAATTTTGTCTACATGCATGACTGCTTTCCTGTTCAATTTCCCCAATAAGTATGGAACTTTTCTCTATCTAAGGAACTCTGGGATATTACAAACCATTCATTCATGCGTTTGTCTTTCTCAAGCTCAAGTAACCGCATATTATGACTGTGTCCTAATCACAGGAGAGTAATTACATGAACAACATCAGTTTGCCAGCCGTAAGTAGCTTCCTGCAGTTATGTATTTGTTGCCACCATCAGCACCTCGAATACGTCGCCCGAGACATTAGCTCCTTTTTGCCGTTAAGTAATAGAACTTTTGTCCTAGGTGAAGGTCATTTGTCTTCTGACCAATGCCACACTTGGACGCCTTTAATCACTCGTTCAATATATTGAAGGACTTTCGTCTTTTGTACAAAGAATTGGAATGGTATTTCACAAAGTAATTGGTTTTCACACTGAGAAGGCGTATAGGCTGCGGTCTGGTATCATGATATGAGAAAGCCTCAAAGTGATTTCCCCCTACTTTGTCTGCTAATACAAGTGGTGACATTTGCCTTTCTTCGCCAATAATTATTGTACATTTTGCCGTATCAAATTCCGGGAAATTTTGTTCGAAGATCTACTTTGAATTTACTTGTGTTTGACAATAGTGTTTGGGGAATACTTTCTTTATCGGCGGAGTCCTCTTTGAAGTCGAGTAGAGGAGATTGAGACGCCAAGTTTAACTTTTATCACCATGACAGTGATTGATACTCTCTCTGACAGGTGGTCAACATCTCCGACAGGTGTGTCATCTACCAATGTGGTCCTAAAATATTCATAATCTAAACATAAGCTTTCGTGTCACTGCTACCGCTCATGATTTGTTTATCGCTTGTTAATTGTACAGGTAGGCTTGACCCTTCCCCTTCATGATATTAAATTTCTTAGAAATACCGCCGTAGAACGGTATACACTCTGAGCCAGTGCCTAGAAGTATTGTTCTTGAACACGGAGAGGGAAAGCCGCCATTGTTTATTGTAAGCAGCTGTGTCACGCTCATAAGGAATATATATATTATATATTTTAGTATCATGATTCAAATAACTTACTCGAAAATACTTCTGTTGAGAGGCTGAGATAGATTGTTTGACTTAACTTAAAGCAAAGGTCCTTCTCTTTAAGGTTTGATCGATTGATTGGTCAATCCTTTTTTGTGTCAAGTACGTGCATCTGCGAAAAGATCTGCTTTCGTATATAGAAATATATCTATTTTTTTCTGGATAGGCCTCCATGATTGATAAGATATTGCTATGGGGCCCGTGCAGCTCGTTCTGTGTTGAAAGCCTCTAAAGTTTATTTTAAGTATCAGGTGAGAATATCCAATTAGAACAGGTGTGATGTCGGCTTTTGATGCTTTACTTAGCGCTTTCTCAGACACATCTGGTCACCATGGGTCTTGCTCCGTACGTGCGTTCATGGTAACCTTTTCACAAAGCACGCGCATTTTCACGGCCCATTGTATCTGTCCTCTATATGTTTGTTAAAGGACTTTGTGGTTGATACATGTAGTGATTCTAAGGTAGAAGACCGTCTGTTGAACGGCTTTTATACTCCTAAGAAATATGAAATAATTGAAGTAGAGGGAATTCCGTTAAGGCATGTATAATTGGAAGAATCTAAATTGCTATGAGGAAGAGAAACTGTTGTATTCAAAAGGTGGAGTTTTTTTTACGAACCACCACACAGTGGCCTGGTTTGCGAAATGGACCACTGGGGACATTGCATTAAGGAGAGTCTCGCCAAGGGCCTGGGCCCTCACTAGTTGATGAGGTGCTTTAGATAAACTCGGGCCTTGATCTTGCACTATTATTCCTGCTTGCAATGGTCGGAACGGCCTCTGCCAACGAGGGGCTTTTAGTTACAGACAAGAGGTAAAAAAGTAACCCGAAGTTGGCACATTTATCATTGAGGTCTTCCCTTTTAAAGTACCTTACAAGGGCTTTGACTTGGTCGTCTTTTGTTATAGTCAAATCCATGTTATAGTCAAATCCAGGGCACGGCTGTTCGGCACATTTAGTTTTCGTTAAAGTTGGAACCATTAAATGTGATTCGCATAAAGATATGATTGCTGATTGATTCAATTGCAATGATTGCAGCCAATAAAAATCGATAGGGTGAATCATTGCGCGTTTACATTAGATAATTGTACAGGTTTCGCTCGGACAGCTGGCGTAGTTTATGAACCGCGGATGACTCGGTCACCCCAGTGATTCTATTTTTTAACGATTGATTTTTATCATTTTATTATGGCCGACAACCCTAGCTGTTCCATCAGTAAAGGAGTCCCACTGAAGGTCACAATTGACAGAGTGCCTGTCATCAATCTTAATATCCTTTCAGCCGCTGGTCTTTTAAAACGGAGGAACATTATCACCACGAGATCGCTTTTCGCGTGGTTATATTGGAGAGGGCAATCTGAAGCTCTCTCAGAATCCCCATCTGTCAGTACCAAAACTCGGTCGTTCCTTACGGCCCTAGCGAACGTGCATTACACGATGAAATGAAAAGTTTGTACTAAAAAGTCACAAAAGGCCCGCCCTACACTCTAAGAAAAAAGGGTTCTTTATTACTATGAGTACTACTGAAGTACCAAGATTGTCAAACACCAAGTTGCAATGGATACCTATGTCAGCTGTAGGAGAGGATTATATTAAGGGTAAGTTTAAGGATGATCGCGGGTATTTCCCAAAGTAAATAGATCAGCCTGATTTTTTCACAGTTTGTACTCCAAATCATGCTGATTTCAAATATAAATTTTTTAAGGGGGGTTCCCAAATTAGATTTTTTGCTATTTCCGTTTGAAAATAAAAAGTTATTTAATTAATTTAACATGGCCGTCTATGGAGAAAAGAGTGTTTTTGAAACGTTTCATCCATTTTAAACCATAAATTGTAAATACAGTTGGCTGATTCTTTAGTATATTATAGTTTAAGGAATATATTTTCTGAAAATAACAAGAAAATTGGTGGTTCCCAGATTACTTTAGGAGCTGCAGGCCCCCGAACTTGACATATCAGTAGAATAGCTTAGAATCTCAATGTAAACAAGGTGGCTTACGGTGTCGTAAAAGAATAACAAACAAGAAAAAAACCATATACTAATCTGTTCAATCTTCAGAAGTGTTTCTTTTTAATAACTGAACATCACTAACCTAAAAAATGATAAAAAAAATAAATAAATATGAACATGGTCAATGTCGTAAAATCTCCGCCGTTTTTGGTAACTGAGAAATACCCGCGATCATCCTTAAGTGATGGAAATGGATGAGGAACTCTGAAAAAGTCAAGCAAAGGGACTGCATATAATATGCAGTCTCTCCTTGAATGCTCTGTGGCAAAATGCTTCTGTGGAGAAACATGCTGCCTTAGCACTGAGCACAAATCTGCTATTATAAGGACCAGTCTAGATTCAACAGGGAATAATGAATTCAATACTTTATTCAGAATTAACATTGTAAATTACAAGCAATTTTAGGGATGCCAAATCAGGGTTCTATGTAAAACCCTACCTATTTTGGCCAGAGGGTTCTTCAAAGGGTTCTTCAAATCGAGGGTTCTATGTAGAACCCTGCCTATTCCCGAAACGGGGGTTCTACTTAGAACCCTCAAAAAAGGGTTCTAAGTAGAACCCTTAGGGGTTCTGCCATGTCGACAAGCTGAAGAACCCTTAAGGGTTCTTGTTAGAACCCTTTCTTCTTAGAGTGTAGATATTGATGTGTGACGTACCGGGTCAAAGTGAAACTGTAACAGTCAGCCTCATACTATATATATGTACGTTATCGATGTGAAATGATTAAATCTCTATCGATTTCAATTGGTACAATGAGTTCTTTGTTTATGTTTTATTTGGTATTGCACCAAATCGCCAGAAATAGTGTTTGCTTTAGATCGCTGTGTTAGTAGCATGGCTATAGATGGTAGGAGCTCAGAGAAAGTATACCGGTATACATATATGACCACATTACTAGGTAGGAGCAACGAGAGTAAATTCAAACTCGTTGGTATAATAGGAGTGAGGTTCGATCAGCCTAGTTGTCTCTCTGAGGACGTTCGTTCCATACAGCAGTGGCTTATTATCATGTACATGAATATATAATTGGCTTGGCCAACGCATTATACATATCCTAATACCAATACTTTGTGAAGGGATAACTACAATTATGAGTGAAGTTAGGCCTGACTATGAGGCCTTAATTTAAACCACCAGTGGAGGCATTTGAGGTTAGTCGAATTAGAATCAGAAGGAAACTCGACTCTCGGCTGGGAAAGGGAGTGAGTTTTAACAAATACAATTGATAATATATCAAAGGTCTAGATGCGGTCTAGATGACTGGTTAAATATCGAGGGAGAGGGAAGATAAAGTGATAAGTGAGATAAGTAAAAGAAAAAGAGTGAACAAACAACCTATAAAGGGAGTGGGCGTTTGAGTTGCACAAGGAAAATGGCCATTATTACAGGGTATGCTACTTTGATATATTGCCTTTGGCAGGGCTAAGTGTTACCGTTAGTAGTGTAATAACAGAAAGTGATAACCTCTGAAAGGAGAATGTCGAGCTCATGGAATTATGGACCACTTTACTACAGAAGTTCGGGCATACATCATAGCATATGCGATGAATAAAGCTATTTTATTCCCACTACATGAATATTGTAGTGTCATAGATCTGAGCAGCCCAAATGATTAAATTTGTAGACATTCATGTATATTCCCAGGGTCAATATTCTGACCTTAATGTTTAATAGACAGGGGACTGACCGTCTTAGGAAATCGGATAGCAAAAGTAGGGGGAATAATAAAGAATCACCAATTCTAAAATATTCACATATCTCACATTTCCTAGGATCCAAATGGATCTAGGCCATATTTGCAGTCACTCCTTTTTACAAGTTAGAAAGGAGTGCCTTAATTTCATGATCTACATCCTTAGATCCTATATCTTTGCTGAATTTGTAGAATATGCATTGTTATATTCATCAGCATCCGGTAATATTATCGCGTGGTTCTCATGTGTCCCGTACATATCTCATTGATCTATAATATGTGACCAAATATATTCTTATTTTGAGAAACAGCGACCTAGATTGACGTAGTCAGGTCCTAACCAGCAGATCCTTAAATCAGTGATTGCATTCGCCAGTATAAGTGAAATCCTTGCTTAGTGAGTGGTGTTGTTTCCCCATTGTAGGCATATCACGCTGAGCCATACAAAGTTTTCACAAACCGCGATTGGATTGTCACACCCAACACCTGATATTAGTTGTTGACCCCCTCATCGATGCTGGTTCTTTATAAGACGTGTCATCACATAATGTCCTTAATGAGCTGAATTTGTTTTATGTAGATGTCAAAATGATTTTTGAAGATGGAAATATTTAAGACCAGACCTATGATGCCAAAGGATATAATGTATTATATAGTGGTATGGTTCTTTAAATCACATCGCATTTCTTTTGGTAGTAGTTTAGGTTATACAAAAAAATTGATCGCATGCAGCATCGCTGGGTATCGAAATCATGCAAGTCATTATCCATGACGGCCTTGCACCTAAAGAATACCATCCATCCACTGACACACAGCTTTTGTTCCATTCAGCTTTGGTCTTCAACCAACTAAGATCCCGCCAACTGACGCTTTAGCCCTGTATTGTTGTCAATGGATTCACGCATAAGATCTTAACATTTGTATGTGCGTCTCATTCCCCTATTATACCCTTTCACTCTTTACCTCAGTCCCAGACACAAGCTGCCTCTACTTGAACAATCTTGATCTGACATCACAGGATGCAGCATTGAATTAAAGATATCTGATCATATCCTATGCATAACATATTTACATTATATTATAATTATTAAATTACATATAATATCAAAAATGTTAAATACATTATATGACAATTATGATAACATGATACCTTTATTATAGCTAATGCCAACAATAGTTTTTGTTATCAAACGTTCGAATGATATTTCCTGGTCTCGATTCTGATGTATTTTTCATGGCACGTTTCATATGTTTACATCAGACGATTCGCAAACAGTGAGATTCATGTTGGGGCATTTCGTGCTAAATTAATCATGCCCAGTACCATGGAGTGTCCATGCGATTGGGGCTTAATAAACAATTCTGTTTGTTATCTCAGTCACCAAAAGGCCCGTGTCATGGCAGGCCACGTCCCTTTCATATTATGACCTCTTCCCTGACCCAATGGCATTAGGATTTGGACACAATACTCAGGGTACTGATGATGTTGCATACGTTGACAACTTAACAGCTGTTACGGTTGCAGAGACAGGTGCAAAGTACCTTTTGATATGGAGAGTTATTC
Source organism: Sthenelais limicola (assembly GCA_942159475.1). Taxonomy (NCBI): domain Eukaryota; kingdom Metazoa; phylum Annelida; class Polychaeta; order Phyllodocida; family Sigalionidae; genus Sthenelais; species Sthenelais limicola. The sequence continues at coordinate 51,515,205 of OW804098.1, forward strand.
TCTCTATTTGTAGTTTCTCTAGTATTCCCTCTGGCTAGTTGTTTTGCTAATCATAAGTGACAAAGGTAATTAGTTTTAGCCGCTGTCGCATAAACTATGTGTGTTTTGCCATTGGAATCAAATCTATCGCTTGTCTAGCCAGTGAAGCGTCATGCAGCGTGCCCATATGAATGCATTACATGTAGAAGAGGGAGTGAGAATTGGTACATTATGAGCAACGAGGTGCATTAGATATTGCCTATTAGTTCTGTAATGTAAACCCGACGTGCTCAAGGAGATCTGCCATCGGATGAAAATAATTAGATATTTGCAAATTGAACACAACTGGACCAGGCATGCGGGGTAATGTGACTATTCCGCATGAAAATACGAATTGTCATATAGCTTTCCACAGATGCCGCCGGTATTTTGTCAGTGGTCATTGCCTTAGACCGGAGCTTTGTAATTAAAGCTTTAAATAACATCTATGGTGTTGCAACGACACAATTGACTAAATAACTATATTATATCGCCTCCTGGAGGATTTGAATATATGTCAGTATATTATATCGTATATATACAACATAATTTACCCTAATGGAAAACGAAGATGAATGATACATTACGTAAGAAATAGTTAAAGTTGCTGATATATATATGTTATACTATGTGTTTGAATGATCGGTAAGGGGCACCAAAACTACGTCTATTATAGCTTGAATCGGGTTGACAAACGTATACAGATCATTGTCACAACATTCATTTGTAGTTATATGTTGATGCATGAAGCCAGGGCATGAGGAATAATACAGTATGTAAAGGATCAACCCAAAGCCATTTATTGTCAGGTTCAGATAGAAATACCCATCTGCCTGTCAGACCCTTTGTTGCGAATCTGAAAGTGGCCATTTATTCCTTGTCAAGAGGAAACCTTTAAATACAGTACTTAACTGATAGGTACTTCTACGATTGTGTTATGAAACTGTGTCGGTGTATAAATATAATGGTTAACAAGGATTATTGAATTCTAATATGTAATTGAAGTTATGATATCGATGTTGATATATAATCAGCCGAGTGGTGATTTGCTGTTAATCCTTGTCGATTGGGCAAATGGCAGGTTTAACATTGTAGTCAATGCTTATTGGTGAATTCGGATGGATCCTTCCTGAGTCTCATGGACCTGGTGTGAGAGCACTGATGAATTAGTCACCATTTTCAAAGAGTTAACATTTGAAAGAATTTACTGTATAGCATTTAAATGACATTCTTTATACCTAATTATTTCCCTCCACGCCAGATATCTAAGGAAAGGCTCTGAATGTAAACAAACTATGAATCAAAAGTAAGAATTACGGTGCGTAACCACACGAAGAATACACATCTAGGGTAAGATCTCGTCTGTATTCATCATCTTTAAATGGTCTACACTCTTTTGAGAATTTTTTCTTCAACTCAAATGTCAACCTTCCAATAAATGGAGTGGAAATAGTCCATCCCAGATCATCAAACCGTGGATGCGTTTCTTATTCAAGTCGCATAAATATCGCATATATCATTGAGAACTTTCCCTTGAAACCTACTTAGAACATGAAATACAATCATTGATTACCTTTTCTGCCGTATGAAATATTCCAATCAATTTAGTCGGTTCTATATATATATATTATATGTGTTTAGACGGTTATATATGGCCATAAGGAATTAAGGTGATAGGGATGTCAAATCTAACGTAGCTACCTGGTTCACCGAGATGTATGGTATAGTTAGTGAAGCTAAACATGGGAAATCTTATAATCTGCATCTTGAATTTCAATCTTATGTCTTTTGATTTAGGTGTGGACTAGATGTACTATACCTTTAGGGCTTGCTTAAAATGGTTTTCTCATGGATGGTGTTACTGTCAACGTTCTTAAGTCGCCCTTAGGGTATCACCGGTATCACCCTTAAAGGTGTGCGTTTTTACAATGCTTTCCTTATCAACGGGTGCATCTGGTCATGATCGCGATGGCATGACGCTGCGTACGTCTGACACTTATGAGTCCTAGTGTTTGGCTTCGGGTGACTTTCTCTAGCATAAAAAAACACCCAACTAGATGCGGTTTTGTAAGGTACTGCTCTATCCAATTAGAATACAGACTCATCAATTGAACACAATCAATATGTAACTATCCAATCTCATTCACCTTACTGTATCTCCTTTCGTCTCGTCTCCATTGAACCAGAAACGCTTCCCATGTGGGATGATATAAATATAACTAACACGAGGTCCCTCAAGTGTAGAACAAGAAGGTGAAAATGAAGGGGAACCCACCTGCTACAGGTGGCTGATACTGAAACTTAAGGTCAAAAGATCATCGATCGATCAGTGTTTAGGGATCACGTCATGCATCATCAATTAGGTCTACCTCCTATGTCGTGGGGAATGCTCGTCCCTGATTCTGAATGATAAATCTCATCCAGCCCTCATTGATAACATCATCATCGCACTGCATGTTGTCCCAACAGTTGAAATCACACATTAACATTGGTCGGATGCACTACATCCTATCATATATTATATATATAATATATATATATATAGTGGTATATTTGTGTGTTACCTGCTGCTATAACATGCCTTTTATGGTCCAGTGATTTTTGTGTATCTTTCTTCCATTGACAAAAAGACTAACCCCACATCATAAGCGGTGGAGTAAGATGGCGTAAGATGGCGTCTACCGGTGCGGACGTTGGCTAGGTAGTGGGAACGCAAGGCCCATTAATATGCCACATAACTAACTTGGATAATATATGCACAGTAATACCTGAAAGCCTCAGCACATGGGATAATATACATGGACATTTTACCTGATATCATTTGTTCCTAATCGAAATATCCAGGAATTCTAAATTATAGCGACTCACTACCCTACATTATCGCTCAATGGGCGATGACTACGCAGACCCGACCACACATAGCAACAAACAACTACTGTACGCTCTAAGTCGTATCATTTCTGACGAGACAGAAACTAAAACTTTAAAACTTTATATTAGGTCGCCACAGAAAATGGGTTCTGAAAGACGAGCCTCAGAAAGGATAAATACATTGAATTCTGTGGGGAAAATGGATGAAACAACTTCCCAAACGGCGTCACTGACAGCCGACCAAACAAAGCAACCAGCATCGGGGTCACCCGAGTGCACGCAAGCGATAATTCATGCGCCGCCTCTAGAGTTAATTCAGGGAGATGAGGAATCGGTGGATTCTCAAAATGCAAGTTCACTCCAACTAGCAAGTTCACTCCAACTACCACCGAAAGAATCGATTGACCCTTTGAAAATCTATTTTGCCGAATTAGTGAAAGACTTGAAACGCCACAATGAAACCTCCTTAGAGGAACTTAAACAACACAATGAACGAACCCTGCAAGCCCATACAGCCCAAATCGAAGAAAAGATAAAAAATGCTTCTCAAGAAATGTTAAAAGAACAAGAAAAGTATGACAAGCGCCTAGGGGAAATTGAGCAAAATCTTGCTTTTATTTCTCCAACTTGATGCACATATTCAAATTTTAAACGAAGGGGTGAAGAAAGAGAAACTTGCTTGGGACAACCACATCCAAGAAATGAAAGATGATATAAATACTAAAGCCCAAGCTTTACCGACCGATCAAGGAGACTCTCTACGACCTGAATTGAATGAAGCTAACAGACAAATCAGAGAGTTCGGGCGTAAACAAACCAACTTTGAGGGATTGCTGGCCCAATCAGCGCGTACAAACACAAAACTCAAAGCTCAGCTGCATGAAGCTGACCATAGAAACGAACTTCTGGATATCAAAATTAGAAATAAAAATCTAATTATCCAAGGAGTTCCGGAAAACAAAGGAGAAAATTTCGACGATTACTTCTTTAATCTAATCGCCCCTACAGTCGACAAGTTTGACCAAGACCAAAGCCACCATGCATACAGGAGAGGAAAGTTTAATTCAAAATTTACCTGATCAATTGTTTTGACCCTGACAACAGTTCACATGAGAGACCAAATCTTGAAACAAGCAAAAGAAATTAAAGACCAAGCGCAAATGAATGATCTTTGGATAAACAAAGACATCCCTGATGAGACGAATAGGAAAAGTGCCCTTATACGTCAATGTGGTAAGGCCCTCTCTACTTTGAAACCTACTGAGAAACCAACCATTCGTGCAAATCACCTGGTTCACAATGATAAAACTTACTATTACGACAACCTTCACCTTCTCCCAAGCGGAGCTACCCCGTACGATCTGAAAACGCAAATCTATCCCACTGAAAATGCTTTAGGGTTTCAGGGAGACCACGTATATCTTTCAAACTTTTTCCAAAAAACTAATCATCTCAGAATCAGTATATATACGACCTCCCAATATTTGAACTGGCATACCCCTCTGAACTGACAATATTTATTTATTTTCTATTAAGATGGCTACCATTTTCCTGGTTGGAGATTCATGTATTCGTGAAATCAAGCCCTACCTACAGCCCTATTTGTCCGACTCACGCTTCGAGCACTTGCAAGTTATGTCATTCGCAGGGGCTTCCCTGAAGCTCTCGTCCTTCATGGCAGAAGATCGTATTAGCTCTGTCAGACCTGGCACAATTATATTTGCTGCTGGCCTATGTACCCTAACCCGGAAAAAAGAAGGTATCGTTTCAGTGGCCCACCCTACTATTAACAAGGCAGTTGAAGTATACAAGGCGGACATGGAAACGGTTGGACGAAACAAGCACTTTTTCCATGTCAAGCGAATATTATTTTCACTCCAGTGACGGGCATGCATTTGGCGACCTACAATGGGCAACATTACAACATGCAACAAATTCTCCTGAATCACACCGTGACAGAAGTAAATCTTGCCATTAGACAGCAGAATGAGGTGAGAGGCTACCCTACCCCGTATCTGGCCGATCTCGTGCACCATAATACTAAAGGAAGCAAGCAGAATTACTACTGCCGTTTAGACATCGATGGCTGCCACTTGACCCAGAGAGCCTACGAACATTGGTCCAAGCAGATAGGGCAAATGGTCGACCGTCTAGATATTGCGATGCACAACCGCACAATTCTCTATGACTTTTAACTAAGTATAGACACATGATCGTGAGTAGAAATCTTTAATTTATGGTGTCGTTTGATGTTATAAGGAAACACCAAGGTAACTTGCTCACGTATCTCTCCGTCCTAGCCATCATAAGTTGTTCATTCCATTTATTGTTTACCATGGGTATGTTAGATCAAAACTGGGATTCTTTCACTCCCAATGCTGTGGCTGCTTCCCCGAAGCTCCCACAACCTCACTAAAAGTATTAATATTACTGTATATAAACAGTAACTTCTCTAGATCATTTTACTATGACATAGATAACTACCACCATTGTGGTTTATGTTGGGCCAAGTGCTAACCCAATTAAAGCTAGTAGTGTCAGCACCGAGAGACACAAAAATAAACGTTGGTAATGTAGATTTATCACTTAGTGATAGTGTAATTTACAATGAAACAAAAGGTTTTAAAATAGTCAACTTAAATGTGAGAAGTTTGTTAAACAAGATTGAGGAGATTGATACATTGTTTGATCAATTTAAAACACAGGTGATATGTATTAACGAAACCTGGCTCGACCATAGAGTCTATGATGACATGATTAACCTTGATGGATATAACCAGTTTAGAAACGATAGACAAACAGAGAAAAAAACTGGAGGTGGACTTATCACATATGTAGGGGATAAATATGAAATTTTGCCAGTCAATGAGGAATTGCAACATTGTTCAGTAGATATCGAAATCCAAACAACTAGGATTAAGCAAAACCAAAACAAAACCATAACGATAATCAATACCTACAGGAGCCCAAGTGGCAACCTGACCAAAGCTATCGATGTAATTATGGAAATTTTAGAAAAAGTAGATAATAGTGATACGCTGATCCTGGTTGGGGATCTCAATGTAGACTATAGCTCCTCTTCTCCAGCAAAATCTCAGTTACAAACAATTGAGAATAATACTTTGCTGAAGCAATTCATAACACTACACACTAGAATCACCACCACCACTCAAACAACAATCAACCTGTTATTCTCAAGTTCTAAATTTATTCTAAAGTGTGGCACAATTAACGCCAACATAAGCGACCATAAGCCAATATTTGCCATAATAAAGAAATGTAAAGAGACGTATGAGAAAATAAGTTTCAAGTGTAGATCTTATAGGCGCTTCAGCGAGGAAGTTTTGACCAATGACCTACTGTCTAATGACTGGGATAAATTGTTTGAATCCTCAGATCCTGAGATCTGTTGGCAGAACATGTTAGAAGCCATAATGAATGCAATTAATAAGTCTTGTCCAATTTATGAAAAAACCAATGTGAGAGCGAAAAAACCATGGATCACTGCTGAACTTCTTGACCTCATGAAATCTAGAGATCAACTGTTTAAAGCTTCGAGGAAGCTCAAAAATTCTGGACTTCAGGATAAAGCAAAACAACTAAGAAGAAGAGCAAACCATTTAGCAAGAAACCTAAAAAACAACTATATAAAAAATGAAATCGAACAAAACAAAAGCAACCCTAGAAAACTTTGGACTACTTTAGGCCCACTTATAAATGGTAAAGCTCGACCACATTATAAAGATATAATTTTAAAAGAAAACGATACAGAAATTCCTAAAGAAGTGGTCCTAGAAACATTTAATCATTTTTTCGCCTCCATTGGTAATAAACTCGCTGACCAGATCCAAGCACCTGACAATGCTGAAGACATAAAATATGATAATATAATAAAAGAAACGAAAAAAGAAACGCAAACTCAATTTAGGTATAGACCCACCTCAGTGAACAATCTTAAACGTATAATCGACACTATACCTTCTAGCAAGTCGTCAGGTGTAAAAGACCTTCCAGCTTGGTTATTGAAGCTATCGCTCAAAATACTTGCCATCCAGTTTCTCAAACTTGTCGATATGACCTATGAAAAAGCTATTATACCTGTAAGTTGGAAAACAGCCGCAGTAACACCATTATATAAGGCTGGATGCACTACAAATCCTAGTAATTACAGGCCGATTTCTACAATATTATTGCCTGCCAAAATATTAGAGAAAATTTTCCACCAACAAGTAACTTCTCACTTAGAAAATAACAATATCTTGTATGAATCTCAGTATGGATTTAGATCTGGGCATTCAACCCAGGATGCATTGGTGAACTACTTGAATACTGTTTATGCCGCTCTCAATGATGGTTTGGTTGTCAGGGCTGCCTAACTCGACCTCAGAAAAGCGTTTGACACTGTAAATCATACCAATCTGCTTTCAAAATTATTTTGCTCAGGTATACGAAGAAAGGAACTAGAGTGGTTCAGAAACTATCTAACAAATAGACACCAGTCAGTGACGGTGAACAAAAGCAAGTCGGATAGTCTGCCTGTATCATGTGGGGTGCCCCAAGGAACCACCCTAGGACCACTCCTCTTCATTATTTATATTAATTCCCTCCCAAAATTGATTCAAAATTTGAACATTCAAATGTTCGCTGATGACACCATAGTTTACGCCACAGGACATTCAGTTCAAAAATCAACCAATAAATTACAAACCGATCTAGACGCACTAAACTATTGGTGTAAAACAAGTAAGATTTCACTCAACCTAGAGAAAACCAAGGTGCAAACTTTTTTTAGTCAAAACGTTCTGAGGTCGAGGTGGGAAAAAGACCAGGCATATATTAGAACCTGGAAATGTATTAACCCTTGATGGGAGTAACCTTGAAGAGGTTAATGAATACAAGTACCTGGGTATCATTATCGATAAAGCTCTGAAATTTAAAATACTAGTACAAAATTTAACCAACATATTAAACTATAAAAGTTGGCAACTTGCTAAATTGAGAGATAAGCTACCCACAAAAACCTTATTGCTTATATATAAGGTAATGGTTCTCCCTTTGATCGACCAAACCGACTTACTTCATGACTCACACGTCACTTCAGGCACCAACCGATTACAAATCGTACAAAATAAAATACTCAGGGTTATATTCAAACTCCCACCTAGGACAAATGTCAAACAACTACATATCGATAACAGAATCCTTCCATTAAAACATCGTCTTCGTTTGCACCTGCTACAGGCAGGACATCGTTTAGCAAAAAACCCTAGGAACATTGATTTAAAATTATTAAACACAAGAAACTTCGCTGAAGGACGAAAAGTATTAAAACAGATAACACCCAAGAATGAACAAATTAGAAAATCTTTATTAAACCGTATTACTTTCTCCTGGAACAGGTTGCAAACGATGGTGCATCGACTAGTAGATCCTAAGGCTTTTAAATTACATGTGAGACACAACCCCATCTGGGAAGACCAAAACTTTATTGACTAATTGATGTATAATCGTCACCAAAAACACCAGTGCAAACTGAATTTGTTATGTGATAAATTGATAGCACAACTTACTATTGACCAAGCATATTATTTGATGTATAACTGTCTCCAGTAACACCGATACACATGAATTTGTTACCTCATATTTGATAGTATAACTTACTATTGACCGATATTATTATATGTTATTTATAACATATAAAATATGTTGATTTGTATACTTAACTGTTTATCAGACTTTGTTACCTGATATTTGATATTACAACTCACTATTGACCGAACATATTATTTGTCACTTGCAATATATAAAACAAGCTGAAATGAATACTTAACTGTTTATTAGATTTTATCGATTTTAATTAAACATTTATGACATTTCCAACGTCGAAAGAATTAAATCGTAATTATCTATCCATAGTTTGCTGTGTGCCACTTTCGTCTCCGACGAAAGTGGAATTGTTCGCAGCCATTCAACTCTGTAAGAACTTAAAGAGGGCTGGCAAACCTCCCACGGTCGGAGAAGTGCCCCCTTATCGTGACCACGGTCAATAATAAATGTTTTACAATACAATACAATACAATACAAGCTCCGTTATGAGCATGTACGTTTGGAAAAGGTGTTATGATACCATGAATAAAGTCATTATACAATCAGTATAATTTACCCACTTACTACGAACACTATTGATACCAGCCTTTACTATAATATAAATATCATTCTCCACTGAATATTATACTGAATATCAAGGATACAGACTAAAAATACCGCGTCCATGTAAATACATTAGACTACAGGCGTTAACTAAGTGCTACAGGGGTCTATTAGACCGACGTGTAACGGTAGCCTATACCGTTACAGGTTGGTTACATGTCATCCCATGTTTTAATGACATTCTTATTGCACCATTATGCCTACAGAGGCAAACTGCCAAGAAGTCTTCTATTCACATTATCTTGAGAGAAGAAGGGAAAGAAATAATTTATGACCTTCTTACTCGCGTTTTATTCTATTTTAGTTCTGTTTTGAATGCTACATTATAAACAAAACCGTAACGGTAGACTGAGTAGGAGGATCCGAAAATACATCACCTATAGATAAAATAGTCCTTAGACGCATACACTTTTAGTCGTGAGTGTTCTATTTTGTAGGGAATTTATGGGGTACTACATTAGTGTCAGGTGGTTATTTTGAACTTCAATGAGAAACTAAGGCCAGGCTTCTTTCTTCCGCTGCTCTTTTGGATGGTATTCCCTGGCCGAGAAGAACTACAAGCAATATGCCCATCGCCTCAGTCAGTCCAGCAGTCATTCATTGCATTCCTCTCGTTAGAAAGTTGTTTTCCTCGCTAATCGGACATCGGTCGGAGGAGAATTGCTTTTTAAAGAAGTTAATTTCCCAACTTTGCAATTTATTGTAGCTAGTGATTATGCCTAGACTCATTAGTACCTCATTAAAGGATTTGTAGTTGTGGTTTGAAGACGTGTGTTATGTGAACACAGCAGGCAGGACCAACGTGCTGCAGTTGCAAGCCAGTTGCTTAGCAATTGCGTGGGGGGTTCTAAAACGCCCGAATGGTTCTGCATGCGTGCGTGGCTCCTATTTTCCCAAACCCCAATTCTAATAATTTTCTCAAGTTTGGTAATAGTACCCGAAGGACCCTTTGAACAATAAATGAAACATAGTGCAATTTCTGTGACAACAATGGGTTTAGAGAACTAAGACATGTCATACAAATACGTCAACATTTTTTTTCAGGGCACACATCATGCGTTACACACTTAATATTATTTGAAATATAACTTGGTTCGTAGTACGTTTTGCATACGTGCTACACCAAGATTATGAACCTTTTTTATTTAACCGGATCCTAAGTAAGTTTTTGGAATGTTGCAGTTGACATTTCTCTCATACGAAAAGGGTTAGTACTGTATATTTATTACTGATAAAGCGATATACATAAATAATGCGAAATGGAAAACTTAGTTCAAACGATGTACATACAAATCCTGAATTAAAATTGAAGTGCCCTTTCTAGCACCAAGAAAACATCAACTGGTTGATCTTTTACATGCCTTGTCAAGGACTGACTTTGCTGCGCTAAATTCCCTGAGGGACTGGCAACGACAGAATAGCAGCTTTTCTCCGTCTGCCCCATCTGACGCTACCTGTTGTGTTCAGCCTCAGATGGACACCTGGCCGTAATAGCACGAGGGGGTCCCATTAGTGAAGCGTCACCTGGCCTCAAAGAGTGAAATCCCTGCAGTGTGGGCAGAAGCTTTCACCCTCCTCAGGCCCCCGCCCTCCCCTGATCCTAGGGTGGAAACCCACGTAACAAGAGTTCCCATTTTGGACCCTGGCATTACTGCACGACACAGTCTGCAAATGTGACATCCCCCAACACGCAATGCTTAATGCCCTTGTGCTACGGGAAGCACACAAATAACTGACATAAGTGGTGGGTATTTTGCTGAACGTATAATTAAAAGCTGCGAGGATTTGACCGGGATTTTAAGGTTGCAACCTTTAGACAATGTATTCATTGTACCAATCATCTTAGAGTCAATCGGCGAGAGCGATAATTATATGCATGAGGTGTCTGAAACAGCCAAAAAGTGACAACACTTTCCTCACTATCCTATCTACAAGTGTCACCTTTTTCAATTAGGCGGCGGTATAGGATCTGTCAGCATGAATCAATATTTGCACGAACTATCTCCGCATAAATAACTGACTTCCTTACCGTGGACCAGAGTCTCTTCAGCCTAAGCTCAGGGCCTCTCAGATCAGACAAGAATGGCACGTCAATGATTGGACGCCTACTGCGCTTATGACTTTCACGGTCCGGGAGTAGGCGTACCGATAATGTTATTTTGCGGTTTTGAGCGAGAGGCTTCAACTCAGTTTGGAGGGACTCTCTGAGGACTCTGAGCCTAGACTATCTTGATACACACACCTACAATGTCATGTATTAAGTACTTTTACATATTACAAATAATTATATACAATCATGCATTTATTTATACATACATGCTTGTACATACATAGTCGCACACCTCCATTAATATAGATGAATGCATTCATTCAATTTTGGGAAGATAAAAATGGATAAGGATTAAATATAATATGGAAGGATTTTCACTCCGCCTCGGAAGTCCAGCTGGTTACAATCTTGTCACAGACATAATATATTTGGGCAGACATTCCCATACTAATTAATGATAAGCTATGAATTGTTCCAGTTGGGTATACATGCTACTTATCAACTGAACAATGGGGATTATATGTATTTGCCATACCCGGTCCCAGTGTATACATCATTTTCTGCACAACTGCGTATGTGATAATATGGAGGTCCGGTTCTTCATGATTAATGAACGTGACCTGCTTGAGGTCAGGGGGTCCCCTGCTACATAGGTCATCATTCAGTATGTTTCATATATTATGTACGTCAACCCACCATCTTCAATACATCACCAACACAACGTATATTAATCCTATATTCTTTACTTAAACATATCATAATTTTGAAGTTTTATATTTGTGAATTAAGTATTACCTCGTTGGTGTATGGCACTAGGAAAATCAACTCGTAATGTAAGACATGAAACTGTAGGCGTGTATTTATTGACTTTGGATCATTCCCCGTCAATGAAATGCATATATATCACTATGCATTGTTTCTGTACATTTCCGAAGAAGTCTGTGAAGCCGAGATTAGCCTAGCTAATTAATGATTAAAGTAAAATATATTTTCTTCCTCACTAAATCAGTGAAATAAATCACTTCACGCAATCTAGTATTGTATTATTGCATTCAATAAATACTAGATATTTCAATGCTATATTGAAATACAATCATACGTTATGTTGAAAGTTTGTAATAAATTAGGAGAACGCTGTTTTATATTTTAAAGCACATTCTCAATATGCGTGTACATATATACACAATATTATGTTCTTGTAAGCTTTCGGAACAGACTCATTGCTCTGTCACAAGAGAATACTCTCCATTCATTCACAATGAGCTGGTTTTGGGGTCTGTAACCTATTCATTAGTCTCTGGTGAACCAATTCACAATCGGGATAAATGGGGTAATAACATAGCAAAATAAATCCATATTGTCATTGTGATAATACGTGAACCGTGACCCAGTCTCACTGGAATTATTATAATTATTTGCATTTTGATTGACATAAGCTCTAAAACAGATTCATTCAGCATAAAATCATGATAGCTGTAATGAAGTGACCCATAGGTGTGCATTTACTTTGACATTTCATGCAGTAAGTGCTATTGTGTGAAGCTAATCTCAGTGCATGTGTTCTAGGAAAAAAGTGCGACCCGCCCACTCCACTTTGCTTTCCGTCCCCACCTGGAAGAGGGTTCATTTTTGAAAAGTGAACCATTTGTCAGTACTAACAGTAACACCAATTACTTTATTATAAGCCGCTGGTACCGCGAATTATAATCCTAATGCAAATCTCATGGAGATCAATATCCAATTCTCAAGCCCTGGTTTAACCAAACATTCGACTGTTTTTCTAAGGCATGCATGATTCCAATTGATCTAAAATAATCGGTTCATCACGAGCTGTACGTGTTATGAGAAAATAGATGGTTTGAAATCAACATTCTGGACATAAACATCACTTTGGATTTTACAATGGCTAAACTCCATGCCGGAATAGTGCCATACAAGTAGACATAAGGGATTAGTTCCGGACTCAGACCGGGTGATTGGGCTACATTTAATTACGTAGAAAGGCAAATTATTCTCCAAAGCAGGCACCCTCAGCACCAACAGATTGACTCTTACATCACTAAAGCGATAATTTGTTGATTAATAATGAACTCTAATTCCCAAAGCTGATAATTTGATTAGCACATGCGATCCTCAGGACCGAACATACCTTCATTCGGATATAATAAACAACTTAAACAGTGATAAAAGCTTGTACTGGTCACAATAAAGTAAAACATTTGCATGTACAAATTCTTGCTTGCTTTGACAAAAAACGCCCGTTCCTTTGTCATTTCGCCATATTTAGGTCAACTTTAATGCTTCCTTCGTGACAATTTGATAATATTTTATTTACAGCACACGCTGCCCTTTTTAACCCCTTTGGCATTGATTTTCTTAATTGCCCCGATTACAGAAATTCAGTGCCCACCATAGGATTGGTTATTGTTATTTGCTCATGAATCATTTTTCCATTGTAATATATCACCATGTATGGATCGATATTGCATACTTCTCACCAATTGTGTGAATTAGGTTTTACGTAAGCTATGGTGGACGAATGATCACACATTGTCTCCTTATTTTCATAAAGGTTTAACGTCCCTTGGGTGGAATTTTCCTTCAGACTTCAGTCTTAACACTAATGCCTCACCGAATGACTCAGCGTACCTGAGTGAGTCATTGCCCGTTGAGAGATCGGCGTCTGAAAGATAATCAACTAGTTGTACATAAAGGAAAGATGGTGTATTCTATCTGTATTAACAGCAGTAAGATTACGCAATATAATTATTTGTAATATCCACATCAAAAGGTCAAATAGGCACAAATAGGGATAATGTAAGATCATTTTAATGCTCCACTTCTTTACAATTATCGTGTTAAGTGTAGGCGTCGTGCGGTTGGCCCCGGAATATCGCATGCTAGAATTAAGCTTCAAATGTATATATTACTCCGATATTACTTAGTTGTCGCCGTTCTGTTACTACTTTTTGAAATGCGAAGAGTAGTTCCCCTTCATTTTTTAAGTTTCATTTAATATCCTGCAGTGTGCTCCCATAGAGCGATGATAAACAATATTCACACTAAGGATCAATGTGACGAAAAGATTAATTTGCACACGGGTCGATTTCAGTTTACATTCAATTCAAGGAGTTTTCAGTAATGTGGGTGATTAGTTGTAGCTATAGAAGGAGTTTCAATTTCAATTGTATTTACTGCAATAAGCTTGTAAACAAAACACTAAAATAGCTCCATAGTGAAGGTAAGTAAGAAGTCAACAGGGCTGTTCGGATACAATATGTTTTCTTATTGGGTCAATGCAATCGATAATACCACATACCTTCTTCAGAAGTCGCCTTCACATGCACATAAATCACTGGCAATGTTTACTTACCTTTTGTCTTTGGCACCAACGAGGCCCCCTAGCAAACATACATGTTACACCATTCTTCTGTGCCTCTCCAACAACCCAAATATATACATAATGCCATACATGAGATTGATTGTTTATCCCATGCGGCAAATGAATCTCTTATACATATATGTCTACAGCGAGAGGAAGGGAAAAGAGAGGTTGAGTGTTTTTTTAATGACATGGGTTGAAAACATTTATTTAATTATCTCCTCCCGATTTCCACCTGGATTTGTCCGCACACCCATTGAGCAATAATTGCAAAGAAAGAAATACACACACTCTCTCCTATCGGAAGTGACGGAATATTATGCAATTCCCCAAATGGACCCTTTAATTCAAATTTCACCAACTCCAAATCTCGAAAGATAGCTTTCATATGGCCCACGGGGGGTATTTCATCCCATACAATTGCCAAGCGATACTTAATTAATTTACAGCTTGTCCTATTTTAAGATTCGGAAGTGCAGTAACTATTCCATCCAATTCGGGTTCTGTCCCAATTGTGGCTTCGGGGTACAAATCATCAAACAATGCTTAACATAGAATAGGTTGCCTTTACCTGGAGCCTTCTTCTCTATTTCCATTGTCCCCCTCTTCTCCCAACAACTTGCTAAGGTTGTTCACATAATGTGACCATTGAATGCGACCTACTCAATGAGGCTTAACACCTTAGAGCTGTTCAACTTCAAAGCCATCTCTCAGAATATTTGGGGTTACCTGGGGCTGTTCAATACGCTGATATTCGCCCAACATCTGGCCAAGGCGTCTAATATGGAGGATTAGTTTCATGCGCTGGGATTATCTCAGTACGGTTCCTATTGAGTAGTACCAACGATTATGGAACAGGAGTTACTCTCGTTGGTAGTACTGAGTGGTTGGATATGATATACCTTGGAGTAATCCCAGGGTTCTGACAACATGCTACTGTGAGAGGGAATCCCATATCCTGCTCTTGCCTTATTTTCCCTTTAAGGGATAGGTAGCTCAGGGTTATACATGTCTGTGCGAAGTTATCAAGAAACCTGCTATACCAGGAAAGCTCTATTATAAGCAAATACAATACAAATATAATTTGCAACTCACATACCAGTCATGTAACTAACCGTCAATTCGGAAAAAATATCACCATGTGATCTAACATATTATTCAGACTTATTAGATCAAAGCTATCATGGTACATTCGATAACTACACATGTAGTTGGAAGGGAACTCAGTGTCCTTGTCAACCTTTTCAGGTTATATTATGAGGCATATTTTCAAATAATGTTCCTGAAACTGTACTTAACTCCCGCGAGTCAGAGAAAGTATTCTCGCAATCGCCGCTTTTATGTAGGACTCGTCAAATTACAACCAGAATATAAAAAGATGGAACCAGATTAGCTCAGATTGCCCAATTTCAATTTACCGTTAAAGATAGTAACTTATAGAGGTATAGGAGAACCAATGGCTATATATGGGGACATTCAAATTCGGGCTCAATGCTGCGGTGAATCCGCAACGTACGCATTCTACCAGTTCGAGTTGTGTTTGCATCCTTTGTGAGCATGTTCTGACTCGCAGGTCCTAAATAATGGCCTTCAGCGTACAGAGGACGGTGAAAATGGTCATGCCCCTTTGGCCTAGGTCATGATCTATCACAGCTTGAGGTTGGATGAGCCTAAAAGTCATTGTCATGATTGATGCAGTCTTTTTTTGGTTATTCATGAATCAGTATAGATCTCCAGTCTTTGCTGGGTAGAATACAAGTAAGGACACACATGGTGATCACTGGGCACGAGGCCTGGGTAAGGTTTATATCCATATATACACATGTCATGCTACACCTGGCAACATATTTGTTCTTGTGACAACATGCTATCTAGTCCGTTGTGGTGACGCTTTTGACCATAATAAAATCATGAGTGGGAGGGTTATAATGTGAAGTCACAGGATGGTAAAACACGTCTATAGTTTATAATGCACCTGTTAAACTTTCCCTTTCGTGGGAAAATTTCTATGTAGGAATGTATATGTATATGTATGATCACCTGTGAAAAGTACTGAAAGAAAGGAAGAGAACTATTTGTTTACATTATGAGATCGTTTCAAAGCATATCGTCTTAGATCTAGATCGAATCAGGATGGCGCATACACGTTACACATGCATGCTTTGGGATCCCTACTAGGTCTTGTAATATAGGCAATTCTCATTTTCTATTGAGTAGTCGCGAGGGGCCCATAATTCGCTATAAGGTAATTTAAGTGAGGTCTAGCTCAGATATAATGGAAGGCAAGGGGGTGCTGAACCTAATATTATCGTATTCTAACTATACTTTATATACTTGGTCCATGTAAGGTAACGGCACTGTCTTCATAGGTCCATGACCATGAACTTCCCCTTTTCATTCACCTTCCTCCCATCGTTTGCCACCGGGGTATTGTCTCCTTTGTTAGCAGGGTACAGGGGTGTTATGACACGATGTCGAGGGGGCAAATTGAGGCTGAGGCCGTGACTGGTGCCACTGACAATGCTGGGCAGAGAAACAGATGACGTCAAATTCCACTTGGACCTATTTCCTCTGTTAAAGACTAATGCGTTTTAAACAGGGGAAATGGGTTCAAGTGGAAATCGACGTCAATTGCACGCACGCTTTCGAAACTGAATCATTTGTGATATAAATCCTGCCCATGAGCCAAAATATCTTTGTGGTCATGAATCCAAAACCTCGAACAAAAAGGGGATATTTCCTTTCCCAATGCCCTGCAGTAATGGCATTGCAGCTGGTTGCTGAGGCTGAGGACTGCTGTTACTGCTATAACAACGGGGGTGTAGCTCACCTGGCCCCTGTCATCTAGTAACTAGCGATTGGTGAACTAACTTCTGCAAACACAAAGGCAGATATAGATCATGAACTAGGCATGGCGATATCGTATAGTATTGGTTTCAACCAGATCGAAAGGGCCTTGTTTTCGTAGACAAAATGCCTGTGTTGTGTTAATTTGACATGTGGCTATTATGCTATACTCGAATCGCTATTGAAAACCAGTGGCACCGTTCTCAAGACCTAGATGGATATTTCCTGTATGTATCAATGGTCTAGGCAGCCATTGAATTCATCCCAAGAGTCGGTCGCACAACTGGGTCGCCTGCATAGGTTTGGGAACACAGCATCACGATATCTTTTTCAAATTAAATCCACAAAATAGTTTTTTAATATAAAAGAGTAATAACGTATAGATGCATGTATTGTCACTAGTATATAAAGTAGTTCTATACTTTATATTACATTGTGTAGGAAGTCCTAATGCAAAACTAATATGATATGATCCTATTTCTCAATTTCTTATCACTTTTCTATGAATTTAAACCGTGTTCTATGTTGTGACCCGCTCGCGAAAACACAAGACACGTTTTCGCAGGGCGGATCACTGCTATTGTAATGTTTTTCTGAATCACATTAAATCAACAAACCAATAACCTTCCAATCTAACTCGGTCAACCCCGTCCACTTTTGCCCGCCCCCGCATTTTTTTTATTTTTTTTTTTACATGAATGTCGGAGAAATCAAACATGGTCGGATTGCTTAGTATAATATAAGCTAGACCACCATGAATGGAATAATTACACTCAGATCACCAACATAATAATGCATATGATATATTATATTCGCCACCATTATTAAAATAGATCAGTGTGATATGTACTCACATTTAAATCAAGGTTATGACTGTTTATAAGTGAAGAACTAAAATAATTCCCCACTGAATTGACTGAAAGCATGTATAACTATTATTATGTGGGCCTACATCGACCACTCATGAGGCCTTTCACAGATCGTAATTTCACACACCATAGCTAAGAGAGTACTTTACTCTAAGTTCACACATGAGATGGAACTTCTCGATTTTTCTTGATGTCAGTTGATAAATGGCAATCAATAAAATACAAACTGTACGAGCCACTTGTCATTGACAACAACTCACTCTGGCCCCCATTCATCAAACTCTCTCGATCAGAATAAAGGTTCTCGCTATGGCACACGGCCAAGAGGGCACCCATTGAGTAAATAAAGGGAGTAACCCGAGTGTACGGCTGCCCCGGGGGACATGACCTCAGGCCAGTTGCTTGCTACCTCAGGTAATCCTTGAGGAAGCCAACAATAGCTTGCAGTTGTGATTTAACATTTCAATGCCGAAATCATGATTGCGTACATATTGTCCGTGCAAACTGCATAAGTTGTGTGTGCGTTTTCTACATTTTGATTTTCAATATATAACCAACAAATAACCCCTGCCGGCCGTGTAGTCCTCAGCTATGTGTGTATTAGTGAATCGGTTGTAATTGAAGTTATACATGTATATATGTTAAGTCTAAAAATGATTGATTTGTATATAAATTTAAACAAATCTATGGGCTGAATTATAAGGTCTTCCCGTGGGAATGTGTCCATTATGCACATTATAGTCCCCATCCCAATAACCAGAAATATAATTCCTTCTAAATGAAGCCATTCAGATTCGATTTCTATCACCAATAATATTCCCATTTCTCTTCATATCTGAAGTCTATATGAACTGACTCATGCTGCTGGATTAAACGGCCGAAGTTAAGATCCGACTCTGCGATGAATGCGTCAATTGATTGCATCTTGATGGCTGCTCTCAGTTCACTTCCACTTCCATTTCCACTCCAAATCATATTTATGAACCACCGATGCAAGTTCAGATGGGTATATAACTTGGGGCCGCGATCCAACCTGATTAGAAGACGGGACTTCTCAAGCCTGCATGGTCGATATTACTATTAGCTTATAGCATCGAACTGACCTTAAGTTATAGGCTATACTCCTTTTGAGTACCTGTAGGCACTTTATGTTGTTCTTATCTACACCATAATATTATAGTCACCAATAAATTCAATAAATAAAATGGGGTCATTTTGTGTACGTTTCGAGTGATTCGCATGAAGTAGATTTTGGCAACTCTCTCGATCACATTCTGCATTCAATATAAGGTATACGAATCCATTTTCCTGACGAAATGCCCTTTATAAAATGCGGAAATAGGAAGTCGCCAAAGCAATAATTCTGGATTTTGTCATTATTATTCAGCGTGGATCTTCATATTGACGGCAGTGTGGATCAGAGCTTGAATAAATTGCCCAAGCTTTCAAAAAGTACCAGGGATATTTTTTATTATTACAAAACTCCACAGTAATGCGTTAGAAAACCGCAGCGCCTCATGGAACGTCGTCCAGGGTCTCGCGTGAAATCCCAGTGATTTGCATGAAGTATATTAAACGATACTTTGGATCAGGAATGAATAACATGACTCTTTCCCCGTTTTGATTTAGATGATAATCCAAAATATTCGTAGATATATTAATTTGGTTAATAATAATTCTCGACTGCCGCTTATTAATCCAGAATAGAATATAAGCATATCATGTAATCAGTTAGGTCCAGACACCCCACATTCCTCGATTCCACATCCAGCGATAAGCTTAACCGCAAGGCTAAGACTAAGGCTAAAGTGTTAATGACTCCCTGAAACCCAGGTGACCACAACTGCCTTCTGAACCTGACTGTAATGGTGAAAGTACACAAAATGTTGACCAATGGGTTAAATTATAAAGGAACCAATATTCTGTTCATTTAGCACCAGACCCAAATACAAATATACACACCATAATTATGATTATCGGTATTTTGGGTTTATGTGTATGTATAAATCATTCTGTAGTCTAATAAAGACTCCTGTTTTCTATATATAATCGAATAAAAAGATGTGACGCGATTATACAATGTAAAGGAAATGTTGATGAGATTATAAATCCCACTACGCCCAAAGTTTAGATTTATTGTGGCCACGGACTTTGAGAGTAAATGGGGATCCTAGGAGCGCCAAATGAGAATTATCTATCACGTGGTTACATATATATATATTGACTTCAGAAGGTAAACTGTTTACCTCAACAGTCGCTTGATGCAGACATAATGTCAAGATTCTTATAGGTTTACAGTTTATATAGGACTTTTCCAGAATTTAGAAGCTATTTTCTCCATCCATATACCTATAGATATCTAAAAATAATCTGTCGGTGTTTATAACGAGAAAACTCATAATATTATGTCATGTTACATTTGTTGTTACGTTTTATATGTTTGATTATTTATCAAATCGATCAGTGATCCATTTCTTTTCGCGATTTACAATAAACTATTGAATCATTAGCCATTACAACTCCCGCCGATAGCGACGGCTTGTTTATGGGCCCGGATGGCCACCCAAGATAATAATAATAATAATAATAACCAATTCTTTATTTCCAAAATTAAGATTGTACAGGAAAATAGGTTATGGGCATATCCGAGGATCTCTTCCAGCCCATGCCTTCTTGTTAATCTTAGGCTTGGTTTTGTTTCCTACAACTACTGGACAGCTAGAGCTATAGAATAATGTTATAAACCAGTTTGTGGTCTTTACAATTTTTACTATTAAATATGTCCATATTTTTACTAAATATGTTCTTATTATTAGAAGGACGTTTGTTGAAAAAGTACTACATAAGCTAGTTTTGTCAGACTGCTGTTAAATAAGTGTGACATAGTAACTAATAAAAGCAAGTAAATATAACAAGAGTAATGTGACTGACATGGTATGACAGGGATACAGAACAGAACAAGTACGATAAAAGGATGCAACAAGACGTTCAACATAGTTTGTGTGGCGAAAAGTACCCAAAACAGAGCATACATTTAATACAGTAATAATAACAGACAGTTATATATATATCAAGTTTATATTAGGATTTTGTCAAGTATTTGTCAGGTATGTGACTCCATCCATCACCCCATTTTGTCTTTGATATAGGAGCTAAAAGCGTGTCTATCTGAAATTTTATGTGCTTCAGTGGCAAGTTTATTCCATTCTACTTGGCATTTATAAATGACTGAATTTTGAACTTTGGTGGTTTTTGGGGTTATTGTTTTTAGGTTTTTGCGTCCCACGTCATGACTTCTGGTCCTCAAATTTCTATGATCAACATTGTCTGAGTTTTGAGCTAAATGGTGGGCAATCTCAACTATATGTAATTTTCTTCTTTTAGCAAGGGGTAAAATATTCATAATTTTATGCTCCTCATCTACATTTTCAAATCTATTTTTGTCAAATATAGTCTGTAATGCTGAATTTTGTAGGGATTGGAGTTTATCAAGTAAATGTTTTGGTCCAGAGTCATAGAAGAAGTCGCAAAAATCAAAGTGGGGAAGAATAGCCATTTTAAAAAGATCATGTTTTGCTTTTTTAGTCAAAGAGTCTTTTGCTTCAAAGAGCAGTCTAGTTTTCAGTGATATCTTTTTTATGAGGCCTAATTCCGCCATCAGGTTTAAATATTGCACCGAGAGAATGAATACATTTAGGCTTTGCCTTGACAATAGATATACAACCTTCACGAAGTTCATTATCAACAATTTTGTCCATTTTAACTCGAGCACCATCTGCCAAAATGGAAGCGTAATTTGAGCAGTCATATGCCTGTACTGGCTTGTCAACTACATCAACACCGTCAATAACACCATGAAAAACATCTACATATCGTTCAAAAACATCCTTGGTGGAATAAAATAGCCGCAAGGCGGCAAGGTTTAAGTTGAACAGCTAAATCATCAAGAGTATGTATACATTTGCAGTCACCACGAAAACAACTACCAAATACATCAACTGAACGACCGTTCTAAGACACCGACGTAGAAAATATGGCCATATCAGGCGATAAGTTACTATTACCACAGCAAAAATCACTAACAGCTTTGCAAACATTTCTGTACTCACAGTTACCGTTGCAAACCACCGTAATAGCATCTAGGAGAGGAGAATCAGGGGGAAAGTCATCTGACAAAGGCTTCGACTCGCACATAACATTGTCAATATCCTCCATTTTGTCACCAAAACTAACCTTAGTCACAGGAGAGTCCGCACCACCCTGATCCTCAACCTCATCCTATTTATTAACCTTGTTCGACCCACATGCCTTGGCACCATGTTCCGTCGACGAGCATGTAGAGCAACGGTGGGGATAATCACATTGAGCACCTTTAGAACAACCACCCGCGTTAAATTTAAAACAGATCTTGGCAGAAGTCTTGCTCTTAGTAGAAGTAGAAGTCTTGGTAGTCACCGCCTTCCTGGAATTCTCATAAGAATAACATCGTAGGACTTCTTCTTGCTTGATATCAGCGAAAGCTGAGAGGCCCTTCTTGTTGGCACAACTTCTCACAGCCTGATCATACAACATTGACGCTTTTAAAGTGTACACCTGGGATGCATTCTTCTCTGACATGGTGATTACGTGAGATAAAACACCCGACAACTCTTCAGAGGATCTACCGTCCATCAACATCTTCTCCAACATGTGAAGGGAAAGCAATAGCAGGTTATCAAAGTTTTCAATGCTCTCACCCTTGTCCATGTGTTGATCTCTGTCAAAGGGCCCCGAGCGCTTCCTAGATGAGCTCCGACGACGACCAGATGTAGAGGCATCATAGATTGAACTTTCTCTGCTGGGGGATCTGTCATCACGACGAGAACCATCACGATAAGAAGGCCTTCTTGACTCATTGAACTTCACTTCAGAATCTGAGGACGATGCTTCCGAAGGCTCAGGAATAGCAGTATTATCACTAGACTTTTTCTCAAGTCCCTCTACCACTGATAGAATCTTGCCCATCATACCTTCAAGTCCCGCCACTCTATCGGTAAGCGCAGCCCTCTTTTCTCCTTCCACAGCTGTAATTTCTGTGATTAATTTCCTATTACACAGTTGACCCGTAGGAGGCTCGTGGGCATAGCCGCAAGGTTCGCATTGTTTAGCCTTTCCCATCTTGAATAATTCCAAATAAATGCCTCAACACCACAGAAATTTTTTTCGTGGTGCGTGTGGACAGGTTGGGATCAGGAGAGCAAGTGGCTGGGAGAATGTTATTGTTTTGGTCATGGAAGGCTCGCCATTGTGACATCACACTGTCGTTGGGGCGTGCGGCGAGGGGGCGTGACCTAAAGGGCGTAACCTGGCGACGTAACCAATATACTCGGTGATGCATCACCTACACTTATTTAGATGTGGCCTGAAGGAGAGTGTATTATCCAATAAAAACCCTAGGTACTTGTATTCAGCTACCCTCATTAGGGTGGTGGTACCAATTTTTAGGGGAGAGTTACTGGGACTGTGGGATTTGGGGGTGATGGAGAAGTTCATGACACTACACTTGTCAGCATTCAGTGAAATCTTGTTGGACTGGCACCAAACTCCTATCCGCTGGAGATCTTCCTGTATCAAGGTATTCATTTCATCAATATTTTTATGATTCATAAAAAGAACAGTGTCATCAGCATAGTGCTGGACTGTTGATGGTTTTACTACTGCGTGGAGGTCATTAATATAAATAGAGAACAGGATGGGCCCTAGGATTGTTCCTTGTGGTACCCCGTAGGTGATTAAACCTTTTTTTCGATTCAAATCCATTCGCAACCACAGACTGTTGTCTCTCAAACAAGTAATTTTTAAACCAATCGAGTTCGGTACCTCTAATGCCGTAAGCTTCCAACTTTTGAATAAGTGTGCTATGATGTACTGTATCAAAAGCCTTTTTGAAATCTAAGAATACTGTAGTGTTAAAAAGTTTGTTATTTAGTTCTGGGTAAATGTCATTTAGAAAATAAATTTGTGCCTGCTGTACAGACCTGTTTCTTCTGAACCCATATTGCTTTCTGTAGAATAAGTTATTTTCCTCGAAATAGTCAGACAGTTGTTTTTGTACTACTTTTTCTAAAAATTTTTAAGGGAGGGAGATACCTGATATTGGTCGATAGTTGTTTGAAGAGCTTTTTGAGCCGGCCTTGTGTAGTGGGGTTACTTTTGCTTCTTTAAAGGGTTTTGGAACTATTCCTTTTCGGAGGGAGAGGTTAACAATGAATGCCATCTGAGTGGACAGAGTCCGCAAACATGGCTTTAGAATTTTTGCTGGTAGGAATTTGATGCCGGTGCTTTTGTTACTATCTAACTTCGATAGGATCTTCTCAATGTCCTTTGGTAGGACATGTTGAAAAGAAAAATTCAAATTTTCATGCATGACCCTCCTTGCCACGGGTGCATTTCGTACATTTTCAGTGGGGGTAAACATTGAATTCTGAGGGGGAGTAATCTTGTTGGCCAGTTGCGGGCCTATGTTTAGAAAAAATTTGTTGAACTCAGAGCAAACCTGATCACCGGGCAACATAGTATCATCATTTTCTAGGGATATTTCCCGATTATTTTTAACCTTTTCTGGGTTGATTAGCGGCCTCAATACGTCCCAGAATTTTTTTGGGTTTTCCTCCTGTGAGGATAACATCTCTTTTATATGTTGGGCTTTCGCCTTTTTGCATTCCTTGTTAACCGTCAATCTTGCCCTTTTTTTTTTTTGTCATCCATTTTTCTTTAACCCTTACATTTCTGAATAGTTTAAGGGGACACATTCGATCTAAATAATATTCAATTTTCGCTATCAAGAACTCCCATGCTTCATCAGGGGACTCCTTTTGATAAAAGTTTGTCCAATCTGTGTCTTTGAGTATGTCATTTAATATCTTTTGATCTAGGTGTTTTGTGTTTCTGGCCCAAAAAGTGTCTGTTTTATATTTATTTCTTTTGTTTTTCCTGATTAAGAAAGTTGGGAAGTGGTCTGAAGTGGAGTCTAGAATGACACCCGCTGAGTTTATGTTCTGTGAGTTTGAATAAAAGTGATCAATAATTGTTTTTGACTTCAGAGTGGTACGGGTTGGTATTGTCATATGCTGAGTGAGACCGAATCTGGTCATTAAAGTTTTGAATTCCATAGCCAGACTGGTCATGGAGTTTTGAATGATATTGTAATCTAGGTTTACGTCCCCTGCCATATAAATTTCCCCACACTCATGAACCAGAGATAGAACCAACTTAATTTTTTCTAGGAAGACCTCCGTCGATCCAGATGGAGGCCTGTATGTATTGACCAATACGATTGGTTTTAGAAATTTGTTTTTGATCTGGATAATTTGAATTTCCACATCTTTACATGAGATGTTCATATTTTTGAATGTATCTGAATCTATATTCTTTAGCATAAATGCATAGTCCACCACCTTTCATTTTTGTTTGGCGATCGAGTCGAAAGAGGTTATAACCAGGGATTGCTATGGAATTATCATGTGTCTGTTTGTCTAGCCATGTTTCAGAGAGGCAAATGAAATCCAACCCCACCCCATGAGTTGAGAGCTCCACCAAATGGAAGTTTTTAGGAAGACTTCTGATGTTCCAAGAAGTGAACCTCAGACCTTTCCTTGACTTTAGCTCGTTAAAAGAGGTTAGTTGTTCACAATTCATTTCCAGTTAGCACCAGTTAGCACCTGTCAAGTGCCAAATGAGACAATAATGTGTATAAAAATGTGTACAAAAGCAATATGTAGGTATATAACAATTAAAGCAATGAAAAAATAGCAATGTTGTGACTAGCACCGTATATGAGTAGCACCAGTGTTGAGAATATTATGGTGCTCTGTGACTCGAGTATGTGTGCAATACTCTAAAATACTCTAAAATACAGGCAGTAGAAGGCGAGATCAAGAATATAGCATATAGTTTTTTGAGACCAATTACAGCAGTCCAAGCATGACTATTAATCACAATTTTAACATTTTGTTAACATCATGGTTAAGAGGGGCAGAATTAATCTGTCGGCCCTCCAGAGGCAATCCTCAGCTCAACTCCTATGTGTTTACCTGGTCAGGAAGACACTAATGTTAAGTTGTACATCCTGTCCAGGCACTTCCAGGAGTCTGAGACTGCCTCTTACATTTTGTTGATCTTGGTTTTACCTACCAACGATAATGGTATTCATTTTATACAGATTCAAACATCATGTGTGTGTCTTCGCAAAGTAGACATAGTAAACAGATTAATCAAACAAGTAGATCATACAATCAGGCAAAGATATATATGTTTTCAGTAACAATGAATTATACAAAATACAAAATAGTTATGGTTAGAGAGAGTACAGACTCAAACACATCCCAACATAATCAATTCCAATTACAATAACAAGGTCAAGGCCAAAGCCTATAAAATGAGAGTATAAAATTAGAATTAAGAATTAAAATTAAAAAATTAAATGCGTCGTTCTAATGTTGTCCATTCCTGATTTTTATGTTCTTTTCAACGCAACATGTAATCGCTCTTGCCCAGAATTCACGCTGCTCATGAGTCAGGTGACAGCCATCATGGTCTAGTCTGTGATAGTTATGTGTGTATTTTCCATTTGATGGGTGATATCTATGTCTTGGCTCATATGTGATAGCTCTGGTTCTACCTCATATTCCAGAGAGTCATTAATGAACGCACAAAGGCCTCCTCCAGCTGCTCTAGTTCTATCGAGCCTTTGCATTGAGTAGCCTGGGAGGTTTATATTAGCATCTAATATATTTGGCTGTAACCAAGTTTCTCCACACAGGAGGATATCGAACTTAAATTGTATTAAGTCAGACTTAAATAGGTCCCACTTATTAATGATTGACCTTATATTCAGGTAGATTATTTTACGCCCTTTGGTCTTGTCAAGAAAATGCATTGAGTTTCTTAGGGTGCTCTTAGGGGCATTAGCCATGAGTAGAAGTTACCTCCTTTAATCTAAGCAAATACAGTTCAAATTTATAACTATGATTTATTGGCATGGGCCACACGCAGACAAAAGTATATCGTTTCAGTTCATCAGCAACTATACGATGTCTTACATATAAAATCACAACAATGCTTAGCACTAACAATGAAGTGGCCTGGGGGGCTCCGGGCCATAACTTATATGTATAGGGGACTCTGGGCCATAGTCCACATCTGTTTTTCACATCAAAACTGAGATTGTGATTGGGGACATGGTTATATTTAAGATTAAGATTGGTTGGCATTTGCCAGGTGTAACCAGGATTTAGCATTAACAATGATGTAATAGGATTTAGGGTAGTGATATATTTGCAATTGAGATTATAATTGATTGGCATTTGCCATGTGTAACCAGGGTTTAACCTTATCAGCAATATAGTAAGGTGAGAAGCAGGGATATACTTATGCTTGAGACTGGGATTGGTTGGCATTTGCCATATGTAATCATTTAAGGTGGCGACATTGGCCCATATAACACTAGTAAACAACATAACAGTAAGTAACACAACATAACGATCTATGCCAGTCCACTGTGGATATGGTCTTAGCCTAATTAGTCTCTCTGCGATCAGTGAATCTCGTATAGAGTGTACGAATATTTTCATGACGAGAATCCTTTCCATGACGCCGATATGGGCGATAATAGAGAGATTTGATGTGTATGGTATTATAATCGACCAGCTGGGAATGATTTCAAAGAATATGTACCTGGTATAGTTCTAACCTTTCATTAGGTGTCTCTTGACACTGTCAAGAATTTTCCCACAGTGGTTTTTCCCGATGAAATCCTTGGAAGAAAGGACGGCGAATTTTCCATCAACATTGATGGGAGGAAGATGGATGCCTGTGGCCCACTTCCGGCTAGCCGTCATTTCATAGAAATTTAGTTGAGTAGTTGCAATAAGTTTTTCTTTTAGCGTTGTGTTTTGTTTGAATTTGCACTTGATTATTTCTTCCAAAATTTTGAGTTCATTTTTCTGCCAGTTTTCCGAAAAATTTTACTTTTGTTTGGGCAATGTTTTTCACTACATCAGGAGAGGGAGTTAGCCGTATGTCTTCGTCGATCTCGGTTTTCCCTGCCATTTTCGCTTTCTGAGCTTGAAAAGCATGTTCAGCTGATTTATATTTGATTTCATCGTAGAGGACCTCTGTTGGATACATATTTGATAAAAACGAATGTTCACTTTTAAAACCCAGTCCCCGGCCCCCATCGATCGGTATTTGCCTGCGTCTTTGGGTCTGCTTCCCTCCGGAAGTAAATGTAAGTCATGAACGGAATATGACTTACCATCATATAGCAAGTGGCTGCCTTCATGCTTAGCCAACTTACCATTTGCTTTTGCATTCAATAGCCGACTACAATCACGCAGAATATTGTAGTGGTAGATGGGAACTGTAAGGCCTTGTTTATTTATGCTAATGTTGCTGAAACGGATGTCACTTTCGCGGACTTTATCCAGTTTTTCTTCAAGAGAAGTGAACAGGTCGCTATGTTGTGAACGGTTCATGACTGGTCTGTCTCTGATGTCTGACTGAATGCCGATCCGGTATATTTCATCAAAATCGCCTCTTTGGACTGTACTTTTGATGGCTTTGAACATTTCCACGATATCCTGTGATATATCTTCCCCCCCTAGCTCTGGTATGTCATCTAGGACCATCAGAGTCCTGCCAGCCAACCGTGCTGGACGTCCAGCTTTTGTTGACGGGACACGGCGAGCCTGCCTCGGCATCGAGGAGGGTACATTTCTACGTGGTTCTGTCGGATAACAAAATGGCGGTAGTCTAGGGAATTGTGAAAAAGGTGGCCTGTACCCACCGATACCCATTAGTCTAGGAGGAGGAACCTCCTTTTGCAAATCTTGAACCATTTTTTCAAGCTTCTTGATAGAATCTGTGACTGATTCCATATCTACAGAGGGAGGAGTGGGGCCAGATGTTAACCTATCTTCTAGGCATCCCTTAACCTCCTTCCTAACGATTTCGGCGATGGCATTATTGGAACAATTAACACTAATAGTGTCAATTTGTTGTTGCAACTTTTCACTATGATCGTTAATTTTAGCATCCAGTTCATCGAGTTTCAGTGTGAATGAAGATATCTCTGATTTGAGGAGTTCACTAAATTGTGTGGCTGCTGCGCTAACAGCCGATTGGACGACTGGGATCATCTGTTGGAACATAGACATAGGCATAGAAGTTGGATCAATAACTGTATTCTGACCTGCAGGATTGCATTTATCAGAATTTAGTGTCTGTGAGTCATTCATTACAATCAAGGAATTATTAAACATTTGACTCTGGTTTACTACTGGAATCGAGGGATCATTTGTTGGATCGTTTTGGAATTGTTCATGACTTGAACTATATAACATATCTGAAGACTCCAACTTTGTAGTTGAAGGTAGAGTGTCCTCCAACTCAGGTAAGTCGTTGATGTTTTCTTTTGTGAATGTGACAGTTCTAGAGTCATTTTTTGGGCTGTTGTTATCCTGGTCCAAATTGATGTTTAGACTGGGACTAGAAGTAATAGTCCCAGCCATCGGTGTCAACGTCATATATGCTATGAAATGACTGAACTGACTACTATTATTTAGCTGGCTGCTATTGTTTAACTCTTGCTCCACAAGTGTATCAATTTCGGCATCCAACTTTTTGCTTTCTGACTTATTTTGATTTTCCATGGGATTAATAAGTTTTTTATCGTCCGAATGAGTGTCCATATCTAAACTCTTGAGTTTGCCTTCTGCGTCGGCCATGATGGGCGATATTTGGAGTAATGTATCTTACAAAATGGTGGTAACCAACGCGCGCCAAACTCTGTGATTGTAGTCCAAGAATATCCTTATAAACTTCCAGTTTCAGGTCCTCAAATTAACAACAGTAGAACGAGTCCATATTTATACTGTTAGGACACACACAAATAGTCCAGTAAAATCAATTTTGCATGCTTGAACGCCTATTAGGGATCTCTGCTATACACGCATGTCTGCCTTAGACCGTATTTAAGACCTAATATGATAGGCAAAATAGGCCCATCTATACTGGTGGCAATATAATAACTCGGGGCTTTGGGACATCGCCAAAAGCACGCGAATACCCGAAGTCTTTAAGTAGATTAACCGCAATTTTGATGCTACATTTCAAGATGTCAGCCTATTTTATGGCAGGGAGAACATTTGTCGTGGGTAGGTCTTGTTCTGAACATTAACATAATTCCAGCTACTTTTATGTAAGCTATAGGGAAGCAATTTAAGGCCCTTTCTTCAGCGATTGGACCAGCTGTTAAGGCTGGCGCACACATGGCCGATTTGGCTCCCTATAGGCCCACGATTTGGGTCTCCTCATGAATCTTAGGATTTGATTTCAAATCCTGGTTTATGTTGTTGAAATAAGATAAACCATGGTTTGAAATGAAATCTTAGGACTCACGAGGAGACCCAAATCGTGGGGCTATAAGGAGCCAAATCGGCCATGTGTGCGCCAGCCCTTAGAGATGATCTTTTAGTCCGACCCTGCCCACACACAGCCGATTTGCCTGCCGATTGCCCCCCAATTTGGGTCTCCCGATGAATCCTATGATCTCACTTCTAATCCTGGCTTACGTTATTTTAAAAACATAAATCAGGATTTGAAATGATATCATAGGATTCATCGGGAGACGCAAATCGGGGGGCAATCGGGGGCCAAATCGGCTTTGTGTGGGCAGGGTTTAAAAGGAACATGGGTGAAGTCAGCCTGGGCAGCAACGTATAGGAGACCCCCGAATATCCTTATTGAGAAATAAGAGGAGTGCTTCGGTGCACTTTGCTCTGGATATAATAGTGGAATACGTTCCCATGCTCAATTCGACTGTCCACCTTTTGAACAAAAAATCAATATTTAACCATATCTTTGTCAGCTGCAAACTTAAGAAAGGTTGAATAAAACAGATGTATGGCCAAGTGTGACGGTTCCTTTGCCCACAAGTGAATCATAGAAACACGGCTACTGAGATCTGAGATCGTCTTTGGATGAACAGAGAAAGCTAGAGAAGGATATTGAATGTCACTCTTCTCCATTGGACAATCATTTGTAAATATTCCCAAAGCTTGTATTATACATTTCAACAAGAGCTAACCGGTGGATGTTATTGTTAAGGATGAGTCTTGGTAAATGATTGCATTTCGGACTATCTTGCCACTAGAAATTCAGAAGAGTTCCCCAAATTTTGCTCTTTCAAAAAGAGATTGTGAAACTTCTTCGATGACTTATACTCTATCTTGAAAATATGAGCCTTTGTCTATATATAGTCGATTGGTTATTTTACATTCCCAAATATAATGAATGTTTTTAAGGTTTAGATTATATATCCAACAAGACATTATACAAATAACGTACACTATTCTCAGATGGCAATGTTCTTTGTAAAGAGAACTATTCCCGATAAACTACGAATATTCTCAGTAGTGAGAGACTTGTCAAGGGACTTGTCATTCAAATCATCATCGCTTGCCCCCGTCTAACTATGTCAAGAGGTGGTTTGTAGGTGTTTGATAAGTGCAAAACATGCTAATTAATGCCATGTCAAACACGTTCTTAAAGGATTGATATGCCAAGCTGTGACAGTTGACAACATCTTTTGACCCGAGCATCCTTTTATACCATGAGAGTAGGAAGGGGCTTTGTATTAGCAGTCAACCGTCACGAATTGTAAGAAAGACTTTGTAAAAGTCCTTAGCATTTTCCAGGGATCTTTCCTCCAAACAAAATACGTCGGACAATCTTTGTTACGTTGATTTTACATTAATTATCTTAGCAAAGAAGGGTATTTAACACGTTCAATATAATTGCCAGATCAATAAATATGAAAACATACTCTTATTCTAGTGCTGCTTAGGTTGTGATCATAAAACTATATACAGAGAGAGCAATAATCCGACCTTAGAGTTATGAGTCAGAATGACGTGTTATTCGCAGCTTATTAGGATACAATATGAACGCCCGAACGTCCAAACGACATATTGCATCTATAAAATATACGCTCCATAAAACCTTCACATGGAACACTTGTATGCATAGATGATATAGACTCCAGGCAGACTTGGTGCTCTATCCGTTTTGCAATATAGATGTTATGCCCAGAAAAATACAATTTTATTACACTAGCTGCCGTAAAATTGGAAAACATTCTCATGATTTTGAAAACCCCCATGTCATCAGATATGAGTGGTCGTTTTCATGCATGCCATTTTTTATGTGTCTACCCTCAAATGACCGCACACTGAAGTATAAACATAATTTCAGCTAGGACAAGCTAGGACAGCTTTGAGAGGCCCAAAACATTCCTCAAATTAAACAACAATTATGCAACATAGTTATAATAGTAAACCTTCAAAGCCACCATTTGTTCCTAATCAAATATGTGTAGTGCCCCAAGAACATGTTTGAGGCATGTCAAGTGGAGTATACCTGAAGTAGAATATTGACATTTAAGTTGGGAAAAAGAATTAGGTTAGATAAATTAAACAACCTCAACACCATAGGAAAGGATCCGCAATTGTATACATAATACCAGATGATAAGAGGGTGTAGACGCCTATATAAAAGTAATGGGTTAATGCAACTTCCTTTATGGTCTCACCAGAAGGAGATGGGATTCAAATCTGATGCTTCTATGACTATGAGTGTGTCCTTTCTTACAGCTAGAGGCACTCTTGTATACTACTAATACTATGTCACTGCAAGTCATCCAGTGAAAGACATCTCTACGTGCTATACGATGACATGCCACTCTATTACTCCAGTGACACTCATATCATCAGATTCCTGTTGCGTTGTCAGGTAAGGAAATCCCGGGTGACTGGGTGACCTTATAAATACCATACCTGTGTGACCACGATCGAGGGGGTCTCACGAGGACGTCGCGTTGGCAATGAATTGCCAGCACACGGATTGGATTCCTATGGCAGCTAGCTCACTGACCATCCCTGCTAAATTAAACCAAATAAGATGGGTAACCCAGAGAGCTAATAGGTTGTGAATGAAATTAATAGGAACTTGCACTCTGTTGGTAACTAAGAGAGATGTGGCCTCGTGTTAATTACAGAGTTGCATTATGCGCTGATCGAGATATGCATCGAATGCCTCCTCAGAAGCCATAGCTGTGAGAGGAATAGGCTTGGTTTCATATTTTCCTTAGCTTTAATTTAAATTATAATTCTGTATGTCACGTAGTGCCCATTTCTCACGATGGGAATTTGCTTGTATCTCACTTGGATGTTCTGATTTAAGCCAATCGCATAAGACGACGAATAAAAAAGCTTCTACGTTGAAAGTAAATCGAGGGGTAATACGTATCCAAGCGAAATGAAAACATGATTCATGTCTCATAAATAATAAGAGCTTCGTATCTTTTTTACTCGTCTTTCATCGATAATGTGAGGTGTATCAAGGTGGAATAAGAGAAGGAAATGATGGGTAGCTAGGTTTCTGGATGGGCTTTAAGAAAAAGTGTGAGAACTGTTCACCTGTTCTTGGAAGGGCATCCCAGGTGCATGAGTACCTATGGGTCAACACCAGAAGCCTAGATTCTGTTTGATTAATGGAGAGGTGGACTGGCATGGACCAGGGAGCACATTCAATCATAACAGTCTATTTTACTCTCTTCCTTTCATGCTTCTCCGCTGTTTCTATGCACACTCAAAAGGAACTGTCAGGCCACACTGTTGTGAAGAGCGCACTCCATTCAAAGTTTTTATCACACATTTTCTCCAACTTTTTGTTGTCTGAAGATGAAGTTAGTTTGCTTAACATGGCTCTGTATACAGAGTATGAGAAGACAAGGAGGTTCTACTAGAATAAGTAAAGAGTTGTGGCAAGTAAATATTATATTCCATTTTCGGAACAAAAATAGTTATGAATCTGTTTGAGATGGAGGAGCGTGTGAGGAATAAATATGAACATCACGGGTTTTATTGTTTCTTAGGAGGGTCCGTGATAACACGTTGAGCTTGGCAATTTAAAAAGGTCTTTATATCACTTTGGCTCAATGTAATGTTTAAAAGGACGGTCAACATTGGAGCATATTGGTACGAACTACTTGTTTGCTTTGGGGGAAGAAGCTTTACCAAAAATAGACTGCGCTTGCTGGCAGAATGAGGTAGGCAAACCATTAGCACAGGAGATTTTGCCATGCTACAGAATGAAAAAACTCAAGGTATAGATTCTAATGCGATGAAAGCCAAGGTTAATCTTGTGCAAGTGCAATTGAATTCAATCAAATTATGTTATTATATAATGTGTAATATAATTATATCATACATACATACATACATACAACACA
Source organism: Sthenelais limicola (assembly GCA_942159475.1). Taxonomy (NCBI): domain Eukaryota; kingdom Metazoa; phylum Annelida; class Polychaeta; order Phyllodocida; family Sigalionidae; genus Sthenelais; species Sthenelais limicola. The sequence continues at coordinate 51,549,782 of OW804098.1, forward strand.
TTATATTCATACTTATTTTCATACTGCATAATATTATTAGCTTGTACTTCGGAACAGAGCACAAACAATGAAAAGCAAATTTCAGCTCTTAATTTATGGTAAATAGATCTCCACAGCATAGATGATATATGGTCAGTTCTCACAAACTGGGTACACAGGGGGTGTTTTTGGCTAAAAATGTAAATGCATTGAAACTACTTGCCATTTAGACATATTATTGTACATATATTCACGAGTTTATAACTAAACTTGGGAACACTTATTTAAAAAACTGTACATTTGGTGGCAAATCCATTTTCTAACGTTGCCACCACGATACTCTTGAATGCAAACATTGTAAAAATAATAAGACCCATTTTTTAAATTTCAATAAAAAAGGCAGCACCTTTTTTAACCCTATAAGGGCGAGAGGGTCTTATAAGGGGGTTTCTCCTTGAAATCGTTGCTTATTGTCTATGCACTGAGCATTATAAAAACGAAAAAATCTTTTTGATACTTCAAATATTAGTGAAGTTATAGTCTTTCAAAGTTACCTGTCTCTTAAATTTTGAGCTAAACTACTTAGCCTAAGAGTCTTTTTAAAAGGAGATAGACCATGTAAGAAACAATGATGTCCAGACAGTGACAGTCAAACAGGAAAATGCCACATAGTCTTTTTATCATAATTTTTCTGTAAGAAATGCGATTTGTACTTAGTAAATTGCACATGATCCAAAATTTTCTGCTCTACTTGTTGTGAGTTGAAATTTAGAAATTTCATCTTTTTATATCACCATAGCAACCATTTACCAGATGTACAGTTTTTCAATTGAAAAAAAGGATTGTTTGGTTGCCATGGAAATCATTCTAAAGGAACCATTTTCAAAATTCATCAATTTTTTCGACCATTCATTTTATTCAGCATGAAAAACTGAATAAATGGCACTTTTGCAAAAAAATAAATTTAGATTTAGATTTTTTTCCAATTTAACAATAAATATTGCGTAAATTGATTTATAATTCTTCCAATTTAGGTACATCCTATTGTGGGCACCAAATTTTCTGCATCTACCAAGCACAAAAACTGTTTTCTGATTATTGGTCCTTGCAACACTTGCAACACATTGGTATAGGAGGAAGAGTGTAGAATAACATGTTTTATTAAATGACTAGCATGTCTTATAGGCAATATTATGGGGGAATTGGCCTAAATAATAGTGCATAAATGCACTACTCGCCCTGATAGGGTTAATGATTCAGATCTCATTGAATCATTTTTCTGATATGCAATTAGGCAATGTCTGTATTCAAATTAGAGTTGTTGGAGATTACATATCAGAAACAAATTAAACGTAAAAATTCCCCAAAGGAAAAAATGTATTAACAGAAATGAACAATATTTCCAAACACTATATTTTTTTATGTATTCATAGCCAACAGATTGGAGCATTATTTCAGACACATGTTATAATCATTTGATGTTTTGTACAATGCTGAGTAAACTCTATTTGACAAAATTGACTTTTTGTCTTTAGAAAAGTATGTTATTTGGGTGGCTCTCTGCCCATAGGGCGGCCATTTTTATTCTAGCTGTATAAAAGTAAATGTCACATGAAAGGTTTATCTAGTTGCATTGATTAGTATAACATTTATTCATATATAATAAGACGGTTTCCATGTGCATGGGGTTCAAAATAGCTTGTGTGCGCACTTCGTGAGAACTGACCATATATACATACGTTATAAATGTATAGACAGACTTGTTTTTGTGGTTGGAATAATAAGTGCCATCAATGTTATCCAATTGCCATGGTGTCACCAATATCCTGACACGTACATAGATTCATCTAGTTGCTGGCAAATGAAGGCTTCAATGGGCCCGGCAACGTTGCGTTATGGACATGGGCGATGGAATTATCTAGTAGTAGATTTGTACCTATATGGGATGAAATCTATGTTGGTTGTCTTTCACTCTCACTTGGCTTTTCGAGTAACTAATCTAAATAGTCTCACAGTGTTTCTTATTTAATGTTGTATCTTGATATGAAACAATTCCAATTCCAACTTTAATAGCTTTTTATCTGAGGACGGCCGGACGGTGAATTGACAATTTTGGGATTAGGGATTTACACTTGATCTCGAATTTCATTAAAAGTAATAATTTAGTATTCATTCTGACTCAATTGTAAGTTTTCTCATCCTTAATTTTAGTTTATTAAAATTTGTGATTGCATCTTTCTTTTTCTTTTCCAGGTTTGTATTGCATCCTTCTATCTGACAATCTCGGGATTATTTATGTAGAAGACAGTGATTCTAGGACCGGGCTGGACACCTTTAATTACCGGTATTTACCATCATGGCTCGAAATTCGGGTTACATTATTATTTTGCAATTGCGTTTTATCAATATTTGTATCATGTACAACTGTCGATTTTCATATGTTAAAAAACAAGGACAGCTCGAGGATGTGTAGAGAACTGAATTGTACATTTTAAACATCAAAGGATTCACTCCATGGATATCATTCACTATTATCGCGGTGGTTGCTTTTCTGATGGATTTATTCAAAGGTCCACTGTCCAATACTGACACTCATTGTCGGTTTGACCACGTATTTCAAATAGGCTTGAATTTAGATACCAGAAACCCTATACGTATTTTAAAAGACGACTTCAGCATGCACGGTCCTCATTTGAATCAACCTCGCCTAAGATTGCCAGTCTTAACTGGATTACCCTATCCGAGCTTTGTATCCCCTATCAATACTAGATGCACTGCGTCTAACTAATCTTTCGCTTGACCTGTTACTACTGCTAATTCACTTCTCCCGATCCCCAGGAGTATTAAAGAAAAGCCTTCACCTTAGTGTGGACGAAGCTTGACGCAGGACAAACCAAAAAAATCTAAGTCAAGGACCTCGCCCCATCCTAGCACAAAAGGATCGCCTTCATATTCTAAATGGAGTGAATTTTCTGCATTTGAAAACTAGGATGGGTAACATTTGCTGACATTTATGGGTAATATAACCGGTCATCATGGCGGAAAACCGTAATAGTAAAGGGACACGTTTTTGTATATAAGTTAAGTGCAGCTCTAAGCGAGGTGGATATTTAATTTTAAGACCAATTATGTTTTATATTGGAGTATAGATTTAGGAAAATATTATCTTACATTCTTTGTATTCGCTCCAGGTAGACACATTCATGTATTTTTATATGTACATGTAATCTTTTTAACACAATATTAAAATTCAATATTGTGCAGATCTGTGCACTGTCCCGCCTACACAAAGGGCAATACACCATTAGAATAGAAATGGGATCGTTTCGCTTCTTAAAATTGCTACGCATGCAGAGGTATTCCTACAATCTGTGACATTTGAAAAAACAGCCCAAAATGAATTTAAAAAAAGGGGGGGCAAGTATTTCCTCAGGGCGTTTTCCTTACAGAGCATGTTGACGATAAATTTAAATTCCTTCAACATTGTCCTGTGTATTTCTGAATATAAATGTATGGTGAGTCCCTGTATGGTGTAAGACGGGCATAATAATATACAGGAGTTGAAAGCCCGGAAGTGTATTCTCATTAAATATCTGCTGCTGTATGAAAAACATACATGGCGGTACTGCTTGAACCCTGGTCTTATTCCCAACGGCATGCCATAACAAATTGAAAAATCGCCGTATGCATTCAGCTCAGGAAAGTATTACAGCCATTTCTAGATGCTGATGTAGTTGAAAATGGGGTCGAGCGATTACAAACCAACGAAGGAGCAGTTCTCTTTGCCGATAGGCATCCTCCCGATAGTAGGTCATGGTGCGACGCAAATTACATGCGCCCAATCAGCCAGAATTCTAGACTGTCTATTTCCTTTGATTACATTTTATCAAGCTGCAGCAATTCTCAAAGGTTTTGGGTGTGTCGTCCCATATCTATACTTCCAATATATTTACCATTAGAATATTCATTTACAATTAATAAACTCCCTACATTGTGATTCATTCAAGGTTCATTAATTCGAAAGAGGGCAACATCACTATATGGATGTATCATTCGTCCCGGTATACCTATAGGGATAAAACTACAATCCGAAAAGCGTGTGATTAAATTTTTAATGAAGTCATTATTTGATATTACACTGAGATGTATCTCTTGAACATTGGCATGTATTATTGTCTCTTGTGTATATTAGAATATCGGGTCTCCCGAAAATGTAACGCAATACAATTTCTTTTTAAAGAATGACTAGAACAATTTGGAGAAAAGTCATTCTGGCAATATCTTCCAAATTATTTATTAAGTTAAATCAAATAATTTTCGCAATCTCTTTCACTGATCTCAGGTTCTGTGTCGGAAATAGACTCGGTCACACAGAGAAATGAAACCAGAATAATACATTTTGTAAAAATCTATATATCGCCTTATGTAAATAGCCACTACCTTTTGACCGACTTCCATTCTGGAAAGAAACAGAAATTTCCTATTATGACTAGCACCTGTACACAGATTTAAATAACTATTTGTTGTATTATGTTGATCAGGGCTTCATTTCTCGTGATATGCCAGCCAGACCTGACCTACCATACCTTAATCACAATTTATTTCCAGAGAATATATGGGCAATTTACGATTGTTTTACCAAGAGGAGTCATATATTAGAGTTTCTGTAAAAATGAACCGAAATTAACTACAATGTTTAGATGTCCTACAATGTTGTAATATTTGTATACTGAATTGTCTCTGTTGCAATTATTTCCCTAAAACCAAAGACCTGCATGAGACTTTCTGCACATTACTTTAGAAGTAATTACAATATTCACATGTTAATGACATGCATCACATGCATCGTGTTGCCCTGAATGGTGTGAGTGTGGGAGATTAGGTGCGGTGACGCTCTCCGCATTAGCAGTCTCTGGAGTGCATTAATTCCCCAGTTTCCATACCAATGCTGGACAAGGGCTTAAAACTCAGACGATCGTCGCAGATAAGTACAAGATAAAACAGGACAACATCGTGCGATGAATATGGAATTAAAAGTGAATATTCAGGGAGAACCATTTACGTATATTTTTTAAATAATCTTTATTTATGAAGTATTATAGTTGTGGCATTTGCCTGACGAATAGAGGGATTGGGTAGGGCTCGGTCTTCCGCCCCCTCCTCAGTAGTATATGGAAGCTTCATTAACTTAGTCGATAAGTAATACTGCATTAGTTAAAGGTTCCTGTGATATACGAAGGCGTTCGTTAAACATTTCTTGAAGAGGATTCAGTTGAAAAACTCCGAGTCAATTCAAATCTGAAAGGAGCCAACTCAGCTAATAAGTAGCGCCCTCACCAACCTGTGAAGGTTTGGGTGATATAAGAAAGAGCATGGAGTCAGCATCTTCGCTTATTCCCAGTCTTTAAACACGCGAAGCTATATCCTATTATTTCAAGTATGCCACGCGAAGCTATATCCTATTATTTCAAGTATGCGGGTATCGATGACTTTTGATAGGGGAAGTAACGTATTTTGGAATAGAAATCATATATTTCTATCTATAGGTGGGGAGATGCAATCAACTATTATATACATATAGCAGAGCAAAATGTTACCACTTCAACTGTAATGTGCTGGAGGTGCAAAGATCGATTCACACCAAAAGTGTTTCCTGTAGGAAGCGATCGGCGCGCCATATATTAATGGGTCTTGTGTGGGTCAAATAGAGCTGGAACTATTGTAATAGCTTCTCATAGCTAGGAAATATCCCTAGCTAGGTCATTTACATCAACGTTATAACCAAGTCCTTGGTCCAGACAGTAAATTGCATAACACGAATATAATAAGGATAAACCCATTTATGAGTTATTCAATCATTCTTTGTGGATCCCTTCTGATATCTGTGAAGCACCTATAGTGGAGTTGATGAATGCTCTAATTACAATGTGAACAAGAATTAGTTGCAGTTAATCTATACATTATATTACTGTTTTGCCGTTTTAAAGTATTCTAGACGTGTAGTGACTTAATCTTAATGTACAAACACCCCTTATAAAAACACTGTAATGAAAAGATTTCATCTTGAGAAATCTACCCATTTAACAAGATTTGCATGATATCTCACCCGAACTGGTGTGAAATCAGAAGCTGCCAGAAAAGATCCAAATCAATGATTGACGTACATATACATCAGTCGTATGATCCAGCTTCCCAATCTATTTTCCATAATTTAACAACCCTCGGAAATCTGTCTAGATAATTGTTTCAGTCCATAGGTAGGCTATAGACTTGGGAGAGTATAGAAGTGGCTATTTTATTAAAGTTGACATGTAGTCCCATCTCCTTGGCGCTGAACAGCTATTTGACGTATGCCTCATGCAGACTTCTAGGTCATCTTTGATATCATCTTATTACGTTCTACCTGTTTGGATGAATATCATACCTTTAATATGTAATGGTACGAATCAGAGATAGCAATTACATCTGATGGGAATTTAATATGAGCATTGTGCCGGCAACCCTTATTATAAACGTGTGCTTTGTCCTTTACATACTCAAGCTATACGCTGCAGACAACTGCATTCCTAACGGTCTGACCATTCCAACTAGTGGAAAATAAGATTCATTGAATACTGTTTTCCCTGCTCTACGAAGTGTACATTTATCCTCACGGGTGATTAATTCCGCTGGCCTAGGATACTGTACTCATCTTATCAAATGTTCCTGTTGGAAAGATAAACAATGCCAGATTACTGTATAATTCTCTCGTCATGTCCCATACCCCCAGTTCACTGGAGTGGAGGGTGAATGTAAGACCTTTTGCCAAGCTAAGGGGTCAAATCATCATTGTGCCTATACACTATTAAATACTGAGCCTTGGCTCCAGATCCACATAAGCCATCAACCGCACAAAGCATAATGTTAGCGTTTGTGTTTATAGTACCCTAACCTGGGCAAGTGTAATGAGGTATGAGAATAATATTGCATTTATGATCCATATGCAAGAGTAGAAATTTTCCCTCTTAATGCTGGACTCTTGACGTTGAATGAACTAATAGCAATATTCTGGCGCCAACGTGCATATCCTGAGTGTTTGCACTTGGATTTATGAATACGTTTACATGGGCAGCGACACATTAATAATGATTAGCATATAAAAGCCCTACGTTATTGTTACATGAACTAAGCCTTCCTCCATATTATTTACCAAAGTATGCTTTTATAGGGTTGCAATTAATTAAATATGTACTATGAATATTTCAGTTTGCCTAGTGGTTGCTGTAAAATAGGTCAGTCGAAAGTCTAAAATGCAATGTGTAAATTCTATTTGATGCTCTTCCAATTGTTATAAATCACGGACATTTGTTCATTTAGATCTTCTTCATCTTCCCCTCAATCGGTGAAATATGTATGAATTGGAATGCATTCTAACGGTCCTTTAGTGAAGCATTTGCACGACCCATACGATTTCCCAAAATTGAATCACTTTGACCTTGATGTATAGTCTAGACTTTCATCTCATGTGATTCCCCGCAAGTATTTCTATAATCAAAAATTATATATATACTACTATAATGTTTAAAATATCTAGAGTGTCCATTCATTTGGATTTGGAGACATATATAATGCGAAAAAACGCATATAACATATATATATAAATATATATATATATATATATATATATATATATATATATATATATATATATATATAGAGAGAGAGAGAGAGAGAGAGAGAGAGAGAGAGAGAGAGAAGATCAGAATAAAGTGGACTAGTGGTACACTTTGGCACTGGTACTTAGCGCGCACCTGATCCAATGGAAGTTGTTTTTACCCTGTAGGTAAAGTCAAGCCTCCTTCAGAACTTAACACTTACAGGGCCGTAGACATACATCTAGGTAGTGGAACATAATCCCATGTAACCAGGGTGCCACCATGAAAGGTGTGCGAAGTAATTGCACCTGAGCCCTTTTTATCAGCCCACCCATAGAGTGGGTACATAGGCTGACCCCCTCCTTGTTATGTTGCCAATAGTTTAGATCATATGCACCTGACGTCCAGACATGATATACCATTTTTATTTGATATTCATTATTCGACCATTTTTCTTATCATTTCTCTTCCCTTAAGCTTGTCATCTAGTCTTAGGGTACGAATGGATTTATGTTGCTTTCAAAAGAAACTCGCGTATTGAGACCTGCACAGCCTGAAATTGAATCTCAGCATGTTCTTCTGCGTGGGTTAGCCTTACCAATCTGCAGTAAAGTGGTTCAAGGTCACTTACTATAACGTTTAAAGTCAGGTTTACTGGATTCACTCAGACGATCTTGCAATGAATAGCTATGAATTGTCGCAATAGGTTTTATACACAATATTTGCGATAGAACTCACTGATGTACAAATTGAAACTAATTATAACCTGCTAGTTATATATGTTCTATGGTATAATGATGTTACACCGTATTCATATTCATGCCACATTGATAAACAAAAAAAGGGGGTGGGGGGTCTGCATTCTATAATGTCATTGCTACGTACGAATTTGTTGATGCCTGTGTCTTATTGAATGGCAGGTTCTAAGACACTAAAGGTGAGGAAGAGGGAGCTCGAGTGTAAAAGTTTGATTCAACAAATGAATACCTTTTATTTATGACTTCACTTTATGTGCTGGTACTTGGAACACGTATGCATAAAAGAAAATGTGTTCAGAAATCGTCATGTTTGGTAAAAGATACCAAAGTATAAGGTTTCCTTTTGTATCCACAATTGAAGGATAAATGGCGAGTCACATAGGGTAATAGTCCGAAGCCAGCCAAAACTTAAGTCAACAATACTTAACAAGAGCCCTTAACTTTAATGATATAATATGTACAGTGCCTACACGGATAACTGGGCCACTGACAATAAGGTAAGACCTAAGAGTTGTGTTTGCTATTATGTGGAAACCAAAACCTTATTTATCATATAATTTTATCGTCGTATTATGCTGGAGCATTCTAAAGACGTACATTCACCAAGTTGATGTTTACTGAATAAACAGGGAGAGAATCGGTATTGATTTTAATTGTCAACACTTTCTTCCATTAGTCATTCATTTCTCTTAGTGCTTTTTGAAACAGTTTGAGGTCCATAATCATATATTCCTATCGTCACAGGTGTATGTAGCAAGCATAGCAAAGGAAACAGTTTTGAAGAAAATTATGCTTATATAAGAATTAATGCATATATAATTATATCTATCATCATGTTTGTTGAAGTCAACCCAAAGAGTTTTTCTTGGGTCTCCGCGATTATGATCACCTTCCCAGATTGTGATGTGATTTGCCTGATATATGCATAGCGTACCCGTCGTTTTAGTACACACTTTAGTACTTGAGAAATGCCTACAGCGGGAAAAGACCGCTTAATACTTTTAACTTTATGGCTTCCATGATTGAACAGGTGTAGTTTATTTGTTTCTTACGTTATTCAATTTAAAGCCAATACGTAAACAATATAATAGTAAAAAGCTCCATTTTAATCCCTAAAAGCTTTTCTAATCACCCTTAAGTTTTGTACGTCAGAGAAGCAATGTTTAGGGTTACGAAACATTAACTCTCAGTTTGCTCGAACGCAGAAAAAGCATTGGCTATGTCAACAGCAGGGAGGTTGATTTATTCGGCCTTTTGTCAGATTGTTTACACTGTCGTGATGGGAAATACTCGAACGAAACCATAGAATGTATCCTTCAAAGGCAATGTATTTACCTAGCAGAAGAACTGACTAAATGGCCTGAAACTATTTATTTCAGGAGAGAGGATTTGAGAACAGGGAGGGAGTAGTCCATTCATAAGTTTGCCTAAACTTCTGTGGGTCCTTCTTTTTGAAGTGAAAGCAAACCTCCCACGAGCTCCTATACATGTTTTGATACGTGGGAAGGAAAACAGAATGCTTTGTTTTCTCTCTGTTCTTTGTTCACTGGGAATGTTGATTAGTGTTTATTTAATGGCAACCTCAAAGCAGGTAATAAGACCTATTTTCCTATTACTCGGTGGCTTGTTCAACATTAAGTACCTTTGATTATGAAAACGACTATTTAGCCAATAGAGTTTATCAGGTAATTGGTGTTGTTGCAGATATTTATATTTTATTTACCGCTACTTGGTGACTGTTCTCCTGAGAGAGGCAGTTGATAAGCAAAATGAAAAAGGACATTGGCGGCGTTATGCAGTATTATCGGCGTTCTTTATCATACCTCTTGCCCATCTCAGACACGAATGGAATGTCCGTTGGTTAGGTTTTAATAAATTCCATAATAATTAGATGACTGAGATCACGTAGTCCTTTCTAGATTTGAATGTTTGGCATTTGATAGTGACAGATTAAAGGCTCGGAAATGAGTAGTTCTCGTGGATAAATAATTTAAAATTCTAGTTATTACGAGGACTATAGTCGCTTTAACCGCATATGGGCCTTTTGGATCATATGAAATGTCAGCTCTGAGGAAAACGTGCTTGTTCCTCTTCACTGAGGTGGAAACTGCCCTTAGCCACCCTTTTAGCATCCTGTAAGTGATACCGCTTTAACCCTCAAAGTAGAGGGTGAGGTATAATGTAAATACTTGGTATTGGTAAGGGACCCGGGTATCCCACGCCCACAAAACCTCTGGTATACTCAACGCTACATATCACCACCAATATATAGAGAGAACACTGCATTTGAATTACTATACATTGTTCCCAAGACATAGCGAGTTAGGGTTTACCACTTTTTGGAGCAGCCATTTATTGTATTTCTTTCCATTATGGCTGTTTTTATGAAGAGGACATAACAAATTGTACCATCAGAACATTTCTCATAACTAATACGATATTGAACCATGGTAAACTGTGATTATTTCATGAAAAATGTGGTAGAACCACGTTCTTCAACACTGCAATTCTACATACGTGTACGGAAATTATTATACAATTAAAATAATTTCCAAATAGGATGATATTTGTACCTCTTCATTGAACCTCAAATGACTGACTTCATAGAGGTAAGCAGATGGAAATCCCCCGAAGCAGGACAGTTGTGGCGTTGATATTATGGGTCATAGCTGAAACTAAATCCCTGAGTGATGTCATTGTGAAGGTCAGTTGTGATGTCCTTGGAGGCAATATGAAGCATTTAGAACTGCATGGTGTTACGGGCCCTGTGCTACAGACTCACTGTCATATTTTCTCATCGCATACATATTTCTAGATTATGCTTACCCTTTCAAATGTATTCAAATGTCCATATCCCCAATCCAGATACATTCAATCATTTCTCCCTGGAAGAGGAATTCGATTTGAGTAAGCCTAAATGTGAGTCTAGGGTTAGAAGACCTGCATGCCAGAGAATGGCATTTGACAAATCGATGGAGTCTCACAAAACACCTTTTAGATATTGACCAATCCAGGCACCCACTGGTCGACTGGTTGCAGAGGAATATTAGACCTGCAGAGACTGAAAAATAACAGCAACACTATTATTGGTCAATCGACGGGGAGGAGCCCCGAATACATACACATGAAAATATTTCTTTTAAAATATCTAAGAATAATTAGATCATCGCCTATGTTTTAAGGTATTTCTTGAAAAAGGTCATTGGTTTTATATGCTTTTAAGTTATTTCTCTCATGTTTAGTCAGCATCGCGGTGTATGTTTTCAGCAGGTTAGTTTTTGTGTAGTTCTATGGTGTAGGTTTCCTTAATTGTGGAATATTAAGGTCTGCTTTGTGTCAGTAAAATCTGCGAGAAAGGGACATACAACTATCCATGAAAAAACAGACACGCTATAGGCAATTCAGAGCTGCATGATTCAATGAAAGAAGAAATATGCTCCTCGATCTCACTTCTTTTACAAATGGGAAATCCGGTAAACCAGTATTTGTGTTGGTTTCGGCACTGTAGAGGCTCTGGAAGACATCATGCACATATGAGTGCATCAGCCGGTCTATAATACAGTATGCCACCTAATCCCCCTGTAATCAGCCGTATGGAGAAACATACTACCAAACTGATCTACTGGTGTCCTTTCTCGCCTGCACACCACATCCAGTGGGGAGGGTTACAGGCAAATGATATAATGTATATCGCCTGTGACGCCTTTATGCATTGCCCAACTGGATTAAATTTGAAGCCCCTTTGACGCATAAGGCTTTGAATAGTGGATCTCTTCTGAGAGGTGTGCAAGCGCGGGAGGGCTCCCTTGTTTGGTTATTATGGAAATGAAGCGAAAACAAGATATAGCTTCCCGCATACAAACAACTGGTCGGTCCCAAGAATGAATCCAAAAGTACATAGATATTATCCCTCACCGTTTTGCCTCATTGAATCGTCCTATTAAATGCGCCAAGAGAGGCGTAACATTTTATGCCTTTCAACTCCTGTACCTAACTACCACTATTTACCAGTCTAGGCTCACAGCTTTTCAGATCAGATAAGAATGACATGTCAGTGATTGGACGTCTACTGCGCTAATAGCTATGCCGGCCCTGGAGTCATGCAATCTTTATTTACCAATTTCCTTACATCCTCCCATATTTACAAATAATATATTGATTTCTATGAAATGTCATCTTTCAGCTGTCAATTATTACACAATCACAAAAAATCCCCAAACCCTCCTTACCTTTTCTATTCCTGAATTCGTTCTAGTAGAACCATGTAATTAACATCGAACTGCCATTTAGCATTAGCACCAATATTATACAACAAACAGATCACAAGTAATTATAAAATTCATTCCAAATACCGAACTCTCTGTCATATAACAGAGTGTATGTATATCGTGCTGTCCTTAAGCGCTCTTAGAGCTAACTTGATTTCCCGTATGAATTCAAAGAAGCAAATGGCATTTTGGTTTCCTGACTTGGTATGCCTAACTGAATGTGAGCTGCGTTTAGGTCCTCCATATATTTTTATATCTAGCCACTCGTTATTTTTAGCCCACTTGACTAGATTTAACCACAATTGATTAACGACACTGCAGTCTATTAAAAAATGAAATATGTATCCTCCTCGTTACAAAATTCACAAGCTGTGGTCTCCTTTATTTTTAACATATCTATGTATTAATTACACATGACAATCCTGCTGTAATCCTCCTTGAATTCGCTTATACTTTTAGTCTTAAATTACCATTCGATGTATGTTCAATGCAATATATTCCTATTTTGTTCCAAGCCTGCCAATTAGCTGACTTGCTCTCCCATTTTAGATGTGTATTGTCCCATAATCTTTTTACATTAAACCTCTTTCCTTGTCAACGGTTCATTGAGGACGTTAAACCTGTGCCAAAGATAAAAGAGCTCATTATAAAAAACTTGGGCAAGATTCTGATATTTTCTTGTATGACTCAAATACATATTATATGTCTTCACTTAATCAGGATCTGACATAAGCAGACCATTTTGCTTCTTTTTCAGTTACTATGTCTTATCTATAGCATCTTGGCTGATGTCACTTTTGTTTTCAAATCATCGAGGTTCAAACCACCTTCATCAGCAATTTTACATACAATATTTCTGGCTACATCTGGTGTCTTATTCTGCCGGATAAACTGTTCTACCACCTTTTGGAACGATATTATTGTACGTACTTCAACTTTTATTATATTGGCGACATATAAGAAAAGTGGAATAATTAAAACATTTGCAATCACAACTCTCCCTTTTATTGAAATGTCACTTTTTTCCCAATGAGAGATACATCTTTTGGCCTTCTCCAATATACTATCAAAATTGAACACTTTCTGTCTTTCAATATTAGTCGGATACGTCAACATGACCCTAACATTTTCATGCTATCCAAGTATTACTATCTGTCGCTTGTGTGTAAAATATGAATAAAATATTTTCATATAAGTTGCCTGTAGCTCTCGCCTGAGATGTTATAACAATGTTTATAACACCCAATTCCGCGACACGACGCCGCACGGAATTACTAGACACAATGCTATAGGCAGCGAAGGGTTTCATATTGATGGATACCAGTGGTCTCAGATTTATTCCTTTGCTGCTATGAATAAAACAATCTATATAGCCTATACACATACAATACATATTTATCATGTGTTCTCTGGTTCTTATTCATTATCAGACTTCATTAGCAAGCACGACATCATTACTTGGCAAGGGATGCTACTACGATATAAATGACGTGTGTATAGTAGGGTCAGACATTTATTCCTGATTAAAAATACAGATGCTAACATATCGTCTCTAATAGAGAACTGCATTGATTTATGCTATATATGGAAAGCAATGTTTTTTGTAAGAGAATGACTTGAGAAAAAAAGAGGAGTTATTACAGAAATAAACGGTATTAACAATTGTAATTAAATACAGAAATATAATATGATCATATGAGATCAATATAATGCTTATTGGGACAGCGAGAGGTTAATTGACCAATATTTGCATTCCAAATAAGTGTTAATGATTGCATGTTTCGCCAGCTTGGTGTGAGGTCCAATATTTAATGTTGATATGTCTCTATTAAGCCCACATCCTATGTCACCTAAAGGAGCTCCAGGTGCTTCCCTCCAGGCCCTCATTTACTCTGTGGGTATACACAATGTAACTCAACACGCCACATATTTGAATGAGAGGTAGAGGCAACGAGCCTCACCTCCCGGCCAGAACCTGTGACCGATGTATACATGTTCACAAAGTCAATATTTTTATACATAGATCGTCGAACCATTGGGATGTAGTCATCATCCAGACTTTTCCTTTTGGCGTTATACAAATGGAAGTGTTCTAATTGAGACATAGGAGACGTCGTATGTAAAGGATTTACATGGATCTCTTGTTGGCCCTTTTTTAATTAGTATTAAACAGAACCAGCATTCTCTCTTCTCCTCGGCTGATGGGGTAATAACAAAACCAAGTAATTATTGGAGAAATAAAATAGAAATCGGAGTTATTAATTATTCACCTGGAAAGTGATAGAACATACAATGTGCACGCTGTCTAGACGAGCTGGCGAAAATGGCATAATTATTAATTATGCACCGCATAAAACCCAAGCCAGAACAATCGCCATTCCTCCTTCAGAGATACAAATTATACTGGACAACTTCCTCCATGATCAGGAAACCCCCTCTATTTCTCATTGTCCAAGACCCAAAACTTAGCTGAGTGCCTAAGTTAGAGCCTTAGGGAGAGATTGGACCAAGATTTTTTAGCTCTTACTGGTATAATTACTGCATAACAGACCTCTCGCGTTCACGCTTTATCTGCATGAAGAACTTGGAAGCCATAACCATGCTTGTAGGCTCGGCATGACTTACACCTTGTGGCAATGTGGTAAACTAACAGGAAGTCAGAACTCGAAGAATGTTTTCTGACCCTCCCACCAGGTAGCGCCACCAGCAGCGCCACCCAAACAGCTATAAACAGGGAATCCACATCGCCATATCATGTGCATGATCGGCGATGGGGTCCACACGATTAAAGCTAAAAAACAAAATGATTTGGATGCGTCAGATGCGTCGGGAGACGCCATAGGAGGGGGGGAAGCAGGTAGGGTCTTGATAGTGTTAATCGACAAAAACAATTTATATTTATTGACGTAAAATGCCCGAAAATGACGTTGCGCCCCCAGCGCCCACCTGGTGCCATCATACCCTCTGGACGATTTGGCATCAAAAGTGGCCATATTTATGGCCTATATAGGTCATACCGCTTAAGATTTTAACCACGCCCACTTTATCTAGAACTACCAGCTAATAACTCGACTCTCGTTCGATCGTGTGAAACTGCTACTTCCCGACTTCCAATCGACCCAAACAATGTCTCCAGGCCTAGGGAAAATGTATAGACTTAGGTTACAACAAGGTCTTTCTGGTATAATAAGTGAGAAATAACCGATTCCCCGACCCCTATATGCTAAAGCATGGACAGATATTTTACCCTGCGTACGGCCACATGGCATCTTCGGTAACGCTCGGCATCACATCTTCGGTATAACTCAGGGGAAAAAATCGACCAATCACAGGGCGCGTTACATCAACCTTCAGCTAGGCTCTCAGCCAATGGGATCACCCCTTCCAATCGTTACTCGGTGTCCCATGTAGACGGCCAAGGGGCCGGCAACATGGGCATGGCTGTGATGTGGCGGTGGGTGGCAGTCGGCGGTCGGCAAAGCCTTTTTAAATAGCCTAAAGTTTCATTATCCGCCAAACACTATAATATCCCAGTTCATTTAAGAGTTCTTAGTTGTGACGATAGTCTATCCTGGTGCCACTCACCATCTGGACGATTTGGCGTCAAAAGTGGCCATATTTATGGCCTATACCACTTAAGATTTTAACCACGCCCACTTTATCTAGAACTACCAGCTAATAACTCGACTCTCGTTCGATCGTGTGAAACTGCTACTTCCCGACTTCCCATGGCCAGAAACAATGTCTCCAGGCCCAGGGAAAACATATACACGAGATAACTTCCAATACAACATGGTCTTTCTGGTATAATAAGTGAGAAATAACCGATTCCCCGACCCCTATATGCTAAAGCATGAACAGATATTTTACCCTGCGTACGGCCGCATGGCATCTTCGGTAACACTCGGCATCGCATCTTCGGTAGGCTCGGGGGAAAAAAATCGACCAATCACAGGGCGCGTTACATCAACCTTCAGCTAGGCTCTCAGCCAATGGGATCACCCCTTCCAAACGTTACTTGGTGTGCCATGTAGACGGGCAGACGGGCCCGGCTACCATGGCTGCCATGGTGGTGGGGGACGGGGGGCGGGGGGACGGTGACGGCGAAGGCTTTTTAAATAGACTAACGTTTCATTATCCGGCAAACAGTATCATATCCTAGTTAATTTAAGAGTTCTTTGTTGTTATCTGGTGCCACTAACCCTCTGGACGAAATGGCGCAGTGGCATTCCCTTGGGAATCCTGATTCTCCCATAGGCACAAGAGCGCGCCACCAGCCCCCTGGAGCGACAAATTTAGTCTAGCAAAGTTGGCTCGATGTCCCGATATCCTATGTTTTCGTCATCCACATCACAAACTAATGCCAGATTTGACATCCTCAACATTTTTAAGAAGCAAAACATCGGGGTTCATAGTGTCTATATTGTACTCGTAATGCACATACCATGATTTCCCAATGCATGTCTAGCGATCTACAGTGCCTAAGCCTTAACCCTTCTTCCTTGCACTTGGCCGTACTCGTGTGACCAAACGTCAGGTAGGTTCGGAGATGGTTTCTCACTCTCTCACTAATGGGGCTACCGTAAGATGCGCAAAACATCAATGATCGTTTTGCGCGTTGACTTAAGAGTCAAATTAAACGATTTTGGAGGTTGGAGGTTGGTGGGCGGGATGGTGGGCAATGTCAACGTACAAAAACATTCCATATCTATGAAAGTAAATAGCCCAAGACTTCCCTTCATTCCCATCAAATTGTGACGATAGTCCTACTGGTGCCACACACACCCCTGGATCGTAACTTATGCATGTAGTGAATTACAACTGGAGTAAAACTTGTCAGAGGGTAATATGTATAGGCACATACATGTACCGTGAGTTTACACCATTAATCTGCCACATATACTTTCTGGCCCTAACCATTGTACAGAACTATCATGGGTGAACTCATAAATCATACACGCATCTGGCACAGCCCATAGTAGAATACTCACTATTTTCTTCCTCTAGGGAAAATAACATAATTATAGTCACTCTGTCAGCAGCCTATAGTTCAAGGTATATCTACACGTGAATTGCCCTTACATGAATCAAAATGCAGAGGGCATTAAGTGAAACACTATTATACACAGTGAAAAGGGATACTTGCCAATATTTGTTGTCAAACTGGGGTGTGGTAGTTGTCGAACCTAGGTACTGAAGGGTGCATTCCTTGTCTGCACGAAGAGTACACGAATGTTGATGAAGAATAAGGTGGCCAGGGACCTATCTTACGATGTGTCAGAACCTCGATGAAACGTGATGGAATGGGTAGTATTGGATCTTGAGATGGTCTGAAGATCTCTAATCCCCCCAAATAGCAACGCCTACTAATATTGCTGCACGATAAAAGTAGGCAGTCAACATGTTCTTTATTTAGTTTACCTTTTTTAATTCGGAGTTTCTAATGACTGAATACACGTGTCAAATCATCCAAAAGAGGCAAATCGTGATGGGCATTTTATATTTGCTATTTAATCGAGGGTACCTTTTAAAAACACATCTGGAATAAGAGTCTGCATTAGTAAGTCCATAC
Source organism: Sthenelais limicola (assembly GCA_942159475.1). Classification (NCBI taxonomy): domain Eukaryota; kingdom Metazoa; phylum Annelida; class Polychaeta; order Phyllodocida; family Sigalionidae; genus Sthenelais; species Sthenelais limicola. The sequence continues at coordinate 51,567,993 of OW804098.1, forward strand.
ACCTATGGTGTTCTCTCAAGATCAAACAGAATAACATTAGGTGGAGCTGATTTAAACAGATTTAAACTAGAAAATACCGCTTTGTTCGGATCCCTGATGATTTTCCTGGCTGTGCCCTAGTTAATGGCTATAGGTGCACACGCGCACGCGAAAGACTAATTCCCTTTGACAATGCCCAATGTGATAATTACTATTCTCTTCTGAGTCGTTGAACACAGGGCCTTCGCCTCTGCAGCAAGCATTCAGTTAATGCTTAGACGTCTATTGTTGTAGTTTCACTGCAGCAGGGCACGCTAGATCGTTGCTGGATAGGTTCATCCACTTGCAATCACTGGATCCTAACCCCTTATTTTCTTAAATCATTTTGTTTTAGGTTTCTAGTTGAAAGCAAGACAATACAATGTGTCTGTCAGGAAATATTTCTGTTTTCAATATTATGAATCATCTACCAACTCGTGCCTCCTCACTTCCTACTTATTACTGTAATGAATCGGCGGAATTAATATATTATCCATAATACATATTATTTAATATTGGAGAGTATAATTTCCGATTGGAAGATACCGTAGAAAGAAGGCGTGTTCCAGACCATACGTTGAATAAACATTGCACTGTCTGTGCCAACCTTTATATTGGTCCCCTAACAAGTCTAATGGAGGACCAATGTCGATGTTGATGTACACCTAACGCGACCACATCATTATTTGTGGGTAATTACCATCTAGGGAGGACCCCAATAATTACTAGGAACATAACCAATACCTGTATGATCTTATTGATGACCATGCAACTAATGGATGACAGCCAAACTACAGGGCAACTTGAGGGGTGGGGAGACCATTTCCCGTTTCATGGTCAACCCCTTGCCATAAATAGTGGATTACTACAAGTAATGAACTCGAGACTTTGGAATCTAGATATAGCACGATGGTCAGTTCTAGCTCCATTGGTCAGTGGCATTCGACCTCACTGTATGATTGTCGATAAATGCTTATATTTGGTGTTGGCGCAGAACATTTTGGTATTAGCTTCTTTATGGAGTTTTGTTGTATGGACTAAATGCCGGAGATGAGCATTAAATCTTATAACTATGTCTGCGTGTGGAGTTTGAAACGGCTTTTCTTGAATGCCTATGTGTCGTTATTAATGTCCTTCGGTTCAACGAGAAAGTGTTTGGTGAAGAGATAGCGGATACTTTGTGCTTTTCATATTTTGTGTGATTGATTGAAGAGGTTTGGGATGTAGATTTGAAGTGCCCAAACAGTGTATTATAGAGAGAAAATGGGTGGTTTTGCAGCCTTGCATAGGTCACTCCATTTTGTCATATTGAATGATTTTCACAATTGCTCTTCATAGGTTGTTGCGTTAAACATAATTATAAATAATCATATTTAACGTTGAAATCTCTTTTGGTTCATTGGACATGATCGAATAAGTTGTAGGAAAGTCTATTTGGTATTACCTCCTCTGTAGAAGAAATGTCTAGTCTGACAAAGGCATATCCTCATAGTACTACGGCAACAAGCTTGCCATGCAAGGACTTGTGATGACACTCCTTCTTCTTCCGTGATGAAAGCCCATTCCCATTGTTATCCGGCAAACACTGATGTTTCCTGGGCAAATAAAAGAAACAACCGCGGCCCCTCCTTAAGTTATTTGTGATATTCACATGCAAGGAAAGCTTGTAACTCGCGGGCAAATACTTTAAGCAGGCGTCGCATAAAAGCCATAGCAACAGAAGAGTAGGCTGGAAATCAGTATTTAAATAGCTCATTAAAAGTGGTAAATGGGTTGAAAAAAGCGATGTTGGCGATGTTCTTCCGTAAAATATTTGTTTGCTTGGGGTTAATAAAAAGTTGTATACTACAGCGCATTAAATTCTGTTGGCCTTGTTTCATGCAAATATTAATTCACGATCCTAATTACATGAAATATTGTATTGTTTTACAGAAAAGGTCTGCGTTCAAGCAAAGGGTAGGGGAAACTATCGCAGCGTTGGGATAAATATACACATGGGTACACAGATATCTATAGATATTCGAGATGTTGAGATCAATCCAAAACAAGGCGAAAACAGAACATGGGGTGTGTGAGGTTGGTTTTGGTTTATTAGGGGTCCGACGTTTCGGTCAACATACAACTTTATCAAGGATGGGTATAAGTATAAATACGTTTCGGTCAACATACAACTTTATCAAGGATGGGTATAAGTATAAATATACTTTACATTATATTACCCGTTTGAATTGAATTTCCACAGACGTAAATAGTTCTGATAAATTTCTCAATACTTCCACAATAGCACTACATGAATTAATCGTATGAATGCATTGAGAGCATGGGAAAGACATTTTTATCATGTCTAGTTCCATTACAACAAAGGAAAATCTACAAAGGTTCACTGCAGTTCACAGTCTTCGTGTATTATGCTATTTATGATATATAACTCTAATGAAGGATAGTTATATCTACAAGCAAACTCTTCTGCACACATTAAAGATGTCGTTTAGGGCGGTTGGTAACACGGAATGATCTGTTTGGCGCATTTAAGGGACGCTACTTGTACACGACTTCCGTGATAGATACTGATGGAAATGCATGATAGACAGGACCATTGCATGACTTGGTCATTAGGTTTTATTGGAGGTCTTTATACAGAATCTGGCTACTTGAACATAGTCACTGCATGAATTATACGCCCTCATAAATTAATAAATAGGATTATAGTTCAACAAAATATATCAAAGATATTTTCTAGATGAGTCCCATGTATGTATACATGTACCACTACTTCCCTTATATGTATCCCTAAATAACCCCATCCGAGGTAGTGTTCATTTGTAGTGGTCTCTGCTCGAACCATGAAAGAACCAGTGATTCCCACATTAAAGTGTGCCAATGCTTTGGCCCGGCAGCAAATGAGATGATCCAAGGAAGAGATGTACAGCAAGACCTTTCATTATAGGACCACTGTACTTTCTCAACAGTCTCGGCTCACCCAGCTAGGGGCGGGTTCGATAAGGTTCAGTCATTCATTCCCTTTCTCTACATCCCCATGCAGGTGTAGAGCTACAAAAGCTGGTCATTCAAATTCACGGTTTCAATGCTGGTCATCCCATCAAAATAAGGACCCCATACAAAAGGTCTACCAGCTGAGAGGCGCCTGTAGTGACTGCAGAATTGTCCTTTCTCTAGCCTCTATCCATGGGAACCTAGCGCAGGAATCCCTAGTTGTATATTTTGCAGGTGGCGGTCTGTGATCATCAACAGAACGGCCAATTCGAAAGAGATAACGCAAGCCCTCGGAAGCTTGATAAGCTCTAACCGGTTTCATGCTTGATTTTAGTCTCTAGTACACAAAATATGAGTGAACATATCAGGCTAGAAGGAAGGAAAGAATATGTTTAAAATGCTGCCATTTTCGTTTGTAGCATATAATTCACCTAACATAATATGATGCATAATTGAAAGGATGATTGGTGTAACTGAAGCCTCAGTGGTTATATCGACCACGCCCACCTCGCTAGGGGATTTCACTATGACGTATTCATCGCCTCAGCCAATCACAGGCGGGCATTGGGTTGCCACGCCCCCATTCGATGCTCCCAACCGCTCATTCAAGTTCATTCACCGAGTCGGTGAAGTCGTTGGGTCGTGCATCGCCGAAAATTTTTAACTTTTACTGTTTATATTATCCGATATTGTCTGTTCGGTAATTATTTATTGCTATTGCTTCTGTGATATTGATTTATAATCACTTGTATATGTGGATGTCTTGTAGGGTATTTATTTAATAAACAGCTTCTGGCTGTTCTGGCCAAATTCATATGACAGTGTTCCTTTCTTCATCCTAGCGTCGTGGCTCGTATATGCCAATATGAGAGGCCGATAGATTGATTTGTAAGTGCCAGACTCTATGCCTTACAAATCAAGGTCTTACTTCCATGTCTGGTCAATCATTCCGGTTGAGTATGCTCGTCTGGCATGACGCCAAGCACCGGGAGAGTCACTAGATCAGCAGACTCAAGAAAAAGAGTGATAGAGGCGAGAGACTATAGGGAGACGCGAAGTGGCAAAGAGGAAGGTTGGGGCATAGTCTCTATGATGAGTATACATGTATACCATTGCTAAACATTTTCAACGTCCAGCTAAAATATTTCCTTCCTTCAAATGTATATTTCAACTATCTACTGCCAAATAGAAATATTTGAGAGGTCGGAAGTATAACTTACTAGCAAAGTATGACTATTTAATTTCAGACTTCGATTACCTTTTATTTATTAAGTTTACAATTAATAAGTAAAGCAAAGCTCCAAATCTCTCCATATATATAGCATTTGCCAAACGCATACCACCCCCTTATTTGCCTTATATCACTTTTTTTGCTCCAATAACTGCCGCCTGTAAAAGGCTTGGCATCTCTCCAATAATGGTGCCTGCATGTTGAGGGTGACGCTAAATATCGGTCAAGGCTCTGAGTCAGTGATCTCCTGTTGCTCATGGTGGTATTGCTGCTTGTCTGGCCGCCTTATTACGGATTCCTGATTGACGCGACGCTTCAAAGCATATCCACTACCCTGGAGGGAAATGAATAGCTGGAGGATATGAACAAGGGGTCCTCCCTGCACACTTCCCCACACACAACTGTGTGTGTTAATGTAATGAGGCGGCATTCTAGCGTCAATTAACTCTTGACCTTGGAGCAATATCCGGTGACTAAGCAAAGGAGAATTATATTGGGCCTTTTAATGCCAGCATTGCCTCATTGTGTCACTAATTCTTGACCTTCTATCTATTTGTATCCATTGATATTTGTAATACAACTACCGGTATGAACAATTGCAGAAATGTCATTCCGCCTTTCGTGACATCGAAATTTTAAAAAGTAGAAAAAATGAATATTAATACAATGTCACCTTATTTCCTCCTTTATCAGAGTTGCTTTCGGCCTTGACAAAAATTTAATATCATAGATTTGCAAATAAAAAATATGTACCACTACTTTTAAATACCAGAAGAAAACACCATTGCTGAAGTTACCTTTTAATTTAGGTAACGGCTGGGAGAGCTGGATGTAATCTAGAAGTCAGTATACTTGTTTGTCTATATGTCATATTTCATCATTCACTGTTCAAACTTTGGATAAATAAAGTAGTTTCTTATCTTATCTTATCTTATTTTAGTGAAAAACATGCCCTTATAGACAACAGGACGCCAGATCCCATAACTCAGCTATGCTCAGAGAAAGTAACAAGATACATTTTTACCAACTTCCAATACTGTGTGAGGCTTTACATAGGAATTATAAGATAATACCTTTATGTTATAGACGATTAATTGCAGCGTTTTCATATTTTATTTAGAACTGAATTCAATTTTGAAGAATTACCAGGTAAACATTATAATTTCAGATATTGTGAACGCCTTGAGGTGGATAGAGGGAGAGCATCCACAGGAGCTTATTCGACAGGATTAAACTTTTGTGGAATGCTCTTACTCTTCCTTGATGTGAATTCTTATATGATGTGATTATGAGTACAAATGATTTAATGCCCTCCTTGTGTCGTCGTCGTATTGGTAGGAGATGATATGAAAATATGAATATATGTTAAATTAAAACGTTGATGATAGGTTTATCATGGTTTTTGACACGGCGCAGATGGAGGTATTTTTTTATATTTATTTGTATTATATAGCATTTTATTTGTATTTCTCTCTCAGTTATATAACTGAGAATTCGAGTAGAAAAGAAGATATGTATATATATATATATGGTTCTAGATATAATATTTTCACTTTTGTATATCTTCCCTATTAATCAACTGATCATCATGTACGGAAAACAATGTACTATGCATAATGTCGTGATGAATAAGATATTTTAAAAAAAAAATGTATGTATACATTATTCATATCGCGCCTTATAAAATGTTATGTTATTACGTGAGATAAGAAGACAACTCCATCATAAGCAATCCTTTGTCTTTACAACATCTTAGGGAATCAACATATATTATATGTCAGGAGAGAGTATACAAATCCGTGTGCAATTAGTCCTAAATCCCTGTATGCGATAAATAGGATTACAGCTCTATTATGTCGAGGAGGATTGCGTCGTAAAGAAGGTCTGATATAATCCTTAATCTAGCCTAGGATTTGATGGGTTGATTCGACCTCTTCTGCTGTGTGATTCCAGCTCCTAGACTGCCATGAGATAAAGTCGATAATGGGGTTATAAAACAGGCATGAGATATTATCGGTTTCCAACAAATCGTTTTGCACAGAATAGCGATAAAAGTGCGTGCTATCTATAACATTAACAGTTAAACTGCCCCTAAATGGGGCACAGAAGATATCACCTTTAAACCATTACATCCCTTATAACCTTGTGATACAGCACTGGATATGATCAAAACTGCGCTGACTTGCATGGCCTCACTTATTCTGTCTAAAACTAAGCCTGTTTATTCGCCATTCGAATTACCATTTCATATTCAGTACTACCGACGCTTCATGACAGGGTAAATTGCTTATAGTATAATGTTCCTTGCAGAATCATTGCACACTTTTTACCCCCGAAATGACTGCGCTACGGGGAGTGATTATAAATCTTTCGCTGGTATTTTACCAGTCATTCATTGCCCTGCTCGTGCGAATTGAAGTCAACATTAGAATACATATATATACTCATCATTAATTGATCATTTCATTTAGGTTATGTTTCTACTGCATGTGTTCATGTATTATTAAAGTGGGGATTGTGTATTAACATATTCATAGGATCACAAGGCAACAAACTGCAGGTACTGACCGTGATAATCAAATCGTGCTGATAGTGAAATTGACTCTAGTGCAAGTTGATACATATAATTTGATTCTGCTACTTATTTGTACGGCGTGTAATATGAGCGCGTATATTGATTATCTAGGTTTGGGGGGCTGCATGTATGTGTTTGTTAGGGCGAATTGTATAGGCATGCACATATAATCATCTACAATTATGGGCCAATATGAATATTGGTTGACGGAGCAATTAACACAATTTAAACCCTCGTGCCATACCCAGATATTGCCATAGTCCAGGTATTATGTTGTTGACCTGCAATCAATGTTCAAATCAATTATGTTTCTTGGCACAGTGTAATTAGAAACCTGCTTTCTCGCCACGGTATTCGCCTTGCCTTCCATCCAGTTCAGTTGTTGATTTAGTGGTTAGAGAGAAATGGCAAGGAATTCCAATCACTGGAGGGAGTCGGGGAGGGAGTACATAATATGAGTTCCTCTACGATCTCTGCCCTATAGGTAGGGGTGAGTGGGTGGGGTCGGGAACGAGTAAATATGACCTGGATGGACCACGTTGCACGACTCGATAGAATTCACGTATCTTTTTATCCTCCCTGGGTAAAGCCTTGCCTCATGGCCTACTAGGGTGGATAGGCCTATCAAATTACAGGGGACAAAATGCATCCTTTTATTGAAGCCTGCCCTGTATTCTACTCTCTTGTTGGCCTGTGTTCATATTGAAACTCATCTCAAGAGCAGTTCGTGACCTTCCTGACGGGTCGTCTGCTCTCGAGTGGGCCTCCAAGTAGGATGATCAGAGGCTACTGTGAAAATTGATGCTCGATCCTCATTCCATGTCACGGGAAGTCCGTTTTAGTTGCTGGTTAACTCAAAGCTACCTATCACCTGAAGGAATTGCCAGTTATTCCTTAAAATAAGTACTAGACAGACTCTAAAATTGCTCTTCATCCGTATAATATACGGGAAGAGGGGTTCCTTTGTCTCACATGTTCTCAGAATTTTTTGTTTTACCAACCATTTTTCTTATCTGTAGAGATCCGTCCCCTCTCTCTGGAGGACGTCGTATGTGGTTTGTCAAGGCATCTGGGGTGAAAATGGTGATTTTGAAGCTCTTTTTAGTTTCTTTAGTTGTGTTCTATACAACTATTTTTAGCCGGGGAAAGTTGGGGAAGCCTGTCAGGAGAGCCATTTGTATGGACAAAGGACTGATCACATGACTGCCTCTTGAAAGTAAACGTAATGATGTCATGCTTTTGATAGCTCATGGGAGAGAGAAGGGGGAAGGAAGGGAGAAGAAGAGAGTTGGGAGAGGGAGAGACAGGGGGAAGTGAGGAGAAAAAGAGGGGTGGGTATGAGACACAGAAGAGGGAGAGGGAAAAGAGGGGAGGGAGAGAGTGTAGAGAAGGGGAGAGGGAGGGAGAGACTGTAGGAGAGAGTGAGGAAGATGGGGAGGGAGAGAGAGAGAGGAGGGGGAAGGGGAGAGAAAAAGAGGGGCGGAATGGAGGCCAGAGGGGAGAGGGAGAGTGAAGAAGCAGGGCTTGCCTAATTGGATTTGAAGGTGGTTGTCCGGTGGGCAACCAAGGCATGCAACATGGTTGCCCATCAATGACTGGTGGTAGCCCAACACTGGAACATTAAATAATCAGGGTCTCCACGGGGCCTGGAAAAGCCTTGGATTTGGAAAAATGAATTCAAAGCCTGGAAAATGGGTATTTTAGTGTAAGGGCCTGGGAAATTATTATGTGGGCCTTGAATCCCACTGCAATCGTTTAAATACAGTGTTCTAACAAGAAATATCACTGCAGCGGAAGGAGTTGTCAGTGTTAGAACACTGAAGTAGCCTTGACATTTTTTAGATACTGTTAAAACTTGTTAGATACTGTAAAGAAAGAAAAAAAAAAAAAAAAAAAAAAAATAGATACTGTAAAGCATTGACCTATGAACAACAATAACTACTACCCCCTTGTCCTATTATTAGGGTTCTGGAAAATCACTGAAATTGGTCTGGAAACGACTTGCAATTCCTGGAATTTCTTCTGACCAAAAGTGCGGAGACCCTCCTAAAGATATTCAACCCCAAGAGTTGGTGGGTCTGAAACAGCCAAATCTAAGAAAGTGGTCATTGGAATTATTAATACAGACTGTATTTGGACCTCATACTTAGAAACCATGTCATGCCTAAATGAAAAAATATAATCAGCTCCATTAAATTTTGGGCTTAATTTCACACACAGGAATTGCCACAAATTTGTTGGTTGCCCACTGGGCTTTTGCTTTGCAAGTTCTGGTTGCCCAGCACTTCAAAGTGGTTGTCCCGGGCGTCCGGGCAGTCGATTAGGCAAGCCCTGAGAAGGAAAGGGAGGGAGGAGCAGGGAGAGAGGGGGGCCATCCGAAGGACGGGTACTTTGCTTGTATATGCATATAACTACACATTATTCTTAATCATTCTTTCTTGTTGTTGAACTTTAGATAAATAGAGAAGTTGGCTAGCGCTATATGGTAATGCTTTTTAGAATCAATCCAGCACTGTCACGTGCTATTGGCGCAGCGAAACATCATCTTCTCGCGTAGAAATAACAATGGCCTCACATTTCATTTTAACGACTTCCTCCTTGTATTATATGACAAGGATATTAGGTTTCTGATTAATATAAAATATTGTGATATCCGAGTCACCTTTCCGCTCGTGGCTTGGAAACCAATAATTGTATTAAATTAGCATTTCAACACATTCTTATCCTTCGTATTATTTCTTATATTTTCCAGGTATGTATACTTCTTGTAGAACCAACGCTCGGAGGTTTTCCTATAAGGAAAGAGCACGGAGGGTGGTGGGAGGCGTTGGAAATGGAAATCACAATAGCAAGTCTATAATTATTCAACATTACGACTATGCTCCCTTCAGAATATCAGGTTTTCATCTTTTCCATGTAAGTAATATTCAACGCTCATCTAGTATCAGGTATGTTGTTATGTAAATGTCATCTGTTTTAATAACATAACAGTAATCCAAACGCACTGTTGCAATGAAGCCATGCTACTATAAGGTGCGATTATACGATGTGTGGGGAATGCCTCCCCGTTTGAACATATAATTCTGAGCCTTATCAAGCAGCTAACGATAAAACATTTCCAAGTGTAATCATTGAGAAAGCGGTCGGGCATTCTCTGCTTAACGATTCCGAAGTGTTCCCGACAGTGACATGTAAGCCAAAAGAAGAAAAGGATTGTATCTGAAAACATGAATTAGACTAAAATGAATAATGAAGCTATCTATGCAAGCGCAATGGAGCCTCAGGTGGACTTAAATCTGCGCAGGCACCAGCGCCATTATTGCCGACCACTAGCGCTTACTGTAGTAATGTACTGGCTCAATTTGCTCTGGGATGTCCATTGCCTTGTGTATGTCCCCAGTAAATACGACTCAACCACTGAATCCAAGCCAAATGGCTTCTCGCGCGCGCGCTGTGGCTGGGTCGAGGCGTTTCTAGTAGGAGGAGTATAGTAGTATGGAGAAATGGGGCTCTTCTGACGGTTGTGTGGGAGTACCAGCAACAGCACTTACACCCACAGTTCTCTGTTACAAACTCAATCTATCCACATAAGTGTCCATTTCCTCGTATTCTTTACATATACTGTCTTCCACTAGGTCTGGTTTCATTATTGTTCTCTTCATTAAGAACGCCCATATATACCGTTATAATTGCATTGCTTAACTGTAGCTCACTTTGTTTTAGATTGATTTATTAGAGCACGGATGCCAGTTAAAACCTGCCTTTTTTAAACGCCGGCAAACGATTCCTAACATCGCTATTCTTGTGTCTTGTGTATTCATAAGTTAATCTACATGTGCAATATGTAATGCATTGTCATTCAATAGAATAATCTCACTCACCGACATATCCTGTGCACCACACAATTAAGTGGTAATTCTATCCAGATGGGACTAATATTACAGTCACGCCGAAGCAATGGTAGGACGTAATAAGCTGCTAATTATGCTTGAAAATCCTGACGTCTGATCGAAAAATATTATAGACCAGACAAAGCACGAGTATAGTGGGACAATACCCACCGTGAGGCACTGGCGTGTTAAACGCTTGTCAATCATCATATAACCGATATGGGATTGTTTGACAACATAGCACATTGAGATATACTCGTTTACTGCTGCCTCGTCCACTGTGTAAGAAAGGTTACTAATATTATTATATTATGGATTTTATATGGAGTCGATGTCCCTTTTTACAACAGTGCAGTGTGCTTGTATATCATTCTATACTATAAAATGTATGTCGATCAGAATATGAACGCCTCCATCGATATTATAGGGTTAATATTGATGAAGGTAGAAAAAGATATATATAATGGTATGGCCACTTAGATGTTAACACTATCGTACTTATCGTACCCGAATAGCTCTCGGTACCCATGATGTGTCACATTACTCAATGTCGTAAACATGGATACGCACCGGTATGGAGTCGTTAATGGTAATATAACTAACCATTTTACTCCTGGGTTCAATGTGTGGTATGTCAGTTCATGAGACATATTGCATAGAGCTAATGTATCGCATCCACGGACAAATGCTTGATGCACAATGAGTAACAAAAGATGGCAAATTCCATACACCGGTTAATGGTAGGATTTTGTGTTGAGTGGAATAGTAGGGATAGGGATTATTGATTGTATTCATTTCCCTGGAAGCATGTATCATGCGACAGTTAGATAGATGTAGACTAGACTAGACAATTCGAATTTAAGATACATATTTAGATAATAGCTTAGTATACAAAAGGCTGTGACTGAGGATGGATACTACATTATTAGCACATCTTTCTAAAATGTGATCATCCAATATCATCAAAAATAACATTAAAGTCACTATAATTGTTTTTAGATAGCTACAAGGGAATTACATATTGAGCCTGTTATTACTGGAATGCAATTTTATATGCTAGATGACTCTCATTGTATTAATCGGTAGCACTATAAATTGATATGCTTTGAAAATGCAATTACGTGCATTCGACCAATGTTAAACTGATATTAGAACAATATGATCATATCTATATCGTTCCTTGTGATTAACGCATCCCATCATGGGAAATCTTCAATCGATTTCTCACGGCTTATCCCTTTTATCACAATGGTTACGCGTGCTCTGTCTCTTGTACTGCGTTCCTTCTTCTGGATGATGGCATCAGGTTCCGGGTCATCTCCTTTTATTTATTTCTTGTGGTGAGAGCACCAGACACACAATGAAGTACCCATTGAGGACGGGGGCAGTTTACACATATTTTGCCTGGCTGACGGGGGCCCTTTTCCCCCTTTTGGGGCTTCAGGACGGGTGTTTAACATGAGGTTTAGGGTTTAAAAACACTTTAAGAATATTTTCTTCAAATAATATGTGTCATATGTACATCGTTTAATAGGTGTAAACAGTTATTGATCATATTTTTTCATAATTTCTAGAATTTGGTCTTCAATAATTAAAATAATGGGTCTCAATTGGGTGCAATATGGCGGCAACCTTGCTCCAAATTCACTTTCCAGCATTTATGTCTGTTAGTTATGACGTCATCATTATTGTCTCCATGACAACATACCTATAAAAGTATTTCTAGTGTGTTTGTATACATATATTTTAAATTTCATCAAAATCCGTTCATTTTTTATTAAGTTATGCCCCCTTCAATTTATATAAAAAATTGATGCCTTGAGGCATCACCCCGTCCCCTGAGCCAATCTATGTGTGATGCCTTGAGGCATCAGCCCGTCCCCTGGGCCATTTTGATGTTGATGCCTTGAGGCATCAGCCCGTCCTCAATGGGTTAATACGTACGGCAGCAGCGGATTAGAGATAGTTCTTACTCAATACAGATAATAATAACTCATCTGTTGTGACTTGAAGAAGGATAATACAGACCGAAACATGTTGGGTATAGTCCCCATTCCAACAAAATACAATCTCAGTAAATCTCACTAAAATCCACTCGGCCATTGGTATTTGTGTGTACATAAAATCCAAATTTCTACTTTTAATATACATATTTATTTTACTTGAAGAATAAGCACAGTATGCAGTTTTAATTAAGTTCCTTTCTTTGTGGCAACAAATCTGGTGCAAAATGCTGAAGAGAAACTGTATGAATTCGTGACATATTGGCTCTGGCAGGCGTGGGAGGAATTGATCGCATGTGTTGTTACCACGAGGAGACTTAAAGATATCGACTGACAGCATTGATTGGACCTCTCACTGTATAGGGGATATGCCAGATGTTACTTGCAGTATATTACTCTGCACGAAAGCTAACTTAGGATAGAACAGCATATCATCAATGCTGCTCATCCCAATTTGGACGAATTGGTTGCAGAATAAAAGAATATTGGGGGGGGGGGGGGGTGCGACATGTTTCCTGATTTCAATACTGCGGCGCTGAAATTGACATATATGGAAATGCTCCGAGTTTCCATGAAAAGCATGTCAGGCTTGTAATAATACAAAATTATTAATGTATTTTTCAATATCAGATAACACGAGGATATCCATAACAACCTACCCTTATTATTACGATATTTATTGGTGTTTTTAACATTTTCTTGATAGTATTTCTGATGTAATTGAAGCTAGACCTCCCTTGGTTGTTCATGAGTCCCCAAAATATCACCCCAGTGATTCTGAAATAAAACAGATCGGATCATTGCATTCTACCATAAAAATGCCACCACTAGCGGTGAGATTTTGCTCCTCTATGAACAATCAAATTGATTTAACACTAATTGAGGTTTAAGTAGAAATATGAATTCAATGGAGCATTGAGGTTGGTGCGATATTTTCCATATAGAAACAAGCACGGTTGACGTGGTAGCCACAAAGCTTTGATAATTAAGTCATTTTGATAGATGAGAAGATATACGTAGACTATAGACTCATGACGATGGACAATGAGGCATGGTACTAATTTTGTTTGTAGACGGCATATATGGGAACAAAATAATTAATCATGTACTTATATTGAGATCTCATGCTTGAGTGTACAAATAAATCATCGCGAGTGTAGGTCTTTATGAATCCCTATTCGGGAAGTGGATGTAAGTTAATATAATCATTTATAGAAAGAAATAGTAATTGTTCGAAGTGTTTGCTCCCGTTTCCCAATCGTTTGTGAGCTTGTGTAGCTATTTATACTGGCATAGTGAACTGGTTGTTTTTATCTATCAATTTACCAACTGGTGTCAAGTGTATTTGGATGAAAGGGCAACTAATCATAGATGACGGAGGTTTCATATAATTACGCAAAAAAGAACAAATCTAAGATACATTTCCGGTACATATAGAAGGAATAAAACAAGAAATCAATTTAATATTTGTGTGGTGATTGCATTGGGATTCTTTGTTCTATTTTTATATTTTTCTGCAAGTATGTGTATTGGTCTACGGCGAAATTCCACTGGCATCTAGCTAGATGGGATTGATACTATAGTCAGCATACTGACCTACACATCTATCCTCAATCAACATGGAAGCTATTATGCCGCCTGACTGGCCCAGCCATGTCATCTTTTGTACAACTCCATGTACATAAATTCAGACGAACATTCAATTCAATGACCCGTCGAAGCGTTCCTTCATTTAAGTTCAGATATGACCGAGCCAACATCAATAAAAGGGGTGACATAAGATTGCATCCGAATATAAAACATATTATGTGGATTCCTGATGCGTTAGATATGACATTCAATTCAACGGGAGTTATAATAAAACTTGTCATGTAATATCATGTATAAATGTAGCAACCTAGATTTAAACAATCTGATTGATATGATATTTGATATATCTGGTATTTGATTTTCGAAACCTCAGCAAAATGGACAATCAATTTAAGTTGGATATTCCATAACTTGAAAACGTCCTCGAAATTATTTCATTGCCATACATCAACTTAAGTCAACTGTGTCCAGTTCTGTGTATATACCACCTTCCTTCAGTATCCGCCTCGCTTACTTCTTCCTTTCTGATGACAATCATGTACATATATGTGGACGGATTAACAATAATACATGTACACATGTGCCATACATTTATCAAAATAAGATGAATATAACGATTGTCCCCTATGTCAGGACCTACTGCTCATTTTCACAACTTTTGACGGGTGGTGTGACTTGTTGGCTCCTGTCCAGGACCCTCTGACCGTGGGAAACCATAAAGTATGTGTATATTCTAAGCTTTCACTATAAGCCCAACGATTAGAATCCATTCAGGAGTGAATTTGGCTTTGAATCAAAGCGCATGAATTCACGGGGTAAATGCGTCTGCGAGACCAATTTGTGTTTCTGTCACTTGAGCTATATGCTTAAACGACCTTGGTTTCTCAGGCCCTCGGATTTTACCAGGTTTGCTGATATTGACAGAACGCTTTAAAACTTTCTACATACAATATAAATATTCTCACAGAAAATGTTTCAATTTTACTCCTTGTCATTTAATCTGTTGTCCCATTTATTGGCCATAACATCTACAGTGTTAACGTTCGGGGACCAAACAGTTAAATGGCTGTTAGAAGTATGCTAATCTATTATCCAATAACCATGAGACACTTGCCCGATTTCCATTGCCTCATTGGAGAGTTATAGAGCAAGGTTTGTGGTACATGTACTACACGCAGACAGTTAAGTGCCCACCCAATCGTAAACCTTTGAAATGGGTAAATGTCATTCTTAGTATTCGACGGGGAAAGAAAAGGGCGAAGGAAAAGCAAATTGTGCTCCACCTACAGTTATCACGACTATATGTTATCTTCATTCATTTTGTCGCATCAGGAATATTGAATAATACTCAAGACCACTCAATATATGCCTCTATCTCAGAAATGCACAATTCTTGAAAAAAGACGAAGTATAAGTTTTCGGCCAAAATTCTTAGTGAAAATATAAAATTCAAAAATAACAGCTCCTTCTTTTCAAAACCCTTTCAAGTTCCTCAAGTAGAAAGAATGAAGTCGTGAACTTCCACGAGTAATCTTAATTACAATCCATATCTCAGTGTATCTTCACTAATCTGAACATCAATATTGGCGGGAACAGCTTTGGAGCTGTCATGACAATTATTCTGTGCCATTTAACAGTAATGTAAATAAAGCATCCATTTCCCCATGAATACACAGACCTGAAAAATGGTAACCAAAACTCGGTCAAAATACTATTGATTTGTATAATGTTGGCAAGCATTTCGAATAATTCGTTTGCTATTTGATAACCGTGGGAATAAAAAGATTCATATATAATACATAACAATTACGTTGATCCGGGGGTATGTTGAATAGCGTGTGATATGCGAATATTAGTTCACATAGGTCATATGTTATAATTAAGTGTGAATCAAAATGTGAAGAACCACATGTGACGTATGGATTGGCAGGCGGAGCGCATGTGTCGTAGTGGGCCATTAGCCTTAATTGAAAGTGCCAGGGTAGTCAGTGATAGGATCATCGTATATTGTTAATACACAGGCGCTTTCACTCTGTATGGAATCCTATGAATTCATATTCCGGCGTTAATTATACATACATATATACCCCCATTCCCAGACACCTTGTTTTAATTGTGTAGACCACGCATGCATAGGCATAGAAATAGGAAGATTTATGTATGCAGGCCTTTAAGGCTTAGAGGCAATGGGACGGATGGAAAAGGTAAAGGGGAACTAAGAACCACTGTCTTGTCATTTCATGAATCATGACAGAAAGCTATTCACGTTTTACCGATATTCCCTCTTGCCGAGCCTTATAATTAGCATCCAGAATTGGGTTGCCAAAGAAGTCGTGCCAACAGCTATAACTATATTTCTTGAAGCTTGCCACAAGATCTCACCTCTCGTTTGGAGCTTTCATACGTGCCAGCTCTGTCCCATTATATCACCATGTAAAATTCAGCCATGATGAGGCAATATATGTGTCCGCCTAATATAGTGGAACATCATATTTACTCCATACTGATATCAGTTTAAGAATATAATTATGTATACGTGAGTCATTTTCCAACAGCTTTTTTTTACTGTTCGATTCTATTATTCTTGCCCATTAGCACATTTCTAAGCCCCCCCCCCCCCCACACACACACACCGCCCCCGCATTTCTTGGTATGACCAAATGTGAGTTATCATAGGGCGTTTAAAGCAACCCCCTATCATCTCTGACCTGTGGGTCGTTATGTGTATGTAGGCCTGATGACAAAAATGCATACCGACGCTACTCAAACCGTCTCAACGACTCAGGATACCACAGACTGACTATATCAGACCATCCGACAAGAAGTCTTTCAGCGGATGAAATCGAGAAGAAAATCAAGATGTATTCTCACACGAGAATGTAAGGATTGATGTTCCTTTAGAGAGCCACGTACGTATTTTATTACTTTTTGACCGGCGAATCTGTCGCGGGTGACTTCAAGGACATCAATGTCTGATCAAATCTGCCTCCACCTAAATATCTTCACGACAGCAGATATATGAATAGGGATTGTTTTTGTCCCAGGGGCAATGTCTTCCAGTTGATCTGACCAAAACCACAGTTCCAAGAATGGAGATGCTTCTTGCTCCGTGCAGACAAATGTCCTTTGTTTTTATGGAATGTTTAATATTTATTTTCATTTCCCGCGCACGAAGTGCTGCATTTCCTTCAAATTCTACCAAATAATACCGCTGTCCTTACATATTACTCCCCTTTCATCTTCATTTTCACGGATGTAAGGTTCTGATCTCAGAAGAAAAGAGGGATTAAAGGTGATACTCAAAAAAACTCTAAGGAAAGACACGCCACTGGCTTTTTTAAAAAAAGCCAAAATCGTCGCCTATTTTGAGAAGGAAGGTTAAAGATCGCAAGGTTTTCGTTTCTTTATGTATGTCTGCTGCTTATTTCTGGTGTTTCTATTGTTTTTGTCCCAGGGGCAATGTCTTCCAGTTGATCTGACCAAAACCACAGTTCCAAGAATGGAGATGCTTCTTGCTCCGTGCAGACAAATGTCCTTTGTTTTTATGGAATGTTTAATATTTTTTTTCATTTCCCGCGCACAAAGTGCTGCATTTCCTTCAAATTCTACCAAATAATACCGCTGTCCTTACATATTACTCCCCTTTCATCTTCATTTTCACGGATGTAAGGTTCTGATCTCAGAAGAAAAGAGGGATTAAAGGTGATACTCAAAAAAACTCTAAGGAAAGACACGCCACTGGCTTTTTAAAAAAAAGCCAAAATCGTCGCCTATTTTGAGAAGGAAGGTTAAAGATCGCAAGGTTTTCGTTTCTTTATGTATGTCTGCTGCTTATTTCTGGTGTTTCTATTGTTTTTGTCCCAGGGGCAATGTCTTCCAGTTGATCTGACCAAAACCACAGTTCCAAGAATGGAGATGCTTCTTGCTCCGTGCAGACAAATGTCCTTTGTTTTTATGGAATGTTTAATATTTTTTTTCATTTCCCGCGCACGAAGTGCTGCATTTCCTTCAAATTCTACCAAATAATACCGCTGTCCTTACATATTACTCCCCTTTCATCTTCATTTTCACGGATGTAAGGTTCTGATCTCAGAAGAAAAGAGGGATTAAAGGTGATACTCAAAAAAACTCTAAGGAAAGACACGCCACTGGCTTTTTAAAAAAAAGCCAAAATCGTCGCCTATTTTGAGAAGGAAGGTTAAAGATCGCAAGGTTTTCGTTTCTTTATGTATGTCTGCTGCTTATTTCTGGTGTTTCTATTGTTGGTCTTTTAGTTGGGTAACTCTTAAAAGATGTACGGTAGAGCCATCAATTGACATGATGCCGGCCGTTTGGATATGCTAACCAAACGATTTCGGAATAATGTGGAAAATGACTTCTCTGTCAAAAACTACGCACATTTCAACTTATCATTACCAACGAGATTATATTCAACGAGATTATATTTAACTCGAGTTAAATATAATCTCGTTGTCATTACTAATGTTAGTTCAATTGGAGGAGTTCTCAATTATGTTATTTATAAACAGCCCAGTCTAAACGGACGACTGAAATGGTTGATATGTAATCTCCTGGACATGAATTTCCATCGGCTGTTCACCTCGTTCTCTTTCTTGGCAGTTGACCGTATGGACTCGTTTATCTGTACACGTTGGGCTAGGAGGCCTAGGGAGCCCAAACAGATTGCATACCGGCAGATACAAGTGACATGGGCAAGTTACAGACCGCAGCAATAGCAGATGCCATTTACGCTCGTTCTTGTTGTGTCTGGTAGCTGACGATGCTGGAACGAGCAGCTCCCATCAGCTCATGGAGACCAGCTAGTAGCTGTGTCCTTCCACCACCTTCACCGCCACCACCACTACCTACGAGCACCACCGCTATCACCACACCAACGCTACTGCCAACCAAAACTATCTCCTCTTGCGCCATCCGACTCCTTCCTTCCTACCGCCAACCAATGCTGCCACGACTACCTACCGGACCAGCACACTTTTCCTCCAGCTCTAGACCCCCAACCTACCCAAACCCTCTTCGCCGCTCACATGCCCCACCCCTCTGTGAACACCAACACCACCCCCGCCTTTGCCACGGCCAGAGCTATTACTACCAGCAAGTGAATTACTGCAGGAAATGTCATCTGAGCGGTTGCCATGGTTACAGCACTATTTTTCCAGGAGAGTGTGACAGGCACGGGCGACATGCTAAGGCACTGGTGGCGCACTTGTCAAAAGGAAGAGTGAGATGGTAGGAGAGAGGAGAGATGGCCCATAAAGCTTGTTTCTCTTAGTCTTACCCTCACTCTTTTCTCCCCTTCTCCCTCTCCCTCTTACTCTGATTTAGAGATAGATCACTTGCGGATGATACACACAAGTCTCGAACCAGAAAATGGTCTAAAGAATGGCTTAAGGGCGTATCTCCCTCACTGTCTGAGATGGTGCTGGTGCCATCATCCATCTGGATACTGATAGCAGAGAGAGATAAGGATTGGTGGCGAGATACGAAAACCTCGGGATCAGGCCAAGTAACTTAGCAACTAACATTAATGCCATCCCCTCCGGCGAATATGAATGGTTTCTTTCAATCATAGGAAGAGTACAAGAGAGCTGTCAGAAGGACATTTGGATGTGCTTCATAGCTTCTTTTTATTCAGAAATGCAACAGTAAGAGGTATTGGAATGAGTGTTTCCATACTGTTTTTTGGCCAGAGATGGAAAACATTTGAAGGACCTCGGATCTCCTTGGGAACGTGGGAAGAATTAGGTTTGCCAGATAAGAAGCGTCATTCAATTCATCTCCCAGCAAGGTGTCCGCCTTCGTTAAATGATCTCAAAATATTAGAGGCTGTCTAAGGAAGTTCATGAAATAATCTTTTCCGTGGCAATTGTAGACTCTAAGATAATAAAGTCGGCGACGCTATAATCCTGATAGCAGGAATATATCAATCGTGAATAAATTACACGGAGAGCTACTGTGAGCCACAGAGGATATTTAGTATGGTCAGAAAGACACCAGCCTATAGATATCATCAGACAACTGCATATATTTATATGATAAGCGAATAATAGCCAAGTTCCGGATCTGGTTGTACATACTTGCGATCCTTTTCTCTAGTAGCACCAAACTATGCAGAACTGACAGGCCGGTTGAAATTGATTCATTAAACCAGTGAGTCTACCCTTCCTTCTTAGAATAGGAAGTCGTTTTAGTTTCTTGGGGAAATCGGATGACCGCTCTTTTCCGTCTTTTATTCATGCTTGTTTTCCTCTTTGGTTTCTGTTAGTGGCGCGATGTTTTATATGTGACCACATCAGCAACAACTGGAGACCAGTCAACCAAAGGCTGCTTTCACGACACTCTCGTCCCTTCGGGGCCCCTTTGCTCTTCAGCCTCTGCAGCAGACGCTGTTGTTTCCATGGCAACCTGGTGCCTCCCTGGAGACTCTTCTATCCTCCTGATTGTTCCACGAGGTTGGTGGAGCCAGAGTCAGCCCTGGTGTCGCACCTGATTAGAGACCTTACTACGTATAGCAAGACCCCATGGACGCTATGTCTCTTTTGGACCCTCTGCCTTATCACTCGGTCCCTACAGTGAAGCCCCCAGTAATATTAGGGAAACCAATCCAACTGCCTGCACCTCCCTGCCAAATGTCAAGAAAACACCTTTATCTTTATTCTCTTGATTCATAAATCTCTCTCGTGTATTACGCCGCCTGTGTGACTGCGGGCCTCTGATGGTGCAAGGCCATTTCGAGATTGCTGTATATTATTGGCATGCATACAAAGAGCCCAGTCACCAACATGCAGTAAAATATAAGTAAAATGACATCCACAGCTAAAGCCCATATATGAATACACTCACAGCAGGCTAGAAATGTCGGTTAATCCTTGAATAATCTTTACCTCCCGGCCCCATTGCATACAATATTCTCCTGGTGTGTGTCCCTATATAGTCAGAAGGGACCAAACCCAAATTCAAATTTCAGTTGTGTTTTATATAAACATAATGTTACCTCAGTTTATTAAGTCGCGCCATCTAATGCCCATGCAGTAACTCGTATCCGAAATCTTTATCCAAGTTCAGATTTCGTCTATAGTCCCCGATACAATAAACATTTTCATATACTACTCGCTTACGAGGTACGCGCTGGACACAGCATCGCTGCCATCATGATGTACAAACCTGTAGCGTCTCTAGTAGGGATATGTTCATAGGAAATATCCTATAGATCCTAGAACACCCATATCTATTATTCATACTTGTCTTTCAGTGTTTATTATCCACTCGGTGTTGAGTCAAAATCTCTGCATGAATTCATCCCGGGGCCTCGTTTGCCCAACCATTCCAGGAAAAAGAGTTATACATTTGAAAGCAATGCACTGGTCATTCCTGCTTCAGAGATTAATTAGATAATATTTATTCTTATTTGGGATTACATGTAAAGAACTAATATAATTATCACTTCAAGTTCAAGTTAGCCTGAGGTATATTACCCCAAAGAAACGTGCTCGTAAACTCTCTCTGGGTATATTTCGGTGTATACGCAAAACTTCTTTTAATTATAATTCATACATAGATTGGTATATTTCATTTATAAGACACGCCTTCAAATGAATACCAAAACTATTCAGTCCTAATAGAACATGCCACATCTTCTATATTGACCATACAATTCAAATAAATCAAGGATTGTACATATCTAAATCAATATTTTGTGTATTCCAAATATCAAACTGATAGTCCCCCACTGTTCCAAAGGGAGATCGTGGTTAAGTGATCTAGTATCTAACCATGCCAAACACTTACAGGATGAGCTGACCTTCAACTCCTTAATATTTCAATGGATACCCCCCTGAAGAATCACACGCTCTTTTCTCATTCATGATCATGTTTGCGAGAGAGGGGTTGCTCCAGGTTAAGAGTATATTCGTGGCCGGGAATACATTGATAGTACTGGTTTGGGTGATACTCAACGCGACATAGATGGAAGCAGAGGTGGTGACCGCCCACAGTCCATTTTCTCTATGCACAACAGGCAAGAGTGATGAATTTTAAATTACAGGGCTCTCAACATTGGAGTATGCGGTCCCTTTTGTCCTCTTTGACGGGAGATAGTGAAATATGTCCCTTACCCTATCGCCTTTAGACTAACATCATTCAAGATTTCACCCCTAATCGTTCAGACTATTCCCATCGTTTTAACACAATTTGAGACAAACGATCATAAATAAGAAGAGGGCCATAGACATGTATATCAGCCAAGATTTAAGTAAATGTACCTCAGTGGAAAGTGCCATTTACTATTTTGTCAAGCGGAGGCTATGGTTTCATGCATGGAAACCGATGGCAATCAGCCCCCATTTAGTCTGGGGGCCAAAAGGCTTCCGGCTGGGATTTATTGTCACTGAAATGGTCTTTTACATGGGAAACTTGCACCTTCGTTGAATGAGTCCGAGTCCATCATTGTCACTTATTCGTACCTCCTGCTTCCCCCAAGTGATGTTGGTGTAAGGACCCGTGGGTATTTTCTATATGGGTCCCGAGGGAAGAAGTGCACGAACCCAAGCGTGAAGTAAAAGTCTTCTAGTGGTGCTTGCCCATATGAAAAAGCTTTTGGGAGCGTTTCTCAGCATGGTTTCGCGGGCTGCAGGGATGAGATATACCACCAACATTGATACTATCAGTTAATGCAGTCACTGGGGAGGTAAAAGATCCCGCCAATATGATATTGCTCACTACGCTATGCAGATGCATATGGGGTGTGGTAATTGCTAAATACAATTCCATTATTTAGACAAGCAATGGACATTGTGGTGACACCACGTGATCTAGATCCAATGGTATTTCTTTAAGGATATTCTCGATAACATTCTCTTTAAAATCCCACAGATTAAATCGGTGGATTGTGAGCTCAATAGTGAGAACGCTCTAAATATCCAGTCGTTTTTTTTATATTGAATTAAAAATGCGTATTATCTATTCAAATTAATTACTATTTTCTAATTAATTACAGTTCTTAGGTTGTTGTTAACCAGATAATTTCACCCCAAAGAATATTTGAGGGGTCAGCATATTCAGGGGTGCACAATATCTGTCATACATCTCTAGTGTATGTATCCCACTAACAAGTGGTATTTTTTCACACTGAATCACCCACAAGGACGTAAGGCCCCTTACCCAAAGGGATGAAGAACAGACGTTTCCCGCGGCCAAAAAGCTGAGTTTTCTGAAAAACGCATAGTAATCTCATCTCTTTCGAGATTATGAAGATGATAAATCGGAAGTCACGCGATGCATCATGCTTAGGGCCACCTGGTGGTGAGCGGTGCACTACTGGCTATGTTTCGTTCATCCCGGGAATTTTATAGTACCTCTAATCACGCAATGCTCAACCCCTGGGTATTTTTATATCTCCAGGGAAATGTAGGTTCTTCCGGCTTCGCTATGGATCTAGGTACCTATCAAATGCCTATATTGGGAGATGAGTAATCGTCTATGCATGAAATGGATATACGTCTTAATTAAAAGTCTTAAACTATAGTGTAGAACTTTACAGGATTGAATGTAGTAGTTTGGGGTTACAGAATGAACGCACTAGTTATGGCGCCAGAAAATCAGCAACATTCGAACCAGCTACTCCATTTTCCCTCAATGTTCTTGTAAATACGTACGCTTCAAGCCAACAGACATCCAACTGGGTTTGTTAATTTCCTCCCAAGTTGTTTACCTGACCTTTGACCCAGCTACAGAGTGATCTGACCTGTAGAGCTTGCCTCCCATTATTTCTGAACCTTATTAATTAAGACTACAAATGACTGTCTCGGGAAATACTGTTAGTATGGGCATATTCATCAAATTGTAATTAGGGTCACAGATGATTATTATACTTAAGATGTTAATGAACCTACTATTCCCGAACCCCGTGATTCATTGGATTTATCAGTGTGTAATTACGAATTTCGATCAAGTAATCACATAGACGATTATCATAATGATGTGCTGTTCTGACCTGCCAGAATCTGGGTGTCATGAGTTTTGTTTCTTAACAACCATGGAACAATCTTTTGTATTATTGTATCGCTCATAACTGAAAGTTTCCTGGCGTAAGTACTCATCAGAATCGAAAATAATCACAATACGATATTTTAATTCTTAGGAAAGAATATCTTGTTTGAATGCAATACACGTATAGATCTTTATCTTTATATCACCCTAGTAACAACAAGCACGGCGGTAGATCGAAGTAGATTCATTCTTTCTGTATTGTACTTGTTCCTCGATCTCTCTCCAGGTAACCGTGTACCACATTAGCCACCTACCTTGCAATGTGACATGTTCAATCACCCTCCACTGAGAACACCGGCTGGGGACTGTGCCTCTGACCTAAGCATTGGCTTAGCTATCATAGGTCATACCAATTTCTGTCTGCCGGTGTATGAACGCATATTTATGCTGTTCCCACTGACTTACCTGCTTCTTCACATGCGTTCCCTGTTTTTATAATCACATCGGTGGATCTTACTCCAGGAGTCATTTAGTTTAATTGAATATCAGTCGTGATCAGTTTATTTTGTTTCATAAATTTATATATTTGGGCCAGTGCATATTTTATTTCATTCAGATGTCAGTGTCAAGTTACAGATAATTATTGGTAAAATAAAAATGATGTATATCGTATATTGCCGCTCGCATGATTTTTCAGTCACGGGATGATTTCATGGGATGAATGATGAGGATGAAAGTATGGTCAGCTGTGTGCAACGTCTATAGAAACAGATAAATTGACTTTAGTATTGCAGGCGTACTCGCGATGTTCTGTGATCCAGGCAGTTCAAAGGTTAAGCCTACACAAGTGCACCTCTTTAAGCAGTCTGATCCATCATTATACTCTTAAATGTGTCGAATTTCCCCTTTAGACCGACTTAACAATGTACCCATGCACCCTCGTCCAGTCGGGAAAGGTGTGTTGTAGTGTTAGCCTTCATATGGCTAATTTCGTGAGGCATGATATTCTAACCCAGGCAATGAAAGCCTAGGTGTTTTCTTAGTAGACTTTCAAACATTGCCCAGGAGTTTTAGAGAATTTTTCATGTACTCTCAATGTCATTGGTGATTAGAGCATGGATATAAATGTTGCTTTAAGAATTATAGTTAACCCCCTCTTATTTTGGCGGTTGTTTGACCCCAAATAATGATTTAAGAGACCTTGACTCTCAGGTATAATATAATTATAATGATTCTGAATGAAAAGGTGGGTCAATTCAGAAGTACAAATTATTCCTCCCAATCAAGCCAATTCTGTATTGCAAATAAGGTTGAAATGATGCTTCATCCTCTATTTGTCGATATTACTATTATATGACTATATTTATTTTCGCTGGGAAATTCATGAATCATTGGGTTATGACGAAACACGATATTCAAATCATATTCTCCACAATTCAACATTGACCGGCAAACGACGTCTAGCCAGGTATTTTCAAGTGTATTCACGTGGGGTGAAAAGGGAGGTACGGAAAAATTCCCACCATAGAGGCTCTCTCTCTCTCTTTCTCTCTCTCTCTCTCTCTCTCTCTCTCTCTCTCTCTCTCTCTCTGGTGCTGATCGGCTCTATGGTGCCAGTCCCAAGGATTTTCCCAGGAAAATAACATGATTAAAACATACACGAATGGGTGTTCCCTCGACATAATTATGGATTCAACCCCATCCCTATGCCCGTTTTACAAAACGCGTGTAACCTTTATATAACTGTATCGCTGCATAAATATAAAACTCTTATCTGCCCATCCATAAAGTATATTGTAATACTGAAAGCAAATTATCTTTTATAGAGAAGGTATATGAGGTGGGTATAGCACAGTCCAACTATAGGGTCTGCAGAATAAAAAACAACTCATTTGACTGGTCCCCTTTCATCCTATTGCCTGTTGATAGGTGACATAGGTACAGAGCAGTTTTCTCACGTTCTGCACGCAGGTGCGAGGCTTTGTGCACCTTGGGGGATAATTTCCCTCGGGGACTCGACATCCCTGATGGAAATATACAAGTGTGAAAGTATTCCCGCCCCATATGGACAATGTCCACTCTATGGGTTAACCAAGCCAGGGATAGAACATCAGATGAGTATTACTTAGAGTATTAGTGGCCACTGGGTGGTCCTATATTGGATAAGCTTGGATACCCATTCTATCTAAGTCCCGTATAAATGCTGTAATATAAATTGGAAATCAAGTGAGTGTCTCATGCAGAGAATGGAAATTGATAGAAAGCCCCATGAGAATTCTTCCGATAACGACGGGTATATTTTTTGTGCTCTGGTGATTTTTCCTGATAGTACTACTCTTTTGTGTCCGTTGTCAACTTACACATTTGCCGACACAGACTCAAACGAGCAGAACCTAGACTGAACAATATTACGGTCATTGGGTGCAATAGTATGTGTGTTTTGTGATATTCAGCATTGCGCTCGCTTATTATATTTGGAAAATATTACGGTAATATATGATAAAACGCGGTTGATAGCATATTAAAACAATATGCAATATGCAATATGCAATTTATCACATGCACATGCATTAAATTCTGCCACTCATGCTACCGTACATTATATCTAAAGTCATAACTGAAGAATTAAGTCAATAGATATACGCCCATATCGTTAACATCTATTTTCAGCATCCCCTTGGCTCGAGCTATCTAATAACCCATCGATCGATTCCCCATCAATTAGAACCAAAATCCAAACGAGCATTTGCTCTGTCATCTGAGACATGGAGAATCTTTCATTTTTCTCCAAGGATCGAGAAATAATCAAGATATTGATAGCAAGAATGAGCGTATCCATTGGATAGGTCATCGCCGAAAGTCATCAACAATTGTGACAGAATTTTCACATCATGATATTTTCATTCCAACTCATACATACTGCACCCTTCAAGGATGTGACGTATAGGCCTACATTCATAATAAACGAAAAATCAATCTCCAAAGGACTCGATGCTGGGTGATTGAGCGAAATTGAATAATTTATTCTTTAATGTTATAATGAAATCTTCAGCTGAACATAACTGTGAATAAAAATCGTTTGAACCATGTGGATAGATTTGCAATTTCTCTGATTTCATATATATATATATATATATATATATATATACGTGTGTGTGGGGGGGGGGGGGGGGGGGGAGGCGAAAGTCATAATCAACTCATTCAGTTCATACCGAATTTCCTTTGCTTTATTTATTAATGTGCACGTTATTCCAAAAACCTTGATCAAAGTCAAGGAACATATCAATATTAAAATGGGCCAGATCTGATTCCTTGAAAGTGAGGAGTTATTCCCCTTGATTTTAGTTCAGGAAAACCATAGTAGAGGAGTACTTTAATATGAGTACAATAATGTACAATGTGAAGTGTGATGAATGGGACCCTTCTGACTTGCATTGCTTCAAAGGGCTTGAGAAAGGGTTGGTTCATCTTGAGGTCTCTGATTCAGATAGATGGGAATTTAAATCTGCAATAGTGTCTTGAGTGGAACCTGCTTCCCGCGAACAACAGTCAGAATCGCCCCTAAATTAGCTGTCACTTTTGACATTGTGGGCTTTACATCTATAGGAAAAGGAGAGTAGCAATCGCCCCATGCAGCATCTCCCAGAATTAGTAGGTAGTTATAGCTGCATTTCACTGGAGTAAATTCCGCCACAGGTGGCAGGAAGAAAGTATTAATTTTCATGTGACTTTAGTGTGTATAAAAGTTTGAATTATAAGATATTTAATTATGCATCATATTTCGTAAAGTTCTCAAAGATTCGCTCTGTCCGTGATGGCTATATTAGGGAGATGATGGCAAATTGATGTTTCTCCCAGAGTGGGATAGTTTTGGTCGCCCAATGGAGACTGTTAAATTTGTTAATTAGATATGTTCACCATGTCTACTACTCGTTGTATAGATACTATCAGTCCGTACACTGACCAAAACAAGGGTTACACTTTGCTCAAGAGAGTGGGGCCTGTGGAGAGTGTGAAGTCTGGACACCATGGTGACTCCAGTAGTGGCACCAGGTGCCGCTAGGTACATCAAATTCCGAGGCGTCACCGCCAGTCTGTCTATTCAGAGAAAGGATACCTGCTCAAAACGGCACACGATCACCTTTTTACACTGATCTGATACATCTACTCATTTCTGTTGCCACAGAACGCCCCCTAAACACCTCTAGATTAATGTATTAAAGTTACACAGTCATCATAGCATGAATAAATGAGTAATGGACGTTTCCCTTCCTCTGCCATGCCAGCTAGGTCTTTTTTGTTAACTCTGTAGGCCAACCACCCTCGACTATGGGGCATAGCACAGTAGGTTTGTCACTGGACTGCAGACTGGAAGGTTGTATGCTCGAATCTCGGCCTGCTGCATGTTTCCTTTTTATCTCTAGGTCATGTAGATGCTAGGTCATTCTACGTGACAGGTATGGTGGGTGGGTTGGCATGGTTGATGGTGATGGGAAAGGGCAGGGGAAACAAAATATCCCATATATATGTCCTGTTGACCTAGCACTAATAATGATGGACGATAAGGCAGGAGTGGCCAGGAAACCAGCTAACAGCAAGGTTTATTTCCCATAACAAATACAGATACAATAATTGAATAATGAAGAAGAAAAAAAAATTTTCCCAACGGAAAACACCCCCGCACAGTGCGGAATCAGTAGAAAGTGTGGAATAGGAAGGTGTGCGGATGACGTAACAATTACATAAGAAGGTGAGGTGCCGCACAACCATTATGACGTCACAATAAGGGGGCGTGGCTGTGGCGTAGACAGGCGAGGTCTCAGGAATATCTGTATCAATGGTTCGTTGATATATAATTTAACAGATAAATAGCCTACCTATCGTCTGGGCTAATGATAGAACTAAAGGAAATAATGGGTGTCAATGCCCGCGCTAGCATATCGCCACTCTTCCTGGACCAGCAGTGACCGACCCGCCCTCTGAGAAGAGGGGGATTCCCACGGAACTAAAAAATTGAAGCTGTCGCAGGATATCTCGGTCTTTCCCAGTAATGTCTAGGTCATATGCCTCGACCAGTTCACAGACTTTAACAACACGTACAGCAGCCTATACCTTAATCAAAAGCTATATTCGTAGGCTACATTTTTGATTGGAGGAATACATACATTTATGGTACACAAACATCAGGATCAGCACTTCTTTTGGTCCTATGGCTATTCCATTCAAACTTTTGCACACGGCACCACTCGCCACTACCACCATGCATGTAGTAGGCTAATGCTTCCCTCCCTGCTTCCCCACGGTAGTGGCGTCGGCCACTACCATGGGGAAGCAGGTGGGTTTAATGATTTATGGTGAGGGGAAAGGCAGGAGAAACAAAATATCCATATAATGCTTTAACATGTGCCAACAATAATACAAAAACGGCCTAAACATGTCTAAATAATATTCCCAAGGTGCCGACTAGCAGCCGCTCCTCCTGGTCATTTCATCCTTTGATTTGAAATAAACCTGAGTATAAACCTTAAAGCGTTGTGGGTTCAGTTCTTATATAGGCCTAGGTTCAGACCTTATTTTTTATTGGCCACATTTTTAAACAAATCTCTTACAAAAGACGCATAGCCTTATATAACTGGTTGTTTTCATGCGTTGCCATGTCAAGAAGTAAACTACAAAATGGAGCAATCTATTCTATAGGCTAATAGGTAACGTTACAAAGGGATAATTAAACTTAGTGGGAAGAACCCAAACTCAGGATACCATATACTCTAGAGGCAAGCGAAATGAAACAATTATCTAAACACAATACAATAGGATGTCGCTGAACTGAGTGTGCTAATTTGTTTTATGGAACACTTGGATTTTTAGGCCTAATAGCTTCAGGACATTCGATAGTGTTTGTATTTATTTTAGAAGCCAAACTGACTCCCAAAAGAATCGATTCCCGAAATCCTTCAGAAGGCCCTTCGAGGAAGTCTACGAATTTTCACTATTTTTAAGTAGATGTAGATGAAACAGCTCATAGATGGTTAGTTTTGTCTGATGAAGGTGAATAGTCGCAACAAAATGTCACCCTCCTCTATACTTGGGGCGTGCAATTGAGTATTGAAAAATGCTTTCCAAGCAAAGGTGATCAGAGTTTCTAGTGCAGGGCACGTCCTTATCCGAAGAATAAATTTAAAATAATTAAATCTCTCTGCCTAATCTAATGAGTTTCATTTTACGCTAATCGATTCTTATTGTCATTCCCTCTTGCTTCCAATATAACTTCCAAAATCAAATTACCTAAAGCTCACGTTTGATTGGAAATACAATAGCAATGACTACACTAAAATAAGTGAAAGTTACAAAGGGGACATGTTTTATAAGAGCAAATATATATATATATATATATATCTTAAATGATTATTGCTTTCTTTATGTTCCTTATGAGCGTTGGTGTGGGTGTGTGGTTATTGAATTCGATCAAGGTGACCTAAAAAGATCCCTGCTGTGAATTATGGCTGTGTTGTTCTTTTGCCTGAATAAGAACTCTGGGTGATAAAAATGCCACCAATGTTAATGTTATCTTAGTCCCGAAATCGATGGAATAATGGCCCATATACCCAGAGCAGCCCTCCCAGAACAGGACCATAAAGCATCCCAATGTTTTAACCTCAGTCGTGGATCATCCTTTTCGCACACGGGCACTCTCAGAATCTCTCGCTTCTGAATGAAAGTTGTTCGTTTCTGAATGAAAGTTGTTCGTTCTGAGCGTTCCCTTCAAATACTAATCGGATTTAATATCAAAGTCATTGTTGAGGGGGATTGCAATGAATGGATATAGGATCACTATAGGATCTTTATCAATCAATTTTATGAGACAGTTTCATCCTAGGAATTGGTCGTATATAATATCAAAAATGGTCCTTTACCATTTTGGTAGTTCAATGGATAGGGATTGCCCAACACGCCCTTTGGGAATAGAGTTCGTATAGATCTATATCGATATCTGCTGTTTAATACTACTGAAACCAGTTGTAGGGCAGAGGTTTTATGAGGTCTTTCTCTTAAACATTAGATCTGGAAGCTTTTATATGTAAACATGATTCCAAACGTATGGAAAAAATAAATGTCTGAAGAGACAATCCCACTTCACTGAGAGAACTTCGAAAGACCTGTTTAGCTAAGCTATTTATAAATATTGATGGTTTCATCTGTGCTGCTACAGATCTCTATGAATTCTTAATGGTTCCAATGGGTATAGATTCATTCTCATGTCATGGCATCTCTCGACTGTAGCACCATGCGCCCTGTCCTGGTGTCCACAAAGTGTCCGTAAATCTGTATCACTTTAACGCAGCATAGCGGCCCCTATTTTTAACACAAAGTGCAACATTAGTGTTATTGGCGAGGAGTATACAGAAGACATGGGATTCTCTGGATTGAAACGGGGCTGTGGGAAGCTGGTAAATAGGTGTGGGACAGCCCTTGGCAGATTGGATCTGCAAGGGCGTTAACTCTTCGAGGTAATTTCAGCTGTGCACTGTATGGGATGAATAACAATCATTATGAGGACCCATTGCCACTGTCTGGAAGCCTTGTCAGCTGGCTACCAATTAAATATGTCCACCTTGTCTACTATTCGTCGGATAGACACTGTAAGTCCGTACACTGACCAGAAAAGGGTCACACATTGCTCAAAATTACCCACCTTATAAACATGATAAACACATAGATTTTGTACATTCACTGCCTCTGAGATATATTGGGATTTGGACATCGAATTCCGAAAGTGGTAGACCATTGATAATTAATGAACTGACTAAGATTTAGGCCTACAGTACAAATATTTTATTACCTACAAATGTCTAGTATCTATTATATGCTCATATTTAGTAATCTAATATTGTGATATTTGTAATTTAGTAATAATTATAGTTTCCTCTTAAACTATTTGATAACGTCTTTGTCAGCTCGACTGAGAACAGTACTACATTGTAAGCATGATGTTTCTGCTAAATAAAAGTTTTACAAATATCATAATTTACTATCAATTTTATTCGTTTGGTGATTATATTTGTTGTTGTATTTTTTCTAATATCAATGTCTTCTTTTTTGCAGGTAAGATAATATTAATGCGGGTATCCTTTCGATCGATCGGCTTAGCGACAAAATAATTATACTGTAAGTCTAAAATATTTCCTGACCTATACAACTGTTGACTCATAAAAACTGTTTTACTCAATTGTTGTTGTCACGAACTGATTACTACTTCCTATCTCTGAATATGTCAATACAATCGGCGTTTTGTATGAAGAGTTAACTAGCTCTGTTAACATATACATTCATGGATTGTGACACATGTACATACGCGTGTGGCAAATGCAGTGCAGTATGGATGCCCCTGTTGAGACCTTTAGAACTGGCGGCATGTCTGGCTGTAGTGATAATCAAAAAACTCGGAACAGATGCCCACAACCCTCGGGCATCTTGTTCACCTTGAAACACACCCTTCTAATTCGCCATGTAGAGAGAGAAGTGACCCTGTCTGCAGACCCCGCCCTGCTGACAACACAAACCACGTTTGCTTTTGACAAGAAATCGCTAGGGATGTGCGTCTGTGCCATAATTTGAATACGTGTATATATATGAATTGTGAGAAAATTGACCAGCTAATATTTTCAGCTAATAGGCCACTTCACATATTCAGCGATCAGTGGGTGCGGAGTTAACTTTTATCTCTGTGCGCATGTGCAACTCATTAGGGCCACGTCCATCGGCGGGCAGAACTACTACTTTTTGGTGATACACTCTTATAAAAGTTGCCATATTGTAAAATTTAGCGGATTATTTAAGCTGGAATATTGCATGAATAATCTTAACATGTGGTCTGATAATCTTGCCTGATTTGTCGAGCACAAAGCAAAAAAGAATTGCTGGGATAAGTGGGCAAAGTTTGATGCCTATAGTGGAGGTAACAGGGCACTGGAAACTGGCCGCCTTGACCCCTCATATTATTGGGGTCACAACAGTTGCTGCGGGATTGAATGAATTTGAAAGTGCCCTATTGTAACAAATGCGCTATACTTTACCGGTTATTGAATATATCCAATCGAATTATTCACACCGGGCATGAGCAGTTGATAAATAATCACCCCCTAAAATCATGCGTTTTTTAACATCTCTCTCCCAATGAAAATACGGGAGGGTTTTGGCCCTGAAAATCTACCGGGATTAGGCCAAACAGAAGCCTCCCCCCACCCACACACAAATAACTATTGTTTTATTAACTGTGTGAGAAGTTTCACGCTTTGTCAGCGGAAGATGGGTTTACTTTAAGTGCGTGCTTATCTAGTTTCGGAAATGGTGGGTAGGATGATTTGCTCTCATGACATCAGGGGTTAATGATTGTATAATATATAATATATAAAATATTGTGTAATATATGTATATTTAGCGTATCCCAGAAACTATAGACAGTATATAATACTCAAACAAGATTCTCAAGATTTACTAAATTAAATAGAATGTTATGAGAAACCCAGTGAATAAACAACAGGAAATATAATGATACATTTAGTAGTCAACAGCAGACGCTTAAAATGTTCAGTAACAACAGAAAGTTTACATACAAATTCTAAAGTCTCCTCACGCTTTTTGCAAAGCTTAGTTTTACATAGATCTACTATCAAAATCCATGGTGATTTCATTTCAAAAGGGATGTATAGCTGGGGTTATTTAACATTGCGTTAAATCACAGGCGCTGCTTTGCTTTGAGCCAATGCTTCAATTAAAGGAAGAGCTGCTTTGCTTTGAGCCAATGCTTCAATTAAAGGAAGATTTGCTATGCGTTTTATGCTGCGTGTGTCACGCGACGTATTTTCACAGATGAAATGTGAGTTTGATTACGGTTCATGGCCTCTTCATCCATCATCAGATTTCTGAAATGGGAAAGAAACTGTTGTCGTTTATGAACTAGTATTTCCTTTTTAGCTAACGATCCTTCGGGGTTTTATAAGCCCCCAGCAACTCATGTGATAGGGAGAGCCTAGAGGGAACGGATTATTTTCATTATTTATGCACAAACTACACGTTTGTGCGGCTAGCTTCTGAATGTTCCAACAGAGAATTAGTTGATATGGAAACAAGCATTCTTATCGTCCTTGAATTAAGCCATCATGGCCGGTTCTATTAGATTTAATTACGATACTTTATATTTCACCTGTCCAATGATCATGGAGTAATGGACATGCACTGGTCACAATTCTAGGACCACAAGAAGCACTAATTAATTGAATAAAACCGAACCATATCCTAAGAAATAGACATTCTTAGAAGTATGCAAAATGTTTTTGCATCTCCCGATGGCATCTCAATAAAAGACAAGCGTATCACACCAATGCAAACTGAAAAACCATGTCTAAACTGTTCATGGAGAAAAGAATCAACCGTTGTTCAAAAACAAAACAAAAGAAATGTAAATAGGAATATAAATTTGTCATAAAATGAGCCACCTGTGCAAATACACTATATCTTCGAAAAGCGCAAGAAGTCAATAACATTCATAACCTTTTCATGGGGATTGTAATCACCAGCTGAGCGTTGAACAGTCGCAACAGGAAAGCAGATGGACTCATGGCTAGGCCCTTGACAAAAAGCAAGAAGGTCATCCAAAAGGCCATCTGGGCGGAATACCAGCTCAATGAATGGTCATAGTCCCTATCAATATTAACTTGTGTCCATGTGAAGGTGTCGGTGCCAGCTGCTATACTAAAATAAGAGCTGTATTCATGGTCAATATAATATCACTCTTGATTTCCAAACAGAATTTGAAAGCTCCTAATTCCTCTCTCGGAATCGTGCTAAGTAAACGATATCAAGAACACATGGATGTTGGGACCACACACCCAGATGGGCACATTCATTTCGAATAGAAAACAGTTAAGTGTCCCAAATCCAAATCAAATATTTGTGGATATGAGTTCTCAATAGAACAGACGGCTTTATTGTGGCGACTTTTAGAGATGTGTTTTCTGTTAAATAAACAGTCGAATGGATGGGAGAAGCAGGTAGTCTTTAACAAAAAGCTCAAATCGCCTATCAGGGCCCGTACGCGTGGCCTGGGAATATGTACGAGTGCCGCATTCAAGTAAAGAAACTGGACTTCACATCAGTTGAACACGCCTATGTTTACCTCAAGGCACTAAAAAACGAAAAATATAACACAGCGAAACGTATTGTGGACATGAAAGATCCCTTCGAGTTAAAGGACTTGAGCAATAAGATTACTACCAATGACGAGTGGAAACGTAAGGAGGAATCCTACCTCCGCTCCATAATGAAAGCTAAGTTCTTACAAAACAGGGAGCTTAGACTTCTGCTCCTGGCCACAAGGGACATTGAAATGGTTGAAGCCACGGCGGATTATAAGTGGGGCTGCGGAACATTTTTAGGTTCAGTGAAACTTTTTTTTTTTTTTGTCCAACATCGGATCTTTATTCATCAGAAACATGAGTAAAAACAAGAGAAAACGATGCGTATCTGTGAAGATTCGTAGTTTGCCACACTCCTTACAATAAAAGATGTAGAGAAGTGGCCTTTGATCTAAATAAACATAGAAATAGTTTACAATGCAAGGTTACGAGATACATTTTTTTTACTTGTTTGGACATTATTTTTCTGAGGGATTTTCCTCATTTTGTATTTTTTTCATGATTTTCAGATTTTTCTTTTTCGACACACAGTTAAAACGACAATGTAGTTAGACCGTAAGAAACATATCTTACAGTTGAAGATAAATATCTTTCCATGGTTTGAACTGTTTCTTAGGAGTGTAGTTATACTCTGCGGCAACTTTTAACCCACTTAATCTTTTTTTGAGCTCTGGCAAAAAATTGTTATACTCAATGTGGTTAGCTCCGAAAAGCCTTTGGCGATGTATGTATGACTTGCCTGCCAAAATAATAAAGTTTATTTGCCTAGTTTTGACTCCTTTCCCTCTTAGACCAAAAAAGATCTGTCGGGGAGTAAAAGGTTGTCTTATCATCGTGCTGAACCCTATTAAGTTGGTGATCCAATCTTTAATGTCGATCCAGAAATCTTCGACTTTTTTACATTTTATAAAAAAGTGAACTATATCGTCACGTCTGCCACAATAGTCACAGTCATTAAATAGTTTAATGGCCATGTGTTTTAAAATTACATTACAACAGATGTTTCTATGTAAAATTTTATATTGTAGGGCCTGTAGCCTGACATCGATTGTGATCTTATATGGTAACTGGAATATATGTTTCCATTCCTCTTCATTGTCGAGGGGATCTTGTACATTTAGGATTTCTGACCATTTAGCCAGCTTAGGGATGTCTATTCTTGTGCCTAAAATAAACATGTTATATAGCACCTTGGCGTTCGTTTTTAATACATTGACTCTAGTTGCACCAATTTTGATCATTACATCTTCTGCGATTACATTAAGTTCTAAGGCGTTAATCATTCTTTTCCATTTTATAGGAATGGCATGCATAACTTGCAGCCTGTCATAGAAATGAACCTGGATACCGTATCTTTCCTCTAATTGAGGGGCTGATAAGAATTTCAAATCATTATCGTACACATCTTTCACTTGGGTAATCCCTGCTTCTATCCAGTTATTAAAACAGATGGTTTTTTTGTTACATTTGATATGAGAGTTTCTCCATACTCTTTCTTTAAGAACCTCCGCAGAGGATTCAGGGCCATGCTTGTAGAAAACTTCCGCCCACACCTCAAACATGTCTTGGTAGAACTCATTGTGTGTTTTATTAGGTTTTTCTCTCGACAGAAAGATATCGTCGATCGATCTACCTTCTACAGATCTAAGTATACATGACCATTTGTTGTTTGGAGCTAACAGTGCTCTCTGTATCCATCTTATTCTATTAACCTTTATTATGTTAGTAAGGGATCTAAGTCCCAGGCCCCTTCTGTCGATATTTTGGGTGAGCCACTTTGTACCAATTTTTTTTTATCCTTTATTCCAAATGAAGTCAAGGAGAGTGTTTTCAAAGATTTTGACAGTTTCTTTACT
This sequence comes from Sthenelais limicola, assembly GCA_942159475.1. Lineage (NCBI taxonomy): Eukaryota > Metazoa > Annelida > Polychaeta > Phyllodocida > Sigalionidae > Sthenelais > Sthenelais limicola. Next base: position 51,605,350 of record OW804098.1, read on the forward strand.
TATTGCTATGCATGATAAGATATATTGGATTTTAGACAGAAGTAATGTGTTACATATAACTATCTTCCCTTTGATTGTTAGGCTTCTGTTGCCCCAGGAGTTGGCAATTTCTTTGATTTCATCTGATAGGGATTTACAATTCTTATCCACTATCTTTTGATGTTCACGAGGATATGTTAACACTATCCCTAGTACCTTCATTTCTTGTACCCATTGTATTGTTCTTATTTCATCATTGACACAGTTGATGTTTCCTATATTGAAACCCTTGGTTTTCCCAATGTTCAGATTAAGACCTGATACACTAGAAAAATTTTGGATTGTTTTTAGGGCATTTATCAAAGAATTTTCATTTTTAATGGTTAAGGTTATGTCGTTGGCGAATTGCACGAGCTTGCTGTGATGGGTACCTATGGTGATCCCGTCAATTTCATTATCCACTCTTAATTTGTCTGCTAATTTTTCTACGACTAATGTAAATAGAGTCGATGATAGGGGGTCTCCCTGTTTCATTCCTCTATTGATCTCGAAAGATGTCGAGATTGAACCATTATTGCAGAAGCAGGCTTTGGAGTTTTTGAGTAGGGTTTTAACCCATTTAATGATATATTCGCCTATGTTATAAGATTCTAAACAACGAAATAGGAATTCCCAATCAATAGAATCATAGGCTTTAGAAAAGTCGAGGGATAAAATAAACCCTTTTTGACTGTTTTCTTGGAGCCACCATATGGTATCATCGATTCTTCTTACCGCATCACCTATGTATCTATTTTTCACGAAACCATGTTGATCCTGGTCAATTAAATTTGGAAGAAGAGAATTTAGCCTGTTGGCAACAACTTTAGAAATAATTTTATAGTCCGAGTTAAATAAAGTTATAGGTCTCCAGTTGGCGATGTGTCTGGAGTCTACCCTCTTTTTGGGGATAACATTTACTAACCCTCTTGTTTGTTCTTTTGACATTTCTTCATCGATAAAACATTCGTTCATCATCTCCATGAAGAGATCTTTTATTTCCGTCCAGCATGCTTTGTAGAAAGCAGCCCCTAGACCATCTGATCCAGGCGATTTGCCAGACTTTGTGTCTTTTAATGCGGAAATAATTTCGCGTTCAGAGATATTCCTCTCTAACAAGTTTTTTTCTTGATCACTTATTTTTTTACTTTCTTCGAACTCTATGAAATTGTGGGTGTCTGGGTGTTCCAGCTCCCTTTTAGAATAGAGTGATTTGTAGAAATTTTTCCCTATATCTAGGATTTCTTTCGGGTCAGAGACAATATTATTTTGTTTTCATGTATTAAGGTTTTTATCACCTTCTTCTCCGCGTTCCATTTTTCTAAATTGAGAAAATATTTTGAGGCCCTTTCACCGTTTACCTGCCAGTTAGCCCTCGACCTCAAGAGTGCCCCTCTGGCTTTATATCTTTCGATACTTTCTAATTTGTTTTTTATAGAATCAAATTCTTCTAACTCAACATTGTTCATAGCTTCTAGGGAATCTAGTTCGTTTAAACGCTTTCTATATGTTTTTTCTTCTGAGTTTCTACCTCTTGCTATTTCTTTACACATAGTGATAGAGTTAAGCTTTATGATGTATTTAAATAGATCCCATCTTTCTTTGGCAGACGCAGTGCCATATTCTGTGTTAACCTCTTGTAAGGTTTCCCTTACCATTGGAATGTAATTGGGGTCTTCAAGGATTCTTTCATTTAGTTTCCACATTCTACTGTTTCTCTTGTTAACCAACGTGCTTACAGTAATGTTAACCATTTTGTGGTCTGATGACTCACACATTTCGATTTGACATTGTGTTACCCGATTTCTCATCCCGTTGTCTACAAATATGTAATCCAACCTGGAGGTAGAGTTAGAATTAGCTCTTCTCCATGTGTGAATCGGTTTACCTTCTTCTCGAAGTTTACATATGTCAACTAGGTCTAGTTCTTCTAACATGTCATCCAAAGCAATTTTATTTTTAAATTTATCACCTTGATCTAGGTCGATGTTGAAATCGCCTAGCATTACCAATCTGTCGAAATTAGACTTTTCGATAATACCTCTTATGTTATTTAACACCTTAATTTGATCATTTGGGTAGTTATTTGTTGGCATATAGGTATTTATGATCAAAAAGACCTCGTCATCGATTTTGGTTTTTACATATACAATGCGACCATCAAGGTCTCTACCTTCTGTATAATTTGTGTATTTGACATCTTTGGTGAACAGTATTGCCACACCTCTACTATTTGAGAGGCCATGGCTTACACACATATGGAATTTCCATTGAGCTTTCCAGATATCTAAGCTTTCTTTTACACTGTGGGTTTCTTGCAACCCAGTTATACCCTTTTTAATTTTACTGAGATTAGTGAAAATGTGTTTTCTTTTTTCGATATTATTAAGTCTGTTGACGTTGAGGGAAGTAAAGTTTATGATGTCGTGTTTATACATGGTGATGTTGTAGATCTTGATTTAAGGATGACTTGTATTGTTTATGACTTTTTAGACACTTTCCTTAGCCTGGAAAAGTTTCTCAACTTCTTTCTTCTTGGTGAGGAGTGCTCGGAGGGTTTCCCAGGTTTTGCCTAGGAGGTTGCCTTCGGTGGCCCACTTTTCAACCTTTAGGACATCGGGATGGCTCAGTGTCATCCCAATCCCCCAGACTTCGTTTTTTGACGCTTCGCCTATCTGCTTGTCTCCCGTATTAAGGAGGTATTGCCTGACGACTTCATTTTGTTGGGTTTTTGCACGCAGGGCTCTTGTCAGGAGCTCTGCTCTTCTTTTCTCCCACGTTTCATTTACCTCTTCTCTTTTATACTCATTCAGAACCTCCTTGGCTCTGGCTGGGTCTTTCTGCTTCATGACAAATTCAGCTTTAAGCGGGTCCTGGCCCACTTTAGCCCTCCAGAACGCGAGAAACTGCTCGACGTGCTCGAACTGTCTCTTGTCCAACGTGAAGGGTGATGCAAATTGATTCGATAATGGGTTCTCTCTTGTGAAGAACACAAACGCGTAGAGAGACTCCTTCTTAGAGAGATGACTTAGGGTGAATTTTGTTGGTAATGTTTCTAGGCAGTTATGTGCATAGGTGATGTTGCCTATTTTAACGTTGCCATTGTTGTTAAACGCTTTCTTGCCTGCTGCGCGCGCGGCCTTGACTACAATATTAGCCCTGTGGATCCGTTCTCTCAGTTCGAGAGGAAGGTCCTGCTTGACATATAGTGGTTTTTTTCCATCAACTTTATCTTGGTTCTTCAAATTTGCACGCTTATTCCACACTTCCATTGCGTGTTCGATGGTCTCAAACACTACTTTGATGGGGGCTTGGTTACCCTTCCCCATCCGAAAGGTTTCCGAGATACCTTCACTTTCGGCACCCATGATGCCACTGAACACATTGATGACCATATCTTTTAAGATCTCTTCTTTTTCGTCATCAACTACTTTGACTCCTTCTAATATGAGTATGTGGGCGTTTGCCTCGACATCCATCATAATTTTCTCTTCGATTTTGGCTTCTGCCCCTTGGACTAGTGCTTGGAATTTCTTATCGGTTTTCTTCACAGCCTCGTCCTTTAGGGTTTTGATATCATTGTCCTGTCTATTTGCTTTTCTTCTGATCGCATTTATGTCTTTATCTCTTTTCACATTGTCATCTACCAGGTTTTTGTGTTTTACTTGCAGGACTTTCTGGGCTTTTTAACCTTGTCTATCCTTTTTGATCCTCTTTTCATTTGGGAGGATAGGCTTTGGAAGAGGTTCACCATATACTGGGGGGCTTCGGAGAGGTCAGGCGCTTCATCCTCCGATGAATCATCGGATTCCGAAATTTCCTCTGTCTCGTTATCCAACTCAGCGTCAGAGGTGCTTACTTCCTCCATATCTACCTCCATAGGGAAAGAATCCTCTGTGTCTTTATCGAGCTTTACTGTCTTTGCAACTTTACTCTTCTTTAGAGCGGGTTCGGCTGTCTTCTTACCTGACATTTCGAAACTCTGTTTCAACGCTAGTGTTATTACTATATATGCGTATGGCGGAACTAGAATTTTTGCCTTTTTTTAAGATGGCGGCCTTAGTTCGTAAACAGGGCTACACCGCTATCGTGAAATTGTCAATCTTTTTAACTAAGTGGAGATCTGCAAACCTGAGTGGTGCCAATCTCTTTCTTGTACCAATTAATAGTTCATTGCTTCCAGAAAGACAATATGGTTGATATTTAGCTTGCAATTACATGACAAAAAAGTTCACCGATTGGTATTCAGCCTTGGGCGGAACCTCAGTCTGAGCATGCTCAGTGGCTTAACTTCCGTCGAGGGATTTGCCGCTCGATATGAATGTTTCAAAGTTCACAATTTATGCTTTCTTGTTATGTATAAACTTATCCTTCCTGATGGCAACAATTATGGATGTGACAAACCTTTTTCACAGTGTCCTCATAACTTTTTAGTCCTTGTGTTGGGTTTTAACGGTTACCGCTTAGGTCCGTCTATCCTCTGGGGGAGGATACTGGCGGGAAGGCAGTTTTCGTATAAACTTTTTAGTCCTGAGAGCTTGATCGAGCTGCTCCGGTTTATGCCGTATAATCCACTTTTTTATAACAGCATATGGATGTATTTCACTTTTGTTGTATTCCTATCTTTTACTCCCAAGTACGTGGGTTGTGAGTGTTTTCACTGTTGTGTGCTCCGAGTCACCCGTGGGGCCCTGGAGAAGCCGGGAAAATGGCGTCCTACCACGTGAGTCTGTTGGGTGGAAATATAGGTTCAAACTGCCTTTTTCTTGGTATGACTGTCTATTTGGACTGTTCCTATGTATTCCTGGGAGATTTATAGATCTTTTTGGTTGATCTATTAGGTTGTACTGTCTTAATTCAGTCCTTGACTTGGGCTGAAAAAAAACGAGAGCTTTCCTTTGGTGGTCTGGTATCTTACCGGAACCGGAAGTCCACCCTCAGGTTCAGTGAAACTTAGCACTCACACGTGGATGGGGGAAAATAAACAAGGCAAGCTCCTAATGGCTATCAGAGAGGAGTTACGAGAAACCCACCGAGAGGACTACGAAGAGACCACGCCCACAAGTCCACCCCCACCACCGACAAAACCCAGATCGCCCACCTCTAACGCCAATGATACCCATCACCCCAGATATTTCAATCGTCACCCCTCTGAAGAAGAAAAAGAGAAAGAAGCTGCAGAATATGGGGCTGTAAATACCTCAATCGATGATGCTGATAGTGGTGAATCGGACATGGACACTGACATAATAACAGAGCTTGCTTCTGTATCGTCCTCGACCACAGTCACCCAAGACCTCGCCCTTATACGACCAGCGGCATTGAAAATTGGTGATGTTCCGTCCGAGTCTCCAATAGATAGCAGTACTCCGGCTGTTGGACCCAACCTAAGGACAAGAAGGACATCCAAATTAATACACCTTGACGTACAATCAGCATCAAAAACACTCAATGCATCTAGGCGTGAATGGGACCAAGCAAAAAAGAAGGGAGAGAAATCGTTCAGAAAATAAGCAAAGTACGTGCTGACTTATGAACTCGCCAATCAACTTGGCGCTCGCGTTGATATATACGCAGAGATAGTCGGTTAGATTACATCGGTCTTAGCGTGGTAAATGTGATTATTCTTACACTTTCACTGATTTGCTTTACTCTTTAGGTGATATGTAATAAGATGTCATTGGTTTGGGATTGTTAAATAACTTGTTTATCTCACTTACAAGCAGAATTATAGCTGTAGTCCGCAGACGTGTTGATCAGCTGTGCATATGTAGGTCAGATCCTGAGTACACAAAGTTCACAACCCATGCTTACCGAGGTGAATGTTCCCCGCATGTTGTCGTGAGGTAAATAATTTCCAATTTTATTTGCTGACTGTCTGAAATTATCATGATTATTGTATATAAATTGGGTAAAGGTATCCCTTGTTTAGCGATATTTTCTCACTTGACTTGTGTTAGTTCCCAGAAAATAATATACTTGCGTACCGTCTCGGCGAATAAGCACGCTAGAGATTTTCAGTGCGGTAATGTTTTCCAAGATGGAGGACACAAGTCTATTTCATGAGGAATTCTGTCACTTTGCATATCGTTATTGTTGGATTACCAATACTCTCATCATTCTTACAGCCTGTCATTATTAGGGTAGGTTGGAAAACACGTTTGCTAACACCTGTACTAATTTTATGTGATTGTGTGCTTCCTTTTGGTCGTATGATATCATTTACCGGCATGATTCTCTAAGCCGGGTTATCGTAAGGCTCTTGTCTATCGGGCACCCTATTCGATATATAATGTCATTGATACCGTCGCCAACCCTACATTCAAGGGAAATGGTATTTGTTTTAGTTATGCTGCTCATTGTCATTTTTAATGTCCGTCTTTTGAAAATGCTAAGAAGTCTTGCAATTAGTGTAATAACACTCTTTGATAAAGCTGGTCGAGATTTGATACATACGCACGTTTGTAAAAATGATGGAGTTGGATAAAATCAAAACGCTAGGGTCACTGAAGGGTTTAATTATAGCCGCACTAAACATAAGATCGTTAAGGAAGAAGGTTCCCGAAATCTTTGATACCATACTCCAGGATAACATCAAAATACTAGCATTACAAGAAACATGGTTGAAACCCTATGATATTGATTCTCAATTATTGTGTAATGACACCTATAAATTGTATAGATGTGATAGGACCACCATGTATAAGGGTGTGGTAAAAACTGGAGGCGGTTTATGCTGTTATGTACACTCAGACTTCGATGTTGACCACTGTCACTCAGATAAGTTCAATGTATGTAACCCAGATGTAGAAACACAGGTACTGAAGGTTAAGCCTGGTAATAGGAAAAGTTTCTGCCTAATTAATATTTATCGGCCACCATCTGGATGTAAAAGAAATTTTTTAGATATATTGAAGGAAATCATTGGGTTAATAAGATCCAACTACAAGAACCTCCCAATTATTTTATGTGGCGACATAAATATAAACCTTCTAGGAATGAGGAGGTTAAAGATCTGAAGGATATGTTCAATGAATATGCCCTAACGCAATGTATAAATGTTCCGACTAGATATGGTCAAAACAGCGCTTCCCTGTTAGATATAATTTGCACAGATCACCCCCATAAGAAAAGCATGGGGACGGTTAATGTAAATATGTCAGATCACTCTATCGTTTATATAATCATAAAGAAAACGACTAGACCTATAACAAAATCATACAGATATGCACATAGGTACGACAGAATTGATTTTGAGGATCTTGGTAACCATTTACAAAATATCATGACAGATGAAAAGTTGTTACACCCGGGTAATACCTCCACAGATGTTCAATGGTCCAGGTTGAAAAATTATTTGGTAGCCTACTTAGACAGGGTATGCCCACTGGAACGAATTGTACATGTCTCCAGAGGTAAAATGTCACTGGACCAAGATACACACTTGGCTATTAAAGAACGTGACCGTTTGTTTAAAATAGCAAAAAATTCTAATCTAGCAGAAGATTGGATGGCCGCTAGACTAGCCAGAAGATCCGTGAGTAGAGCAATCAGGAGGAACGAAATGGCAAACATCTCTTCTAAACTAAACTATTGTGCTAATGACACAAAAAAAATTTGGAGAGAACTCAATAAATTAATTAATTCTAATGCCCATAAGCCTCCAGAAAGCTTTATACACGAAGGTCGTATAGTGACAGGACTCGAAGCTAGTAACTGTCTGAATACTGTATTTAAAAACATGGGGAAGGTCGATGTTGTAACAAGCGGTAGTTTTGCTGATTATTTAACAGATGACATTGATACACTCACTTGTACCAGGATAAATATATCAGAGGATAAGGTTATTGATTTTATCAGGACTATTGACGTCAATAAGAACTGTGGCTTTGATTGGACTTGTACAAAGGTCCTGAAATTTTTCTTGACAAAATTATCAACAACATTCACTCTGTTACTAAAAGCTTGTGTAAAAAGTGGGAAAATCCCCAACGAATGGAAATCTTTCAATGTGGTAGCCATCCCAAAAGGAGGTAGTCCTAAAATATTTGGAAACTACAGACCCATTTCCCTGGTACCTCTACGCCCTGAAATTCTAGAACATTTTATTTGTGAAGCCCTACGACTACATATGGAGTCAAATGAGCTATTTACTGAGTGCCAGGGGGGTTCAGACAAGGGTTCTCAACCAATAAATCATTATATGAATTTACAGAACCAATTCTGAAGGGCATAGACCAGGGGGATATAACATTTGCGACCTATTACGACATATCTAAAGCGTTCAACTGTATAGACCATCAAATACTTGAATATAAGCTGAATTACTATAAGGGTAATCCGTCAATTGTGAAGATCATCATGAATTATCTAGATAATCATAACCAACATACATATTTGAACAATGTACTATCATCCCCTTTATGTATCAATAATGGCGTACCGCAGGGTAGTTTGGTAGGACCGCTTTTGTTTTTAATTTACATTAACGATATTCCCAAGTCGTTACGTAATATAAAATTTGCAGATAAGATCAAAATGAACATCTATGCAGACAATACTGCGGTCACCATAACTAATAGGGACATTTCGAACTGTATAGAGGGTACACAAATAGTTGCGAATAAGATTGCCAGATGGATGGGTTCTAACAAATTGGCTATTAATTCAAGAAAATGCATCCTACAGGTACTAGGGTCGAGGAGTCGCCTGAGCAAAATTAATTTTGCAAACCTACCTAATATATACATTAAAGGTATAGCTATAAACAAGGTAGAGACTGCGAAATACTTAGGTTTCACAATAGACTCACAAGTGTCCTTTAATAAGCACTTTGAAAGAATGAAAAATCTGTTGCAGGTGAAAGTTAATAAATTCACTAGGATCAGATACAAAGTTGACAAAAATATTGCTAGAATAATTTTGAAATCACATATAATGCCTCAAGTTGAATATGGGATTTTCATGCACAGTTTAGCAAATAAGAATATTGTCAAAAAAGTGCAGACCACCCTCAACAGGGCCATACGTATGGTGTTTAAAAATAATGATCGTTTAACAGCAGAAGTAAAAAGACTATTGAATATTATGGATGTCGACGTCAGAGGTCAAATTGCCCTGTTGGGACTGATGTATAATAAAACCAAAGATTCAGGGTATCTACCCGACGGGCAAATGAGCGCGATTCTACACGACTTTTAATGCGCAATCATCTCGCCAGAGTTCTGTGATGAGCGTGGACGCTTTTCACGCAATAATTATTGCGCTATGATTGCGAGATAGTCACGCTAAAGGTATAACGCAATATTACTGCAAAAAACAGCAAATTCTGATGGCATTTTAAGAGGGATATTTATACACTCCATATTCCTTATAATTAATAGCATCTGAAATAAATGAGACACTTCATGGCAGTTTCATTTTCCTGGCCTGGCAGTGGCAGTATATGTCTTCTCATATATATATATATATATCATAATAGAAAGTTTGAAGGGTAACATTATTCCCTAAAAATTTCAAAGAGAGTTTAGGGCAGAGCATGTGTTGCCCACTCTTTGTGTGCATCATTTTATTTTCATCAATTCTACCATTCTCTAGGTGAGTCTGAAGCATAGAAGACTTCCATCCGTAGTGTTCCAGTTGTTTGTTTGCTCTGCCTTGCCCAAGCCACTAGGGACAAACTATATGTACAATCATTAGGGTATTTTTATCACAGCATTTTCCAATATCAAGCAGGTATATAACAGACATAAACTATAGATGTATATCACTTATAACATTTTTATGTACATGATGCCAAATATCTATAGTGGTATAAATGCCATACAAGTGTATTAGTGGCACTTTTATTAAAAGAAGTAAAAGAGTAAGAAGTAAAAGAATTTGTAAATGCACTCCAGTTCCCAGTTGCGGCACCTGGTGGAAACAAGTCACATAATGGTAAGGGCTATTGGCTAAGGGTTATTTCAAACATAATTATATATTATAATAGAATTGTTTTCTATGCATAGATTAGGCTCTGAGACCAAACAAAAAGAATTATCCCGCCCTGCATGAAATTACTAACCTAGGCTTACATCATTTAGCTTTGTGTGTAGGGGTTTCTTTGACTTGTAGTTGTTATTAGGGAGTGAGTATGAGTGTCATTGAATGCAGTGTTAGATGCGCGACAGTAAGTGTGAATGCTAGGTGAGTGAGCAGTGCCAGGTATTGCGTTCAGTTGTGGTTGCATTATGCGGGGACTCCACTATGGGAAAAACGGCAAAAAATTATTTGCGACGAAATATCTAATCAAGTTAGATATTTTGCAATTGTTGGCAACAAATAAATGTGTTGCCGACACCCTATTTTACCCCTCTTCCACTAGTGATTATTTTTTTTAAAAAAACATATTTTTATTTCGACAAGCAATTCCACACAAGCTGTACGTTTCAAGTTGTCGAAAAGACAAAATATGAAGCAAAATTTACAATGAGAATACTAATATTGCACAGTTACATTTAAATTCAAACAATTAATTAGGCAAAGTGAAGGTTGCTTGCTAATCAGAGATGTAAGGGTCTCACAAGGCTTATATAGTAATACAGATCGAGCAGGCTATACATTATTCTAGCACGGGTGACAGTCACCCAAAATACTCTCCAATAGAATATGGTACAACAATAAGGGAAAGTAACATTTTTTTGTTATATTTTTGGCCGTCTAAAAAGAATGCATAGAACCTATCCACAAATATAAAACAACGAGGTTTACATTCCAAATTAACCAGTTGGTTTCAATAGATCAGGCCAATATTTCTATACCGTTATCAGTATGACAGATTAACAGCCACAACTTCACAAACTATCAGCAATAATTATTGCTTTTCAGTGCAGGTTCTTTAGATAGTTTTTATATTGTATTATATTTTATTGTGCGCCGTTTTTTTCTATAGTGGAGTCACCCTATTATGATGAGTATTTAGACGCGATTTAGACTGCGTATTATATGCGCAATTGAGATCACATTATTGGCTTTTGAAGAAAACATGTATTCGCTGATGCAATTGGTTGAGTAACACATGTTTAATACAAACATAAATGAATATGAATGAGAACTTGATCCAACACAAGTGTGAGACCACCAAAACATTGGAGGAAATAGACGCAATGGATTTCACATAATTGTTGCTAATGGTATGTCCATTTCACTGTGATTCAAAGCCATAAGTATCACACTTCACTGGTTTGCGATCAATCACAAAATGATCGCAGTGCTATCACACTCAATTGCACCCAGTGCCCGTCGGGTAAGGGATATGCCAAGAAATACCAGACTGGCAGATGGTCCTAATCTTGTATGTAAAAATGCATTACATGAAAAATTCGCCAGATCACCCCATTTTCTTGGACCCACAGCCTGGAATAGGCTCCCAAACAACGTTAAGTGTTTGGATTGGTCAAACATAAAGGGTTATCTAAAAACTTCCCTAAACTGATGGAACTGTATACAGGAATATGTACTTACTTTGTTTCACAGGATTGATATGTCACATGAATTACTATAGCCAACTGGTAAAGGAATGTCGAACTATGTGTTTTATTCGATATGGATAGCTCCGATGTATTTGTTTTAATTAGCAGCAAAAAAACCAAAAAACATGTATGTAATTATAGTCTATCGTAACAGATCATTTTGTATTTAGTAATGATTTAGTCCTCTTTATTTTCATTCATGAGCCTGAAACGGACCAACTTGTTGGAATTTGTCTCTTGAAATAAAAATGTTTAAAAAAAAAATGAATGGTTCAAGTGCCATGAAGTGTGCTGAGAAGTGTTTGTTGTTATTTCCATTATGGCAATAGGGAAATGTCCATGGGGAGAGAAGTGATAGCACCCTGGGCATTGTACCCCAGGGATCTGTCTCATCTGTCTTGATGATTATACTCCAGATGGTACCTCAAGCTATTCTTCAGCCATCAATCAAATGACATTTTAGCTTTGAAAAAAGTCCTCAGAGGCCTAGAAGGTCAATGTAGCTAATCAATGAATCTAACGTGTGAAATTTTACACTGTTCTTCAAGACTTATTACCTATCACCTAGGCACCATATTCCCCAATGAACTTAGGTTTTAACATTTCCAAAACTTTCCGAGTATTCCTTGCTTTTTTAAACGGACGTTGGTCAGCAATAGATACGGTAGTCAACTTTTTGTTCTGTCAGCGAACCCCATTCTGTGGCCTGTTGTCTACGACCCCTAGGTCATGAATCACTTTGAAAAAATCCATGTGACCCTTCGTTGATTAGATAGAGAGTAATTCCATATAACTAATGTGTTTCTGGGGCGATAAATGCTAACATCATTGCTCAGTGCTCTACAAGACTGCTGATCATTGACCATCGACTGCCTGGCTTCGGTATCGGGTTTCAACTGGCGGATGCAATTAGCTCTATTCAGTCTGTGATCGCTGAGCGAAGCCCACCATAAACAATAACATGGATTCAAGCAAAAGAAATCCCGAGTCCCACCTTTACCGTGCTCAGAATCCCAATGATGCCGGTTGCTTTGCTGGTCATGTAGACCGGGGTAGTCCACGGCTTTTGGACGGATAATGTCCACCGCTATCTCGAATCAAATACATTCATGACCCACATATACAAGCAGGACCGATCGCTGTATACAATGGATACATGACCTAAGCTGGGGCGTCAGAAATCAATCAACCCTTATCTCTTCCCTTCCAATCAGCTATAAAACAATGGCCTCTTATTTTATTTATATTTGAGGACTTTTTTATGGCAATATCATAAACACTAAAGTGGCCTGGGGTAATGGGTTTCCCGTTGGATATCAATATCGCTCTAGATTGATATGAAATCCCATCGGGGGTTGCATGTTGCAAATAAATGGGACGGTGTCACTTGCCATTTAATTGAAAAACTTCATCTATTGAGGCGAGGTCTGCAGGGTTTTTCCCCGCGATGTCCTGGCTCACAGTAGCTAGCCCGACGTCAGAGGGTCTGCGAGAGGTGATATAGCCCATTGCATTTTGCCACTGCACAATTCAATCACCATAAGATGTCCCAAAATCAAAAGAAGATGTCGCTTACTAGACTTCCTTCTGTCAACCTACTGGACAATCCCGGTTGTCTTGAATGCCGAGATAAGGCCCTACCGTTGGGAAGCCATGCCCCTTGAACGATCGGAAGCAATTACCCGTTTGCCGAATCTTCTTTGTTTTCAGGAACGTTTCCCATCATAATGAACCTCCATCATGTTCCGATTCTTTTGTAACGATATTACACCGATTAGAAAAATATTGTCGGGGTGGCTTGTCTCTAGTTTCAGCACCATGTATCCCATTTTCAATCCATGCAGAGACAGCTACATTTGGTGTAAAAAAAGTGGAGATAGAAAAGGCTGGAAATTCGTTTGAGTTAATGATACAGAAAGGAGGACACGTACAGATAGGATGGGCGTTTCAGGGGAGAATCCCCCACATCAACCTATTATGTGTCAACGCGAGTCAGGCCTTACAAGGAAATATATATCTTAGCGCCCTTCCGGCAATATGAACACTTTCCATTTCTTCTACTGCTCTCTGCTGAGAGGGGGAGAAATAGAGGTGCATAGTGGAGAACGCCTATCGAGGCATACGTATAATACCATTAGTGAATATCAGGGGATTCGTCTGCTGATGCTGCACGAATGGGGTGTATTTTGTGAGTTTGGAGGCAGAGCCCCATATGAGAAGCCAATATTCGGACTAGGATGTGATGGATCTGCGAATCCTTTCAGCAAAGCATGATGATCACATCGTTATTTCTTATCTAAATAGACAGCACTGTATATTGAATTCATAGGGGCCTGCACAGGCTCCCTATACCACGTTAGCTATAGCTGGTTTCTGGGCATATCCGATGACAAACTGAATTGACATATTTTTTTAGACCCCGCTTTAAACCGACCGAGGAAAAAAGTCTAGAAAGATATGTGAAGGCCTAACATGAAAATGGGACCTTTATTACATATTGAGACGTCCAAATATTATGATATGTGGAACAGGTTCCCTTCCTCATTAAAGTTTACCCTTGTGGCATGCCGGGTATAGCCTTTGGCATACATCAGTGTCTTGGAAAGCTATGTCATGTTAACTTATACCCCTGGAACGTTCTCAACTTGATTACATGAAGGATGAAGGTGGAATTCAATTAACCTAATGGGAACTGGTTGTCATGGATACCATGTCACGGTTCATCTCTAACACGACTTTCTCCCCGCAAAGTTAGGATACTCATATTTTATGCCTTATTGTCTCATGCCTATACATGAAATCTCAACATCACGAAGTATATGGATTATATACTGTGTACTAGTATATATGGCGCCTATTCAACGCATGCGTTTCCCTGGAAACAAATGGATGCATGTAATATAATGTTATATTGTTTAAATAATGAAAAAATATTCATAAACCTTAACAGTTGACGCCAAACATTCCCATCAATGAATAAATGAAAATATGTTGTTGCATGGATCTAAAAGAAACCTAATGATTCTGGCCCAAATGACCATGTGAATGTGCCATGTGCGTGTACGCTTGGTGTGGCCCTGGGAGGTCATCCTCAACGTGTTCTCCATCTTCAAGTGGGGTCTAGGCTTTTCTGGCATTAAAACTGTGAGACTAAACAGATATCGCATCGACTGAAAAGAAACAATTCGACGAATTTCGCTCAAGTATATAGAGAGAATGGGACGAGCCGGCAATAATAAAAAATTTATTGGACGAGTTTAGTCCACATAAGCACGATGCCGTAGGCAGAGTGCTTATGTGGACGAATCAAGTCCAATAAATTTTCGATTATTGCCGGCGAGTTCCATTCTATATTTATTATATGTGCATAAAATTTGATCATATGTCATCAGATATCACTGAAAAAATATTAAAGAAGCACTGAGAGCCCCACTGCCCTGCTGAGGGCCCCACTGAGAGCCCCGCTGACAGCCTCGTTAGTAGGCCTACTTATATTGTTGAATCAAAACGTTCATATTGTGGCCATTTCTTGAGCTACATTAATAAAACTTATATCATTGGGTAGAGAATTTAATGATATGGTTTTTATTATGTATTTCTATAATCATAGTACCAGAATCACGGGTGGATTACCGATCGTGGGGATGTGTTTACAATGCTTCGCGGAGAGCCAAAGCTCCACAAAGCATATCAACAGAGCTATTTTTAGACAACTACATTTTTTATAGGACGCGTCCTATATGAATATTTTTATAGCACCCCACTTATAGCACCTCTCATATAGCATGTGCATATAATAAATATATATATATACTGCTCAGGTCTTCCGTTGGAGAGATTATTACATAATGATCAATACCTTTTGAAACTATTTAGACTATTCTCTTACAACGTTTTAGCCATCACGAATGGTTTCTGTGGTAAAAATTAAGTATTGGGGTATAAACTCGGAATATTTAGAAAATTGTGACAACAAAAACAGTTTTTACCCATTTCTAGGGGGGGATCAAGTATGAGTTAAAAAGGTCCATATATTGTGTTATCATATACTCTAAATTAATATCATTTCTCACTTAGTGTTGCAGTACCTATGCATTTAGGCATTAAATTAATGAACACAGAATGAATCCATTTATTGATATAATATTCTACTTCTGTTTCAAACGCACTTAGGCATACACAGGAAGACCAGACCCAAATCTGATGTGCCATGATAAATAAAAGAATTGTATTATTATTACTAAAACATTGCTTATTCTTTAAAACCAAGAACATCATTCAACTGTCTATAGTAATTAATATGTGTGGTAAAATCTTAACAAAAGATGAGCAACTTTTTAGCTAAAATAGTTTTTATTAAATAACTGTTATTTTGACATTATCTTCAATCCAAATATAATATCTTGATATTAATTGTTTCCCCTATGAGTTTTCCAGTTTTAATTTTCACCGCTCCGCCATTTTCTTAATAATGAGAATATCCATCCCAAATTGTCAGGGTATAGAATTGACCATTACATATAAATACACGTGAATGTGTGTTTTTGCACATGTTTATCCTTATAATATGATAGTAGGAAATACTGTTTGTCGATAGAATCAACATATCCCATATGTGCAATATAATATGAAGGATTGCACCAGGGATCCTCTGTATGTCCCCTCGTGGGGGAGGGTGTGTACAATCGAATCGATTCTGATAACACATGGTACACGCTTTCTTCAGATCCTTCTTGCGATCCTTTTTCTCATAGGTGATAGTAGACAAGAATTCATTGAAATCATATATAACCTTCGTCGATATATTGATTGGGATTCTCATCGAGTGTCCTTACATACATATTACACATTTTACACAAGAAACCACTTCACTTGCGTCTTAGCACGGGAGGTTTCATTGCCAATAACCATGACTGATCATAATTACGATGGAGATCATCACCGCTCGAAAAATTATTAATTTTTCCTGATAATGTCCGTTTTCACGTTCCACACTTTCGTCATTACTAAAGAATTAATGAACCTTCATATCGAGCTTGAGCTTGATATAGCGTTTTTGTACTCGCAAATTGAGAAGAAAATATATATTGAAGAACATACTGTTCGTATAAATGTACATACATACACATAAAGCACTAAATTAGTTTGCCTGTATCATTCCCTTATCAATGTGTCAATGTGTATAAGGACCTTTTGGATACACGAGAAACAAAATAATACCAGAGTCATTGTTAGCATAGAGCCATATCTTCGTGGATGATAATGTAGTCCACCTCGCGTCCCTTTCGAGGAACAGAAACCGATAAGGACAGAACACAAACCCAATAAAGGTGTTTTCCTTGGAAGCGATTCTCAGAAACTGAGAGAGGTTCTTGAGTGATGGACCGCGGTGCGACCGACTATTGCCCTCAGAGCACTGGTTTGCATGCAGTCGGCGCACCCTCCATAGACCCGAAACTACCACAGCCCGCTAAGGTCACGCCTTCCATGACATGGTCAATAGTGGTCAATAAGCCTAGGAGCCCACTGCCTGAAATATATATATCAGGCAGTTTGGCCCTGGTATTTGACCACATCGCATCGCCACTATGTATTTGTTATCTCTGCCACTGACGAGAATAATATGCCATAATCTCATGAATCATTTTGCCAGGCATACGATTCATATTCTGTACTAATGTTCCCGTAATTTCAGCCACTTTTCTGGAGCAAAATATTTATGTGCATTGTATTAAATTGGTAATTATTGCCATTCGGAAATTTCTCTGAAGTACAAGTTTGATAATTTGTCTGCCTCTCCAGTATGCTGCCTATTTTTCTTTAAAAGTTAATGTCAATCTATCTATTTCCAGCTCCTCCCAGTTTATCTCTCGCACGCTTAATAATCTCTCTCAAGATCCAAGGAATCACTAATAATTATTTGTCTTAGATACTGGAAATGATAACCCGATGTTACAGCCATCATCTCATTTTCTCCTATTCACTCGCGAACTCATGCATCTGCCCCGGCATCGTTGCTGCTCAGATCGTTATGGGTTCGCAATCGTTATGGTTATTGTAAAGATAAGACTGACTCAAAAACAGCTCTTATCGTTAGAGTCACCTTTACCAGTTTTGAAATTCAATGTGACTACAGATAACGATATAAGAGCACCAGTCGCCGTATTAATGTTAAAATTATAACGATACAATTACGATTGCGACAGGTAACAGTATAACTAACGATATGATTAAAAATACCCAAAGCCCAGACGGGGAGACCTAAAATCTAGTTTTGAGTGTAGTCTTGCTATGCCGTCTACTACTGGTTAGAAACTCCGCGTCGCTGCTGAAGATTACGATCTCATCTGATATGAAAGTGACAATGTCTCATGCCAGAATTGTCCTATACCTCTTATTACCCGTGAAATACTACCAATAGATATTTTATTGAAATTCCATTGCTCCCATTTAAATTGGTAGTTCATTTGAGATGCGTGTATTGCGAGCAGTTACGAGGAAAAGGAATATTGCATACAAATCTATCTAAAATTTGCAACTTCTCTCATGCTTATTCTTGCAAAACAAACTATTGGAGGGCGCCTTTCCGGAGGATATTTATATGCATCCTGAAATCTAAATACGGTATAGTGTTTCTAAACTAATAGAAGTATGTCCAGCTAATCGATGTTTATCGGCAAACCAGATCCGTGGTATTGGTACAAACAGGTTCTATCGAGACAATTTATCAGGCCACTCTTCTACTGTCTGACAAATTCGGCAGGAACCAATGCATCAATCCAGGTTGTCAAGGCGATTAATTCATCTTCTCCCTCCTCAATCAATAAGCCCAGCAT
Source organism: Sthenelais limicola (assembly GCA_942159475.1). Classification (NCBI taxonomy): domain Eukaryota; kingdom Metazoa; phylum Annelida; class Polychaeta; order Phyllodocida; family Sigalionidae; genus Sthenelais; species Sthenelais limicola. The sequence continues at coordinate 51,623,717 of OW804098.1, forward strand.
TCTATTAAATCACAAAGATTACTCTTTAACTTTCGTTGAATGTGCCTTATTTATGTAATCGATCACACAAATTTTCCATGGTCAATAATGGCAGAACACTATTTATATAACTATATTGGCGTACGTGGGGTATATCCTTGACAGCTTGTGTGATTAATAGAGCGTTGGGATCTCTGACACACGGACTGGTGTCTCCTAAATTGTTTTGGGTTGACTGATTGATCGAAAAGAAGGAGAAACTTGTGATTGGGGGAAATTGGATATCCGATGTAGGTTTCAATGATCATTTGACCAACCCCAGAAGAGGTGCTACCGTTTAATATATTGTCACATATATCGAAATACTTTATACACTGTGACACCATGAAGTGCACATCAGCAGTTTTATTGTAATCTTGAGAACACGTATGATGTAGACTGTGTCCAGCCTTTCAAGGGATGGCATTCACAAGTATTTGAAGCAGCCTCAAATTCAATAAGTAGAAAGATGAGAGATTGGTGGCTATAGCTGAAACCGGAAATATTTTGGATTGCCTCTCTGCGCAGGTTGTTCTCTGATTGTTCAATAAGGTAAAGCCATTATAACTTTTCTATTGCGGTATAGAATCTGGCTCTGCATAATTCGATGATTCTTATGATCTATAGTATAATCATGGGCTTTCATATATTTCCATTTCGCGGAGCATGATCAAAGTTATGTTCATCAACTTCTTTATTATCACATCAACTGATGCATGTTGTACTTAATCAAATTAGTCTCGGTAACCCATTGGACTGGAAGTAACACCATAGTACCTCGTGAATCACTCGAGTGTTAAAAACTTATTAGCTTCTCCCAGCAAACTTCTCTAGGAACTGATAGATGTTCAAGAACTAGAGCAGTCGCAAACTCTGTCCAATTATTATTAAACACCGCTATTGGTAATTTAAGTAGATATAATGGATAGACTCATTAAACCATTTACATATAAGAAAACCATACAGCTTATAAATATGTAAGGCAACCACAAGTTCAGTTTTCTAGACTTTAATTACATACATCCAGCAGTTAATATAAACCATTTTATGTGCCTCTTGTCCTTGTGTGGAGGAAATACAGCCAGCTTCTTGTCGTTATCAACACGGTGCCAGCTTGATTTACTAATACCCTCGGTAGATGAAAATGGCATAAGCTGTTATTCTTAACAGTCTTACTCCACAGCTTGCAGTTTCAATTTCTATTCTATACACATAACTCCCATGATATAACGGCAAATTGGGGGGTGAAAAATTCTTTGGGCGACTCCCTGTTCCTCGTTTAGTTATTTTATACTAGCTTGACATGGACCATGGAAAGCTGTATTTTATACAGGGCTACCTAGACTCGAAATGTGCTTAATCGGTCCTCGTAAAAATGTGATTAAGCCAACTCGTAGCCAACTCGTATACGTTTATTATACGTTTATCGAATACCCCTGTGCCACTTTAGGGTCCTTATATAAAATATCGTGCATATTATCTCCGTCGATATCACTTATATAGATACTTTCCTTGTTTGTTAAGGGAAATCTGTAATACGCTCGCTTCAAAGGGACACGATAGAGTACGTACACATTGGGATGTGTTTTCTTAATGAAATCTCAAATATGGCCTTACCTCTTTAAAATAGCCTAAGAGGCTTTCGCTACCTCTGTTGAATAGCAATCAAACGAAAGTAACATGAGCAGATCTAGAAAGGCAGATGAAAGTAAGTGTCTCCATCTTCTGCCCCGGCGTGTGTGGGCGGCGTGTTCACTTCGATGACGCGTCTTTGGTCTTTTGTTGTTGAGGAGGAACGTTTCACCCATTTATTTAATCTCATGGCGTCACATTTTCGAATGTAAGAAGATTCATTCCCGTGACTTACAGATCCTTCTACGTTGTTTCTATGTTGCATTATCATGGTCATATGTTTTGCAAATCGGAAATTAAATTAATTAATTCTGCCCAAGTTATATACCGACTTTCGAAATACAACCAGTCGTCACAATTTCATGTTTTATTTATTTCCAAAACTGTATGTATGACAACTGTAGCAATCACTCTTTATAGCATCTTTCATGGAGAAATATGGTAGTCGAGCACCAGGAAAGGCGATGGACAAATGTATTCTGTGACGGGAAATCTTTTCATTTATGATTCATGATATGTGGTCACGGTATTACGCGGGGGAGTATAGGATAGATATACCATATGTTGTCGGGGGCAACACGGAATAAACCCAGCATTCCAAATTCTGAAACTCTATTCCATTCCTCTACCTAAAAAATCTATACCACTAAAATTGTATGTGGCCTTTTAAAATAATGACAAAATACTGCAGTGAATCATTCATTTGACCAATTAGTTATTGATTGTGATCTTGTAGCTTCTATGGAGGCCTCTTCATTGAAATTAGACAGCGGATCATCATCGTTATGACAGTATACGAGGCCATAATCACTACCGAAACAAGATATTAGACACCACAATGAGCTTCATTTCTTGCGCATAATGTATAAGATTATAAAAAAGAAATCTGAAAAGGAGATGGTAATTATGTGATGCTACTTGCATTGAAATTGCTTGATTGCTCCAAAGTACTATAATTTAAAATTGAAGATTGAAATAGGCTTTGATGTTCCACATTCAAAATCTATTTGGGACGGGAAAGGGAAATAGAGGTAACTGTCTGTGAATCTTCCACGCAAGGCAATGACCTTTCTGCCCGGAGCTACTAAATTATTCTTATCCATTAGTTAAACAGGCAGACATGCTGTCCGGCCTGCAAGTACGATGGGTTTTGATTGATGATGTGTTTATGAAAGGTAAAGCTGCAACAGCCTCATTCCTCCGGGCCAGACCGTTTCACCTCCCTATATATTCATTGCATTTTACAGTTAAGTGGTCGTTACATTTCCCCAGCACAATGAATATGTGACTGAATGTTCGTCCGCAAAAAATAAGTGTTAGCGTATTAGTGCACGCTTGACGGATATCAGCACACGAAGATTTCCTTTTTACTGTATGCAAACTAGATTTGAAGAAGACAATCGGACTCTGAAAATGTTCAATTCATGAAAACGGCGACATTGCATAAGTATAACTAGTCCGTCTCACTACTAAAGGGTCATAATTTCTTTTTGTACAAAATCCTTCATTTAGGTATTAAAATACAATTACACCACTCTCATCCATTACGGATGGTTTTCGTCATGCCCTGAAATTCGGTATAATGGTTATACAATAGATAGAGAGAATGGGACGAGCCGGCAATAATCGAAAATTTATAGGACTTGATTCGTCCACATAAGCACGATGCCGTAGGCAGAGTGCTTATGTGGACGAATCAAGTCCTATAAATTTTCGATTATTGCTGGCGAGTTCCATTCTATATTTATTATATGTGCATAAAATTTGATCATATATCATCAGATATCACTGAAAAAGTATTGAAGAACTCTCAGAGAGCCCCGCTGCTTCGCTGAGATCACCGCTGCCTTAAAATTTGTCAGGCCTGTGTTTACATCAGGTCAGGCCAGTATTTACTTACTGACATTGTTGAACTAAAACGTTCATATCACAGCCATTTCTTGAGCTACAATAATAAAGCTTATATCATTTGATAGAGAATTTAATTCTCTATTTGATGGTGTGGTTTTTATTATGTATCTTTATAATTATAGTACCAGAATCACGGGTGGAATACTGATCGCGGGGATCTCCGCGGGGATCTCCGCGGAGACAGTGGAAGTGCTGAGGTAACGTCAGAGCTATTTTTAGCACAACTACATTTTTATAGGACGCGTCCTATATGAATATTTTTATAGCACCCCACTTATAGCACCTCTCATATAGCATGCGCGTATAATAAACAGGAATATATCACGGACAATCATGAATAATATAGGCTATAGTTGTTTTCTGTGCGCAGGGCATGTAGGATAGTGGTACACCTAAATCGAGAAAAGCTTGTATCCTGAGGCAATCCCTCATTTCCTTATACTACTATAGGAATATATATAAGGTACTCCTAATCTATGTACATGTATGTATATCTATTGCAGTTGAACTTGGCTGAGCATTTATGCCAAATGTCTCCAATGCCATCAAGACGCCCTGGGGTTCTATATATATGCCCAAGTGTTCGTAAATGTGGGCATTATTGGGGATTTACCAAGCTTACAGCTGAGATGTACTGTAGTGCCATAAATATATGCCGGGAACAGGTACATATACATGGAGTCATAACAATTTTTGTAATCAGAATCTCTACAGCATGCAGATGAAGAGGACATTCTACCTGATTTTTAAAGCTTTATTTCACCTGAGTCTAAAATTCCCTTCTTAGTTTTTTTTAAAAATTGGTCCAGGAATTGCGCCAACAGGCAGCAAGATTATGAATTTCGATGTTGCCCATTATACCGGGTATATGTTTCGTAACTCATTCCATTCACATTTGTAATAAACCAAGTTCTCAGCAACTCTTTTTATGATACATATATTATTTTCTATTTTCTATTACAATTTCTAAACGACTTCTTGACTATTGTCTACGGCTGTTATGTACAATGCAGTCTTTACCTAAGGCAATGCGACATCTCATATCCATCCTATCATAAAAATTCCGTCAAATAAGGACATGGTTGCCGTCCGAGCCTGTAATAATAACCTTTACTTATTGCTCCGCTTATTGCAAGTTCTAATGAAATAATATTAGACTGAATAGTCATAAATACAGTATCAAATTTTATTTAACGTACTTATATGGACAATGGATAGGAGAAAGTCTTTCTCTTTCAAATAACCTCTATTCTGCTGATGACATCGATGAAAGGATTGTACTTGACAAGCTACATCCCGGCAAAACGAATGAGTAAAATTGACGTTACTGTCTTCAGGGCAGCTTAAAGGAGGCCGTTTCCTAGAACGCAAAGCTACTGAGCTAGCCATGAATGGAAAGAGAAGAATGTCGAGACGGCAGATTCTGTCTAGTAGCAATAAGGGGAGCTCGTCCTAGAGCAAATCCATCAATGACTGACTTGCACATACTGCCCTTGGACAAAGAAGCCGGCTTTTGTTAATAACCCAAGAGCTAAACCCTACCGCTGTGAACGCACTGTTTTATCGAAAACACTATCTCTTGATGTATAGAAGCCCATGTGGAATGAATGACTGGGCAATATAGCTGAATCCATCCGTCTCAGTTTTATTCATATTCTACAAATACCCGCGGTACTCCAATTGAAATATGTCATGCATGCAACTTGTCATTACGTTCCAATATACACTATCATTATAATGATGATCGCGCTTGCAGATTGTGTACTGCACGTATTATATGTTACGGAACACTGCTCAGTTTTCGTAGAAAGTCTCATACAACATGTTCGTTGATGGCCATGCATTCGGCCGTGCTGAAGGTAGCGTCCACACTCCCGTCATAATCATAATGTTTCCTTGCCACGAGAGCCATTCACGGACCACAGACATCGCGTTAGCCACAATAATTAAGCCTAAAATACTTCACTTACACGCCATTCGCAAATCATGCTCTACATTTGTCAATCAGTATTGTAACTCCTCCTACCATAAGCCTAGACTAAGGATCGCTGTCATTCCATTGAATGCCTCCCATATCGGCCACTTATTGCTGAAAGTTAAGGGAGGAATATCACGCGTGACACCCGCTTCTATAGCCTGGGGGCGTTCCTAACTATATGGTCGGCCTATCCAGTATTTATGAAACCTAATTCATTATATGGGTATAGGAGTTAGCTGGAGATGTCTTTCTTGTGCGATCAGGCTAACGAAGGGGTGTTACGAAGGGATCCTTTAGTATGACCCCTATCTATATCGGGCAAGCATGCAGAAAAGCCTCTCAGAGTATGCAATGTACTTTTCAAGTTATCAATGATAAATATAGTAGCATTATTCACCCTTGAGGTTATAGTAAATTTATGTAGAAATACGAGGAAGGATTTGTTACAATTACTAGAGGTTCGAGCATATGTCCCAAGTTACAGCCGTATTTATTTCAAATTGCTTATGTTCCATCGTTCTTTCTGGTGATAAAGAAAATGGACTAAGGGACCTAGATCATTTCCCAGCTACATTTTGCCGTGTGTCAGTATGTTTCTTATGATTAACTCATGTACCACACATCATCGATCTATATTACAGCAGCCTTGTGACGCAGCTGGGTATAGTAATGATTTCATTCCGGAATTAATGTCTAGATTTTAACAAATCCTTTGAGGACTGCACATAGGGGAATATCTTATGAGATTTTATAAAATGAAAATGGGGCTGTTCACCCCTCCTCCTAACGCCCATCGCAGTAAACATCGGTCAAGTACAATGGAGGCCACTAAAGAAAGTGTTTCCAACATGCAGGACTACTGTCTGCGCTCTGGGCTATGTGCTATTGTGGTGATTAAACGAGAACGCCTCCGCACTGCCGAAGGATGCTAAAAGGCTTTTCATGAATCATCCTATGCTAGAACTCCTTTTAGGAGGGCTTTAATAGATATCATGTAACTTGAAGCACATCCACCTGGCTGTTAAACAAACTCAGATTTGAGTTGGGGATAAATCTTTTATTGCTTGCTGACGTGACATAATATTACATAACACGAAAAATGGAGTTCATAAAGTTGCTGTTATAAGGTCCATTGAAGTTGCATAATATTACGTAATAGTTTAATAATGTCACGTTTTGCTGGTTACATATCCAGAATTTGTAACCTTGTTTAAACAATGGGAAGTCCCATGTTTAATTAATTATTGAAAATTGCATTATACAGATCAAGGTGTCCCTTGGGAGTCCACCTGACACGGCTATGCTGGATATAAAATGCTGTGTATCAGATATTAATAATATATATTTGTTAATTAATAATTAATTAATTAACCAATTAATTAATTAACCAATTAATTAATAGGGGGTCTGACCAGGTCGGCCTTAATTAGGTCATTGACCGGATGACCATGGCCTATATTTGCACTGACCTGGCCTTAAGTTTTCCTTTGCTTGAACACAAGAAGACTCTGTGTCCCAAAAACCCAAGTCGATGGTATCATCATTCACTTTTTTTTTTCTTTTTTTTTTTGAGTTAGAATGTTTCTGCAAACCGGTCCATGGCTTGTCTTAGGGATGTTTCTCCCTCGAATATATACTTAGTATAGGCATTGGATTTCCAATCTCCTATTACTCTGATAGTGTCTATAGGCACTCCTCTTTGGTATGCACAGGAGGCCCCACCTCTTCTGAAACTGTGCCCTGCGTACTGGTTTGCATCGAGGCCCATCTTGGTGAGTATCCTTCTGATGGCTTGTACAAATTCCTCTGGTTGTAGGGGGGTTAGGCCAGTTCCTGAATGGTAAACGATAGCAGGGCCTGTTGCGGGGGCCTTTGGTGTAAGGCTCCAGAGATGGAATAGAGCTCTAGAGGGGCATAGAAGAGGTTCCTTTAAGCGTGGTAGAGGGATTTTTAGGGTTCTCTCCCGGAATTGTATGGTTTTAGACCAGGTAATAAAGATGCTTGCTCTTCCATTTTCAAAGGTGACATCCTTCCTTGCTAAGAACTTGCCTGGTGAATGGTTTGAACTAGTGAGGACATTTGCCCTCCTCAGGAAGGCAAAGAACATTGTTAGGGCTGCTGCCCAAATAGCTGCATCTTTTGACTGTGATAGGTCTAAATGTTGTAGGATGTACTCCAAGATGTTTGGAGTTATGGGTAACTTACATTGCACTTGGTCCCCCTTTACCCTTCTTATGCCTCTCATGACACATGATAGATGATAATTTCCCATCACTGGATTGGGGTAACCACCTTCCAGATGTAACCGTCTGATGATATTTAGATACTGATGTACTGAATTGTAAGCGATGTAATTAGATAAGAAAGTTGCATACTGACAAATGGTAGACGTTGCTGCTGGTACCGGTTTAAGTCCTAACCACTCACAGAAGGCTAAGTAAGTTGTCTGTTGAGTATTTTACGAACGTTTAGTGTTGTCACTGAGGCTGTGGATTAGGTAGTTCTCCATTTGTTGTTGTAACGTTCTCTGTGCTTTCTCTGTACCTGGGGGAGATAAAGACGGATTGAAGCAAGTTAGCCAATTTATCTGCTGCTCCTGCCTCATGATACCTAGAGGCAGTATCTGCGATGGTGTTGATTGCCAAAAAACTCTACGGAGTGAAGCCATTGCCACTGGGTCATGTACCCAACCCCTATTGAAAGAGGCTACTGCTGTTGTATTGTCACTATGTATAAAGACTTTCTTGTTTTGCCACTTGTGACCCCATAATTGACAGGCTGGTTCAAAGGCTAGAACTTCTTTTGCATTTATATGCAGGTCCTGAGTGTCCGGCCAGTGTTCCCACGGTAGATAGAAAGCCTGTCCTTCATAATATCCTCCTGCTGCTTTTGTACAGGCATCCACACAGACTGGTGTTGCTGGTTGTGTATCCAGCATGGGGACACACCCATTAAAAGTATGCATATATGATATCCACCAATCCGATCTCATATCAGTTGATATCCTACACCTGTGCCAAGGCTTTTTCAAGTTTGGGATCGAATCCAGGATCCTGCGTAGGTAAAATCTGCCACCATATACCGCCTGGCAGGCCCAGTTTAGGCTGCCTGCTAGGGACTGCAGGTCCTTTTTTGTAACCCTGTCCTGTCTTGAAAATTTCTGTAGTTTTGCTGCAAGTTCCTTGAGTTTCCCTTCTGGTAGTCTCAAGGTCCATTTTATAGAGTTCATGACAATGCCAAGGAAGGTGATTTCTTGGTCTGGGCCCTCCATTTTGTTGTAATTTATAGCGAACCCTTGCGCGTTGCGATTGCACGTCCACTTGCTTGTGTGACTTTGCTGAGAATGCGTTTGAAACTCCAGCTAGTCGTTTGGGCCCGGAGTAACTCTCCCGTGATTGGCCCAGTTGAGTTGTTTCAATGGTTAAGCCCAACGGACGGATGTGTCGACCTAGGCCAAGGAGACTCAGCGTTTGGTTAACATACATTAAAAGATTTTTAATTCCCCTAATCAATTTTTGTGCAGAATATTTCATTATGTAGCACGTCCATATATTGAAATTATACATGGGCAATGCTGCGGAATCAGTTGGTTGGTGGAGGATTGTGTCATGACGATAAACCTGAAAACAGTTTTCTAATGACATTCTATCGTAGAACAGGTCCTGCCTCTGGACACATTTGAATTAAAATAAAGGGGAAAAAAGAATATAAAGGGAAAAAGAAAATAACAAAAGAACAGTCACCCAACTGCATGATTAGCAAAAAGAACCGTTTTGGGGGAAATCATTGTAACGTCCCTTCTAATGTTCTTATGAATATCCTGAGTGCACCATATCGGTGTACTCATGTATATCTCATATAAAATATCTTTTCAATAGTTATAGGAGAACTAGTACATTGGGAACGATCTGCTTTTATGCATATTAACCTATTGTAACTTTCCCCCTCCCAACCATGTATTAAGAAAGCCTTATTAAGAGAGGCTAACCTTCACTTTAGGGTGCATTCGACAATGGAAACTTCATTGATTTATGTCACCGCTTTGCTCGAACATTCTCGTATATATAATGCGAGAGAAGACACCCGTACAAAGGGTAAGGAATTTTGTGGGTTGCATGGTATGTTATGTTGAACCTATCTTTTATAGCGCCTCTTTATGTTGAGGCTGAGTGATTAATATGGACGCTGTAGGCTTCATAATAGGATAGGAATATATACTCAAGCAAACATTGAACACAAGACACATTAGACCATGAAGCGTTCTTCGGTTGTGCTTTGACTGCATTTGATCATAGTATGAAATACGTTTAGTGATGGATCTCGTTTCATGTATTCAGACAACGAGACTAGAGAGAGTCTACCTCCATATATAAGAAGTGATAGTTTGTCTAAGCATCCTCTCACAAACTGTTTTCGCGGACCTTTGGCTACTAATAAATTCCCAAAATGTGATAAAGGCCTCTAGCACTAGTTTTGTTCTGGCTAAATATTACTCTCTGTATTTGTGAAACACAGAGAATGAACTCTGTTTGAAAGACGACGAACATCAATATACAATATATATAGTAAGGTATCGATTGGTTGAAGACGTCCTATACTCGGAGTGGATTGGTAGATTTCCCAAGTCGGCACAATCGTATGGGTTGGATCTTATCCTGGTAGCATCAACCCTAGAGGAATGCTCTACTTGACCGTAGCCACTTGTGTTCTCCGAATGACCTGGTACCACCAGTAGTTTGCAGTGGCTTAACAGCTACGGAGATGTCCCTATGTCAATTATTGATTAAGTGTCTACTGTCCTGGACGATGACTGTCCTTCGATTGAATTATTAACATGTCCTCCGGGATAGTAATTAAAAGATGGCTGAGACTCGCATTTCTGCTCCAAAAAGGTTCATATTGACCCCCATACAGTATTCCAGCATTATGACATTCTAATCCCCTCTCTCAAAACATTACCTTCCATTTCATTTTGAAGCAAGTAGACTTGAGATGAAGCCTCAACCTAACTTGAAATAAATAGTTTAGAATTCCATGGGATCTCTGGTGTAGGGAAAATTCGAGAATGATTGAATAGCAAAGTTAAGTATAAAGTCGTGGATGTTTAAAATCAAGTGTGCTTCTTACGTGAAAGGCAAAGACATGACCTTAACTATATACTCAGCTTCGGTGCTATTTCAATGACTATATAAATGTGTCAGACATTTGGCCATAAACTGACTGTTAAATCTTTCCGCTGATAGACCCCATCACATCAGCGTGCATTGACCGATTGAGCACATTATCACCTATTTCACTGACTGCCATCATGGCCGTCGCTCAGACATTTCGCTAGTGAAATATGGAGTTGTTTCCAATCTTATCGAAGTGGTGTGGTGTGCTTCGACTCAAAGGAGGCCATTAGACATCGTTTTATGACAAATTGAAGGTGCTTCATCTTGAGAAGTTGATGATTGTTTTTTCAAGGGCCCCTTTCCTGGTCACTGCACTTGATATGAATGTGTAGTTTCCTTCACGTATCAGCTGCTTACAAGTGCTATCTCCCCCTTACCATGCAGGGAGATGTCTTCCTATTTAGATGACTGATTGGATCCGAAAATACGAAAGCGTGTAGGACAATGCTGCTTAAGGCAAAATTGGATTATCGTTTCTAAATTACGCCATATACACTCTTCATTCGTCCTCTTTGTATTATTTATGCCCGCCTCAATAGAAATATTATTGCACATCTTCTTCCTGTGCCATCTTCCTCTTTGTATTATTTATGCCCGCGTCAATAGAAATATTATTACACATCTTCTTCCTGTGCCATCTTTAAAGAAAACCGCTACTTCAACAGTGATTTGTCATTGTTGGATGAGGATTAGTCACTTTGCTGGAAGATGAATGAAACTTATTAGAGCCCAGACAATGCAGAATTACTCCCCAGAAATGAGGCTACATTAACCTTTACCCACTGGGCTCCTCATCCAAATAACCTCTGCGTACTATTTCTTTCTCTAGGGAGGGGGCTGAGGGTATATATATTAAAGGCATCCCTAGCCCCACTCGATGAATAATTCACTAAGGTCCCTTTATGACAATCCGCAGAACTCACCACTTTCAGTTCCGCTCGCTATACCGTCTTGATAAATATCTCACCCTGGCGTTCCATTAGCATTGCTCACTGAATGTGTTTCGCGAAACTTGTGTTGCCCATTTGTACATCGTTATTTGTGGGGAACGTTTTGTTTGCTTGAATAAATGAAGGAGCTTTTTGTCTGACTGTGAGCGATGGTCATTAGTGGGGCCTTCCAATTAAGGACATCCATGGTCATACTCTGTTCTTAATGTGAAGCTGTTTGTGAGGAAATCCGCTCCTATTGGGGATGTTATAGGAACCGTAAATGGTGGTATACACTCTAAGAAAAAAGGGTTCTTTTGGGTTCTAGATAGAACCCAATGGTTCTACCAAGAACCCTAGGGTTCTTCGACACCTAAAAGGGTTCTTCGGGACCACCGGGGGTTCCATCTAGAACCATAGGGGTTCTTCAGCGATTTAAGGGTTCTTTGTACACTTGAAGGGTTCTTTAGCTCAAAGTGGAGCTAAACATTCAAGGATTTCTAGCCGATTTCTAGTATAGTGAGTACATGTACATGTTCATACGGATAAAAGGTACATGTATCACAATAGCAGGAGTATTTTCATTACTATCAGAAGAGTACGTTCTTTATTATATTCCATTGTGATATTAACCGCTGCCCTTATCTAATCTCAGTCCCTAACATATCAAACAATCGTAATAAAAGGAAATCTATAGATGCATAGACCGACAGTTCATCCATGAAATATTCATGGATGAACCAAAAACAAAGAAGGCAAATCTATCAACTGCTTCGATAGACTACAGTAGGGCTTACGAGAGTGTGCCACGCATCTGGATAATGACTATTGTGATTATTGTAACGCCACCGAGTAGGTAATAAACGATGTAAGGATGTTTTTAGATTTCCCCAGAAAGAAGAATGTATCAACTTGTCACATCCTCTGATGATAAACAAATGGGACTGTAAGTTTAAAATGTTACAGCTGCACTGGGAAGAGGCCTGCGTACCTTGATGTAAAAGTCATGAGAAAAGGATGCCATATTGTGCTTTTCATCACTTTTCCCTGGAGCTCTAGCTGCTTTGGCAAGATAGGTTTTCTCCGTCAAGTATCAAAGGGTCTTCTCTTGGTAATGCTACTTTATGGGACAACATGAGTATGGACTCATTTACATCAGAGGATTCTCTCTGTAAGCAATATAACGTCTCCTCGTACCACCTTCAAGTAACAGCGCAACTTTTATTTTCTCCCAAACTTCGTCATATATATCAGTTAGAAATATTCCTTTGTTTTTCCACAAATATTATCATGTTCCACACATTATATGCCACAGTATTCGAATGTCCACATTCCAAATGAACTTACGCGAGTTCAATTCTAAGGATTCTGACCAATGCTCTATCTGTAATGGCAAGAGATGGCCATTACATTTATTTATTCTTTAGTGCCTCCTTCCTATGTTCTAAAATATACCCACATCCTAAGAGCTAGTAGAAACAAAGAGGAACACTGTGGAAATCAATGGGGGAATTTTGTTTAGTCGCATTATTTTGGGGGAACACAGCCTCCCGAGCCAGGGCAGGAACGCAAGGAGTAAAGGTCTGCTGGGAGGATGGGGGAACAGTATAACTACGTTTATCAGAGATCGTGCGGTTGCAGGCACTGAACGTTTTGAAGACAGCTCTCGGTGAATGACTGATGACTGTATTGCTATTGTACTTGCCATTGTAATCCTTGCGCATTATATGCAATACAATCTTGGATGTCTGAACTCAACATTAAAGTGAAAGTTTTAATATATAGTTAAAATCAATATCAACTGCAGAATAAACTTATGGAAAGTTTCGATAAGGCAAGGCAAACCTGTATACATACACATATATATAAGGGGAATTTTATGTTAAGGTAATACCGACAAGCAATTGACTCTGCCATCCACGATCCCATTTGATCCCTCGCCACCCATCAATATCCATGAAGGCTTAGCTCGGCGACCGTCGTTGATGTTGGGTGATTAACAATTATTCCTGCAAGGAAGATGTTTCGAACATTTTTCAAACAACTCATGGGGTAAACTCAAATTCAACGGCCAACGGCCAGATTCCAGATCCGTTCAAGTCTCCATAATTATTATTCTGAAATGGAAGTCTCTTGAAAAGAACGGGTCCCAAGAGCTACGTGATTGTTCTTTCAAGAACGATATTCCTGGCATGCTCTCGCTTCCTCCTTGTCTTGTTCCTAAGATGAAGGACAGAGATGCACTGTGGGCCCACTAACATAGTAGTTTTCTTTATAGGATTGGATTGTCTGGAGCTGGCCAAACCTGACGATGTCGGCTCCTCCGTATTAAATTTCCCTTAAAAATATGGATGGTATATAATTCGTCCTCGAGCTATCTATGTACTTCTGCATATTATGTAATATATTATATAATAATAACAATATATATATAATTCGTCACTGTATATCATAACGTACAATGGGTTGTACACTTCTGACCGAATGTCAGTTCTTCCCGTGTGTACCCTGAAAACATTATATTAAATTGATGCATGCATACATCGCACACATATGTCACATAGTCACTAATATATAATGGGAATTATTTCTCCTACGCAAATTGACGATTTTCTATATGAGCTGGTTTGATGCGAGTAGAAAAGAAACTACCAAAGAGGACAGTGCAATGGACGTACCGTATACATATATACACCATTAAGTCAAGCCCTCCTCTCGTTATCAATTGTCCGCCTTTTCCTCAGTCTAGCCCACGTGATCAAAGTCATATGGGACCTCTGGCACAGGAAGAGTTCGGATTATGGGAACGAAGTCACGAAAACTTGACAGACTGTCAAGCTGGTCCAAGGGGTGTCGACGGGAGTGTCGACAAAATAATGGTCATAGCGACAAATTGATATGAAAATATCGAGTGGTAAGGGATTATCACCGATCTACTATGGTGCAGTTTGATATACAACACGCCTGAAAATACCTCCGAACTAATGTCATGCCCTGAATGGAAGAACACAATACTGAACATGGGTAACACTTTAAAGAAACACCTAGCACCACACATGGGTCCATATCATATTCTTTGATATAAGCACCACATATTTTATGACGATAACAAGTATGGCACTTTATTTTATTCTCACCACCTATTCTGTGCCGTGATAAAAGGGTTGTGTACACTGATACTTCCAAGCGTCTCACGTTGCCTCAAGACTTGGCTCGGAAATTTACCTTACCTTATGATATGTAGTTTTATGTTTTCATCATTATAGTCTGTAAAACCAATTTCCAATTGGACTATGATTGAAAACTTGCAGTGGACACTATATGAATGAGAGGATCTATAGAGTCGGGAAGTTATAGTTTAGGTAAAGGCAGACTGAGGAAAGCCATGCATCCAAAAGGCATATATATACATTCAGACAATGGTCAAGAGGAGCACACCGATGTATGCAAAGATAAAGCTTTACAATTTATGCATTCTATACAATTTCAAGTGTACCCTGGAATGTATCTCAAGATGTAATCCTAGATGTAGATAAGACTAATACCATTGGTGTATTGTGTCTAAATCTAGGGGTCAGATTTAAAGTCAATATAGTCCAGACGACTGTCCAGCAAGTGTTAGTCTGTCTGGGTTTATGAACGGTGTGCGACAGCCCTCGGTAAACAGAAAGAAGAATAAGATGTATGAAAAGAAGATTTGGCTGTTTATATACCCAGCTCATTAAACATGTATGGGATCCCAAAAGCAAGTAATCCCCATATTCGATCGGGTGCATTACTACTACTGTTTATCCGTTGGTATCGTATGGTGGTCGTGCGAATTTGGGAGCCCAGGCCTGAATTATCCCTATCTATCTCACGTTTCATGCGGACTTTGGTGGTTAATTCAGCTTCGAGCATTATCATTTCTTCCCTAATCATACTTTTTCGGGCATGTTCGGATTTTGTAAATGAGGGAGCGTTTCAGCGTTATACAGATACAGTCGACTAATACAGAAAATATACACATATGTCCCCTTATCACTCATATATAGTAGGAAAGGGCCACCAGATGACCCATGATATTAAATGGCTCCCTTACAAACTTATTGGAAAGCTGGTCAGGAAACGGAAAAGCAATCGGTCGACTCGATACATCCTCGACAATCTCTTTTCATTATATTCCATATTTTATGTTTTTTAGTTATAATCCTTCAGGAGGAACTGCATATGATCAGAACGTGTCCAAATCGAGACGACCTTCCCGATAGCCTACTGAATATTATTCCTTATATTAATATAAGTATCCCTGTGATGTTAAGGAACTGAGAAGTCAGTCTATAATTACATCACATCCAATTTATGAATCAGATTCTGCCAGGGGAAAATTGAAATATCATCCAAGGTTAACGATACAACTGTGAGAAGTTATTCCACCGATTCAAAAGCAATTAAACACAGTCAACTCCCTAGGTATCTGTGTGAGTTTTTCTCCATCATATCAACCCTAATGCTGGGCCGGTTCAGGCCTTGTCAAGAATGACAAGTTACTATAATACATTAAAGGAAGCTTTTTCAGAACCTAGATGACCTTTGCTAGATGATGTAGATGCCCCCGACCCAGGATATTCAGTATTTAGATATGGATAATTTTACAGATTGGACATAATATAAATATTTAATAGCAGAAGCATCAGCCCTATAGTCCCATTCAAGTACAGGCATTACAGTGTGGTTATAGGAATGCAAAGAATAGATGTTTAATCAACTTTATCATAACTTCTTTAGGTTATACAATAATCTGAATGGATTTAGTGCTCTTGCACTTTCCTTGAGATGGAGCCACCTCTTGTAGCAAACTTGTACTAGTGAAGAGTGCTGATTGGCTGAAGCTGATATTTTTAATATTTTTATTTAGTATTTTTATACAGCACATCTTCTGTAATAATGACAGTTCAGTTATCGACAAACAAGTACATTGTACGATTAAGTTCTAATAATCAATTGAGGACATTAACATTGAGATATGGGCTCACAGATGATAATCCAATGCAGAATAACTATGGTCTTCCACCCACCGCTGTATCTATCTAGACCTAACTCTATTTAACAAAGTCCAAAGTAAGACCAAAGGTCAAGATCAGAAACAAAATTAAATGAAATGAATTTAGAAATTATTAGTTTGGTAAATCTAGTGGCAGCGTGAAGGTACAGCATGCTCTTAGTTTGTGTTTGATTGGGGTGTTTTGTGGCAGCGTGGAAGTACAGCCTGCACTTTGTTTGTATTTGGGAAGTTGGTCTGTGGGTGTAGTGACAGCATGAAGGTATAGCATGCCCTTTGAAATTTGTTGGTTTTTGGCTATATAGTGAGGGGATCTAGTTGTATTTTGTCATGTTTGAGGAGGTTTTTGAACTGTTCGTAAGAGGGCGCATTTTTGAATGATTCAGTTTTTGGCAAGGGTAGTGGGAGGTTATACTTATGTTGTGAGTGGGTGTTTCTTCTGTGCGTGGTGTTGCTTGAGGGTACCTCCCTGGATCTCCAACAGGTGTCTTGCCCTCCTCCGTCCCAGTGGCTCCAGCCCTAGGGATGGTAGTATGCCAGATTTATACAGATTTGTGTTTATGTGTGAGTGTAATTATTCTAGCAGCCCTTGTTTGGATGCTTTCAAGTTTGTTTCTGTTAGCTAGTTTTGCGAAATTGTATATGGATGAGTTATAGTCAAGAAGAGGGGGTATCATTGCTTTGTAGATTTTTAGTCTTGATTGTTTGGTCAGCATGTGTCTGGTGCGTGCCAGCATGAAGAGTTGTTTGTTGATTGTGTGATTGCATTAACTTGTTTCTGCGCAACCATCTAGCTATGGGTGCTGCCACCCTGTAACAAGCTGTATTAATTAAGCCAGTAGCTCAGAAAGCAAACAGTAGCAGATGAGTAACAAAGAGCACTAGACAGGGTGAGAAATTAAATCAAGCTGTGATTCGGGTACGATAAAGAAAATATGTAAACGTATATATGTAAATTAAAGTGTTTGACCAAAAATTAAATTATCTTTCTATTCAGATCATTAGAAAATGGGCATTTCATGAGGGAATGATGATCATTTTCAGTCAACCATACTGACCATGGCAGCTGTCTCTCTAGGCTAGCTAGCTTTAGCTGTCAGTTCTGCTAGTACGAGGTGTGTAACTGGAATCCCAGCAAATCGCATTTCCCCCACAATACACATATGATAATCCAAAGATATGTTGTTATGTAAATTGGTTAAAACAATCCTCTTTCTAGTGATACAATTCATAAGATTATCGGATGATTTTTGGCTGAATGACAAGAATTTTAAGTGTACTATTGATATACTACTGGGTTGGTAGTATAGTTCTAATTACTTAAAAATAAAAACGTTAAAATACCGGAGTTCATGAATGTACAACTTCACACGATGGCTGTATGTAAGTGAGTGTTTATCAATAACTAGTCTTGTTAAATGTACAATTCAGCTACACATCGGGCTATGCCCTTCGACATCACATCATAACACAATATCACTTTGATGTAAAAAGTGAAAAGCATGTCCCACTGGGGAATTGAACACAGGACCCCCCCCCCCCCATACTGCGGCCCCTGTGTAGCTGTGCCCGTGATTTGGGTACCCAATCGTCAGATAGAACTATTCAGTTAATTTGATAGGAACCCAAATTCCCTTTAGATTGTGGCCAGTTTTATGATTATTGATCCTGTACTCATTGAATTGTTGAACCAGTTACGCCAAAGAAGGAGAAGAAGGAAACACGGAAGTCTGTTATTGCTACCAAGGCATTACTAGGCCCCTTTGTATGTGGGTGAACTGTATTTCTACTGGTCAGTAATAGTTTTTTCTACCACTTAACATTATATTAGCTGGCTTGTATCAATATTTAAGGATCGGTTTACATTAAACCATTATGTCATCGAAAACATGCAAAGTAACGCTATATGTCATATCTAAGTGATTGCTACGAAAGGAATATTGGTCATGCAAAGATTTGCAGTATTACGATATGACACGATTGTTTGTTCGTGAGAAATGATTGGAAAACTGAAGGCAGGCATGTGGGACACCAGCCCCAAGTACACAATGGGAATGACCCTCAGACCTACTGTGAGGCACAATAAATGTTACATGGTTCTCCCTTTCCACCCTGATCCTATATATCATTATAGGATCATACATGGTGTAGCTTCAAAGCATTCTTGAACATTAAGTCTCATTGCAAATTAACCTTGTCAAACAAAATAGCTGCCATGAGAACTTCATAACTTGTGCCCAGGCACACATATATAATGGAACACGTAGTTCAATGGGTTCAATATAGTTAGCTGTCATTGTCACTGCGATTCACATATAGGGTGGAATTCGAGATACTTAACAATAAATAAGAATTGGAACAATTTGCCAAAGTGGACACCTATCCGCAATTAAAAACTGAAGTTTGCTAGCTTCTGATCTTAGAGATAAACAAATTGTCTTGATACATCCGTCTTGACATGAGGCCTCATGCCATATACTAGTCACTTGGTATTTGCATGTGATTATGCCTAAAAAGTCAAAATTTCACGTGAAAACATCGCAATTGCGCAAAAACGTCAAAAAGGGCGATATATATGCATGCATTTGTGCTCACCTCCGGCGCATCAAATGTCCTCGTAGTAACGTAGGCCTACGTATGTGATATTAGGGATCTTGGACTGAAACCCCAAACAAAGCTATTTGAGGTGGTGTGGAATCCATAGGATGACTTTTAAGTTGTTTTGGCAGATGTATCTGGCTTGGGCCCAGAGCCCAGTCAGAGGTCTGCACTCCTTCCAAAGCTGTCCTCTACGATTGGCGATCTGCTTTAGAGACATGCTAATACAGGTGGCCAGTTTGGAGCCTAGTGCAGAGGAAAATATAACTATATTTATTTATTGGGTAAACTTCATAATTCATGTCCTCCGCTTTTTAATCTGGAGAAACAGTATTTGAATAAAGTCTTCTCAACATCAAAATCCCATTTAATCTTCCATAAACATACAATTCATGATCATTTATCGATATTAAAACAAACTAGTATCCGCTGCTGTCACATTTTTCACATTTAATGTGGACATTAATATAAATGCATATTTTTTCTCTGGCTGTTTGACGTCCGAACTCAACCCCTTTAAGGTCCCTTCCCTGAATCATTCAGATACTACTCAGATACAATGTGTTGATATCCCTCCTGGGATTGAAAGCTATAGTTTCTTTGATCTTTTAATAATACCCAATGGAAAGCGCATGTCAATGACTCAGTCCGTCTGGGCGTCACTTCCACGAGGGAACACGATGTGTGCCATGGGCAATCTATTGAAACAAGCAACCGATTTTTGACCAGACATAATTTACAGATGTTATGTGGACCCAATGACAGGTCGTAACGCAAATACATATTTTGGCGTAAATAGTATCGATGGTATGTTTATGAATAGTCATTCCTGATATTTAGACCATTCAGGTTAAATTGGAAAGTCCAAAATTTCCAATTAAGGATCGTGCATTCGTATCGTGTTTCATTCATACATTGATCATGAATTTAAAATTGTTAATAATTATGATAAATGAAAGAAACTGATCCTTCTTTTCAAATAATGAGATGAAGCCTGGGGGTGTCATTACTGAATTTATACTAGGGGAAGGTACGGATGCGCAGCATGCACCCACATTACACCTGGAAACCTGTCAGGAAAGTGGGATGCTGAGCAAGCCACACCGCCCACCACACATAGGTAGTATACAGTACAAATAAGCTGGTCGGAAATAGCCCCACAACTGTTTGCCAAAGCCCTTCTTTGGATGATAACTGTGCCAGAGGAAGAAGATGTATATGGACTTAAGGCTTAATTCTCCCAACCACTCCCTCTCCAAACTCCACCGATCCGTTCATACCATGTGCAACATTTCATTTAAAATGCTCCAGCTTTGCCAAGGAATATTTGTTATGTCGTGACTTTTCCATACCATGGTTACTTTCATGTACAAATTACCTAGAGTGTAGCACTGGCAGAATATTTGAGTTGTTAGGAAGGTAACTGAACGCTTCGTATGTCTGTTACAGCGAAACCGAGTGACGGAAGAGTCAATGTCGATATCCGATTTTTGCTAAATTAGACATAAATGACGTCCATTGACAAAATATTTAGGTCGAAAATGGGCAAAAAATCTAATTCTAAATTTCTGTTTGTGCAAAATTTTGATTTATTCATTTTTTTTGTGCTGAATAAAATCAATGGGTGTTAAAGTTGTGAAACAGTGAAATGGTAGAAAAAAGTCTATGAGACATTTCGCCAAAATTGTGCACTATAGTTATGGACATAATGCTCTCTGTTGGGGTACTGCATTTCATTTATTAGCTTTACTCACCACTTTTAGAACAAACTCTAAGGGGGGCAAATGTTAAATATTGTTATAAGTATAACTATGTTCTTGATGTGTGAATATACCCAATTATTATAATACATCAAGATATACTCGTTGCCAAGAAGGACTTTCGTTGTGGCTTTGTGTTGGGTGCTGGTGATTTATATGATGTTATGAGCCCCTAGGACTTTTTCATTGATACTTAATCAAATTGTTGGCTTTCCTGTCGACGGTGGTCGCCCTGAGAGAGAAAAAAACTAAATTGATGAGAATTTGTTTTTTCAGTCGAAAGACTTAAGTGTTAGGCGACAATATGTCAAATTTCTCTCCCAAGGTGTTAACTACATATATCTGAATTAACACGAGTGTTGATATATATATATATATATATATATATATATATATATATATATATATATATATATATATGTTAATGAATGCAATAGCAATTCTTGGAATACAACGCGTGTCTCTTCAAGAAAATCAGTTTATTGTATTTCTATTTAACGCTATGTAAGAAAGGTATCACTGCTGGCGTGGGTAGTTTAAGAATAAGTAGTGCCAAGATATTAATTTGTTTCGGGCATGATCGCCTGTTCCATCTACATGTATATACTTCCTTTCATCTATACTTTTGATTCGGACGTACAGGTAGTATGTCGACACAGTAGATATTAAAAACCTTATTTAAATCCTCGAATATATATATATGTATCCTGCTCTGACAAGTTGTAATTAATAAGTCATCATTAGATTTAATTATCTTTTGTGATTCGTTAACTCGCATAATGCACTTGGATAGTTATGCAGGTCTTAATAAACTACGACTGCCTGTTGGCACTTCCCATTTCACAAAGGTTCTATGGAAAATAAATGAGGAAAACACAGTCTTGAATATCTAACAGTCTTGAAATAGATATGCCGTCGCCTTCGACTTGAACATAATGTGTCAAATTTCTAACTTGTTATCGAAACCATGAATGTGTGACGCAGTGGCTTCAGGATAGAGGGTATGGGGGATTGATTTATATCAGATTTGTCTTTGTCAAACTCACCTCCATATGAAGCGGCCTAGGTTTGAAATGCTCTATATAACATATTTAAATGGTTTCTTAAAAGTGACGGGGCATAATTCTGCTATAGGCCAGTAATATATTTGATGTTGGATGGACAGTGAGCAGGCTATTAGATCCCAAGAAACCTCCAACAGTTTGCAATCTTCTGACATGATTATGTATGCAGACCACAGGGGCCTGTCGTTTTTACATTCTACGGTATTTTTTTTAAAAAAAAATTCGTGAATGTTAGTGAATTGGGTACCATTCTGTCAATCATCCTGAATAGGAAGTTCATGTGATACATTTGAGATGTTGGTGTTGAGGATTGGTGTGAGGAGTGTGGACACTTATCTGGAAGGATATCTCGATGCCCATCTCTGATATGTAATTCACGCCAACACTACTAACTTTGCACCTATGCAAGGACTGCTTGATTGACAAGCTTCTACCATCTCTGCAGTAAATCCCTGGAGGCCAGTGACATCCTATTGGTTGACATTTGTTGTATTCTATTGGCTATCTTTGTTTGATTGGCTATCTTTGTTTGATTGACAAGTTGCCACTTAAGGCCACTGTATAGGTTTTGAGAGGAACCCATTTAGAGAGGACCACCCATGCCTGAATCTGAGTGATCTACACCTACTACACCCTTTGGGATTTCTGGGTTTCAAGTCTTGGAGACAGACAAGCTCGGAATTGCAAAGACTCAAAGACAATTGTGTATTATTAGATTACAATATGTTACGTAGCATCGTTTGATGTCTTATGTCTAATTCCCTTGCATTTGACTTTCATGTTTATCCAACTGCCTTTGTAAACATGGAGCGTGCAACTTTCCTAGTTAAACCCTCTTATAAAATAAGAAAGTTATTGATATTGTAATGTTTACCCACAAGGATCTACAGAATGTATTAATATCTCCTTTCTATCCTTATATCTTTCCTTTACTTTACCGAATCCGTCCGTACATTTCCGAAGCACGTCCCCATGTTGTTTGTTTACAGCAAGCTACATCATAGGCTTATGTAATCCCAGGCGGGCGGTCATCCCTCCCTCCCTCCGCTTTCTCTCTCTCTCTCTCCTTCCCTCCCTCCCTCCCTCCGATGGACGGACCCATTCCACGATCTTTCCGCTGGAAAGACTTCTATAAACGGCCATAACTTCTCCCACTAGGACAGAACTCATATCATTAATTTCTTTATATATATCCCAAACCATATAAATATGAATCTTTATGTAATAGGTATAGTGGTGAGGTGGAGGAAGAGTAGGAGGTGGAACAAGAGGAATGGGGTGTAGCAGTAAGTCGGAGAGGGGGAAAGGGAGGGTGACGAAAGGGGAGGAAGGATGCAAAAAATGTATTCATCTGTTTACAATCTAACTTCTATCTCCAATGCTCCCCCCTCTCTCTGTCATTTCTTTATCTCCCTGTCCCCTCCTCTCTCTCTCTTTCTCTCAGAGAAAGAATGTACCCATCCACACATTAGCCTACAGTAATTCTCTGAAACGGGCAGCATTTGATTTCAGCAGGTCTTTTTTTTTTTTAGAAAAAATAAAATTATATGA
Source organism: Sthenelais limicola (assembly GCA_942159475.1). Taxonomy (NCBI): domain Eukaryota; kingdom Metazoa; phylum Annelida; class Polychaeta; order Phyllodocida; family Sigalionidae; genus Sthenelais; species Sthenelais limicola. The sequence goes on from OW804098.1 coordinate 51,647,373, forward strand.
TATAATAGGTGGGCTCAAGTGGCGAAGCCACTTGTTGTTAATAAACTGAATTTTACTTCCACTCCTGTGTTCTTCTAATACAGACATTGCGCACAAATAGTTGACCGTAGAATTTGTTTCCTTTGGAAACGCACACTATATACATTAACCTAAACTGATTATAAAGTTAAACAGAAAAATAGTTCATTACATGATTGATTAACTTAATAAACTTATAACTTGTTGATCTTCAGATCGACTTCTCTTGTCAGACATAGATAGAAGTCCGAGAACATATAGACGGTGACAATAGTAAAATAGAGATTTAAGCGTGCTTGTTTGTAGGGATTAATGTAAAAATGATAATTGGAGGTATTCGACGTGTTTATTAGTATCGGTGTCTGATGTCAAGCGACTATGTCATCTCGAAATGGATTGGAATACCGTATGGTGTTCATCAATTGGTCATGAATTTACTCGATATGTTAGTATGATATGATATATAGTGTGTTATAAGTGGGACAACCATACATCGTCTCTCTACAAAACCCATAATACCCACATTTATTTTCTCGCGTGCAAACAAGTGTTGTCAAGTCTCTAGGTCACCAATATTAGGAACCTAATGGTGCGATTAACCAATTCGTATCATCTGCCAACAGTTAGCCATGCTGACTGATTTCACACACTACACTCATGATGAAAGACAGAATTAATATAGCTTAAATAGCTGCGATTGCGTCTGCCACATCTTTTTTTATTATTCACACGGTTAATTGTTTCGACATCAGAAAATAATGTATATCGATTCTTCATCCCAAATGTTGTAGGAGTAGAGGCCGCCGTTTGATCATTTAGGGGACCCATTTTAGTCAATATGTTATTGTCAGTATGCGATCGTGACGAATTAGGCCACTGTGAGTCTGGAAATGGGACAGAAAACGTTTCACGTTGTAAATTCGGTTGATATGCCGTCCTGCTGTATCCAAAGACATCGCAAATTATTCGGATTCCTAAATTGTTGTATCCATTACTCTGCAACCTTCATCTCCACTCTTGCAATGGGAACGCATTAATTATAATTGATAAATTCATAGTAGTATTAATTCTGTGTATACTTGCTGTGTGAATATTCTACATGTACCACACTTCTGGGAGAGGTGTGTATGTTAATTATTAGTTAAATACCAAAAGGGTATTCCGTCGATATCACGCATGAATGCCAGTGTATCAAAATTGGTTTGATTTGTTTTGATTCTTTGTCATAAAATGATTGCCAATCAGTCTCCAACAAGAGGTTTTCTAGGGTTTCCAAATAACTTATGTCATGCTAAAACCATTGTATGTCCAGAATGGATAAGGAAAAAGTACTATTCACCCTCCACATTCGGGAAAAACATGACACTTTCCCGGATATAATAGTATATCGAAACTATACATATGTGGACCTAAGCTATCAGACCCGCCCATTCATCAAACATAGTCAATTCCAGACTAATAATTTCCCCATGCATTCACTATCACCGCATCTCACCCACTTCACAGAGCTGTGTCCGGGAGATGATATCTATATTCTCTCAGGAATTGTTTACATAGAATATCTAAAAGAATGTTTAACTCGCAATTCCTTTATGCTACATAATCAATATTTGTTCCATCAGGTATAAACAACCTTTTTATTGGTCATAGTTTTAAACAAATTGGTTACAAAAGGCGCATGCGTTTCCATTTCAACAACAATTTACAATGTTTCCATTTAAAAAATTAAACTACAATATAGAGAAATCTAGATAAAGTTACATATGGACAATCTATAACTCTACATTCGATTAAGCATACTACATTCTTTAACCAAGAGTAAACCCAATTCATGACACGTTTCATATCAGTCAATTCCTTCTCACGCCACAGTCTGATTGAATTCTGAATATTTCTAACAATGAATTAACAAATCTAAAAGTGGCGTATAGGAAGCTAGCGTTAGAATCCAGGACGATACCCTTATAATATATTTTCCACTTGGAAAACAAACTTGAAACGGTTACAAAAACAAATGATCCTTTTGACCTATAGTGTAATCCGTCGGCATAAGCGCGTAAAATTACTCTATGTTTGTGTACCTCAAATAGCATATCCTTGGCCTTTAGCGCTAGAAGTCACTCACCATTAGTATCTTCCCTAAATTGACAAAACGTCACCCCAAATGTTCAACCTATATTAGAACCGTCACTTCAGCGTCAACGATCGAGGCCACCCACACAGCATTTACACATCCTCACATTAAAAACAGTGATCCTCGACTGACAACCAAAGTAGAATGTGGTATGGCATGTGCCGCTCAGTTACAATCCCCCATCTACATCCCGAGAATGAGGGAATTAAAAGGATAAGAATTACGAATGACCCGATATGATCAAAGTGTGTGCTAATATCAGGGGTAAGGTGTGGAAAAGGATGGGCAGATGAGATGTAATCTAATTACATGGAGATGTGATTGAGTGATTATCATTCAAGCATGGTGGGGCATGTGTGGACATGGACTGGCCATGCAAGCTTGTCTTGTTATGTAATAAGTGTAATAGCAGACAGGGAGGCGACATGAGAGGAGAGAGAGAAAGTAACTGAAATTGAGAATCGTTTCCCTTGGAAACGGGAATTAGTTAAATTAAGCTGACACAAATCGTAAACTTTAAAACATAAAAAGTATAGTATACTAACGGTTAACTGTTTCTTGTTAGACACCTTATCCCCATACTGTAGGTATAACTTATAGAGGAATAGTCTTCGACTCATATTTCTCGTGTAATTCCCCTGAATTTCCATCATATACCAGCTACTTATATCCTCACGGTGGTGTAGGGGATGCTGGTGGCAGGTGAGTAATTTACCTGGAATGTTCCTTAATTTGTATTTTTGAAGACAGGTTTTGTTGAAGTGAGGTTATCTTATAGGACCTAAATAAGTAAGAATGTAAAACGGTATAATTGAGATAAGCGACTATATAGTGGAGCAGTGAATCAAAATAATTATTATGCGCACACATATACATAAATACACTACTAAATGGATCGTTTATAATAGTTTCACTGACGATATTTACCATAAACTATAAACTATTTACCATAAGGAAAATCTAGCATATCCCATGTATATAAATTTTGTCTACCCATATTCCAATTATCACTCCGGTAAATTTAACGCCAGCTGCTTTTCCATTTCCCCCAGTAGGCGGCGGCACTCTCTAGACTACATTTTCTATATTGTAGCGGGTGTGGTGTGGTGCTATTTTTGCTTCATTCTTTCTTCACTTTAAGAAATGTATTCCAGAAAGTGTAAAGCTATTTAAGCTTTGATTTATATAATATATTTTCTTATATACACGCCTATACTTAATTAGCATTGTTATTATTTTATATAAATGTATCATTGTATTTGCCCTAGGGTAATTATGTGCACCCTAACATGTATAAAAATGTATTTGGTCTTCTCATCTCACGTAATTAAAATGTGGGATATCATCATTCAAAACCACTCAAACTCAAATAGTTTTCCTCTTGTTTTCAGTGCTTTTGGTCAGTGCCGGAGATATACAATGGGACCCACCGTCAGCAGAGGTAAAACAGGGAGATTTGTTTACATTGAGTTGCACGGTAGAAAATGTAAAGGTCATGGATGTCATCCGACTAGTGAAGGAAAATGAAGGAGAAGAAGCGAACACGGTAACGATTTCCGATACGGGCCACATGAAATCTCCTTTCAAAGAAAGCATGCGTTATGACGTCTCAACATCGCGCGACGGCAAAAACAAGAAACTCACTGTTACTCTGTCATTTACAGGTAGGTAATATATAATCTAGTTGTGTGTACAGCAGTTTTGAACGCTTTCATCTTAAAGTTTCCTTCCACAAATTCAACCAAGACTATATATATTTATGATTGGCATTTCGAATTTTTGTGCATCATTTTTATTCATTAGTTAATCATTAAAATGTTTTGTAATTCATGGTTGTTATAGTCCCTTGCCCAAGTGTGATAGTCTTGTGAAAGACAGTTTTATATTTTTGCGAAGAAAGAATCTACATTTTCAATAGTCTTTAGACTTTGAGGTTTCGATATTTTTTATCCAAGCAGTATGGTCCATTCTGATTGAATATACTGGCAATAACGGGTCCTTCAACAAGATATATTTTATATATAAAAGAAACTTTCATAAACTACTTGTATATAGTCTGTAGCTGCCCCTTTACATAATTACTGGGGCAGTTATTTTAAACTGACAAAAGGAATGGTTTGTCAAATATTTGTGAAAACTATAAGAATTAAACGTGTCCACTTTTATACTTATTATATAGAATATGACAACCAGGAAGGAAATTACATGGGGAATAAAATAACACACAGTAGGCTACAAAAGAAACTCACTCGTCCACTTCTACCTTGAATATTAAATATTACTCACAAAGATACTATACACCACTTCCACTATATAATCATTTTTCTCAGTAAAGCTATTTCCAGATTTTATAAGTTATACATTGTTCATAATATATAATTATACGTGCGAGCTCATGCTACATACATCTACATAAATGTGGATGTAGGTAGAATAAATCCTTGACTCTTTTATTTTCTATCTACACATATCTGTCTGATAAATTTCATGCTCCAAGGGACAGGTTAGTAGTGTTTTAGTACAAAGTTCGGCAATGTACATCAATCTGTTAATCATTAACTATACGACTGTTAATTTTTCAGTATCTCTTCATTTCTCTATTATTGGGTATTTACTGTTCATTTTCTTTTGCCAGGTTATGTTAATGTAGTTGAGGTTGAGACCATAATGGATTATTTCTGTATTTCATCAAGAATCAAGTCTGAAGCTTTACATGTGCATCACATTTAAATTTTGTGTAGTTTTTTTCCAAGTGTCCGCTCGATCTCAAGCGATCCCTGACGGAAATGTCTCTTGAGATAATCTTTTGAAAGAACAAAGAGGAGGTTTTCGGTAGAATGTTTCTTTGTAGTTGTTTGCATCAGTCTGTATTTCGCAGAAAATTATATGCCTTGGATCATAGCCCCCAAAAGTGGCATGCAAAAAAATATATAGGAGGCGGTATCAACTAATTATAACCTTAAAATCAATGAGACTATTTGCCACAATGAGCTGTCATAGCATTGAATACTGCATATTTCTCGGTATCCTACTTCAACGTCCAAAATTACATTAGGATTTAACTTGAAATGATATATTCAAATAATATCTACCATATCAAGTCAAAAACGTTGATTTTGGGTTTTTATAGAGTAAATTAGTCCATAACCGAGAGATATACATTATATTCATAAAAGTACCGTCTGTCTAACTTCTACGGTGTGTCCTGGTCATATGTGTGTTATATAGTGTGTTTATGTCTGAGAATTTCGTCCCAACTCTTCACGTTTTTATGTGGTGTAGTTATTAGCTCGCTAGACCTCCAATTAGATCTACTTGGCCTTGAACTTTAGAGTTTTGCGGCCTATTGCCTTATTTGTTTTCTCTTCCCTATTACATGGTTTAAGGCATTCCGTTTCGTTTTAAGTCTCAATAAAACAACACAAAGATTGATAAACGCTTATATATTGGTATGGATATGAAAGAGGAAACTGGGTCGATGTATCACGAATGTTTTAATCTCCGTATACTATATATGTGTGTACATAAGGAACTTCATCCTAGAAAATATTGCAAAATAAATTAGAAACGGAATTTTGGGGTATTAAGTTGTCCACAAATTGCAGCCATATACACCAATGCTGTTATCGTCAATGTTAGCGGTAACCAAAGTTGCTTGGTAGAAACATAGAGCACACAATTCACGGCAGTGCTTGAATGTCAACAATATATCATACAAACATCCCTAAGTAAATATTTGCTTGAGTCAATAGGCAATCTTAGTATTTAAATGAATGCACTCTGTTGTAGGTGTTCGCGGAGAAGATGCCGGAAGGTTTGGATGTCATAAACTTGGCAAGACTGACAATCCAGAGATAGTATGGGCTGATCTCAAAGTTTTGGGTAAGTTATCTAGTTAGAATCTCGTTCTTGGATATGCAAACATCTTTTTAATTGTCCTCATATGCGATCTCCTGATTGGTGCGGTATAGCTTTCCCTCAAATCTCTTTTTTACGCTTTACATTTGCATACAATTTGTGCTAATACTTTATCTTGTAACATTGATAACCAACTGAACCTTCCAAGAACGCGTTTAAATACATATAATATAAATCGAAACCTTTTAGTGTTTATCTCTACTAAAAACCTGTCAGGGGTAGTTTTCTACACCAAAGCTTGTTTTCCCTTCAAGCCTTTTATGCGCATGACAACGTCTCTTCATCCATAGTGTTGGTTTTAAAAAGAGATGCAAATGGGTCGGGCTTTTCCTTATTTTTCTCGCCGATGTTTGCATAAATACCCCTGACTCCATTAACTATTACCCCGGGGTCGGGCTTTAACTGATAATGATACATATGGATGATTGTGTATTGTATTAGGTCTACAATACTATAATATAGCCTATTTGACAATTATTATGTATAGTAGAGTCTCTTCTAAGTGTATTGATTATTTGGTAGTCAGCTATGGAATAAGACGGTGTCCGGCGTTTCCCCCGCCAACATTCTCCCCGCCTGTCATTCTCCCAGCCGCTCATTCTCCCAGCCGTCATTTTCCCCGCCTACATTCTCCCCGCCAATTTCTGTGTTTTACATGATGCATTGCAAGGTCAAATCCCACGAAGTTGGTACAGAAGATAGCACAAATAAATTCCGCTCAAATGATGGATAGGTTTAGCCTCTCTACTCCCTCTTCCGTCTCACCCATATACAGTACCTATACACGTGCACGTGGAAAAGGGAATGTGAGAGCACCTCTATGGTGTAATATAACAACTTAAGGGCCTAGTCCACTAAGCCGATTCTCAAGCGATTCTCACAGAATTTAGTGCAAAAGAGTCCTCTGCGGCACAGAATCGCATGAGAATCGGCTTAGTGGACTAGGCCATTAAAGGCCTTAAGAAGGTGAAAAACATATGAAGGCCCTCGTTCAAGTTTTTCTTGTAGAAAACTAAGGTTATGTACACATATTTAGGGTAAGACTAAGATGGGAAAAAATCAAGTGATTCACAAATCTCTTTCATATGGAACGTTAAATTGAGCTAATTTTGTTAGGGTCTTTACCCGATTCTCGAATTTTAGCTCCCTCAAGAAATAAAATAACATTACCTAGTTTGCGTGAAACAGCTTTCTTTTATATACATAGAACCTTGCGTTTAATAAAATGTAATTCAACCAATTTTGTTTATTCCCTTAATAATAATAAATATTATTAGAAAGAATGTGTCTACATTGTATGAGCAAGGCTATCTCTATTACGCTATGTTCATAATTCACAATAGAGATAACCTTGAACATTACACGAATTAAGGAGACCCTTGCAAAGCTATAATTAAAGAAAAGTAAATATATGTTTCATAGTTTGTGATGTATTTTTACCGATTCATAATAATTTCAATTTGGTAAAAATCTATACAGGGAGACAGCGCGGAAGAGAGAGAGCTAATAAGGTCAAATTACATATAACATGAATACAATAGTTATAGGGTTTAGTGATCCATATGTTATCGGAGAAAGTACGATTCAACCAATTTTAATTTAATTTTAAGCAATTTTAAGGGGCAGGGAGAATAATCGGCGGAGAGAATGTCGGGAGGGAAAACGGCGGATGGGAGAATGAGCGGCGGGGAGAATATAGTTGCGTGTATAGGGCGGGGAGAATGTTGGCGGGGGAATGGCCTAGAACCGAATCCACTCAGCTTGGCGAGTTAAAGCTGGGTTCCATTGGGACGTTACTTCTATCGTTACTCCTCCCATTTCAGTACATTTCATTGGCGCTGTTACTTTAGAAGAGAGAGCAAGTAACGGTAACCGTTTCAAATCAAACATGTTTGAAGCAGGACCACTCCCGTTACAATCAATGGAACCCAGCCTTTAGTTGTAGGCTACTAATCAGTTTTTTTAATAAGTTGTATTTCCATCAGGCTTAACGCCTGTTCATACTCATTGACTGAGAGGCTTAGCACAGCTCCGCCCTAACTATAGACAGATGCTTCAAGACATAACAATACTGGTATTAATCCATAACTTAAATGGTTCTCATTTTGTAGTTCCAATCAAGGACATATTCATTGCACGACGTGATGAACAGGGGCACGAGGCCAGGGCCGTTGAAGGGGATATGGTTTACCTTCATGAAAATAGCGATAATGCCATTGTATGTAACGCTACAGTTGATGGTAGCCTTACTCCTCCTACTCTCCGAGTGCTCGTTGATGGCGAAGACAAGACATCAATGTTCACTGCTCAACCCACGTCTGACACATCAACAAATGAAGGTCTGCCAGTACATACGAGTGAGATGGTTCTCTTGTATGACAACCAGAAACCCGACGCGTCGTTCAATGGAAGGACTCTTGTTTGTGAAGGAGAGATGGAGGGATTTGAGAAGCGGATTGTGTCAGCCGTTCTTTCCGTTGAGTGTATGTCTATTTTTACACATATTTATTATATCAAGGTCTAATGTGGCACATGCATTAGAATAAGTCAATATGAGACAACATGCATAATGGTTAGTTTTTGTTAGAGAGGTAATTTAATCAATTGTGTTAAAAAAATGTCTATCTTTATATTACTGATCTAAATGTATATCCATGCGAGATCAAATGAATTGGTTAAAGTATAATGTGTGTACAATGAATTTAATTAGATTATAAAAGTAAGGTTCCTTGTTTTGTTAGTTTAAATAGTTTATTCTGTGCTAAACATTATGCCGCATGGACATGATTCTCAGTCACACAGATTTGCCTCCTAGACAAATATCATCATATGAATATAATAAGTATACAAATTACAGAGTTATTTTTATATTTGTGTCGCAAGAATTAGAGTTAGGGGAGATTAACTACTCATGACCGAACGTAAACAACTACTACATAGTACATAAGATTTCTACAAAGACGTCCTTACTAATAGGACATTCTGTGTGTCTCAATTCCTTTTAAATCCGTCTAACTTATTTCAATTCTAGTTGCACCAATTGTTACATGCGAGAAGTATCAGCACTATGCGACAGTTGGGCGACCAATTACTCTTGGATGCGATGTTCTGTCCAATCCCCCCGCTAGGATTTCTTGGGCATGGGGTAAACAAAAATCTATAACTTCTGGTCAAACCGATGAGGCTAACCACATTGCAGCCGAAGAAAAGGTAAGCTAACTAAGCTTGGCTAGACAAAGAAAGTATTTGGATAGAAATAGCAAAGAATAAAAAATGATATGATGACACTTTTATTTCGCCGTTTTCGCAATATCATCCAGTTTACATCCCAGTTTTTTGCTTTGAAACCCTCAATTCAAATGTTTAATTTTCTAATTTTGTTCTTGCATATATAAAGCAATATTGCTGTGTGATTATTTTTGCTTATTTTGGGACAACATACACTAAACACGAACCAGTGTTAATTGTTCTCAAATCTTTTAGATCACAATTTTCTCTTGACTTGGCGGAAATCTTATGGAATGGGTCACTATGCTATGTCAAAATATCATTCTGAATTTTACCAATTTTCTTTTGGGTCATATATACTTTTGATAATATTTTCTTAGTTATCGCAAGGGGTGGGTCATCGGGCATACTAGTATAGAACTCAGTGTATTGAGGCAATTTCCCTAGGCACCCCTTTAAAATATAGTTGTTTAGTGAGATGCGTTGATGAGGATGCTTATAGTGGATTCAAAGTGAAAAATAAATGTTAGGAATATTAAGTGCACGTGTCAGGCAAATCAATCAAACCTCAATCAATCAAAGAAATCCCTTTTCTGTTACACGTTCTTGAATTTACCCAATGAATTTCAGGCGAATGATCAAGGCACTGAGGTAAAAGCTTGTTCAAAATGCCATAGTTTCTTACTAATGTGCTGTTCTATGTAATGTTTCTATGGTATGGTGCAGGGTATCTACATAACATTGATTGTGCATTATACATACATATATCATGTATATATGAATACTAGTATCCTTTACTATTACATCAGAATGATTATATTTCCAATTCTGGTGTAATCAAGAGCAAAGTTATCCTTATACAAACTAACTTCGTGAGCTTTTTGGACAATTCTGTATTCATCAATACCTTTTGAATCTTTAGTCTATTTTATACTCACCCTCTTGAGGTCACACTGAGGATTTCCCCTACCGTATTTTAAATCCTTAATAACATAACTTGTACATATCTTATACAAGATGTTCCTTAGGAGGCTTATGCTTGTTTTTGTCGCATGAAATTACTATCTTTTTTATTACATGACTGTTTTTAATTTACGTCTTATAATTATACTATTGATTCAACGGCGTTAGATTTAATATATTATAGTCTGCATGGTCTTTGGGAATATAAGTCTTCATACTTGTGCTGTCGATTTGTTAATTCAAACTATCATTATCAACCTCTCCTAGTTTATTCTAACCCATTATATAACGCCGGCAAGTTCTAATTAATCCCATGGAAATTCACATAGGAATTTATTTGACTTTAATGTAGACCTTGACGCTGAGGAGACTTAATCTTGAGTTATTTGATAATTTTAATATAAGAAATTTTTTATTCTTCGTTGGCATGAACATCCTTATTTCTGAAGTTGATTGTATATCAACTACAAACAGCTAACTGGTTCAATATCAACTGTTGTAACCATTTATATAAAGGCACAATGCACAACTGTTATAAGTATATGAGAGAGAAAAAGAGAGAGATGATAGATCAATTTTTAAATCTTTAATAGCGTTCATTTGTTTAAATCTATCTTTGATATTAACCGTGTACCGATTGAATTAAGTTGTGTTAATCCTTCTTTCTCCAGCCCTTGCAGACATCTGACAAGAAACAGGCCAATCTTGTAATATCTAAAGTTACCAAGAAGCATTTGGGTCCTTACATCCTCACTGCAGCTAATGACTATGGAACTCAATCAATCACTCTTGAACTAAAGAAAGCTTCAGCTGCGCCCAAACCCAAACCACGGCAGCCCTCAACCGATTCAGCGCAGAGTGGATCAGCTCCAGGTATAATTTGAAACTTTGCCTCCTAAATGTGTAGGGCGTTAAATAATTGTATCGATGTTTTTGTTTCATCTTTATAATAATTGGGAATGTGTCTCACCCGTAATGCTTATAACCCTATCGCACCCTCTGGAATATTTAAAATGACCCCATGCTATCCGTCAATTAAATCATTTTGTTCCTGGTTTATTTATTGGTTCATAGTATTGTTGGTTGCTCGACTAAATAGTCATAATTGCGGATACGTTTCTGTCTTTCCGCGAAAAATACCGGAACAAAAATCATCCTCGTGAAAAATAATATAAAGTATCGAATATGCTTGAAAATACATCATTTTATTTGTCAATAAGTGGAACAAAAAAGTGCTGCACTTCTGGCATGTACCAGGTCTTCCAGGGCATACATGGACAAAATTAGTTGAAGTTTTACAATTACAATTCAAAATCGAATTCTTCATCGTCATGAGAAGTCATGCTTCTGTACATTTCCCAGGATAGTATGTACTTTGAAAAAGAAGGGAGGCTAGATATTAAAGTCAATATTCTTTTTCTTTTATCTTCATATCGTCCCGATAAGATTCTCCGTTACGTTAACAGTATTGTACTATAAATGACTGCACTTAAAACTGTTATCTTATGATCCCGTTCAATAGAAAATTGGTAAACAAGCATTGTGACCTAGGTTGGACTGCATTGGCGGTCAAATCTATCTGGGATATTCTGCCCCGGAGAAGGACATAAGCAAAGGCTTTTTTAAAAACTACTTGGAACAGAAATTTGATTAGAAATAGTCTGTTTCTTAGAGCAGAGTAGTATGTATTTAAATATTTCATTCCAGCCAAACATTATGTAATATACACTATTCACAGTTTTTGCTGCACATCAAGATATTTGACTTGGGTTTAAACCGCGGAAAATTTTCGGCATCAGGATAATTTTTCAGTTTTCAGGCAATTCACCAAATTGTTTGGGTTTTGGGGGCCACAGTTTTAAGCATATCAGCACAGGACTAGAATACACTAGTTGTGTGATATCAGTTACAAAAGACGCATAACATTTTATATATAGATGGTAGATAGTATAGATGTTTTCCTGTTTTCATTCTTCAATACAAAAAATCGCTATAAAATTGCACTGAAATAATCTAACTTTACACACAATTAAACATGCCATATTCTTTAACCAAGGATTAAACTCAAACACATTTCAAATAAGTCAATCCCTTCTAACATTAATTAATATTCTCTATTTGTTCTCATCCTTATATTACTTCCGCATTCATCTAGAAAATCCAAATATATCTTTCTATAACGATATACAATATCCTATTTTATATACACTCGCCAGTATCTAAAACAGCAATAACATAGTGTGGAGGATTAAAACAAGCTAGATGAACCACCTTTATGATATCATTTTGAGTTAAGAATCAACTAAACGCATTCATAATATATATGACCCATTCTCATGAGTGGTGCAACCCTCCAATTTTGTCCATATATTGGTCAATAACCTGGTCGATTTTGATCTTAAAGACAAATGAATTAACTCCGTATTGCCATGAGTGTCAATAAAATATATACTTGTGTGTATCTATGATGTATATTTTTTTAATATTCACTATCAAATCAAGGAAAATACCAAAATAATGACTACCCAATTCATAGTTATATTGGGAAAAAAATAATTTAATTGATGTACATGAATAAAACTCATGTCATAGAATGGGGGATGAAAACCGAACAAAATGATATATTTAGGTTAAATATATTGACAGAATGTATGCTCATAACCTTGTTAAATGAGAAATGGCTAAATTACAGAGTGAAAATCGCCATACGTTAATGTATGTGCTTTTCAACACAAATAAATGATCCACATCTAAATAGCCCAATTTCATAAGCATAGACTCTGAGACACATGTATATCACCATTTGAAGTTCCTCACACCCTAGGCAATGGCGTGACCACGTTGCCCCATATCATTACCTATATGTCACCTTCAAATCTACTTCAAACCTTCAAACTCTATGACTGATCAAGCAAAATATAATTTTGACTTTTTTTATGGGGAGCACCACTTTCATGAGAATGGGTCATATAATATATAGTGTCCTTAATTTAGTTGCAATCTTGAATATTATAAACCCTTATGTGTCTGACTGTAATTGTATGTCACTTACCTAAATAGTGGAAGGAATAGCTAAAGACTGCTATGATATAGATAAGTATTGTATCAATTATGACGAGACTAGCGTATAATATCGGTAGTTATGATGGTTTTTGTGTGAGTAGTCAACAGTCAAGGTCATAACCATGTTGGACAGTTCTTAGCTCATTCAGCTGGTTATGTTGGAAGGACTTATGCTTTGACTGTATGTCTTATGCCATGATTTTACCCTTGCGCATCCTCATGGCAACTGTTACTGCTTTTTTGTACCCCAACTACCAGAGGGAAAAGTTACAAAGGAGCCTAAAAAGAGCCCTCCTCAAGGTAATGTCTAAGGGAACATATCAAGAATCGTTCAATTATAATGCAAAGGACATCCAAGTGCAACTTCAATTGAGCACCCACAGACGCTATAGAAATGTTAATTAATGGCCGATGTGAAGAATAGTTACACAAGGATATCACCTAATTGAACGTTTTTTGATGGAAGCCCTACTGGGGGCTCGGAGGCAACATGGATGGAAATCACTCTCTTTTAGTCAGATGTCCTTGGCCTTGAATCAACCTGCGATGAAACACTTCCCATATTTCAACATAATATACACAGCGGTTTTTTTTACCCTATTATTGGTTTTTGTCACTCAACAATTTTAACCCACTTATTTATTAAGAAACCTGGAATTATCAAACTTCGAAGTTTGATCGAATTTAGAGAAATATGGGAATGAGAGAGTCCATGCCATTGTATATACACGAAGTATTTATACGTTTGTACAGCTACGACACTTGTTTCATAGTTTTAAGAAATCCTGTACCCAGGCCATTCTATATTATGGCTCGATTTTTAAAAAGCTATTACCCAAATAGTTTCATAGTATGGGTCACTTAGATTATATAGCATTAATCCATTGCTACATACCAGTAATATTAATGGTTTATACGTGTATAGTCGTCTCATCATGAATAGATCTAGCGCCAAACATTCTTACCGAACATCACAAGCAGTACCTGTGCATGCTGCATATTGAAAGCAATTGTTAGTCATCTGTTGGATGGGAATATATATTGATGCTTAGGCTCTGGTGACCAGATCTTGGGCAGGGCTGTGATTGTAAACAAACTGTCCCACCTGCTTGTAGTCCCTTACTCAAGAGACCTGAATTTTGAATGATTCTAATTTACTTTGGAAATGTTACTTGCTGTCTGTATGGATGGTTGGTTTTACATGTAACCATGGATTGGTGCTATTAGTTCTTGAACCCAACTAGTCGTTTTGTACATACCTTACCCTATCGAATCTCCTCATGCCTGTTATGTATGTGAAGTTGTAAGAGAAATTAATCATGTTCTCTTCTTAGCAACATAGACTTCTAGTCTCCTTTATATACAAACACTACACCAATAATTGTGGTCCTTCCTTTGGTGATGATTCCTAAGTACACATCATACTCCCATTCCTCAATTGAATTCGAAATGGACAATATAAACCAGTAGTTTGAACAATGTCTTGGCTAAGGTATGGTATGCCCAGGTTTCATCGTGTTACCTATGTGATGGAAGATCGCTCGAGAAAACACCAGTAGTTACACATCTTCGATTCCATACCATCAAAGACATCAGACCTGTATTGTTTTGCACCTTAGGTTACCTTTTAGACCGCCATAGTAAACCACTGATTGTAAGGTTATATCCTACTTTTCTCCAAGGATGGAGTTCCTCCTTGTGAGACTTAATTTAATTTATGCGAACTAGATTTTGTAATACGCTTATTTGAAAAGAATACACACACAGTCTAATGTAAATCCTAGGCGGTAATTGATCTCGAAAATGTCTGTAAGACGGCCCTGAAAGAATGTATAGTGTTAACTCCTTATGGAGAGGAAGAAACATGGAGCAATTTGACACGGGACAGACTCACGACATATCTTAAGAAATCTATATGAATCCAATTTAGAGCGTTCTACAAATGAGGCAAACACTTCACGTGCACAGATCTACACACGTGTCTCATTTTCCTAACTGAATCGCAGTAGTATTATGCCTTACTGTCATTGTTTCTGAAGTGATAGTCCTTTATGTATGTAAGTTTGTTAGCTCAATAAGTGAATCGGAAATGCGTTGGTCATTTGTAGGCTGAACCTTGAACTCATTAACATTTCAATGCCTCTATGATGGAAATGTACCTGACTCAAAACTCTGAATTAAGTACGACTTGACACTAATTGAATCTCATTAAGTTACTTCATTTCCCTGTCATAATTCATCGGTATTGTACGTGTTCTAATTCGAGACATGGCAGCTTTCTACGATTGAGACATAAATGATACTGTAATAATAATTAGACTGTTTAATAGATCCGAAGTAATAATGCATTTTCATGACATGCTATGTAGGTATATATCATGGGTATGTTCCTATTGCAATACGCCATGTTGTAATCAATGTAATTAACCTCTTCATCTCTCCGAATGCATTATTCCAGAATGCTGTACCTAAATGTCCTCCGATATTGTTGCTCTTCATTTACTACCTGTACTCACCTTTATATAATTGATTTCAGAACCACAAGGTGTCACCGGAGCAGCATCCCAAATCAATGCCATAACGCGGTTCCTAGTCCATCTACCTATCTTCACTCTTATCCTTATCATCGTTACATAAGCCAACGTGGAGCTATAGGACTTTTAAGCCACGCAGTTCATGTACTTTCTAAATGATAGCGGCACATAAACAATCTTTGGTGATTGCACCTACCTTTTATTCGAACACCACAAAATTTACAAAGGTAACATATGGGTTTCCTTCCACACGTCAGATTGTTACGGAAACAAGAAATCGGGGGAAAGAGAACAAACATTTGAAACCATTTGGAGCGAATGGCACTGAAATCGTTGAGATCATCGTCATAAGGCTGGGTGCCGTCTTGTAAATCCTGAATGATATGTTTATCGATGACAGGTGCAACTAAATATTTTTCTAAGAGAGGAGCCTGGAATAAAGAGAAGGGCCACTCTAAGAAATGGTAACTGGGAGATCAAATTTCGAAATGAAGTTCAGCGTCGAATTGTTTCTCTGACAGTTAAAGGGATCTCTCAGTCAAAGATTAGCCGTTTCAATTTGTCTGGTACTAATATATTGATTATCGTCTCTTAAACTGCATTTCCTTTTACTGTGAGCACCTGACTTTTTGTGCGTGTGAACATAATGCCTTTTTACAGTTAAGTATCACATACATATGTGCCATTATGAAAGAAATTCAAATATCATCAAAATTGTTTCTAGATTCAATTATTTCATCAATCGTGACTGAAGAATTGTCACAGCTTTTCCATTTAAGATTGAGGCTTTGCAGTTTTAAGAAAGGGCTTTTTAATGATAGATTTCTAGTTCACAGATGTTGTTATTTTCCAGTCAATTAATTACTATGTATTTTATACATATAATTTGTATAGGAGCGTGAATAAATGATTTGTGTGTGAATGAAAATAGCTTGCATTACCTGTATTTAGAATGTAGAACTTTGTGGATAAAAGTATATCTGTGTGGAATGGATCGACACAGTATTAGTCATGAACAATCCCAAGATTTTTGTAGGCACATAGATTGAAATGTGTCATGGTCAACCTTTCCACAGGGCTCGATCCGTTCCGATAAATGTATCTCCACTCCCGGTTAGTATCCTTATGTATAGACTCTAGACTGTAAATCAACTAGGATATCTTAAAGGAAAATACATCTATGTAGATTAGGATTGCAAGGGAGGTCAATCAATGTCATTAATCTGGCATGCCAACATGGGTGCAAATTTCCATTCTTTTGAATTTCCAAATGAAGTGTATTTACGATATCTCGGTATTCGATAGCGGTATTTCTATTAAAAGCATAATTGCAGGAAAAGAATCAATGTTTTCATGGTCTTAACATTTTTAGTGCGTTTTTCGGAATCCCAACTGTAATGTGTTCCTGACCTTGGAAATCCTGTTATTATGACATCAAGGTATCCTCTTCCACGTTGAAAGTATTGAACTGTTTAAGAGACTTAACTATCACCGGTGTTTTGTCTGTACATTTATGGTCATATGGTTCAAAGGAAAATCTCCAAGGAAAGAGTCTTCGATCAACTACATTTTCACGAAAGTGATTATGTTTCCAGTGTACCCCTTCCAAGTTGCGATACTGCAGGCGGTCATGGTCCCACTTACTTAAAAGGTATTATAGTTTTTTTTACAATATCAGCTGTCAATGTCACTTGCATTTGTTATTCAATACATGCAAAAGAACTGAGTTCTTGCTGGGCCTTCCTATCATGAAATTCAAATTGAAAGGGGGAAATCATTATCTTAAATAACTATTGTATTCAGGATATCACACGAACCATCAATTCGGAAAATCACTTACAATGTATAGTACAAAGCGATGCGGATCACCCGACCCCAAATACCTTGTCTTGTAAATAAGGAACAAGTCCTATCTCCCCGAGGGTGACATGTAAGGGTATGCATTGTCATATTTTCACGAGACAATCCTAATTTATTGTTCCAATGCCTAATGTGCTCCGACCAAAGGGCTTTATAAAGCATGTTTTACTGGCCACGCTGTTATCAAGAGGGCCAATGCCTACCTGCACATGCACCCAATCCATGTAATTATGATTTGTCATATGATATATAAAAAGGGAGTGAGTGTTACTTGATATTGTATAAGCATTCTTCACTAGAGAGTCCCAAGACTATATTGATATGCTAACGTCTAGGTGTCTGATTGCAAGTATATTATATTATATACTATATGTGTACTAAATGCCAAAGGTTTGTGTACAAAAAAAGCATCACCATGTTTCAGATTGAATAGTTAATATTGTATACATTGTCTATATCCAGGGAAATGCTTCTTATTTGGAAACCTACCTTCCGACGATTCCTTGCGTATATTGTAACACTTGTATCTGAGTCAAATTGACAAAGCAAGTATTAATTCTAAACGAGCAGTAAAAGGCGTGTTTTAGACTGTGGGCTGTTAATTTGTATTTAAAGGATCAAATTGAACGGAGGAATGGATATGAGAGCTATTAAGCTGCGCTATATTGGTTGCAGTTTCTTACCGTTAACAGCGCTTTGTATGACACTGTCAACCATATTACATTTACATACTTAGTCTATAAGGAAAGAAAAGGTATACCAGTTGATTGGCGAATGAGAAAGAAGTTAAAGTTATAATACTTAATTGTATGGCGCAATATATAGGCAAATTGAGAAGAAACGTTCCACGGCTTCTTTGGTTGGGGAAGTCGATTTATAACGGACTTTGTAAGTGCAACCTTTGTACGCAGCAGCCCTAGACAAGTAAAGTTGAAAATGATTAGGTTTTGTGGATTGGTGTCATACAAATAGATATGGTTTATATTCCATGTACTCAATACAATACAGTATATGTACTGTCACCTAGACGCTGTGCAGATGAAATTGCCACCGTTTGTGGGATACAACTAGTTCGTGCAATTCCTTGTATATATATTTCTAAACTGCGTTATTTCTATGTATAGTATCTAAAGTTATGACTTACCTTCGGTCTCGTACCATTAGTCCTACCAAAATATATAGATCACTTCGAATTTTAAAGTGCTACTGGTAGAAATTAGTTTTATTTGACCACTTATGTTGAATATAATGTTTGGTCGCATGAATCCTCTTTAAGAGAAAGAATGATAGGGTTAACTTTGGTTTTCAAGGCATTATTGTTGTAAATTTTATCTATAAAGTTAGCTGTTTGTACCGAATATTCTGATTCAAATTTATCCTAACTTGTGCGTTACTTCTGCCTGGAACGCATCCTTCCTTCATACATTGCGAGTTTCCTTTTGTCGTACACGAATCAAAAGAAACTCCCCATCGTTTGCCTGGTTTCTTAATGAAATTATATGCTGTAGGCGAATGTGTATAATTGAAAAGTCATACTTGAGTCTGCATGTGTGTTGTGTGTGGCAATTCGTGAGCGGAATACATTGGTTCAGCTCTCAATTGATAGGGGGCAGCAGTAGCAAAGCCTCTAACCATTGTATCTTCATTGATTTTTCCAAGCTGCGTAGTCACTGTCATATAGAGACGAGTCATTCAACGTAAGCCAGGAATAAAGTTTATTTTACTTTTAAATGTATATAAAAGTATTTGCGTTTTCCTTTCCTGTTAAGAAGTGTATACATATAGAACGGTTCTAGGGTAGACATTCTCCCGCCAACATTCTCCCCGACCCATTCTCCCCGATGCATTTTCCCCGCCCGCCATTCTCCCCGCCAAATGACGCCCCATCCATTATTCTACCCGCCTACATTTTCTCCGCCAAAAAATTTCCTTATAATTAAAGTAAAATCTGTACACCTTGTACGACAAAATATGGATCTCTAAATCCTGAAATATTGTATTTATGGCATAAATAATTGAGTGTATCAGCTCTCTCTCTCTAGTATACCGCTCTGTGCCTAATTAAATTTGAGATGTCTAGACGCCAAAGAATGATGAAAAATTGCTGAAATTCTCATATATTATAGGCCTACACAGATAATCCCACCATTGAATTTATTTGGACCAGTTTAGTGGGAATTGACCATATAATTCATCATGTGAAACGCAGAAATATTGTTCTATTATCTGATGTGAATGAATGAAAAAAATAATATTGGGTGGAATTGTCATTTTCTTCTTATTCCCTCCACACAAATACACTATTTTACACAAGTACTACATGAACTGTTCGCTGACATTCCCCTTTCCCCCATCGGGATATTATACTGGGCATAATTAAACATATTTATCTATATATGTGAGCAGGTAGATGGTGTAGATAGATAATAGAGGGATGGGAAAAGAGATAAAAGAAGGGAAATGGAGAGATGGAGGGATGAAATGAGGGAGGGGTAATCTAAAGATTTGACAGAACTATTTCGGGTATACGATACATAAAGGTATATTATGAAGAATTATGTACAGATTTTCAACATTCTAGACTTGTTCTCACTATGAGATCAGATCGTCATTTGCGATCAAAATATTAAATGGTCCTACAAGATATAAAATCATATTAATTTACTATATACCCTAAGTATTTCTATCCAAATTCCTTCCATTCTAAGCTTTGTTCACACCTGGGACAATATAATTGGGTTAACCAGTCTGGCTTTTTGCAGATCTCTTAACCCAGCGCCAGAGCATCTGGATGTCTGGAGCTGGTTGTTCTGCTGTATCTGATTTATCATAAATCACGGTTGGGTGTTGACGGAACGGAATGGTATTGGAAATTTCCATATTTCAGTATACAAAGATAAGATACGATAAGATTCAATGGTAGTTTAATTTTCGTTTATTGAGCCATCATAAATATTAAAGATGTTAGTTACGACATAACCATTGTTTACAATGATGTAGAATTGTTTACATAATATAGAACTGCGTAAACAGAACCAGCACAGATCATATCTTACATATATGTGTAGAAAGACAGCAAAGAGTATATAAATTAGGTACAAAGAGCTATTTATAATCTTATCCCTGTGTATTTAGGCAAGGTCATATCAACATGTGCATTATCGTTGTCTGTATACATGTACAAAATTATCACGAAGCCTTTAGGCGAACACAATTTAGGGTTATGATTCCCTCATATTATATACTTTCAAAATGCACAATTGAAAGTTATAAAAAAAGTCGCATGTTAATCAATTATTACAGAAAAATACCACCATCTGAACACATCTGTTTTGTAAATATGACGTGATATGAAATGCGTTGTAGAAATATTCATACAAAAAACGCGTTTATAGCTGATGGAATATATAGCGACTCAGAACTAGGAATGTAATCACTATAGTGAGGACTTCATAATGCGTTTCATCTACGCCCGATTGTTTAATCTGCCCATTGAAAAAAAAATCTATGTGTTTCGGTTTTTCATTTTCTTCATCATTCGACTGGCCTGAACCATATCCAGATTCGTTTTGCTCGCCACTTCGTATCCACCGGCGGCAGAGGGTGACCGCTCATCAACAGAATCATCTACAGAATCATCTAATTCCAATTCTCCCGAACCCAACATCGCTGGGGCACCCATCAATGGGGCATACCTCATGGTAGCATCATCACATTGAACCACTTCTTCCTCTGCTTCGGCCTTTTTACCCCTCGAGAACTTGGACATAAAAGATGTTGATTTCTTACTCCCGGCCTTCTTCGACATTCGACTACGTCTGTAACAAAAAGCATATAAAGTTATAATCTTTCGTTAAGTTATTGTTGACTGGCCTCAATAAGTTACAACATATATATAACAAAATCGAATATTAAACAAAGTTACTTACCCTGGTGGGCTTTCTGTCCTTAATCGCATTTCCCTTGTCGGGGTACTAAAAATGACAATAGTCAATCAGAAATCAATCAGGATATTCATATTCATAGGACATGAGATAAATCAATATTGGTTTAGCCTATTACATTTAGCATCTCTGAGAAAACTCTTGGTGAGAAGCGCGCCCTTTCAAAACGATTCCAAGGACGGGCTGAGAATGGTGAAGATATATTTTTCATTTGGGGGATGAAATTATCTTTGATCATGTGAACATACCGGTCAATTGACAATCTACACGTATTACCTAGAATTTACAATATGTAGGCCTATCAATAAAGTTAACATAAACAAATTGCATAATACCTTTCAGCGACGTCAGCTACGTACTCCGTTCGAACATCACTGAGTTTACTGAAGGTTGACCACTTTTGAGCCTTAGTACTTGCCGCGGGCAATGCCTTTGAACCCATGCACAATTGCTGTACTTGAACTCCTCCACGCTTGCTGTTCATCTTGTCCATGATTCTCTCTGACAGAAAGTCTTCGCCGACTGCACCCCAACCACCGGCGGCCATAACATCTTCTTGAACTTCAGCCTCAGCTTCATTGATTAATCGGTCCAATGATATTTCCTCTTGGGCCCCACCTATGATAACCTGTTCGGACAAAGCATCCATGTAAATGTTTTCAGATGACACGGGTATACCCAGGTTTTTACAACACTTTAAAAGATCAGTGAAATCAATAATTAGGGATAAAAACGTCAAATCAAAGTCAATATATTACCTTTGAAAGAAGTTGTGCATTTCCTAAAGGCACATATTGTCCACCGGTTGTATGAGCTAGGGCCATAAAGAAATCTTTGTATGGTTTTATCGATGGCTCACAACCAACCATGTATATCGTCACTCCCATCTGGGCCAGCTTCTGTGTTATTTCCATAGGGTCCAGGCCATCGGGACAACCTGAAATTATCATCCATCATCAGATTTCACCATTCCTCGTAGTAATCATTTTTGTTGTCCTCATTCATGTTGCTACTGAATTGTGGTACAGTACAGTAGTTAATATTAATTATTAATTTGAGTTTTACTTGGGAAAACAGGTCGTGTCCACTTGGTTTTAAAAAATTAAGTACTGCCTTCATACTCCCACCCCAGACATTTACACGTATACCGACTTTATAGAATACAAGACATTAAATAATTATACTAGATTTTATTCGTATAATTATGTTACCTACCATTAGGGAATCCGTCACCACTATTGCCAAGGCCGTGAGGAGGAGCATCAGCTATGAAAACGCAAATTTTTGTGGCTTCCTTTCTCCATGTGAGTTTTGAAACCTGGTGAAGGGCATCAGCGACAGCTTCTGGGCAATCTCCACCTATGATGCAAAAACAGTTTGATATACAATATACCTGCAGTTTGACAAAGCACGCAAATTTGTTTACCCAAAGATAGAAAATATAGGTTTTAATGATAAATTTGAAATGGTGTATTTCAGCTATCTGTAGAAATAATTGTACAATTATCATCCTTGTCCTAATGTCTGACTTCTTTTAAAGCAATGAACTATCCTTATGACTAATATAATTCTTTGTTTAGTTTTGGGGTACTACTGTCATGGTCGCCATTATATTTTCAGCAGATTCAAAATTTGGGATAATTTAAACACAATAATAATTATTATTTAGGTATGGCAAGCATGTCAGATAAATTTGCGTAGCTTGACCGCCATTGCCGCCATTATTATTTCGCTCCACCTGATCGACTTCTCATATGAATTATTCCTTATTATATTTATATCATTATTATTTATTAAAATCAGGCAGCAATCGCTGCTAAAAGTAAATACTATGATTAATTCATAACAATGCACAATTAAACACACCTCCATTGGCTGAACAAGCATCGAGATTCTTCTTCATTTTGCTGACGGACGCGGTGAAATCATTGACTCTGGTGACAAAAGATGTGTCCTGGGGAGGATGATCCCTGTATTCAACCAATGCAAGATGCACGTCTGATTTTTCTGCAGAGACAATTTCTTCCACTATCGTGCGAATATTCTGTGGATGAAATGAAAATTGATATATCCTTTGACTTGCTTGAGAACTGGTAGTATTATGGGCAAGGCCGCTAATTAGAATATTGAATGAAAATAGGTCCTACCCGGAGAAAAATGGCATAGAAACACTGTTGGTGTCAAAAGAAGTGGAATTCTGAGTAGAATAACATATCCAAAATCCACAAAAATCCGCTATAGGGAATTTTTGTATAGGAATTTAAATGTTTTTAAATAATTATTTGAATATTGGTTATTTTTCAACCCACCGACCGAGAAAAAAATCAGAGAAAGACGCTTTTTGTATCAAATGAAGCAGAATTTAGAGTAGAATAACAAGTTCAAAGTTCACAAAGATATGTTTTGCTAAAATGTTTTTTTGTGCATTTGAATGTTTTTTTTTAATAATTTAAATTATTTTTCGCCACACCAACCAGAAAAAAATGTGATAAACAATATGATAAAGAAAGTTATGCTGTCATATGAAGCATAATTCTGAGTAGAATGATTTATCAAAAATGCACAACAATTCGCAATAGGGAAGCTGTATTATGTGCATTTGAGTGTTGAATAGTTTTGAAAATTTAAGCATGTTTTCTGATGGGTCAATATACAGACATGTAACCCCCACAACCACCCCACATCAATGTATCAAAGAACATTAACAACCTATGATAGGATTGGTTTCTTTCATGGATGATAATTTGGGGAGGAGTTCAATCACTTTTAATGAGTACTAACAATTTGTTTATGATAAAACCATATTTGATTTTATGCTAGATATATATATATAATATATTCATATATTCGAAAAAGGAACTTAGATGAGAGTAGAAAAGAATTGTTGTATAAATATAAGCTACCACGCCTCAGGGCTTGGTAGGATTAACTACCCTAAGTTAATCTCCTTGTTGCTTACCCATGCTGGGGTAGCAACCTCACTTAAGCTGCATGGTAGGAAGAACATGTCTAAAAGCATGTTTTAGGCATGTTCACCTGCCAACTACCTGGATTATTGTTTGTTTATGGTTGGACATTTTATATGGTAAATGTACTGTAACCATATTGGCAACCACAGTGCTTGGATACAGAGCCTCTGGGGTATATAGGAGGGGTGCTGGTTGAAGTAAGGCAGACCTGATCTGACCAGAGAATTGCTGCTACTACTTCACCATTACCTTCTCCAAGCCTATAAACTCTACTCTCTACTCTACGACTCTGTACTCCATAGTACTTGTTCATTTATTTGACATTACTTTGGAAATACAGTTTGATTGATATTGGGATTGTGTTACCTTTTCTTTAGCAGTAAGGCTCGTCGATCAGAGCATAGTTATTATAGATTAATTATTATTTAAAAATAAAGTCATTCCTAGTGATAAACACCCCCAATCATTTATATCAGTATTTGTAATGTACTTTCAGTGGGCCCACTACCTCCACAACCCAATAGCTAAATTACATAGGGGGAGAATGACAGACAGATGCACTCATGCACACACTGTCTGAAGTCAAAATGATGCATAAATGGATGTCTTTCTAAGGATACCAGTGGTTATGTTCAATTGCTGGGTTTCCCCCAGCAACTCTAATTGGATGATCATTCAATCTAAATGTTCACAGAATGTAATCATAACATGATGAAAATTTCTCCTAAAATGAGTTGAATATTAATGAAGATCAATGTGCATTTTGTTATGCTAATATACTGTATTGATTCAGGTTCAATTCAATTCAGGGATTCTTTTATTTGTCGATGTTATTACAAAATCAGGTCGTTCGATGTCTGATCGCAAGGACAAGCCCTTGTGATCAGTTCTTCCAAAGAGTGCCTTAAGTTTTATACCTTGAATATTTTTATGTTGCAACGATAACAATAACAATAAATTATAGTAATGTTATTAAGGCGGTAAATGTGATGATTATGAGGAGTAACAGAATATGGTACAGATGTAAAGTCATGATAATATCCAGTAGCTAGGGATTTAGGTTTTAACAATACAATACAAAGCTTCTTCGCTTAAGTTTGATACACTACATATATAGGGTTTTAACAATACAGAGCTTCTTCGCTTAAGTTTGATACACTACATATTTAGGGTTTTAACAATACAGAGCTTATTCGCTTAAGTTTGATACACTACATATATAGGGTTTTAACAATACAGAGCTTATTCGCTTAAGTTTGATACACTACATATCTAGAAAGATATACAGGGATTAATGAACTGTGTGTGCATTCAAGGAAGATGTTGCACATGAGTTATTTGATGAAGTTAGCAACATCCTAGCTAGTGCTTTTGTTTTATGACACACATATTACTACTGCATTTTGATGTGCCATTCAGTAGTGCCGATCCTTACCTCCACACCAATTTTTTCTAAAAAGTTAGCAATATTTTCTCATCCATAAGTGGGTTCCAGTGCAGTGTTTGTACTTATAACAACATAATATGGGGAAGGGAAGGGTCTATAACTCCCCTATATCCAGACTTATCAACTTGTCAATATACTTCCTTTTTAAGGATTAGAGCACTGTAGATATATTACTGAATCAATTGAACCTTTAATTCTCAGGGGAATGGGGCTTGTTCCTAATTTTTGCTTCCCCTACTGTGACACCAGTAACAAAGTTATATTTCCACTTAAAATAGTCACAGAAATATGCTGAAACTAGCAAAATGATGAATAAAACATGAGCTATGTGAATCTAGAAGACTGAAATATGTTTGAATATCAATTATTGATTAAGATTTTTTTTCCTAAGCTGGGTGGGTCATAAAGTAACACATGTGGCCAGTTCATTTCATGGACTACCAACAAATGAGCATGGGGAGCGAGTGTTTTTATGGACTACCAATAAATGACCATTGTCAAAGATTCAGCCACTTTCCTTAGTATCAAGTTGCAAACCTGTCAGGTCAGAATCTTTCAAAGAGAGCTGTTTATATTGCATGAAAAACTTCCAAGGAAAGTCATAATTTTACCAATTTCTCTTAAAGTGGCTAAGATAGTTAAAAATACAAGTTTGGGAGTAGTCAAGAATCGCCTTGAAAATATCTCCAACGACTAAATCAAACCTTCTTAGCCCTATCATGATCTTATTTTTCTTTTAGGTTTCCCATTTCCTGTGAAAATACAATCCTTTTGTAACTTGCCTTACTCGTCCTTGCACCGCCTCCATGGCAGTTTGAATTCATAGAACTGGGTCACAATGTGGTTGAGGAGAACTGTCAATCTAGCTCAAATCGCAATATGGCCAGTGTCACACCTATTTTTTTGTTCTAACTTAGCTCTCTCCCTTGCCTATTGACTTTTACATTAAATGTATTATTTGGTCTTTCATTAAAACTTTGAAAAACTAGTTACAAAACCGTGCCTGTTTGTTTATAAACACTGGCCAAGCTGGGTCAGCTAACCTGTGACTGGAGGAACCTCTCCTATGACCTACTGCGCATGACAAACTCACTAACTGCAACGGTCGCCCACCCAAATTTGCGACGGCAGCTATAAATAAATTCCCTCTCTTTACGGTGAAATATCTGTTAAAGTATGAAATATATAATTTCCGTATCTCCAGGGATTAGTTAGGTAGGTTCAGACGCACAACATAGTAGAATATTGGGAAGAAATTCCGTTACTCGTGATTCTAGCCCAGAACAGCGAGAAGAGTCACTTTAAGAATATAGTAAAATTTTCAGTCCTACAGGTTAATGCATGGTAAACGTTCCAATCATGTACACTTTAGCAAGGCTATATATATCATCAAACATCAAACATAGCATCAAACACAGGGGAAATAACTTTGTCTGCATCTTCAGACATGTTGGTTATTGCATGGTCCGACATGTTCAGAGACCGATATTGCATGGTCAGACATGTTGGTTATTGCACCCTCAGACATGATTATTGCAGGCTGGTATTTTCAGCGTTCCCATATCGTGAATATTGCATAGACGTTTTGCACACAAAATCCCTTAAAGTGTGATAAATATTGTTATTGCACCCCCTTAAATTTATTTTAATGCTCATCCAGCGTGGGGACATAATAATTTGTATATAACTATAATCACGCTAATCCCATCAACAAACATGAATAATATGACATTATTGTAATATTGTGCTTGGCTACATTGGAACTACGTACGTACAGGTTAATATTGAGAGTAGCTAGAGCTTTTGCACCACACCGCGACGAGTGGTGCAATACGCCCTGGATCTGCACAGAATATACGTTCAGTTTGTGTTGGGAGCAAATTTATAATATTTCTCGGGCTGTATTGGATACAATTGTCTCTGTCCCTCTGTGAATATTGAATGAATACCTAGCTCTAGATGATTGTACGTACCTGCTGTGCACTATGGATGTAGGAACCCATGCTTCCTGTACAATCCATGGCAAAAGCCAAATCCAAGACGCTCGAATCATGTTGAGCCAGTGGGGGAAGTTCAGCATTCCCTGTCGCTGCTTCTTGTACCTTTTCACTCATTTTCGATATTTCCTTTGGTTTGTAAAGAATGACAGTAGTGAATATGTGAATATATAGGCAGGCTAAATGTTGTTTGATTCAAGAGCTAGTTCGTATGGGTCAAATTCTATCAAAACCATGGGAAAGGTCTGTGCGCCTGTATGAATTATATAGTGTTTACTAGTACGACCGCCTCTCGCGTAATGTTTATATACACAGGTATCACTGGGAAACCCCGAGTCCTATACCTAGCTATGATGCATATGATGTCATTTCTATAAATAGCTCTATACGTAGTCCTACCGTCTGTTCTAATCACGCTGGCAGAATGGGTTGCACCACAGACTGGGAATCCCATTTCTGACCATATTATTAGATTTACATGAATGGGTTATGTCAATATAAATGGAGGTCAACCTTTGAGTAAAATTTATTTTGCGTGTGAAATACTTATACAGTGGAACCTCGCATATAAAGACCACGTGCACCTCTCTATAGAGGCCACCCCTCTATTAAGACCAGTTGGTCTCAATAGAGGCGTTCCACTACTGTATGTACATTGAAAATAAATGGGAATTCTTGATTACCGCGGGCTCCTATTTTCTTCAATTTCCTTTTTGTATTTAAAAAAGGAAATATGGCACATTTAATAGAGTCCCTCCTCCTGTTCTACTATATACGCAATAAAGGATGTACAAACAGCTCTACTTTGGAAACGATATTCTCTTGTCATGTTGTGATATCTCTGCCTATAGACTCGCTATACCTACAATATATCTCGCTTAGTTATTGAGACCCAAAGACGGAATATAACAATTGCCACAGATACACCTGTATCACCCATTGTGTATATGAACATCTAACTTCAGCCTAAAAAGAGGCGAAATTCTAATGTTGTAGATAATTTGAATAAACAAAGGTAGGATATACGACGAACTTATAGAAATTATAACATTATGATTATAATTATGGTATAAATTCTTAATGATGAGTGGGATCAGATTTATAACACACGATGATATCAATGATTCCCTGATCGATTTGGTTTAACGCAAGTTGAGAAAGAGGCAATTTCGGTATGCTGTTACACCACGTTGTAGCATACTTATTTAACGTAATATTTCTTTAATTAAATATACCGAATATAGGTTTTAATATATTTCAATACATATGTTCTTTGTGTATAACTAAGGTTTACATCCCTCCTTTTTTTTATTTAACATATTTATACAGCCATAAGTTATAAGGATATACAAGGCTCACGGGAGCTATTATTTAGCATTGTCCATGATTTTCCGCTGGGGGCTGTTAGGTGCAGTCCTACTACTATAGAAGGAAAGGAGTGGTGCACAAGTAAAGGTAATTAGTAATTAGTGTAGAAGGAAAGATGATAGTTGTTAATTAATGGGCGCGCCCAGTCGCGTCCCCGCTTTGTTCTAAGCATTACAGCCCAGAGGGGGGGGGGGGTACCCTCTAATGAAATCCCCCTCCCCTCTGCCTGGGTGGGCGGGAAGCCTTACTATTTAGGCCTACCGCACTGTAAGTTGTAGTACGCGTACAGACTGGGTCAGCGAAGTATGATGGCTGCCGTGGTTGGTGCAAAACAACCCACCGCTCGCTAAGGATTGGTTGCGAAAGCGTCTCAGAAAGGGCTCCGTGACGACTCCAGATCCCGCCTAACTGAGAGCTCTAGCAGCCAACCAATTCACAGGGCAACTTGCATCAATTATGGCAAGCCTACCAACATCCCCTCCCGGGGGGGGGGGGGGGGGGACACTCATGGGAACCCACTTTGGTTTTGAGTCTCACCGGCACATCTCATTATTTTTTCCTCCATCTCCTATGATTTGGGGGCACACATGCACGATTTGGGGGCCGATTTCAGCGCAAGTTTCCAAGTTTGAGATCGTACAATTTCTGTGAAGCACGATTTGGGTTGAGATCGTGAGTGTGTATGTGTGCGGGAACCCACGATTAGTCATAGGCACCAATGGTAGGTGCACGATCAAACGTGGGTGGGTGCCACGTCTTTCCATTGTATACAATGGAAAGACGTGGCACCCAGCCACGTTTGATAGTGGGAAAACCTGGCTGATTGAATAAGTGTAATTTCATCAATTTGTTATGAATCAAAAAGATCTTTTAACATGACATGCCAGACATATTGTCTCAAGTATGTTAAAATATTGTGATCATAAATTTATTTTTTCTACCTTTTTTCTCAATTGTCGCAAGTACATGATAGACATTGTATGATTTAGACGATCATATGTATATGTTTTAACAAATTTATGGAATGATCTTCCTGAAAATATTCAGGTAACTAAGACGAGAATGCAACTAAGGACTTATCTAAAAACTGGTTATTTTGCTGATTTTGATGAATTCTTAGCAAGTAAATAGACTATATAAGGGGGATATTCAAGTAGCACCCGAGTATAGTAAAATGGATTTATCCAATTTTCTGATTATCTACACGTATAGAAATCAGCAATTACAAAAAAAGGCCTGTAAGTCCTTAGTGTTTAAGATCGATACATCGATATGTCATACTCTTATACCTTTTATACTTTTATTGATTCCCAACTGATTAATGTGATTGTTATTACTGTGATTGTTAGTATTACTGTACTTCAATGTAATTGAAGTGCTGTAATATGAAGTGTTTTGTCTTGTAGTAATTCAATTGTTGTTTGTGATTATAGGGGACCTAGCTCACATAGTGATAATCTCATTATATGAGAACTGTAGTAAATAATAAGCATAATTAAATGAATACCGACTGATAAAGAACATTGACACTGAACTGAACATTACCATCTAATAGTCGGAAAGTAGTGGCATTAGGCGCTACTTATTAGGCGCTACTTATTAGTGTCTTAACATGAAATATGTGTAAAACATTAAGATATCTGATTTAAGAGCTAGGATGAGTTTTATTAGATTGTTATTTGACCTCCGAATCGGATTTATAAGGTGCATCTAGATATCATGTTCAACTAAAAACTGGTATTTATAGTATTGTAATCTTGGACCCTCCAGGAAGATCTCAATTTGAGAGGATGGTGTCCACTTCTGGAGAATACGATGTAGAATTCGATTCAGAATAAAAATACGATATATATATATTGTTATAGAACAGACTATAGGGGTATGCTATTGTATCGTTAGTGTTATGTATTTCTCTATAGAAGGTAAATCGCCTGGCGATTCGCCCAGTTTGACGAATCGTCTAGTAATATTTTTATTAAAAGTAATGTCATGATGACGAAAGACGAATAACGAATGGTGAAAGGCGATTAACGATAGACGATCCACTTGTACTATATAAACCCCTGTTTGTTGACGATTCACATAATAAACCTGAGACTCGAACTGCAAACAACTCCTTGACTTCCTCCCTCGCAAAGCGCAGATATCTTTGGCGAATATAAGTACCAGTAATCATATAGCAGACACCAAATAGAGTAATCCAGCATCTTTATTAAATATGGCGTATTCGACATCATCATTAGATCATCTCTGGGACCAGGCTCTGGAAGACCAGGCCCAACGATTACATGAACATGGACAATATGAAAAGGAAAACCGTAACATTGGTGGCAGCGGTGGGGATAACATCAATACCCTGGGCGATGGATCATCATCATCATCGCTTACGGATCCCCATCCTTTTCCATTGACGCCATCGCTGGAAGTGACTGTCAACCCACGTCAGTATGAGAACTGGCGGTCATCTCAGCCTGCAAGAGATAGACGTGTGAGGGTACTGGAGGAGGTGCCAAAGCCCGATGTGAAAGTAAAGCCTGGGAGTGGGGGAGGAGTGGCTGTAGCCAGACCAGGCAGGAAAGTGAAAGCAGCGCCAAGAGTGTATGACGGTTCCACTTCACTTGGTGACTTCCTGAACCATTTCCAGGTTGTGGCGGACTTAAACGATTGGACAGATGAAGAATGTGCCTTGTATCTAGGGGCCAGCCTGGACGGTTCGGCATTAGCTGTGCTAGAGAAAGTGGACTTGGATGGCCCTACTGGGTATATGTTGCTAGTAGAAGAACTTGAAAAGAGATACCAGCCGGCTGACCAACTCGCCCTGTACAGAACGCAACTTAGACTGAGACGACAAGCGAAAGACGAAAATGTGAATGACGTAGCCGACGACATTGAGCGAATGGTGCGATTGGCCTACCCCAGAGTAGATAGAGAAGTCAGGGATGATCTCAGCCGAGATGCATACATCGCAGCGTTAAAAGACGAAAAGCTGAGGCAGTGGGTAGTGCAGGCTAGACCAGGAACTTTTGCTGAAGCTAGAGCAGCAGCTTTGCACGCAGAAGCCTTCACTCAGGCTGAGAAGGATAGGTATGCGGCGCCCAAGGGTCAAGTGCGGGTGGCAGTGAGCGAATCGCCCCTAGCGGCCCCCAGTGCACCTGTCCAATTGGAGTCAGTCTTTGAGCGAATCATTGAAAGGTTAGAGCGACTGGAGACGAATCGCCCCCAAACGAATCGCCTTCAACCCAAGAATAGAGGCTGCTTCCAGTGTGGCGAGATAGGCCATTTCAAACGTGACTGCCCTCACCTGCCTGCACCCAGGCCGTTGATGGAGCAGGGAAACGACCAAGGGCAGTGAATGGCCGGGAGCCTGTCCAACGGATAACCGGTGGGAGAGAGGGTTGGATCGCAGTGCAGGGGCGATGGGACCCGTCGACAGCGGGGGTAGTAGTAGATGGAAAGTGTCGGGGAGTGTCAATACAGTGGCTAGTGGACACGGGAGCATGCACTACTATTATGAGTAAATACATCTGGCAGCAAATGGATCAACCACCACCACTCAGGGCATCTCAAATACGTATAACTGGAGCCGGGGGTACACCAGTTGATGTGTTAGGAGAAACTGACATAGAAGTTGACTTTGGGACTCTGATAATCCAAATGCAAGTGATAGTAGCCAAACTGGACCAAGGAGGCATCCTGGGGATGGATGTGATTAGGGCCAGGAAAGGACAGGTAGACACAGACAGTGGGAAAGTGTGGCTGGAGACTCAGGCCAATACAGGACCAGGCCACTTGGAGGGGTATGTGTATGCAGCCCAGGAAACCACAGTGAGGGCAGGGAGTCGCATGATGATGAGAGTAGAATGGGACAATGTATCAGACAATCAAGGATCCCTGAAACATCTCAGGATCCTGGAGGATGGAGGATTTGTGCCTGATATTCGTGTAGCTCGGTCTGTGCACCTATCACAAGATCTGGGTAGTATAGCAGAGGTTCTGAACGGAGGAAACAATGATATACGGATCCCTAAAGGAAGTAAAGTGGCTCTGTGGGCTGAGGGAGAGAACAGTTTGGAACTGGGGGAAACCACTCAGCCTAGAACGAAAGAACAGGAAGAGGAATTGCTAAAAGAACTGTGGAAACGGACTGATCAGGAAACCGTGGGGTCACACAATGAGCTGATTAATGACCTGTATAGACAATTTCTCCCTAGTTTCTTCCTGGAGGGGGAAAGCTTGGGGAGGACAGGGATGGTGAAACATAAGATTCACACAGGAGACCATGAACCAGTGAGAAATAAACCTCGTCGTGTCCCTATGCACAGACGACAAGTTGTGGAGAGTGAATTATCACGGATGTCGGAAGGGGGCATCATTGAACCAGCTACGGGACCATGGGCCTCCCCAGTAGCTCTGGTCAAAAAGAAAGGTGGTGGGTGGCGTTTCTGTGTAGACTATAGGGACCTGAATAAAATCACCAAGAAAGACGCATATCCCCTACCACGAATGGACGACACGTTAGATATGCTGAGTGGTGCTAAGGTATTCACCACCTTGGACCTGGCCAGTGGCTATTGGCAGGTCGAAATGGACAATGAAAGCAAAGAGAAAACTGCATTCTGCACGCACCAAGGGTTGTTTCAATTCAATGTGATGCCGTTTGGGCTGGTGAATGCGCCCTCTACGTTCGAGAGACTGATGGACACCGTGTTGTCAGGACTAGTAGGTGAACAGTGCTTAGTCTACTTAGATGATGTTATTATTTTTGGCAAGAACACAGAAGAATGTGCTAATCGATTGGCTGCTATTCTAGAGCGAATCACGCAAGCTGGACTAGTAATAAAACCAAGCAAGTGTCAGCTGTTTCAACCCTCAGTTGCCTTCCTGGGGCATGTGGTTTCTGGAGATGGTGTGGCCACCGATCCTGATAAGATTGAGGCCGTGAAATCTTGGCCTATACCCACCAGCAAAGAAGCATTGAGGAGCTTCCTGGGCTTCTGCTCCTACTACAGGTCATTTGTGAAAGATTTCGCCAGTATAGCAGCCCCTCTATTTCAACAGACCAAGAAGGATTGTGTCTTCCAATGGAGCCAACAGTGTGATGAAGCCATGAATGAACTGAAACAGAACTTGTGTGATGCACCCATACTGGGATTCCCCGATGCCAATCATCCCATGCTCTTGGACAGTGATGCCAGTGGTCAAGGGCTAGGGGCTGTGTTGTCTCAGGTGATCGATGGTAGAGAGAGAGTGCTAGGATTCGCCAGTCGGTCACTAAATAAAGCTGAAAAGAACTATTGTGTGACTAGGAAGGAACTGTTGGGGATTGTCTTTGGCATCAGGAGGTATAGATCTTACCTAGTAGGGAGCCACTTCACTGTCCGCACTGACCACAGCGCTCTTAAATGGTTGCTGGAGATGAAAGAGCCAGAGGGGCAACTAGCTAGGTGGTTGGAGGAGTTGGCCTCATACACATTCACGATCGTTCATCGGCCAGGGAAACAGCACGGGAATGCAGACGGAATGTCACGAATCCCTTGTAGCCAATGTCACCGTATTGATGAAGTAACAGAAGAAGAAGGAGACGTAGGAAGGATTAGAGTCATTCAATGGGATGTAGGTCACCAATGGCTCAGTGAACACCAAGAAGACGATGTCCTGTGCGAGATATTTAAAACAGCTGTGGAAAAAGAAGTGTGCCCTGAGGAAAAAGACAGAGTACCTGAGAAAGACTGGTTGTGGTTCTTGCATAACTTCCAATCCCTGGCAGTTCAATCTGGATTGCTAGGGTGTTGGAGATGGACTTCTGCTGGAGGCAGAGAGTGGAGAGTATATGTCCCTACAGCAGGTAGAGAGGAGTATCTGAAGCAACTACATGAAGGACCACTAGGAGGGCATTTGGGCCGAGACAAAACTCTAAGCAAAGCAAAGCGATCCGCCTATTGGCCTAGTATGTCAAAAGACATAGCCCTTTTTGTAGCTACCTGTTTACCCTGCCAGCAGAGGAAAGGACCAGGTCAACGGAGGAGGACTAAGATGGGGGAGAGGCCACTACAAGGCCCCTGGGAAGAGATAGCCATGGACATCACCGGGCCATTTCCAGAGACGATTCGTGCAAACCGCTATATCCTGGTGATTACTGACCTGTTCTCCAAGTGGACAGAGGCCTTCCCACTAAGAGATTTCACAGCAAAAACAGTGGCTGAAGTACTGGTTACTGAAGTAGTCTGTCGATTTGGTACTCCTTTAATCTGGCACTCAGATCAGGGGAGGAACTTCGAGTCAAATCTGTTCAAGGAAGTGGCTGAACTCCTAGGGATATGGAAGACTAGGACTTGCCCGTACCACCCGCAGAGCGATGGTCAAACAGAAAAATTTAATAGGACCATGGCTACCATGCTAACTGGACTTGTGGACGAAGAACATAGTGACTGGGATCTATGGACTCCTTATGTGACTGCAGCATATCGCTCCTCTGTACATGCTACTACAGGATTCTCCCCAAACTACCTAGCACTGGGTAGAGAAACTAATATGCCATGGGACCTGGCATATGGCCTACCTGAACAACGAACCCCCCAGCCTAGAGAAGGGTATGTGAGTGACATGTGTAAGCGAATGGAAGCAGCCCACCGAGTTGCTTTTAAAGCTATCAAAACTACCCGAATGAAACAGAAAGACTATTACGATTTCTACACTCGAGAGAAACGGTATACAGAAGGTCAGTCAGTGTGGGTGTTCCAACCAATTAAGAAGATCGGGAGATCTCCGAAACTACATAAATTTTGGACTGGGCCATGGACAGTGATTGAAGTGCTAAATGACATGGTCTATCGAGTTCAAAGCGGCCGCAAACGCAAAGTAGTGCATGGCGATATCATGAAAGCAGCACATGGAGGGGAGAGAATCGTGCATCCATTGGTTTGTGATGTAAACAAACACGCAAGGCTGCGAAATGGACATGACGACATGTGCACAGAAGACGGAACGTCAGTCGCCAGGCCGACCAGCGCGGCAGCCAAGACAACCAGCCTTGTAGTCAAGGCAACTGGCGCACCGCTCAGAAGAGCGCTCGCTGGCGAAACGTTACATCTTGGAACAGCGCCAAACTGGGTCGCGCCTCCCGCTGGAAACGAGCCCGCCTTGAACATGCACCATGACGTTGCGTCATGGCCTGAGCCCGGCCCGCGAAGTATGAATCTAAGCGAAGAAACACCTGTGATTAAAACTGTTATGATGATTAGAAGTAAATCAACGAGTTTGGACGAATCAGACATCAGCAAACAGCTTCAGCGGTTGCATTTACACAATAATCAAGCGATCGCAAGACCGATCCTGCCCATTCGCCTGAAACGACTTGCTACAAATGTAGGAAAATCGCTCAAAACAAAGACGGTGTTGCCATATAAAAGAAGAGCGGATCTCGCTGACCTGTCACTCTCGATCAACATGGCGAGCAGAATGGAGTTATACGAATGCTCACACCCGAACTGCCAGTTTATTACCAGATCAAGAGTAGCTTTGGAGGATCACCAGAAAGAGAGGCATGACGATCTTATTGTAGGGGTGATGTGCCCTAAGTGTGATCGAGTGGTGTTCTCCAGGAGGAGGAGGGACTTAGTGAAGCACGAACAAAACGTACACGGCATTGCTTCGCCTGACTGGCCCGGACCAGCTTCAGTAATAGTGGTTACCTGCCGAAGGCCACTAAGTGGACGACTAGCCACCCCGGAGGAGGTCAAACTGTATGATCAGGGTGTGAGATCTACAAGGCCAGCCGAACCGCCATCGCCATCAGACCATGGTCAGCAAACACCTGAAGAGACGGGGCCCATTGATCGCCCACCCGACTCCCTCCCTTACTGCCCTCAGGTGGAGGCTGTCACACCTGTACACCCACCAGAAACCACGGAATTAGACAGACTCCTCGACCAGGAAATCCAGGACATTACTACTAATATTCAGACAGCATGTGTGAGAATAACTAATTTAACTGACTCGGCCCAGCCTGTGCAAGTTATGCGAATGCCTATGAAGGCAATGAGTGCTAGGGCCCCATGTATTTCTCCGGACAGATCAGACTTGGTGCAATCAGTGACAATGGAGATGGGGGCTGGCGATCCGCCACCCCAACATATGACAGTGCCAGGGGAATTAGTAGTACCTGTGATAAATAGTGAAACCCAGAATCAGGAGGTTCTGGAAGTATGTACCACAGACACGGGCGGAGGCGATCAACTGGGACTCAACCCCCCTGCCCTGCTAGTAGCTGAGTTTAGTGTGCCGGATAACAAGACTACGAATAGCCCTGTTCGCCTAGCCCCTGAGGCGGTTCGCCCGGATAACCTCAACACCCCCCTCCCCCTGGAGGCGAATCGCTCAGGTGAGGAGTATAACTGCTTGGCCATTCTCCCCGCCCCTGCAGAAGCTCTCCAGTTCCCCGAGCGGTGGAACTTCACACCTGAGACCCAGGATCTGGTTGCCCAGCTGGTGGAAACCACAGTACGAGAAATGAGGCCTCCTGCAAGAACAGGTGTAGTAAGTGGGAACACCTATATGCCTGCCCTAGGAGCCCCTGTGCTTGCTGACATTCACGTTCCCCACTCAGTGGTCCATGAGGACAATGAAGAGTCGTGGGAGATAGTGCAAGGTCCCAGAGTGTGTCGGCTGTCCTACCGGCGAGTGTTTACGTGGGCAAAGGCTATACCAGACGTCCCCCTGCCCCAACCTGAAGGTCCCCCGGAACTGCCCACCTGGCCGGGTTTCCCCGTCCAGGTAGTCAAGGAACGTGTGAAACGCAGAAAGCTGGACACTGGTGCTGTTCAGCACACACAAGAAACGACGGCCACATACAGGATTGATCCCGGTGATATCAGTGAATAGACTGAACTGTGTGACCTGTGTGGATTTTTATATCCAGTTATGTTAGTGTTCTTAGTAAAAAGAGACTGAGATGGACTCCCATTCCGGCCGACGGCAGATCATTAAACAGTTTGTAATTTATTGCTATCTATTTAAATTCCATGTTTGGAAGAGAACTATGAACATTTCCTGTGATTCGAGTTGCTGCTTGCTGAAACTAAACTGCTGAAAAGGATCTACGGTGCCTCGCTGTTGTGTTAATGACATTGTTTCTTATTTATATTTCTTACGGGTCAAGAAACCTCAAAAGGGGGAGTAATGTTATAGAACAGACTATAGGGGTATGCTATTGTATCGTTAGTGTTATGTATTTCTCTATAGAAGGTAAATCGCCTGGCGATTCGCCCAGTTTGACGAATCGTCTAGTAATATTTTTATTAAAAGTAATGTCATGATGACGAAAGACGAATAACGAATGGTGAAAGGCGATTAACGATAGACGATCCACTTGTACTATATAAACCCCTGTTTGTTGACGATTCACATAATAAACCTGAGACTCGAACTGCAAACAACTCCTTGACTTCCTCCCTCGCAAAGCGCAGATATCTTTGGCGAATATAAGTACCAGTAATCATATAGCAGACACCAAATAGAGTAATCCAGCATCTTTATTAAATATGGCGTATTCGACATCATCATTAGATCATCTCTGGGACCAGGCTCTGGAAGACCAGGCCCAACGATTACATGAACATGGACAATATGAAAAGGAAAACCGTAACAATATATATATATATATATATATATATATATATATATATTTTTTCGAAATCTCCATATAATTTGAGATGATCCAAATCGTATGACCTAGACCCACGATCTCAACCCATATCGTGCTTTAAATCCAATGTGTGCAGGTAAAAACAAGCCCATTTCAGCTAAAATCATCACAATCTGAGGCCATGATTTGTCGTAGAACATGAAATCGTACGCTTTTGAAAAATCGTGAATATGTGTCCGCCGCGGACACACAAGGACGATTTTGCAAATTCGTTTTCTATGACGAATCATGGGCTCAGATCGTGATGATTTAGGCTGGGATCGCCTTGGTTTTTGTCCGCACACATTTACAATTTTATTGCCGATTTGGGTAAAGAATCCAGATCATGAGTGACTTTTTTTTTATTACGATTACGGCCAAACATTTACATAGAAATAACAAAAACGCACATCAACCCTGTTGATACTCTATTGCGTTGCCATCTACACACTTATTCAAATTACTCTTACGATGAACCTTTGCTAATGCTTTACAATTATTATACATTTACACTTCCTCTCAAATGAAAAAATAATACATTCTATCCAACAATGCTACGAATCAATATCACATCATCCTCACTATTACGAATAAATTTGTGTTTCTCTGTCGTTACATACATTTCATCATCGCCAGTCCTTATAAGGACTATTTCGTCGCATAGGGAACTAATTAAAAATACATATAAAAACAATTCTTCTCGAAAAGAGTCTACAATTCATTTCTTTTGAATGCTACATTCTTTCAATAATCAACATACTTATAACCTTACTTGGTCATTTATTAAAATATTACCTCAAACTTAGCTTGGTATACTGCCTTAAGTTCTCGTGCGAAGCTGTTCTTATCAGCTATATCTCTTATTGCTCTCTCCATATTACTCCAGATAACTAATTCTTGGTAAAAACACGCATGCATCACATTATCTGTTATTTAAGCTGTGATTAAAGTGCCTACAATTTGGGGGGGAACCTGAATAAATATTTGTTTAAAAAAAAATATCTGAATGACCATTATAGCAGAACAAAAATCTTTTGGATTTGGAGCATGATTTGGGTCCAGATCGTGAGTCAAAATTGTCCTGGGTGTATGATCATCACTTCAACATTTTGGCGAAAATATTTGTCTATGATGTACTTGCGACGATTGGGAGAAAAGGTGGAGTAATAGGCATATGATCACAAGATTTTAACATACTTGAGACAATATGTCTGGGCACGTAATGTGAAAAATGTCTAGATTAGTGATAAGTGAAGATATAGTTATTCAAATCAGCCACGACTTTCCATCATAATGGAAAGTCGCCGCACCTACCCACCCACCTTGGTTGTGGACCATACCATTGGTGCCTACGACTAATTGTGGGTTACCGTACACATATACGCTACTATGTACGATTTGTTGCACCATTGAAACGAGATCGTACGACGAATCGTAGGTGTCAAATCACCTCTGAAATCGTCTATAATATGTGTCCACCGGTAGGATGTACATATATATATAGATGTACATTTCTCATGTAAGTAGCATAGGGAAAGTTGTGATTCACCCTGGGCCGTCCATAAATTACGTCACGCTGGAGGGTGGGTTCACATTTTTTGACAAGGGGGAGTGTGTGTGGGTGGGGGGGGGGGGGGGTAAGTGTGACGTCACAAAAATGTACATAGATGAATTAACGGAGGAATTATGCATTACCAGGGTGAGTTAAGCATCGTATTGCACTAGTGATTTACGTGGGGTTGTCATGGGGTTGTCATGGGGTTGTCAACCAATGTGATTACCGGTAAAATTCAAATTTATGACTCGATTTTTCTTATTTTTTCATGATTGAAAGCATGTATATTAAATCTGTTAACTAACTCGTTGGTTTCAGTCACTTAGAATATTGCACTCGTTGCTACGCAACTCGTGCAATATTCATGCTCCTTCAGCCAACTTGTTAATTAACCTGCATATATATTTCACATTGTGTTTATTAAAGAACTATATTCCCTATGTTGAACTATATTTGAACCTCAATTATGAGTACTTATTTTTTGGCTTTTGAGGGATTTTGAGGCAGCTTCGCCCAAATATCCACTTCACCACCAGACTTCGCAATGCCCCCGTTGCATAACATTCTGCGAGCACAATACTAACACTGAAAAAGCTACTCGTAGATTGTTATGCAACGGGGGCCATAAGTCTAAGTCATAAGTACAATGACCCTGTTGCATAACAATCTGCGAGTAGCTTTTTCAGTGTAAACTAGTGAAGGCTGGAGAAGGTGAAATATAATAAGAAGCGAGGCTGGGCTGCGAGAGAACTTTTTATATCCAAAAGAACTCCCCTTTATTGTATTGTAACACAACAAATCAAATGAATAACAATACTATACATCAACGACAAAAGAAAAAATAGGTGTTGACCCAGAGGTGGAAAGGCAGAGAATGAGAGCATGAGCCGGACCAGACCGTCCGTGCCTCCCACCTCCGTGTCGCCCCCTGTCTACAAACCCCTCACCTCCCCCTCGTGAGAGGTGAGCGAGTCAGTAAACTAGTGAAGGCTGGAGAATGGGAAATATAATAAGAAGCGAGGCTGGGCTGCGCGAGAACTTTTTATATCCGAAAGAACTCCCAAACCCCCAGCTGAAGGAAGTTTAATGATAAGAATTCAGATACAAAACAACTGCCGTATCCTTCTCTTTACGAGTTACCAAGTCATTAGACAAGTACATTAACACACTCAAAGACTTCCAGTCTCCGTAAACCTTTATATCGTGTAAGGGTAAACCTAATCTTGACAAGTATGTAGCCGAACCCCGCCTCAAGCTGTGAGACGAGATATTCCCTTTAACACCTGCAGACAGAACACTCTGAGCCAACTTCTGGGCAAAAAACTTATAAGATAAAGGAGACCTGGTACCTGGCATTAAAAATAAGTCATCCAATCCGCTCAGCCTAACCTTAGCAAAGTACCTTTTAAGCTATTTGACTGGGCATAAACAAGAAAGTGGGGCCTCAACCACTGGAATAGTTACACATCTCTCACTAAATTGAATAGTCTTTGAACTCTTAATAGACAATATGAAGCCGTATTCAGTAAAA
Source organism: Sthenelais limicola (assembly GCA_942159475.1). Classification (NCBI taxonomy): domain Eukaryota; kingdom Metazoa; phylum Annelida; class Polychaeta; order Phyllodocida; family Sigalionidae; genus Sthenelais; species Sthenelais limicola. Next base: position 51,689,584 of record OW804098.1, read on the forward strand.
CTAACATCCGAACGCTTGAGCATGTGGATCGACTTGGTGTAGTGAGACTTTCTCAGGAGGCAACGGAAAGCCAAACATACTGCACACCAAAAAACCAAGTCTGAAAGGGTTGATAAAGACAAGGTCTTATACATAAGTAATAAATGCTCAGGTAATAAAGGATCCGCCTGAAGGACAGCATCCCCAAGTAAGCGTCTAGCGCCCTGCATAATACACTTTAACCTATAATTACCTTAAGCCAAACATGGGTAACCCAGATAGTCGTGAAGGGACCACAAGGCACTAACATAATTAGTAATTGAGGAAAAACTCAACGAGTTACATAAATGAGTTCCATACAAACACACCACGTCCACTTCAGCAGGCAAGGGTACTAAATTATACAAGTTGCAAAAATGAAAATATTTTGACCACTGGGACCTATGAGTCTTCCAGGTCGATTCCGCCCAACACAAAGCTTGGATCTCTCCGCATCTTTCCTTTAGTTTGGTCAAGGACACTAAAAGCACAACAAAAAGAAAACATCACTGGTAAGCCATAGCCACCATAACCAGTCTTTCTATCAAAAACTCTAGACAGAGCATCAGCTCTAACATTATCTGTGGTAGAGATCCTGAATGGAGTAATAGAAATATTATATATGGCAGTACACCAAAATAACTCTCTTAGCAGTTGCATAGCACAGATGTTGGAACTTCGACCTGTGGCCAGCATAGCTTCTACTTGTGTGTTATCAGTGAAAACGTTAACCTGCGAATCCCTCCAGTTGGGACCCCAACGCTTAATGGCTGCTATGACTGGCCACAACTCTAATACATTAATGTTTTCATGAGACAAGTCATCATAAGTCTGGGCCGATACAATATGCGGACACATAACCTCATATAAGTTCCAACTGCCAAAAAAGAAATCATCCCCCCATACAGCACCAAAACCTGTTAGAGATGAATCTGTGAAAACATTTACCTCTGCTGCCTTATAATCAATAATCTTTCGACGACCATTGAAAGTAACTAAGAAACTGTTCCACCACATTAAGTCTAGCTTACATGATTCTGACAAGGTAATAACACGTTTATTTCTTGTAGCCTTTAGTAAAGCATAAAGCCTCCTACAAAAAGTCCTACCACCTTTTACGAGTACGGAACAGTGGGCTAAATACCCCGTAAGTTTCTCCAAATCTTTCCTACTGCAAGAAGTACAATTTAGGACCCTTGAAACACTATCTCTAGCTTTCTGAAGCTTATCAGTGGGTAAACGTAACTGCATTTCCACCAGATCTATGACCACCCCTAAGTAGCGAGGAGTCATGGACGGACTCGTAACTTTCTTAAAGTTAATGCTAAATCCCATAAACCGCAGAACAGAAATCAAAAGTTGCTGTCTATTCTTACACTCTTCAAAAGTGTCTCCAGACACAAAAAAGTCATCCAAGTAGTTTAGGCAAGGGACCCCCAAACCAGACATAAATCTAGAAACAAAATCTGTTATAGAGTTAAAAATAAACCGAGCTGACTTGATCCCAAAACAAAGAACATTGTCCTGGAAAACTACATCCTTATCTCCCCATCTCCACCTGAAACCTAGAAACTTTCAATGGGGAGGAAAAATATTAACATGGCGATAAGCAGAAGCTATGTCCACTACCGCACCATAACCATTTTGTACCACCATACCTAAAGCATCGTCAACCTTCACAAAAGAAAATCTCTCTGCTGTACCTGACATAAAGTTGTTTACCGATACCTCCGGACGTGAACAATCCGTTATTGGCCTTAAACACCCATCAGAACGCTTAATAGCCCCCATAGCATGAATACAATCCGGCAAATCATTAGCAATAGAAATTTTACCTTCCACCAACTCCTGTTGAATGGACTTAGACATCTGTAACATCATGTTTGGTTCCATTATAGAGCTATAATTACACAAATCGTAAGAAGTATTCATGTTATCATCCACAATGCGCGAAATACGCGCGCGAAATTTGAAATGCTAGACGTCTTTCAACTTCGCTTCGGCTAGATGCCTTTATATCGGGATTAATGTATATTGTGAGCAAGATCTGAACCGGATTTTAAGTCTACATGGAGATATTATAATCTCCTGCACGTTTGATGTGAATTTGGACGTTTTTACGGACTATTGACTTAATAATCTGAACTTTATATTGTGTTGACAAGTGTAGTGGGCGATAACGAGTGTAATCACCCACACCAGCAATGGCCGCCAGCAACCCCGAAGTCGACCTCAATGGGGTGTTACATACAAGCACTCCCTATACCAAACGATCTAGTGATGTGTTGTCACCAGTAGACATGGATGGAAAAAAAAAGGTTTGTGGGCTAGTGACTGAACTTGAAGAAATGGATATGATCAATGCACATAACAAAGGACTGGATGATGACATGGACGCCATTTTTGAGCGTATTGGTGTATTATCAACAACCAGTGAGGATCAGGGAACATTGCTACAAACCATCATCACGAACCAAAATGATTTGAAACGGTCGGTTGAGGAAATAAAAAATGTTATGGCACATAAGGCAGATCTACAGGAGGTAAAAACTTCCTTGACTAAAGAGGTAGAAAACATTGATCGTACTGTAAACTTGCTCACACGTAAAACTACCTACCTTTCGTCGAATGTCCAGAGATCTAAAGACGATATGGATATCTTGCGGCAGCAGCAACGAGAGACTTATGTAGTGTTGGAGAATTGCCCTGTTCGTCGTAATGAAAATACTTTCCAGCTAGCAAGAACGATTATCCATACTCTGTTTCCAACGGCTTGGGATGGGATCTTGGACACAGCTTTTCGTGAGATTAGAAGCAACAATCGTAGAGGATATAGTCCCATAGTGATGAGGCTCCTGCACAGAAGTATGAAGGAGCAGTTGGTCAGACGAAGAGACCCTTTCATAGACGACGATGATTTCCCACCAGAGCAATGGCCTGACAAGAGCTACATGTATTTTCATGATTATGACACGACGGAGGTCCGACAGAAAAAAAGTTTGATGAAATTGTTAGCCAAAAATGCCATAGCTGTTGGGGCAGATAGGGAGTATACCAAGGCAAAAGGTGACCAAGTTCTCATTGATGGTAGAACCTATAATTCCAGACAACTCCATACGCTTGAGGATAAGTATAGTGTGGAAAATGTCAAGATCGTCAAGGTTGATAAAGGGCTGGCCTTCCAAGGTGAAAGAGCATACCTTTCGAACTTTTACACGTGTGAGTTCACATATCAGGACATCATCTTCTGCTCAAGTGAGCAAGCTTTTCAATATAAAAAATGTATATCACTAGGCAGTGTCACGACAGCAAATAGCATCCTGGCCAACGATGACCCGAGAGAAATCAAATCGTTGGGCGACCATATTGCTGTGAAACCAAAATGGAAGGCTGTTGACTTGGATGTGATGATGGACATTATTCGATGTAAGTTTTTTCAGAATCGTGACTTGGCTACCAAACTTGCAAATACAGGCTCCATTCGCCTTATTGAGGCCACGAACAACACCTACTGGGGTTCGGGCTGTTTCTTGGGAGACAGGCGATTAAACGATGATTCTTGGTCTGGGAAGAATGAATTGGGAAAGCTCTTGATGTTGGTACGTGGAGAAATAGCCAAGGCCTTCCAGGATGACTCCTTCGAGCAACTAAAGTGTAAGAAAACAAGACTTCCTCTGATACAACGTGCAGCGAAGGTAGATGTGGCTGGATATACTACCCCGAAGACGACAACTCCCGCTGGTAAAGCTTATCCTAGGGCTTCCACAACTGATGTACAAAATAAATATAGTTCCTTGGACATTTCCAATGTACATGACACGACGATGACACCTCTACCCCCATTAGTTAGACGAGGACACCGATCGCAGCTGTATACCACCGCTAGCATCGATCTGTCAGCGAGCGTGGCGAACAAGTCGAGGCGACAGCTCAAACCGATGAAATTTGATATTTCTAAAAACATATCGCGTCTTCAGGAGTCTGCCATGGAGATAACTGAAGCTGACACTAGTTGAACGTAATTATATGAGTTTAGTTGGTATTTTTGACGAATATTTATCCCTCTAGAGACGATTTTGTAGCTTGCATTTGCTAAAATCTGGCCTGCCGGAAGTAGAATGCCGCCATCTTTGTTACCAAGGTAAAGCTCGATATGTCGTAATCTTCTAAGCGTCTTGCTGATGTATTATGCATTTATTGAAGACTTACTATAACTCTGATTTGTGTATATTGCTGCATGTAATCGATTTTCCGACATTTCCCTGTGAAATTACCTAGTATTGATGAATTTGTCTAGATCACAGGACGACTGTCGTAAATGGGTACGCTATGTAAATTTGAATCCAAGATGGCGACCCATGGACGGATTGTATCGATCTCCGGTAACATGATTATGAATTTTGTATGTTATTTTCTTTGCCTATATTCAATGTCTTGCAATTGCATTTTCCCGATAGACCCCTCGTCACAGACATGATTATAGCACTGGTCTGTGATTTTCTGAGTTGTGTATATATTAGTTTTAACTCCTTTTTAGTGTGGGTACTGCTTCGACTGTTTGATATTTGGAATGTGTAATTCGAACATTGACATATCGACAACGAAAGGTTTGAGGATAGTCTTTTTCAATGTCTGTAGTATTTTCCATAAATTGGATTACTTGAAGCTAGAATTCCTGAATGGCTCATATGATATAGTAGGGGTATCAGAGAGTTGGTTGTCTCCTGATGTAACTGATAATATGCTGTATGTGAGGGGCTATAAGTTTATTAGGCAAGATAGAACAAGTGGAAAGCGTGGTGGTGGCCTTATTGTGTTTTTCAAAGAGGCCTTTGAAGGTGTCATGATAACAGATTTGTGTATTAACACTGTGAATATTGAATTGTTAAGCTGTACCATCAAAGCTGGTAATTATAAGAAAATCCTATTGTCAGCCATATATAGACCACCTAACAGTTCAATTGATAACTTCTTTACCGGGTTGAACCAAGTTATACTAGGCTCCTCGAATAGAACTTACAAAAATATGAATAAAATAATGGGAGGTGATATCAATATTGATCTGTTAAAAAATAATGCTACCACTAGACGTTTTAAAGGCTTACTTGATTCAAATCTTTTAACCCATTAAATACTAATAATGCCTTCAGGCATTCCCTGGGAAAAAACGGATAATGCCTTCAGGCATTACCTGCAATACATGGGAAAAAACGGATAATGCCTTCAGGCATTACCTGCAATACATGGGAAAAAACGGATAATGCCTCCAGGCATTATGAGCATGTTATATTCTAAAAACAGTTATATCGATGGACCTACACGAATAACCACTACCTCCAGCACATCGATTGATTTTATTGCATCAAACTGTAAGTACGTCTATAAATCTGGTACCATTGATGAAAATATCAGTGATCATGTTCCTGTATTTATTATTCTGAAGAAAAAGCATAAAAATATAAATGAAAATGATAAGAAGACCTATAGTGCTCGCCCAACATCGCGTATGTCATATGATACTATTAACACTCATGTTAAGGAAATAAATGAAAATCTCTGGGACGAGAATGATCTTAATGTACTAGGTGATAACATGGCCAATGAATTTCTGAATATCCAGAATAGGCTATACCCAACCCAAACCATTGTGATCAATAAGGGAAGGGTGGTAAAAAATAGAGAGCTTAGACAGTTGATTTACAGGAAGAATAAATCTTTTCGTAAGGCCATGAAATCTAAAGATCCAGAAGACTTTAAATTGGCCAGGTCATTACGTATAGATGTACAAAGGATGGTTGTTAGGTTGAAGCGTGATGCATTAAATGACATTTGTCATAGGTATAGGAGAAATGAGAAAAAATTCTGGCTACATATATCAAATATTTTTGGAATATCTGGCCCCTGTCAGACAAGTGTTGAACATATAATAGATACTACTGGTAATAAACTTTGTGGTATTGAAGCAGCTAATTTTAGCAATAAATATTTCTGCGAAATACAACCAAAGTCATCAGTACGGGCTTTTGTTGATGATATAAATGATGATCCTGTATACCCTGTTTTTGAGTGGGTTGAAGAAATTACTAGAGATGTTGTCTTGAAGGAGATTCAATCGATTGATGTTTTAAAATCAAGTGGAATGAAAAATCTTTCAACAACTTTTGTAAAATATGCATTGTTATCTTGCATTGATAATTTTGTCAACTTGTTAAATAGAATAAGAACCGCAGGAATTTATCCGCAAGCCTGGAAAGTATCTTTATGTACACTTATTCCCAAAAAAAAGAACTCCAGAGATATCAATGACATCCGACCTATATCTATAGCACCAATAACAAGTAAGATCTTTGAGAAAATATTATCTGAAAAATTAAATAGTCATCTGTCCACTTTGAATATTCTCTCTGACGCACAACATGGGTTCAGGGAAGGTAAGAGTGTTGATACAGCATTGTATGATTTTGTAAAATTTATCTTAATGAATAAGGACAGGGGTGTTGATACATCAGCTACTTATTTCGACCTATCCAAGGCATTTAATTCTATTAATATTGATATTTTAATGTATAAATTAAAAAAGATTGGTTTTGGTTTGAACATATGCTCTTTGCTTCGTTCTTACTCTATAAATAGGGAACAGATTACATGTATAAATGATTGTGTTTCGGATAGGCTTGGATTATTAGCCGGTGTCGCTCAAGGATCAATACTGGGGCCACTCCTGTTTATTATTTATATAAATGATGTATCTTCTGTTAATTTTACTGGTAAAATAATATTATATGCTGACGACTGTGTCTTATTGCATACTGTTGAGGGTGATAATGATATAATAGATATCCAAAGTGATGTAAATAAGTTTAGAGAGTGGACCAACAAGAATGGACTTTCGATTAATCATACAAAAACAAAACTACAAATTTTTTCTGGTAATAAGAGGAGAAATAGAAGAGAATATTTAATATATAACGATGGATTACAAATTGATATTGTAGGAACCTTTAGATATTTGGGCTTTCTGTTAGACAGCAGCTTAAATATTCTTCCACATATCGGTAATGCATGTTCACGAGTCCAGATTCTATATAAGAGATTAGCCAGGATAAGACATTTCATCACGGAGGATATTTCTATTTTGATTTATAAAACCTATATTTTACCAATTATTGAATTTGGGTCCATTTTGATTGATCTAGCTAGTGAAAAGGACATTGCAAGGTTACAGATTCAGCAAAATCAATGTCTTCGTTTGTGTTATGGGGTGAAGAATAGGAGGAATATTGTTAGAGTCTCTAACATAGAATTACATCAGAGGTATACCATTCTTCCTCTTTGTTTTAGACGTTTACAGAGATTTCTGACAATTTTTTACTCTTGTAATAATTTTGATTATAATTTACCCCAACATAGATACAATATGAGAGATATTAGACTCCCCGTTATACCCTGGAGAAAAGAAAAAATCCGGAAGAGCCTTTTTGGAAGATCTGAATCTTATTGGAACTCTCTACCGATTTTTGTAAAAACTCTAGATGATATTTTAAATTTTAAGAGGGAGATAAAGAAAATCTGTATTAAATCATATAACACTACCTTGCATATCTGGAAAATTCCAGATCCAGATAATTTGATCTAGCCATACTTAGTTGTCGTTTGTCTTGTATTTTTGATCTGAATTCTTTCAGAATTGTTTGCCTGATTTCCTTGGTATATCGAGTCCCCTTTTGGCTATTGCTGTTGCTCTTTTGTCTGTAGTAAATCGATGTTATACCCGGGTGATGGTTTTTTTATATCTTGTATCGTATTATTTATTTATTATCTACTTTTATTTTTTACCTAAAAATGTCTGTACGATCTGACCTAATACTATCAGTTAATTTGGATATTGTCGTATTTTTCTATTTTTTTTTATCTAATATTTAAATCATGATTATTTGTATTTTCATATATCTTGATGTAAAATCTAATTTTTCCACCAGCTATTACTGAGAACAGTGTGTAACAGCATAATGCCTCTGGCTGAATAAAAACTTTAAAAACAAACAATGTGAAAACCCCTACACACACCGTTTAATATAAACTGGTCATCAGTAGTAATATCATTAGTAGAGTCCATCATAGCGGCTATACGACAAGGCTTCAGTTGGGTAAGCACTAAGTCCAAAACATAAACACAGCTACACGAGCCCTTGTAACAACCCTGTTTAAGGTGTAAGTATTGATCTGGATAAATGCAAACACTTTTCACATAATCCGGGGGCAAACGTAGGTAATATCACTGCATTTACAATCCTCAGTAAGTGTAGTAAAGTAAACATCAGAAGAAATGTTTGGCGAAACAACTGTCTCGATAACACAAAGCCAACCACGGCCGCCATCTTGTAAGTCCACTTCCGGCAAAACAATCGGTTCTGACTCGGAGTGACTACTCGAGTCAAGTAGTGACAGTTCAAAGTCACACACAACATTATCAATTTTCATTTCAAGCACATTTGAATCACCAAACAATTTCTTATCTAAAACAGGTACAAATTCAAGAAAACCTTCGCGACCGGAACTATCCGAGTCAACCGGAAGACCATGATGCAATGCTTCAAAATGGCCGACCACAACACTAGTTTCTGCGTTTTCGCTTAAGGGATCGACACGATTCTCCGAGTACACGCAAGAATCAACTATCAGAGATTTAGAAACAGGTATAATAACCTCTTCAGAAATACATTCTGAAGACTGACATAAAATATCAAAACGTTCAGATACACCCTTGACACTCAAAGTCGATCCACAACCCTCAGAAACTAAGTACATAGTGTTTGGCCAAATTTGTAATAAAAAAAAAAAATAGCTTCCGTATCCTACGCCGAGACCCCAGTATTAGCCGAACGGCAGTTTGGCCGGGAGTGTGAAGCACTCAAACATTTACTGCACACGTGAGGGAATTTACAAGCCGTATTAGTACAACCTTCTTTGTTAAATCCCCAACAGAATTTGCCTGTGTCTTTCTTTTCAACCTTAGGTTTCTTAGCTGTAGCAACTTTAGGTCGGGCGAATTCGTGAGACAAAAATCTCATCGCTAAACCCATGTCTCCTGAGGAATAGGCCTTAGAACCAACATAACGGGCTTTCTCTCTTACCGCCTCGTCATATTTAACGATACCACTGGAAAGATAGGCTTGCGTGCTACTTTTCTCCGCGAGAAAACAGTTATGTTCTAAAAGTGACAATATATCTTTACCCTCACAATACCTTTCAAGCATTAAAGAACCATGAGTGAACCATAATTTGTCTGTAGTGAATGTTTTTGACCTTTCTTCTCTTGGAAAAAAACGTTTCAATTTATAAACACGCTTTTTCTCACTTTTTGTGGTGTCTCGATGTTTTGGCTTCTTGACTTTCTTCTTGGATTTCCTACGCAGGGTCGACAAACTAGAGGAGCTGGAAGAACTGGAAGACATCTCACTAGTAGAAGACGACGAGGACGAAACCGCTCTAGCACCCCGTGCTTGCCTGGATCTACGTCTGGACCTACGTCTGGACCTCTCCCGTCCACGTTCCTGAATCCGTTCGTCCTCACTGACCGGTGGGCTCGGTACCGGCGACTCATAGGCGGCCTGCCTGTTCCACTGCTCAGGGGTTTCCTTCCTCACCAGCGTTTGTAACAAGCCCTCAATAGCCTCGAGCTTGTTATCGGTCTTTTGGGCCGAAACCTGCATATGTGCCATATCTGTTTGCAAGGCTTCAACGGGCCCACCAACACGGACATGTTCTGGCCTAGGAGACATACGGGGGGCTATGTTCCTTCTTTCCAACTCAGGCCTAGGAGACATATGAGGGGCTATGTTCCTTCTCTCAAGTTCTGGCCTCCTTGGAGACACCCGGGGTGCCGCCGCCGCCATACGGTTTGGTCTAGGAGGACCAGCCATAAGTTCACCAAACTCATGATAGTCCCGTTTAGTCCTAGCCCTAATCCTATCTATCCAACCATCAGGATTAGGCTCCGGGAGCTTTTGACGTGCCAGACCGGGCCAAGCATCGTCATTTTCCAGGGGAGGTATAGAACCCTGTGGTGAAGGAGTTAGAGGGTGAGTCCTAACTCGAAAATCTACCTTTACATCCTCTGAGTCACTTTCTCTTCCTAAATCTTCTACTTTAGGTAAATTAAACTTGCACTTTCTACCCGTAGGAGGGTAATGTTTCGGGTCACAGACAGCACAATGCCTTTGCCTCTGTCCCTTCCTACCACCCATGACTAGGCAGTAAGAAAGAGAGCTAGAGTGCACCCATACAAGGCAACCCAAAAACAGAACCAACAGTGCGAGTCCAGTGCAGCACTTACCAGCCGTGGCTAAGTGTGTGCTCTCTATCAGCCTAGCAGAGCAGAGAAAAATAGGTGTTGACCCAGAGGTGGAAAGGCAGAGAATGAGAGCATGAGCCGGACCAGACCGTCTGTGCCTCCCACCTCCGTGTCGCCCCCTGTCTACAAACCCCTCACCTCCCCCTCGTGAGAGGTGAGCGAGTCAGTTAATTTTGGGCTCGCAGATTGTTATGCAATGGGGGCAATAAGACAATTTAGAGCAAATTTAAGATAGTTGTGACAATTTTTGGTAGTGATATGGATCACTAGAAAGCATACGGTATATACCATGGAGATTAATTTTCTAGTATTTTCTTATTTAGTTGATGAGGAATTTGAATCAAAGACGTTGAAATCTTTTTATTTCAGTATTGTGGGTAAAGAGATTGGAAGTAGGCCTACTACCATTCAAATTTGTATTGCGTTTTGTAGGCCTAATTGTGAATTTCTGAGAATTTAATACTGTTTGTGGTCTATTTGTGATGTGTTGTAGGAAAATGAGTCACAATTAGAAAAATATGGATTTTGAGATATCAGCATTATTTGAAAAGATGAGATCAAGGGCATTATAATGATGGCAAACATAAGGGCATCTAACAAATATTATTTATTGTATGTTTGAAAAAATAGTCAGGCTAGCCTACTGATATTTCTGGAGTGACAAATAGGAGTACTTCTTTGGGATCACCAGAGAACCACATAATAGGCCTACATATTGAATATACAATCTTGAAAGCGTTAACGTTAGGCCTACATGTTGTCAAGACTATGAAAATGTAAAGAAACGAATTGGAGAAAAACATTCGCACAAAGAGATATTATGGAGAAAAACGTTTGAAAAATATAATTTTTGCGACGACTTGTGAGTCATTTTTCTGTAACACATCACATTTAGGATGAATTGATCAATTTTCCTACCTTTTCCCTTCTGAAAATAAAAATTACTCTGAAAATTACTCTTTTTTGTTTTTCGAAAATGTTCAGTAGCCTATTTTGTCACTTCATGTGCCAATGGATTTTGATGTAAAGCCAACGCTGTGTATTAGGCTAAAACATTCAAATAGGCCTATCACTCTGTGGTCACATATATGTAGGCCAGGCCTATATATATAGGCCTATACTACTAGCCGGGAATCCTAGCCCCTTCCTTCCATACAGGGACAGTAGGATATAGTACTAGCAGGTAGAGATAGATACTCCGTCCAGAAGTATCAAAACCGCTAGGAGGCCCTTCGGGATGATTTATTTTTGTGGCATACTTAGTGTAGGCCTAGGCCTACTACCGTATCCGTATTGCTTTTGTTTGGTTGTTTTGATTCGGAAATAGAACCCATCCACCCACCCTAGCTCTCTCTATCCCTCCTACCTACAATATCCATTTGATTTAGTGTTAAATACTGTAGACGTACTGTGTACGTCTACGCTACCCACCCTATAAATATATCAACACTACAGCTATCCATTTAGAATATATCCCATTTGCCGGTTACGTTTATTAGCGTAAACGTGACTTCCGGGAACGGGTGCAGTTGGCACAGTGGTTCCCTTAGGGCTCCAACGTGGTGGCGCAAACGTGCCAACGCATCCCCATAGGATTAGTATAGAAATATCGAAAATCTATTTTACAGCCTAGATTGGTTATTTCTTCGGACAAAACTTGCAGAGGACATCATATCGTTGCGATTTCTGGGTAAGGTTGTCGGCTATCAGTATGTTTAATAGGAAAACGACACGGCCAGGTTGAGATGTGGAAGGTATTGAGCCATGGCTGTGAAGGCCCGGGGCGACAGAAGGATTCGAAATATGCCTGCTGCGCACCGCATTTCTCAAGGCGGTTTTTGGTCGCCTCTTGTCCAGAGGGTATGATGGCACCAGGTGGGCGCTGGGGGCGCAAAGTCTTGGGTTATTTACGTTCATAAATAAATAAATAAATAAATAAAGATTGTTTTTGTCGATTAACACTATCAACACCCCACCTGCTTCCCTCCCCCCTATGGCGTCTCCCGACGCGTCCAAAATCATTTATTTTTTTAGCTTTAATCCATGTGGACGCATCGCCGATGCCGTCCACTCCAGAGTCAGAGGCCAGCAGAGGTTGATTTTGGCTGGTGCTGCTGGTGGCGCTACCTTGTGGGAGGGTGAGAAACCATTCCTGGCACTTGCTGTTAGTTTACCACATTGCCACAAGGTGTAAGGACCACAACAATGTCTGATTTCGACATCCTCATGCAGATAAAGGGTGAATGTGAGAGGTCTGTTATGCACTAATTATACCAGTAAGAGCTAAAAAATCTTGGTCCAATCTCTCCCTAAGGCTCTAACTTAGGAAGTCATGTAACTTGTTGGTATTGGACAATGAGAAATAGAGTGGGTTCCCCGATCATGGAGGAAGTTGTACAGTACAAATGTATTCGCCGATGGCGGAATGTGGCGATGCTTCTTGCTTGGGTTTTATGCAAGCATAATTAATTAATTATGCCATTGTCACCGATTGGTCTAGCTAGGGTTGATCCACTATCCCATGAATGCCTTTATGGAGTGTTTATGGGACGTTTATGGGAGCCCCCATCAGCACTCCTGGGCACAATCATAGAACTAGAAAGAGTTTTGAGTTCTATGGCACAATGGATCAACGTCTCCAGGAACGCTCCTGGAGATTGAGGCCCAGGAACAGTTCCTGGAGTGAAATGCGCTCCAGGAACGATATCAAACATGTCAAATATTTTCCCGGGAAGGGCCCTTCCCGCGATCTCGGGAGCATCCCATGAAGGCCCAGCAACGTTTATATGGGCAGTGGATCAAGAATAACGTTCCCGGGATCGCTGCCATCTCAACTGCGCGGGAAACTACCCAGGGAGAAATGTAACGTTCTTTGAACGTTTGTGTAACGTTCGGATATAACTGTTTGCAAACGGTACCCAAGCAGTGAACGCACAATGCATGAACATTAAGTGAGGACAATCATCGTTTGTATGCAAACACTGAACAAACGTTTGCAAACGATCAGGAGGTGTGCAAACGAGCAAAAAACGTTGTACAAACAGTTCCTTTTTAAATGTTGTTGTACCTCATTGTGTGACATATGTACCCCTAATAAGGACAGGAGTTGCACATAGAAATATGAAGGTATTTCATATATCCTATCTAATTTAAATTTGCAAGGCAAAAGGGAGGCCGGGCAAATTGTTGCATACTCACTGACTGGCTGGGGATAAACATGGTCTTGTATTATTGATCGCTGCATTGCAAGTCCTTAATGGATTTTGATAATATCACTTGTCCATAATGCTGACATGTTCCCGGTTCGTTTGAGGTATTCCACAAGATTCTGACTTCAGGCATTCTTGTTCTGTGAGCTTTGAAAAATGCGGCAACGTTGCGGCGACGACGGCGACGCTACCCTCTTCCACTGCAGATTTTTAATCTGCCGCCATTTTGCATTCAACTGCATGCGTCCTTGCATTTTGAATGCTACAATGGAGAATTCTGTTCCATAGAGGCATCAAACATATATTGAAGTTGACCTTAGTTATACACAAACTATTCATACTCCTTCCTGCACAGTTGCATGAATACAAAATCAATGCAAAACCAAGATCTTACCTTAAATATAAATGTGCCTAGCTGAGTCTGCATGGTACTCCAACGGCTATGTCATGTGACTCAGACTCAGGTTTCATTTACAAATATTCAAAACGCTAAACAACTGTTCAATGAACGTTTATTAATTGTGCGTGAACGTTCACTTCTCCCTTTACCAATACAAACGGTAGACAAACGGGGCAAACGTTACATGAACATTCGCAAACGCACAAAACGCCAAACAACTGATCAACAAACGTTTATCCGCTGTGCGTGAACGTTCGCTTCTCCCTGGGTATACGCCATGCAGTCGATCAACGCATCATAGACCGTATATGATCAACGTTTATGGGACGTTCCTGGGGTCTTTAAGGGGAGTGCCATTCCTGGGGCATTAATGGGGGCTCCAGAAGCGCTCCCAGGAACGTTCCCGGGAGCACTCCCGGGAACGTTCCTGGGATAGTGGATCAGGCCCATTATATAAATAGGGCCTACTAGGTCCATTGTTACATACGTACATGATTTAGAGCGCCTGATTCGGGGGTGCCATTAGAAATCTCGTATCACATACGTATGTGATTCGGGTTGTCATGGAAGCACGTGACCCAAATAACGTAACATCATTGGTTCATGACGTCGCGCTGCTTAGCGCAGCCGACAGATAGTCACATTGAAATGTGTCCTGGGAACCCACCGGGAAATACGCACCCAGCTCACCGCCTTGCGCTCCACATTCCCTTCCGCCACGCCAGAGAGAAAATAAACCTAGAATGTAAACAACCCTCTATTATCGCTCACGGGAGCGAGTCTGTCTGCGAATGGTAAGTTTTATTCTGGAATACCTATATGTATAATAAGGTTGGGGGGGGGGGGGAGGGGGGGGGGAGGTCGGGGGGGGGGAGGTCGGGGGGGGGAAGGTCGGGGGGGGGGGGAGGTCGGGGGGGGGGGGGGGGGAGGTCGGGGGGAGGTCGTTGGTGAGAGATGTATGGTATTATTTTGCTATTTACTATTTGTTACTAGATGTAGAGGTAGAACAATAAGAACAGGCCTAAGAGTAAGAATAGTATCAGCCTAAGAAGAGTAGGGGGCGGGGGGGGGGGAGATCGGGGGGGGGGAGGAGGGGGAGGGGGGAGATCGGGGGGGCGGAGGGGGGAGATCGGGGGGGGGGCGGAGGGGGGAGATCGGGGGGGGGGCGGAGGGGGGAGATCGGGGGGGGGGGGCGGAGGGGGGAGATCGGGGGGGGGGGGGGGGGCGGGGGGGGGAGATCGTTGGTGATAGATGTATGGTATTATTTTTGCTATTTACTATTTGTTACTAGATGTAGAGGTAGAACAATAAGAACAGGCCTAAGAACAGTATCATCGCGTTGACATGTTTTACCTTTTTTCTCAGCAGGCTATTTAAGGGGGGGGGGCGGCGGGGGGGGGGGCAAAAAAAGAATCCCATTCCTTAAAATTGATATTTTCGACTTAGAGGACAATTTAAAATGGGATATAAACTACTACTATATGGCCCGGGGGGGGGGGGGGGGGCGGAGGGGGATGGGGTGGTGGAGTGATGGGTGATGTTTGGTGACCTGTGTGGGCTGGGTGGGGGTGGGGGGGGGGGGTGCTGGGGGGTTGGAGGGGTGGTGGTGGAGTGATATGGTTGATGTTTGGGGTATTGAATTAACACTTGGCCGTCCTGACCTGTGTTTATGATTTGTTATTGTATTATAATGATGTGTATTGCTGGAGATTGCAGTGTTCCCGAAAACTTTTTTGTGACGCCAGCCAATGTGGCCGACGTCAACAAGCCTCACATCGGCCATTTGTCACAGACGTAGGCCATTTGTATCTATAATTAATAACTCAGTGTTTCCGAAAACAAATGATTGATAACAAATACTATTGTGTCACTGTGTATTCATTATATTCTGTGTCCGTTATCACAGCTAGGCCTCTATAGTCCTTATATCCTCATATATTTCTATATTTTAAAACAATCCTATTTTTTGGCATATTTACCTATGTATTCTAATTCTCAAATTTCCGTGTAGACATGCTAAGAAAGTATAGCCCACTAATTTTCTGGAGCTGAATAGATTTATTTCTGTAGGTTTTGAAACAAAAGAATGAATAGTTTGTTGAAGGATGGAAATTCTCTACCCTCGGGACCAATTGGTAGAACTTGTTATAATATACTTTACATGGTACTGATACACATGGTTCCCGCAGCCCAGCCCAAATCAAAATTACTGATTCTTACTGACTAATTAGCCCAAATTTCACTGACAAAATAAAGTGCTCCAAAATGTCTTTATTTTGGCACAAGATCGTTTTATAGAGATAGTTTAGACATCATTTCACTTGTTAAAATTAAAAGATTTTAAAGATAATTAAAAAGAATATTAAAATAATTAATCTCTGAAGAAATATTTGACAGCCTAGCGAGTGCAAACCACCATATAGGCGGTCCGGGGTGTGCTCCCCTGAGAAATTTTGAGTGAAATGAGGGCTAATTGGGTGCGTTCTACTGGTTTTAAGGGCCATCTAAATTTATTACCATAAACCTATCATTGAAATGGTTTGAAATTCAAAATTTGTTTAGCAAATATTTTTAGTATTCATGTATTGACAGGAATGTATAGAAATGATTAAATTATCTAAATATTTGAATATACTAGCTCTTTGGCTTTTACAACGTTTATGTTTCTACAGGGTTCAGATCGAAAATTACTGACTTTTTACTGATGTGCATTGACAATTATTGATTTTTAAGGTCCTTAAAAACCCTAAATCCAAATTACTGACCGTGGGAATCATGGTACATGTACATAGTAATTGAGACAAGGTAGAAGACAGTTACCCCTATGAAAGACATAGATAAAATAAACCTTCCCTAGAGTAACATTTCGTCCATTTACTCTCAAAATTCCTATATTTTCTACTAATACCGTAGTCCTATATTTTCAGAAAGATCTGAACATATAAAATTTCTTATTTCCAAAGAACGTGTTATGTGCCCTGCTATCTATACATAAATTGATCTACTTGCTTTAATTCGGATTATGCCTATAATTATTACTTAATATTTAGATTCTATTAATCCTTATTTCATCAAATCAAATATATGACATTGTATGGAGATCAGGCGACGTCAACGTCAGCCAAAGTGGCCGACGTGAAAGGAGCAGACGTCAGCCATTGAAATTTTATGTCGGCTTTTGCCGACGTGCCAACGTCTTTTCGGGAACACTGGATTGGTATTTACTACTGTACCATTGTATCTAACAGGGTGGTAAACAGGAAAGGGGGCAGTACTCGAATTTACAGACCAGTGGACTGGGGAGGTACTGGTCCATACCACTTTGCACTGGTCTGGTCCTCAATAAACAACATTTCCATACAATAACATTCATGAATATAATTACCCTTTAACAGATTTTATTCCACTGCAGTTAACTTACCAATATACGCTTTAACCAACGCTTTACCTTATTTAAGTACAGATGCTTATAAAGAATCCTTGTCTAAACACAAATTTGAATATGTTTTATCACCCCTTTTACATTTCAGTTATGTCACTGACATCAAATAACCAGCATCATGCTACTAAGGACCCACATTCCTATCCAGCCTCCAAGGCAGATGGTAAATATTACTTTTACTGTTGTATGTACACAATGTTTA
This sequence comes from Sthenelais limicola, assembly GCA_942159475.1. Classification (NCBI taxonomy): domain Eukaryota; kingdom Metazoa; phylum Annelida; class Polychaeta; order Phyllodocida; family Sigalionidae; genus Sthenelais; species Sthenelais limicola. The sequence continues at coordinate 51,707,209 of OW804098.1, forward strand.
GGATACTAGGCCTACTATGATATAAATTCCAACATATTCCATCTATTTTAAAAATACATCATTCATTCCTGTGGTTTATATCTTGAGTCAAATCTGTATGATGAGTCTCTATTTCTTCTGTTAATGTCCCAACTAGCTGCCCCCATTTATCACCGGGTAGACATCCCCTGTTCCCTCCTGCTCCTCTCCCCTCCCTACTTGACTTCCCCTGTTCCCATCACACATTACATCCCATGATTCTAATATATAAAGCTCTAGAAGGGATTTTCATCACGCATGTTCTGGGAATCTGGGATGCCCCATCTGTTTCTTTAGTCTGTACAGGTCCGTCAACCCTGTGTGGAGGACATTATATGTGGGTTGTGAAGGTATCTGGGTTGAAAATCTGATTATAAAGTAAGAAATTTCGAAGAAATAATACCTAGAATGTGGGAAGCAGTGCCAGTGGAAAACTCCCCTTTCTCATCTCTACCCCCCCCCCCCCCCCTCCCCCTCGCTTCCCTATTTCTCACGTTCTCAGTTTTGTGCCATCCTGCATTTTCTGAACCGGGTGCAACTAGGAGGTATGACCTGGTGTTCTCAGGACACCAATGTGTGTGTCCTGAGGACACCTAGATCTTGGAGTGGGAGATATGACCTGGTGTTCTCAGGACACCACTGTATGTCCTTAGGACACCATATATATAAGAGTAGGGGTTATGTACTGGTGTTCTCAGGACACCACTGTGTGTCCTTAGGACACCATATATATAAGAGTAGGTGATAAGTACTGGTGTTCTCAGGACACCACTGTGTGTCCTGAGGACACCACCATGTGTCCTAAGGACACCATATATATAAGAGTAGGTGATAAGTCCTGGTGTTCTCAGGACACCACTGTGTGTCCTTAGGACACCATATATATAAGAGTAGGTGATAAGTCCTGGTGTTCTCAGGACACCACTGTATGTCCTAAGGACACCATATATATAAGAGTAGGTCATAAGTCCTGGTGTTCTCAGGACACCACTGTATGTCCTTAGGACACCATATATATAAGAGTAGGGTTTGTTTTTTTTTAAAAATGTTTATTCGACAAGATTTCACATGATGTGATACATTTCAATCATATGTACTGGTGTTCTCAGGACACCACTGTATGTCCTTAGGACACCATATATATAAGAGTAGGTGATAAGTACTGGTGTTCTAAGGACACCACTGTATGTCCTAAGGACACCATATATATAAGAGTAGGTGATAAGTCCTGGTGTTCTCAGGACACCACTGTATGTCCTAAGGACACCATATATATAAGAGTAGGTCATAAGTCCTGGTGTTCTCAGGACACCACTGTATGTCCTTAGGACACCATATATATAAGAGTAGGGTTTGTTTTTTTTTAAAAATGTTTATTCGACAAGATTTCACATGATGTGATACATTTCAATCATATGTACTGGTGTTCTCAGGACACCACTGTATGTCCTTAGGACACCATATATATAAGAGTAGGTGATAAGTACTGGTGTTCTAAGGACACCACTGTATGTCCTAAGGACACCATATATATAAGAGTAGGTCATAAGTCCTGGTGTTCTCAGGACACCACTGTATGTCCTTAGGACACCATATATATAAGAGTAGGTGATAAGTACTGGTGTTCTCAGGACACCACTGTATGTCCTTAGGACACCATATATATAAGAGTAGGTGATAAGTACTGGTGTTCTCAGGACACCACTGTATGTCCTTAGGACACCATATATATAAGAGTAGGGGTTTTTTTTTTTTAAAAATGTTTATTCGACAAGATTTCACATGATGTGATACATTTCAATCATATGTACTGGTGTTCTCAGGACACCACCGTATGTCCTTAGGACACCATATATATAAGAGTAGGTGATATGTACTGGTGTTCTCAGGACACCACTGTATGTACTTAGAACACCTTAATATGTAAGAGTAGGGGATATGTACTGGTGTTCTCAGGACACCACCGTATGTCCTAAGGACACCATATATAAGAGTAGGTGATAAGTCCTGGTGTTCTCAGGACACCACTGTATGTCCTTAGGACACCATATATATAAGAGTAGGTGATATGTACTGGTGTTCTCAGGACACCACTGTATGTACTTAGAACACCTTAATATGTAAGAGTAGGGGATATGTACTGGTGTTCTCAGGACACCACCGTATGTCCTAAGGACACCATATATAAGAGTATATGATAAGTCCTGGTGTTCTCAGGACACCACTGTGTGTCCTGAGGACACCACCATGTGTCCTAAGGACACCATATATATAAGAGTAGGTGATAAGTCCTGGTGTTCTCAGAACACCACTGAGTGTCCTAAGGACACCATATATATAAGAGTAGGTGATAAGTACTGGTGTTCTCAGGACACCACTGTATGTCCTTAGGACACCATCTATATAAGAGTAGGGGTTATGTACTGGTGTTCTCAGGACACCACCATGTGTCCTAAGGACACCATATATATAAGAGTAGGGGATAAGTCCTGGTGTTCTCACTGTATGTCCTTAGGACACCATATATATAAGAGTAGGTGATAAGTCCTGGTGTCCTCAGGACCCCACTATGTATGTCCTAAGGACACCTTATCTTGGAACATGATCTAGGAATATATTAGTGTCCTCAGGACCTTACTATATATGTCCTAAGGACACCATGCCTTAGTATTGTATGTATAAATATATAGGTGTCCTCAGGACCCACTGTGTATGTCCTAAGGACACCATGTCTTAGAATATGACCTATGAATGTATTAGTGTCCTCAGGACCCACTGTTTATGTCCTCAGGACACCATGTCTTGGAATATGATGTACAAATAGATTGGTGTCCTTAGGACCCCACTATGTATGTCCTAAGGACACCATATCTTCGAATATAATCAAGGAATATATTGGGTCCTCAGGACCCACTGCGTATGTCCTAAGGACACAATGTCTTTGAATATATTGTACAAATAGATTGGTGTCCTAAGGACCCCACTGTGTATGTCTTAAGGACACCATGACTTAGTATAGTATGTACAAATATATATTTAGGTGTCTTCAGGACCCACTGAGTATGTCCTAAGGACACCATGTCTTAGTATGGTATGTATTGGTTTCCTCAGGACTCCACTGTGTATGTCCTGAGGACACCATGTATTAGAATATGATCTAGGAATATATTGGTGGCCTGAGGACCACTGTGTATGTCCTAAGGACATCATATATCTTAGAATATGATCTCGGAATATATTGGTGTCCTCAGGACACACTGTGTATGTCCTAAGGACACCATGTCTTAGAATATGATCTAGAATATATATTGGTGTCCTCAGGACCCACTGTGTATGTCCTAAGGACACCATATGTCTTAGAATATGATCTAGGAATATATTGGTGTCCTCAGGACACACACAATGGTGTCCTGAGAACACCAGGTCATATCTCCCACTCCAAGATCTAGGTGTCCTCAGGACACACACATTGGTGTCCTGAGAACACCAGGTCATATCTCCTACTCTAAGATACAGGTGTCCTAAGGACACACACAAGGTCACACACTCAGGTCACATCTCCTACTCCATCTCCTACTCTAAGACATACAGGTGTCCTCAGGACACCAGGTCATATCTCCTTCTAAGATACTGGTGTCCTCAGGACACACACAATGATGTCCTGAGAACACCAGGTTATATCTCCTACTCTGAGATATGTAAATCATAGGCATGCATAATTCTAAGTATGCATCCAATAAGATTTATATAAACATTAACCGTTAAGAGGAGGAAAATATAAAGGATAAAATTAAGCACTAAATATATAATTTTCTGTTTATCTATTTGTTAAACACTACATAAAAAATGGTGAACATTTAAATCATTTATTTTTAGGGGCATCCCTATTCAAAGCAATGCAGTACATGGTGACATCCAACAGAGTCATGGTCAACGATCTCATTCCCATAGCCCTGGCACTGGAAAATATATGCCCTCAACGTGACAACTACTATGGACTTCTTCGCAAGGTAAATATCATATGCAATCGAAAAAGGACTGCATCACAAGTAATTATTATTATTGGGCAGGGCCTTCACCAATACCACCAATGTTATATTTTTTTATATTACCTTTACCATTCACAATGGTTTCTGAACCCCTAACCTTTGTTTGGGGATTCAACTGAGCTTTAAAAATATGTCAAAATCCTTTCAGCTAAATCCATTCTTTTTAAATACATGTGTAGTGAACCGCAGATTCGTGGGCACGAGTTTACGAAATTCCGGAAAGAATCACGAATACGAGGAGATCTGTTGAACCTGGTTTATTTCCCAAAGGTATACAGTTACAAAGGTATTGTCACTGAAGCAAGGGTGCTTAAATTGAACAACAGAAGTATCTCGGTCCGCGGCGTGGCTCGAGTCCGTAGTGTTAAGCGAAGCCTGGATCCCCTTGCGGAGGTAGTAGTATCCTCCGCCTACCGTCCGTCAGAGGGTGTCTGCAGTGTCGTCTGCACGGTGGTGAATGTCGCCCCCTGACGGAACTGGCCGGAACTGGTGGTAGTCGTCTCCGGCGCTGGTAGAAGTGCCCCCGCTGTCGTAGCCTGGTTGGTGTTCGGCGATAGTCGACAGCCTCGCTGTATTCCGGGTGGCGGACCCACTACACATGATATTTAAATTCATTCAAAGTGTGTATGAGGACACCTGCATACTAATGAGGACACCTGTACACTAACCTCTGTTCTGGGTTTCGCCTTTGCTATTGAATGTTATCAGCCTTGAGACTGAAACATATGAGTGCAGACCTCCTGTTTTTTAGAATTCTTTACGCTGCAGCTACAAGTTTTTAATGATATGTTAACTTGATTCTCAGAATATCATTTGAAACAGTAAGAATATTGCTTATCAAAATTGTGATAAAGGTCACAGAAATATTTGTTGCCATTTCATTCATTTATAGAAAAATAAAATCATTATCATTTATATGATTCAAAAGACGAAAACAAGCCCTTTTGAATGGTATATGGTGATGGACAAAATACTTCCCCATTTTGGAAACTTAGGTTTTTAGATTAATTAGAAATATTGATCGATTTTTTTCTTTCTGTTTCAATACACCTATGTGTCCACCTTTCATCAAGCATATACAAATTATTCATTTTGATGATTCTTTAGTTAAAGGTGAGGATACAGGAATTTTTTCTTTTATTCATTGTGAAGAGGGTTCCTTGTCCCAATTTTAAAATCTAAATCATATACATGCAATATTGTCAAAGTTACAGAACCTTTTATTCATGAAAACTAGAGCTAGAAGTAAAACACATTAACTGCCACCTACTGTGACTTTCTGCCCATATGACGTCACAGGGGTCGCACCCAAAGCCCCATGCCAGCAGAGCTATGTAGTATCCATAGCTCTGATGCACGATTCTGATTGCTTCTGATGGCAGTGCATTGGGGTATTATGTGGGAAAACACACATCTACAGTGAAAATCAATTCGAGAGAAGGATTGCCAGACCCTTTTTGTAAAAGCTAAGAATGTGTGGACATTGAATTTAAAGATATGGCCGAGTTTGGAGTCCCCACAGTTATGGTATTTACTCAGGAAGAAGTATGGTGTGTCTCACAAAGTTTCATCCTTGACTTCTCCCGACCTGGGACAGGGACTGCTTCTTCATAAACCTATCCCACATTATTTGTAACTCTGACTAAAATTAAATCCATGTTTAGTAACTTTCCTGATTAATCTTTACTGCATTCATGCATCCCTGGGTCGTAGAACATAGAACATCTACATAGGCTACATACCCCTGTATGTATGGGTGCACTGACACAGGGAGGACGGGTGTGTGTATGGTAAGCATGCAGGCTCTGTGAATGCGATGTACCCCTGCTAAGCAAGCCACTCCTAGCCTGGACCCTGGCTCTGCAGCCGTAGTGAGAGTCCAGGGCCGTAGAGCATGTATACACACATCTGATCCATCAGTCTGACTTGTAGTTGTACCTATGTAACATTGTTTTCATCATCTAATCATCTAATAATCAAGTTAGCCCTTCTTCTGGCTTGTAGCTACATATTCCTCCTGCTTAAAAATTGTAAAATATGTAATGAAATTTCTTTTCATTTACAGGATCTGCTTCTGTATTAACTCAACAAGTGGAATGAAATCCAGTAATGATGCCATACTTCACCAAGATTTCTTCATTCTACCAGCGGTATGGGGCATTCATTTTGAGGGGCCACTGACTAAATGATAGCAAGATCTTGTAATTCACTAGTAATATACTTCTTGATGATTTCCATTATATGGTCAATTCCCACAAAACTGGTACAGAAGAGGGCAAAACATGTTTTTGCTGTATAATTTTAGCCATGTGTCAACAATGTTCAGAGTTATCAATGACCGAAATATTAAACACTTATTCCAAAATTCAAAACAACCTGGGAAATGCTTATCTGTCAGACATATGGAAACAGTGCCACAAACCAAACCCACTAATTATTGTTCTAGAACATCAGAAAATCATGCGATTTCGATATTAGCTTTTTTCTGTTACTTATGTTTATGTTAATACCCAAATATTATCCACTAATCTCTGAGAATAAACAAGGTATGAAGGTCTATGAGTTAGTATGATGAATTAGTAAGGATCTATGGAGTAGGGTATGTTGAAGAGAAATGAAGAATTATTTCAAGAATGTTCTTGAAATGATTGAATAGGTTGGAAAGATGACTTGATGTGTTTGTATTTTAGCTATCAAAAGTGTATTTCGCTGTATAACAGTAATAATGGTGATCACTGTAACACTCACTTTTTACACTTCTGTATGAACTGTATATGAGGAGTAATTTGATCTTAATTGGTACAAATGGGACTGAAGGATTTATTTTGTAATCACAGGTGTATCTGAAGTCACTCCATTAAATAACATTTTACTTGTATTAAGTTATCATTTGAATGATTTACATGGAAACACATTGTCATGTAGTCACATCAAAGTCATTTCTTATTTTCATAATTGACCCAACTATTTCATACCTTATTTACACATACACAGACTGGAATTTGTTTCCAATTTTTTTCTTCATTACCTTATTCAAATTTTATTTCAAAGTTATCAATTCTGACTGACAAGGATATTAAATAATAATGAAATAATGAAACAGTGAAACCATGCTGAAGGATTAAATTATCCAGCATTATAGAGTCATTGGACACCATGTAATGAGCACAACAGGTCATTTTTACCCTCTATTTTTTTAAAATCCTAGATAAGTTTTTCCATCTCATTACATGAGAGCACATGTGTTATGCTTTAGAATGAACTAAAAGAAATTGAGGAAAAAACAATTTTAAATTGTTGTTTTGACACGGTGACACTTTTGGAACCAACATCAATTTACCCCTCATATAATGGTTCGATGAATAGTCTTTTATTCCAGTCGTTAAAGCTTTGTTGTGTGTGTATTGTTACTATTTTTAATTAATGGTCTCCCTGGACGATATGCCCAGCTGAGGGATTGACTATGGCTGATACAGATGTTAAATGTAAATGAAATCATTATATAAAATATGCGGCTGGATATGAAATGAATAAAAAGAATGAGTAGATTATATTATGTAACCATTGTCTTGTCTTCTCTTGCTTCAATTCCGCCAACAATAAATCATCTTTTACATATACAGCGTAGTGCAGTACAATACATTATTATGTAACAATTCCAATATGAACATTTCCATTGAGCTCTGGATAGCTCTGGATGTGGACACCTCCGTCTCCGGATTCCATTGGGTAGTTCCTCCGGATGCCACTAGGATGTTCATTGCAACCATTGACGATATTTGCAGTTTATATTATGTGATTAATTTATCATTAATTAACTATTCATTTGATTCCATCTGGACTTTAACCATGATACTTGTTGCATAATCTTATATTTATGTGATTATTATATCTATTCCATTATTCCTGATTTATGTTGCAAACATAATGTTACCTTGTGTTGAAAATCATTCATTATTTCAATGTACCTGTTCATAAATCGGGTTGAGGAGCAAGGTCTTCAACCCAACTCATAAGGAGGAATAAAGGGAACATATGAAAGAAATAGTTCAATCTTGATGTTATATCTCAGATCTGCGTCTTGGAACATAGACTATTTTAACCCTTGGTCCTTTATCCTTAATATAATCCAGTCGCTTTAGTTCATTTCCTCCCATCTCCTGCTATCGATATTCATAATATATTTATTCTCGCGGAAGTAAACCTGTACGATCACGAAATATCATTATTTAATATCGATTAATATTAAGCCAGAGCTGAAACACAGATGTGCAACGATGGCCACTCAGACATTGGAAAGAACATAGGCATGAATTGCAACAATTACACCCGGGTGCTGTAGTTAGCTATACCTTCAGCATTGTATGCAACACCTGGTCAAGCAGGTGCATAACATGTAAATTATGCACCTGGACATGCATACAACAAATAGTTTGGGGCAGCTAAGCCAGATCACCAGAAGTCAAATTGTGTATTCAGGTGCGGTCGCTTCCGGCGATGGAATTTTCTCTTCAAATAATAAATATAAATCTTAACAATGAAAAGTTCTAACATATACTCACATTAAAGAATATTATGCTAAAGTATAAGTATAAATCGCATAGCTATTGTATTTAAAATCGACTAGTGAGGATATGGCACCAGGGTAGGTCTATCGTGACAATTTGATGGGAATTCTTGGGCTATTTACACTGCGTTACATTCATAAATATGGATTCTTTTGTAAGATTAACACTGTCAACACCCTACCTGCTTCCCTCTCCCCATGGCGTCTCCCGGCGCGTCCAAAATCATTTAGTTTTTTAGCTTTAATCCATGTGGACGCATCGCCGATCACACGGCAATGCCGTCCACTCCAGAGTCAGAGTTAAACAAGTTGTGATTGGCTTAGAGGTTGGAGTGTGTGACGACGGCTGCGATTGGATGGTTGCGTGTATATGCCCAAACCTACCCGAGGTGTAACGAGGACGGCCGAGTGTACGATAGTGAACCCGTCTATGTCGGATTTTGAGTTTTCATCCACAGATAGTGTGAACGCGAGAGGTCTGGTATTCAGTAATTATACTAGTAAGTAATTTCTGGGTGAAATTTCAATGGGAAACAGGGTTTTTTTTAAATCTCACCGGATCTGGCCCCTATAGTATCCCCCGTATGGGAGAGGCAAATTTGCTTGTTTATGTTGTTATGCAGGTGCATAATTTAAATTATGCCATTTCGCCGATTGATCCAGCTATATTATAAGTGCGAGGAGGTTTAATATGTAGAAGAGCGGATAGATAACAGCAGAGTTTGTATTGGCATAGTTTTGCTTAGACTTAAGTAATACTTATTGATAATGGTGAATGATGGAAGTTTGTGAAATACTTATCACTTATTGGACGAGTTGCTTATTGGAGAATGAGCACAGAGATCGAGTTCTTTATTTACGTGTCCATGCAGCAACTCGTCCTATAAATTGATTATTATACATGCCTAGTTTTGCATGTAAAACTTGCTTAATTAAAAAGATAATAACATAATTTACCATATCTGGTTTTCCTATAAGAGGAATATAACTAGAAACAGTTGAAACGATGGAGGAAGAAAGCACTCGCACCAGCAAACTTTCGTCGGCAACCTTGTGCCACCAAACTTGCGTTGGCATGACAACATACTAGTCCATTACCGCATTACAAGTAATAAGCAGCTGTCCGGGCCTCGGTAGTGAATGCGTGTATAATAATTTTTGATAATCATGAATGGTGGAGGTGCTTATATTTTTTGAAATGCAACGCTAAAAACTATTCAGAATATATATTTGTGGACAAGTGTTTTTGGTGGTAAAAATTCATACATAAAAAGATATTTTACTTTTAAGATGATATATAGGCCCAAACCTAATTTCAGCTAGGTGCATCATAGGCCTACCTTTAATTATTTCCTAAACAATATCCACAAATATCTCATTCTCCCATGCTTTAGTCATACTGAGTAGATAAGAACAAATTTTAAATGGAGTTTCTATGATTATTTGGAGCTGAGATGTGTTCTATCAGGGAATAATCCCCCCTCTGACCCCCTCCCCGCCCCCCCCCCCCCCTGCCGATCTCCCCCCCCCCCCCGCCGATCTCCCGCCCCCGCCGATCTCCCGCCTCCCCCCACCGATCTCCCGCCTCCCCCCCCCACCGATCTCCCCCTCCCTGATCTCCCGCCCCCCCCGCCGATCTCCCGCCCCCCGCCGATCTCCCGCCCCCCGCCGATCTCCCCCATCCCTGATCTCCCGCCGATCTCCCACTCACCCCCACCGATCTCCCTCCCCCTCCCTGATCTCTCCCCCCTCCGCCGATCTCCCCCCGCCGATCTCCCACTCCCCCCTCCCACCGATCTCCCTCCCCCTCCCTGATCTCCCCCCCCCCCCGCCGATCTCCCGGCGATCTCCCCCCCACCGATCTCCCCAACCCCCCGCCGATCTCCCCCTCCCCGATCTCCCCCCCCCGCCGATCTCCCCCCGCCGATCTCCCACTCCCCCCTCCCACCGATCTCCCTCCCCCTCCCTGATCTCCCCCCCCCCCCCGCCGATCTCCCGGCGATCTCCCCCCCACCGATCTCCCCAACCCCCCGCCGATCTCCCCCTCCCCGATCTCCCCCCCCCCCGCCCCGCACCTCCCCCGCACCTCCCCACATCCACACAACCCCACCCAATGCCAGCCTGTGCCCTGATCTCCCGGCCCCCCGCCGATCTCCTGCCCCCCCCCCCCCCGCCGACCTCCCGCCCCCCCCCGCCGATCTCCCGCCCCCCCCCCCCGCCGATCTCCCGCCCCCCGCCGATCTCCCACTCCCCCCCGATCTCCCTCCCCCTCCCTGATCTCCCCCCCTCCCCCGCCGATCTCCCCCCCCTCCCCCGCCGATCTCCCCCCCCGCCGATCTCCCGCCCCCCCCGCCGATCTCCCGCCCCCCCCGCCGATCTCCCGCCCCCCCGCCGATCTCCCGCCCCCCCCCCCCCCCCCCGCCGATCTCCCGCCCCCCCCCCCCCCCCGCCGATCTCCCGCCCCCCCCGCCGATCTTCCGCCCCCCCCCCCCGCCGATCTCCCGCCCCCCGCCGATCTCCCACTCCCCCCGATCCCCCTCCCCCTCCCTGATCTCCCCCCTCACAATACTACTAGGCAGTAGGCCTATACTAGGGTTCCTAGGCAAATACACATAAAGCCAAATAGGATACCTATGTCAGCTACCAGCCTGGACTGTATGAAGGGTAAGTTAAAGTGATGAGAAACTCAAGCAAAGGGACCATGCAGTCTCTCCTTGAATGCTCTTGGGTGAAATGCTTCTGTGGAGAAACATTCTACCCTAGCACTGAGGTGCTGTTTAGAAGCTGATCGAGGTCACATTAAGAGATCATTTTGATGCCACTGTGATAGCTCACAGTGTGCTCTTACTTATAACCTCACAGTGAATTCATAGTATGAGTACACTGTGAGCTCACACTGTGAGATCATTCTGAGCTAAATAAGAGGTTACAGATTGACCTTCCTATGAGCTCATAGTGTGAGCTCACAGTGCGCTCTTACTTATAACCTCACAGTGAATTCATAGTATGAGTACACTGTGAGCTCACACTGTGAGATCAGTCTGAGCTAAATAAGAGGTTACAGATTGACCTAACTATGAGCTCATAGTGTGAGCTCTCAGAGGGTAATTTTGTGAGCTCTCTGTGAGCTCTCTGTGATGTCAAATTCCTAGCTGGGCCCCCACGATCTCCCCATCCCCCCCGCCGATCTCCCCCCCCCCCCCCCCCGCCGATCTCCCCCCCCCCCCCCCCCCGCCGATCTCCCCCCCCCCCCCCCCCCCGCCGATCTCCCCCCCCCCCCCCCCCCCTGCCCCGCACCTCCCCCGCACCTCCTCACATCCACACAACCCCACCCAATGCCAGCCTGTGCCCAGATTTGAAATAGCCCTATGGGGGAGATGACTGAGGGGCAGGAGCACGGACCTGTGCTGGAGATGAAGAGAAAGTAGGCTGCTTTTACCGGTCGGTCACGCGGTATCGCTACGCGCGGTCCCTAGGACCTATTTCAATGTGACTATCTGTCGGCTGCCTTCTTAGCGGCAGAAGCGTAGCGCTGTCTTGCACGTTTCGGAAGTTTTCCGATAATTTGTCAAGAAAAACACTGCTAAGAAGGTAATCATAAGAAATATATCAATGAATATGTATGAAATAAATATGTAATAGCCCTCTGTTCGGTTTCAAATCGATCTCGACGTCGGGTCAAATCGTACTCCACCCCTTCGGGGTGTCATACGATTTGACCCTCTGTCTCGATCGATTTGAAACCTCCATCGGGCTTTTACATATATTTATAGCTCAGGTTTTGATTAAGTTTCGATGTGATACATGGCCCATATGATGGGTTTTTTCATCCATATAGTACTACTAGTAGGCAATGATGCCATATTTTTTGCTCCACTATAATTAGACAAAGTATCCGTCCCCTTGCCCCCAGAGCAGGGAAATCATTATTGAGCGACCGGCTAGTGCTTCCATCTACTGGATAAGTGGAGCACTACGTCAAGAACGGACCGGACGGTGGCGAATCGACTTCCTGTATGTCAGTCAGTCAGCGAATAAACAACCAGAGCTGGGGTAGTGGGAGGAGGCGATACCCCGTCACAATAGGATCCAGAGAAAAAATACCGAAAGAAGGCGTATGTGCCTGGTGTAGAAACTTTTCAGCACTCAGGTAGTCGCCATATTACCATGGTAAAAGAAGAGAACAGTACAAATTTTCGTGCTAATGCGTCGGGCGCCAAGGGTCCAACTTTCACTGGGGACAAGAACCGCACCAAAATGGCGGCCAAAACCAACAAGAAATGGGTCCGGCTTGCTACGGTTCTAGCCTACGTTCTGTCGGTTTCGCTGGCAGCTATCGTACTCGCAATTTATTACAGCTTGATGTGGAAGCCCGAGATCAAGCTACCGAAGACGACAGTGACCACGCCGACAGCATCAAGCGCCTATACAACCGCATCGACTGGCAACGACACGACAATAGGATCGTGATGGGATGAACTGGAGAGGGACTTGGATATACTTAGTTCAAGGTATAACTCGTCCTTTTAGTACTAAACTATTCCATGTAGAGATATACTGGGATTTAAACATGTTAGGCTATCCTATAGAAGGCAAGGATGGCACTGGGTTAGCCTTCTTAGCTGGCCTAGCCTTCTTACATATTCTTAGCTGGCCTTGATTCCCCGATCCCCCAATCAATGCTCTGCCTCTGGGGTGGGGGCACGGTGACGGATACAGCACTGGGTCGACTTAGTTAGCGCTAGTCTAACTCTAGTAGGCCTATGGTGACGGCCGTACTAGAGTCTAGAGTTAGCGAGCAATGCCTTCAAAAAGGCGGGGATGGAGTAGTGTCAACTTGGCACTACTCAACATTACTCTAAACAGAACAAAAATGTTTGCTTTAAAATTCGCCAACATCTTCCTTATGTCATTTCCTTCCCATCTATACCTTGTTTTCCCTGTATTACATTCTAATTATGAAGAAAAAGCTCATAAAACCTTCCAACCTCTTTAAAAACTTAGAGCGGTACAGCGAGATCGCGGAGATCTCGCAGGAATTTCGATATCTCGCCTGTGATGTGACGTGACGTCACAGTGATGTGACGTGACATCAACAAACTGTGCACATGGCACCGGCCTTCAAGCTTCGAACTATTGCGTCTGTGATGCAATTATCTAACTTTTGTCACTTCTGACAGCAAAAACTTGCAATAAATACATAGTTTCACTTTATTTGGGACCAAATGAATGTTGTCACTTAATGCTGGTCAAGATGTCAAAATAACCATTGAAACGTCCGCGTGTCTTTGTTTACATGAAAGCAAGATTTTGGCCTCCTAACTGGAGACTTCTACTAATAGGGTTGCGTAAAATATTCCCGCACATTTTAGGGTGTGCATAAAACGATCAGATCATAATAATAAACATGTATCTAAGCTCTTAGAATCGGTGAATGTATTGAAAAAGTACCAAGAATATCATAGTAAGTGGGAATAATAAATGGGACATATATTTCACATGTTAAACTTAGAATGCACCCGTTCCACGTAGCGTCAACCCCAGTGCTGCCTGACTCTACACTGATTGAGTAGAGGCAGGTTCGACTGACTACACTGACTGAGTAGAGGCAGGTTCGACTGACTAGGTCGACTTGACTGTAGTCTACTATAGCAATAAACCACTCAGATTTTAGCGTCAGAAGGGTCTGTAGGCCCAGAGACGCCACAAGGCCTAACCTTCTGACGCTAAAATCTGAGTGGTTTATTGATTTTAGTCCATAATGGATCAGATCCCCTCCATAACTTAACCTTACACAAACAAACAACAAACAGAAACACCAAGTCATTCTTTACTAACCTGTCATCATTTAACACCTCCAACTACCCTCTAATGAAATCCCCTGAAGGGAAGATGGTGGCATTGTGCCCGCTACAAACTCTAGATGGCGTGGCAGTAGTACTGATGTCAACAGAGCATTCAACAGCTTTATTTCGACCAGAACTTAACCTTACACAAACAAGATAGAACAATAAACGTTAGATTAACTTCTAATAGGCCTAGAAAGCCGGAAAAACTTTTATTGGATGGCAAATTTTCTGTTCTTTGACGACGCACTACATGCGTACGAGTGAGCGAAAATAGGAGGCCGTGGACGTGCGGCAAACTTGGATTGACGGCCGCTCCTTGTGCGTAAAGGTTAATTGTGATTTTAGTCCATAATGGATCAGATCCCATCCAAACTTGTTTAAACCTTGTATCAACAAAACATTTTAAAAAGGCAAGCAGGATTTAGGTCTTTTGCAAGCTTGAACAACACTTGCAGATTAGCAAAGCTCCAGTTTGGCCCAAGGGTGACGCAATGTTATTGTGCAGCATGGCGGCAGGGGTGTGTCTCACAGGGGGCCAATGGGTGTCGAGGAAAACTGTTGATAGACTGGGTCTGACTTTGGGCAGTTAGCCAATGGCAATGTAGGAAACGAAAAAATAGACCGTTAGTACAGTCACGGTCTGTTGTACCACACTTGCACACGAAAACACCCAAAATCTGATCCAAAATGGACTAATGGGGTTTAAACATGTTAGGCTATCCTATAGAAGTGTTCAGACCCTCTCCAAGATAGCACTGGGTTAGCCTTCTTAGCTGGCCTTGAATGACTCCCCGATCCCTAGCCTATACTAGGCCTCGAGTTCCCCGCTTCGGGGTGCGGGAGGATACGGGGACGGAAACTCTGTCTACCTGATCCCCAATCAATGATCTGCCTCTGGGGGCAAGGTGACTGGGTCGACTTGACGAGAGGCGACCATAAACTGCCTGAAAGGCGGGCGAAGCTGGCATATTTCGAATCCTTCCGTCGCCCCGGGCCTTTAGAGCCAAGGCCCAATACGTTACAGAACTCGGGACAGAACTCAACCTGATCGTGTCGTTTTCCTATTAAACATACTGATAGCCGACATCCTTACCAAGAAATCGCAACGATAGGATGTCCTCTGCAAGTTTTGTCCGAAGAAATAATCAATCTACGCTGTAAAATAG
The DNA here is from genome assembly GCA_942159475.1 of Sthenelais limicola. Lineage (NCBI taxonomy): Eukaryota > Metazoa > Annelida > Polychaeta > Phyllodocida > Sigalionidae > Sthenelais > Sthenelais limicola. Next base: position 51,722,858 of record OW804098.1, read on the forward strand.
ATTTTCGATATTCCTATACTATTCCTATGGGGAAGCGTTGGGAAGTACCGACCGCCATTTGCGCCACCACGTTGGAGCCCTAAGGGCACCCTAGCGTGATGCAATAGAGCGTGCCTCCCCTAGTGTCTCCCCGCACACACCACCGTGTGTGCGGGGAGACACTAGGTGGGACGGGGCAGGGGGGGGGGGGGGGGGGGGGGGATCATTCAACAATCTGTAAACGTCAGTCACAAGCACCTCATTTATCACAGGAAAAAACATATTATGGGCGGTTTGATACTTCTGGACTGCTCCCCCCCCCCCTCCCCCCCTCCCCCCTCCTCCTTCCCTTCGTTCCCCTCACCCCATCCTCCCTTCCCTCACCTGTATCTAGTCAGCCTGATTCCGCCTCTGCGTATGTCCCGATACTTATCATACTAGATCTCGAGAGATGCACCCTAGGTGAACATACCAAATGTACAGTACGTTAGTTTTCAGTTTAGCCAACTTGAGGGGAGGGAAATGCCGATTCTCCTCCCCTTCCCGCCCTATAGTATAGGCTATAGCTAAAAGTACAGTTATTTAAATACGGTATTCAACTTTCAGGTAATCACACTTGAGCTGAAAGAAATCCATATATATCATTAATTATCGTAGTAGAACTACGTGGGAAGTCTGAGCCCTTTAGCTCCCTTTCCCAGCTTTCGGCGTAGGGAATACACGTTTGAATAGTAGGCTACAATTCCAGCATAATCGCCCTTTTGCGACTTGACTGTAAACAACAGTGTAAAAGCCCTTTTGCTGGAGACAGAACTGTACGGTAACTAAAACGCCCATGATACCTCTATAAAATGTAAATCTATTAGTTGAACTAACGTTTGGCCTTTTTTCTGTTGAACGCATTTTCTAGGAAGACGTAATCAGGGAATGCAGAAAAGGATTTCAACAAAACTATTTTCATCATGAGTTCTGGTGAACGCTTTGATCAATAGTTGATCATGACATGAATACTTGATCGAGAAGAAAGAAGTAGGCTAGCTCATCGCGAATCCTACAATACAGATATTAATTTATATTGCAAGGCATCGGCCGCAATAGAACAATAGCACAAAAACTGCCATCGCTTGTTCTACGACTAGAGTGCTTCAAATGGGGGTATGTCTCAGTAAAATGTGATAGGTAATCATAATAGGTATTCGTTTGGGTTGGTAATATGTATACGTATTTTTTATTTCTCTTTGTCATACAGTTACATAAATTCAGAGAAATTGGTCCATCTTGTCAACAAGTGTGTTGGTCTTCCCAAGAGGCCTCCGCATATTGTTTACAATTTTTAATCTAGCTTTGGTTTTATGTTCGAGGAAGAGAGAAATAAAACTTTCTTTACTGTTCTTATTGTTTGACGTTGAAACGGGGTTATTCAGGGTTTGACACATTTTACTTTACAATTATACGAATATTAACACGATTCTTGTTCAGGTTTCGTCTTAAAAGCTATTCAAAAGTCATCTGTAATTTCTATAGAATGACAGGCTGATTCAACCATACAGTTCAGACTTACTGTCCAGAATATGCCATTGGCGTTTGAATGGTTAAAAGTACAATGTCGAACCCTGATTATCTGATTTGCATGTGTCTAATAATAGGATGGTCTAGCTAACCAATCCATCCTCCACTAAGTATTTTTGTGCAGTACACTGCCTCTGTTGTGGTTTGCATGTTGGTCATATGCAAAATTTGCAATATATTTGTTAAGACTAATTCACAATGAAATCATTATTATTAGACTTGTGTGTTTAGATTGCGGGAAGTGACATTGTCTGTTGTGTGGTACATCTATTTCGGTAGGTCTTGGGGTTCTTCTAAACTTTTAAGGTTTACAGTAAATAGATACCAACACACTGATACTACTAGTCAAATATAAGATAAAAGATGTTGATGTACGGTGTATGTTAATGTTACCACCAAGTTTTATATGTGGCTGTTTTGTCACACGGGCATCCTTCAATCTGCACTAAAAGTCGAGCACTAAAGTGAAGGAAGAAATTGTCATCTTTCTTTACATTCATGACTACGCACTATCTTGAGGATTGTTAGGTTGTGAAACTGGCACTTTAAGGGCTGGTTAGGAACGATATATATGTCGGTCGCATACATCGAGCAGAATTTCCTGTTCTTTGCCTTAGTGTAACTGCAGATTCAACACGCATACTGATTAGAAAATTGTTTTTCAAGGATATTACATTTATTTAAACCGAAGAGAGAATCTCATGCCCATTTCTTATTTTATTTGCATTTTGAAACCATTTACAGTCATATTTACCTTTCTACATACTAATCGTATTCATGTAAACCTATGATCAGTTGTATTTTTGTTATTTGTGGTATTCGATTTTACATCGCCCGTAACTTAATATAGATATAATCACGCTTTTGCCAAACAGTCTTTTTGAATTTTATTTTGGCAGATTTTTTTTAAAAAATCCATTACAAAATATTTCTTATTGTTCGAAGCAGGTTTGTTTTTCCCGTTTATATGTTTTTTTTGGAATATATCTAGTCAAACATTCTGATATGTGTACAGGATAATACATGGTGAGACGCACTTTCGCTCCTATTCATGATTAGGTTAATTACAACCTTCCCCATTCCGCATGATCAAATTAAAATACCTACACAGTGAAGAAAATATCTAGCTAATTGATGTCACACCAATGCTAATTTTCAAGCTTTCTTAAGACGAATTCATCTATTCATGCTCTTAACACATATATAATTAAAAACGAAAAGTATACCAATGGGGGAAAAACAGTGCTGTGATGTAATTATTTTTGACAAAATCTACCCTCTCAAGGTGGAGCAAGGACAAATTTAGTTATGATGAAATAATCTCATGTTGTTGGGACACCGGGATGGAATTAAATTAAATTACTCCAATAGATAGAATGAACTAATTGTGTGAATCTCGCCGGGAAAGCAACCATTGGTAGGATAATCTAAATCTTGTCTTTGTTTAATGTTGTGAATGTAATTTATCATTGATTGTTTAAGACCCGCCCAGCCTGTCAGGTTGTATTGATATGTAGCCGTTCCAAAACTCTTCATGTATCAGGCTTCGGTTGTATTCTTGTTTAGTCCAGCTTTCAGTCACGGTTGTGGCTTTGTTACATCCATTTACCAACTGTAGTTCATGTGCCTACCATTTACCAATTCTTAATTCTTCGCTTTTATTCATGTAAACAATCAAGGAATATATAGATGAAGGCGTCGGAAAATGTACAATTTGCCTTCCAATCCCATCAAATTTAAGTAAAAAATGTGGTCCAAACTAGTTCAACATAGCAGAACAGATTTGTTTAAATCAAGGCAATACTAACTATATACAAAATTTGCTAGCATTTATCACTTTTCAGTCCGATTAAGCAAAATTTACTAAATCAGTAAAGCTCCTGATTGTACATTTTCTGACTTCACCTATATACCGAACAAGCCAAAGATAATACTTCCAAATTGAGTACACCAAAGGGACAGCTTGTATGAGGACAGTTAAAAACTTTCTAAGGGTTTTTTCCCCAAAAAATATAATATCTGTAGAGAATCAACCTTTTATACACATCTTATCAATTCAGTAAGTGTACTAGTAAGGGATCTTATTTTATCAATGAACTAAGTCAAATCATTGTGTTATTTGAATGTACAATACAGTATATGGAATTTTTACCTTTCATGATGAGCCAGTATTTGGACCTCGGCAGAGGGATGGTGCCTCCTATTAAAGTTATTATTGCTAGTAAACGCATTTATGTTAAAATTGATAGAAGTGTTTTCTCAAAAAGGAAACAGTGTTAAGACCTCAGATCAGCAGTGAGCAAGTTAATGTATTTAATACTCATCCCTGCGCAGCGCGCATTGGTCTATAATTGTTGTTCCTGTGGTCCACTGTTAATGAATGATCTCCTGTATTACTCCCAACAACTACTATAATACCATGTATTCGTTATACATATTTATTGTTCGTCATAATAAAATCATTGTTAGTCAGAATAAAATCAACCTTGTTATATCCTTGTTTAAACAACAATCCAGTCTAAGAGCAATTCCGCTTTTATTCTAGAAATCTTTGGTTTCACTGATATATTGATATCAATATAAAGCACGGATCCACATGTTTTCACGGCAATGGTTGTTAAAACTAAAAATGATTCTTTAAAGTCAACAAAACAAAATTCTTTTTCTGTTGTTTTATTAGCAAAGTCATAAACATAATCCTATTATTGACCATCTCATATTCCGGTAATTCGCTCAATACGACACATCTTAACCCCCTGCAATAACACCTACATAATGCTCGGCTCGAAAGCCTAAGAACAATTCTTCTAGCTTAGCTACATATTTGCAGTGAGCAAGTGATTTGAACTTAAGTCTACATTTTTTGTTTCAGCACTGGAATAGGTTTTCTACAGCGTATTATGATTAAAACCGGACATAATAGTGGTGTACAAATAAATGATTATGATGTGCATTGCTGAGTTTACATGTGTGTCCCACCATCTGATTTAATGCTTAATCTATTCTACAATCTTTCTACAACTGACGTGAACCAGGTTTTGCATCAAATTATTGGTTTATTATTTTCTAAATGCAAATCCATAAGTGCCTGCTAGTGATACATGTCTGGAACAACTTAATCAAAACATAAATTACAGATAGCATTTCCTTAAAAATTCTGATGATGGAACACGACCATGAAGGATAATTACGGAAGACAAATAAATTAAGACCATCCAATCGAAAAAGGATAATTTCACAACGGGTGCACAGAATGAATGCGAAGATATTCTCTACCTAACCCACCCTCTGCTTATTGTTGCCCCATTGGATATAAATCTATCACTCAGTATTTTTACTAAAAATATAGACATGCATCAATCAAAGCAACATATAATGACGGAAATACTGGATACAAGAAAAGGGTTCGAGAAGAGAAAAGCAAAATAATGCAGACACATAATTTCTAAGGAAAATCAGGACAGACGAACCCTAGGTGGGCCGTCGCTGGATAAATTTAAGATTCACGCCTTTAGGTGTCGTTCTTTCATAAGTAACATAATAGCTGGCACATGATCACTGTCACGATGCTTGCTCATAACACCCTTCCCAAATTATGAATGGATTGCAACGGGGTAAACCTGACACCTGTATCGGCGTGATCTTCCTTTTAATATCGTATTGCCAGAACATTTTCTGATGGCAACATATTACCATTTCCACGCAGCGAATCGTTATGTACATTTTCTGTATAAAAATGTCGCAGGTATATATATATACATTTCAACTTTCGTCGTTGGTTGTCACTCCAGCGTCCCATTTTCTTGGCATTAAATAGTCTACCACACCAGAAGCATTTTCATTACATCAACAAATCTTTTCTACATTAAAGGGGCTTTCCTCACGAAAGGTGAAAGTACAGACAATGAGAACGAAGCACGAATTGCGAATAGTGAATAGAAAATTAGTACCATTTTTGTAAACTTTCAGTCCACATTTAGAAGACATAATATCTAGAACTGCCCATAGTCAGAGGCGGAGTGAGATTTGATGCTAGGTTGTAGGCTTATCGAGTTCTAAGACGCCAACAACATAAGACAGTTCTACGTTTATTTCACCCTAAACACATTCATAATAATGATATATAATTATGGTCTCCCATCCAACTATTGTCATTTTCAAAGCTCAATGAAACTTAACTTCTTTCAAGAAACAAATACCACAGTGGTTGGGCGATTATTGCGCCAGTGCTAACGATCGGTAGTCCTCAGCCAATGAAAACTTCCGAAAGTAGGTGGGCTTCTCGCACAAGCAATGGAAACATTCATAACTATGTCACTGTACATTATACATGGCGAATTATTGGCTGGTTTTGGAATACCCAGAGACTATATATTTGAATGCATTGAGCATATCAAGGGTGAAATAAAACTCCACTGCCCGAGTGCATCGTGAACACTTCGGCTAAACAACCACTCAATTTTCTATGTACAGATCTAAAAAAAATGTTATTTTAACCCCACAAAATGGCCTTAATGACTCAATTTCCTAAGGGGCTAGTTTATAAAATGCATATCCATCAGAGCAACAATTACTCTATATTTCTTGTGGCAAAAGCGCAATTTTAATAGCGACGTTGCAACCGGACGGAGAAAAAAACATCAACAAATTTGCAACGAATGTGCCCTAAAAGCAGGTGTTACTCTAATACTTAAAACACAATTTTGGAGTCCTCATAACTCATAGTATACCGAACAGAACTGCTCATTTATTTGTAATCGCAAAATATGGCATCAGCTCAGTGTACAGCTTATGTCAGTCACTGGTTTTTAATCAAAATACGTTCAGTTGGTAATACACCTCCCTACGAAGACCATATTTAAGTAGTAAAAAGAACCATTCTTCCAGTTTCATGACGTTAATTAATTTCCCTCGCTCAAGGTCTATTCATTTAGTTGTATATCCCTGCATACAAAAATAGCTGAGGAATTGATCGAGGTCCATGCCAAGCAGGCAAACCACACGAGGCGCAAGCAACTGTAACATTCGAAATTATGGCTCTTCGGTAATCCAATTTTAATTTTTTACATGCGAATTCATTAGATCCGTTAACCAGATTATGCACTGGCCTATAGTCTAGATGGTAGAATGGCCAGCTTATCGGCTTGGAGTGGGCCTAGATTCATGCTCATAAACCTATAAAATACATGTATATATCTAACCAGAACACACGAGCAGTGGAGATTCTTCTTTTACAACAAGTTTAAGAGTTAAGAGAAGAGCAAATTAAAATAACGCATTTCTTGGGCTAGCCAATTATTGCTCAAAGGAGAAAAGATATATATCAGTGATAACGATAATGATTCGAAATGATAAATAAAATTGTCTGCAGAGCCAAGACAATCGGACTATATATAACTGTTGCAATTTAATCTCAATATATATTACATAACGTCAAGGTAAATAAAGGGGATGCGATCCCCAAACACTATCCCATTAATTATCCTTTTCTTCAATATTAAATCCAACATACAATTTAAGCCTTATCAAAAGGTTAAATATTCGTATTGCAAAATCTAGGATCCCCTCTAGTTAAAGAGTATGAAACCAGATAAAAAAGATGCTCATACTATATCAATTGTTACTCGTGAGGGTGGAGACAAATAAAACATGAATACTGATATCATTCATCAGAATAAATCTCCTGTAAAACATAATTCATGGTGTTAATTGATAGTCTCGCACGATTAAATATTACAATCGTTGTTAGTTCCAGAATCATATTAAATATACAGTGTAATGTGTCTTTCCAAAAGGCTCGCTTATAAAAGTCAGAATAGTTAGGTTAACTGCCATCACACCGGACAAATTCCTTTGCTATAGAAGCCTTTTAAGATTATAAATGAACCAGGAGCAGGGACTTCATCAGTATCATCTTATGTCAGTCCTGTTTCTTTTTACGCAATTTACGTATTAAAACCAATGAAAAACAATAGTAATTCCATCCATTTACAATAACACCTTTCAATATTTTTCTTAGGATATAGATTAAACCCTTCGCTTTTTATTAAGGCGAGAATAAGCCTATGACCAATTAATAAATAATAACCGGTCAACTTATAGGCAAGCCAGACAATGCTTAGACATATGGTTAAAAGCGTTGGCCGTTTACATCAATTAGCATTATTATGATTCCTAAATTGGTGTAGTCATTGAGTAAATTAAATAAAAACTTACAAATTAATTTCCCTACATGTATCACTTATCGCCAAATCAATAAATAACAAACAATACAAATTGTTCTCCTATAACTTTCGGTCAAATCACAATATATATGTATATACAATATTTGAATCCCACCCCAGGGTATATGTCCTGTTCCAACAGCTTCGGAAGGTACAAGACAAAACATCAAATAGATACTACTCACAGTTGGGATTCATCATAACTTTCTGAATTTGCATAAACATATTTGAAATGATAAAATGATAACAAAATGGCAAAAGTGATAGTGTGATAAATAAGACTACAGTGAAATTATACATAAGATCTGATCCCAAGGGGCTATTTCCATCGTCATTTCTTTTTAAGGTAATTAAACCCAAACCCGATGAGGGATTCAAACACAGAACTAACAAAAACAGAACCAAGCCAGTGCTTCTCGCATTTCGTACAAGGTACATATTAATATATCAATGCCAATGCATTTAAGATAATAAGATTATCGTCGCCAAAAGGTAATAAACCTAAGAATAAGTGAATAATTATCAGGAGCGATATACATATATATACTATCGCTTATTACTAAAGACCCCTGCCCATACACGTAATAAATAAAGTGAGTGTGATGAAGAAGACTACAGTGATATTCCTCATACGATCAGGCCCAAAAGGGCTATTTCTTTTCTTATCATTATCATAATTTAAATTGTTTCAAATTGATTCAGCCCAATAGGGGGTTCAAACACATAACAAATAAAACAGAACCAAACCAGTGCTTCTGCATTTGGTAAAGAGTATCCATTGACATATCAATGCTAAAGCTTTTGATAAGAATTATCATAGCCAAAAAGAGAACAATGTCAATGCGTGAGATAAACTTTGACAATAGTGAATAATCATGAGCAAGATAAATATTATAGTATCATTGACTATAAAAGACCCCCTCCTCATAACACTTTGATTACAAGCCCATATATATATATGGAATGATTTGATCAACGTATGGTTTTGAGAAGATATAATACGTAAATGGGTATTTTCAAAATTTATATCAAACACTATTATATTTTAGAGAGGGACTGCTCAAGAATGTTCTCGTCATATAATCAAAATTACTACCAGATTTCTTATTAAAACGACAGGGTTGAAAATTCGATTGTCCAACGAAGAATAATAAATAAATGTAAACTCCCCTCTACGTCCAATATTAACAATTAAACAAGGCACTTGTTTAAGAAAATCTAATTCTTTTGTGCAACCTATTTCTAAGCTCTCACAGAATAAATACCACTTCTTAGGACAAGTTGAATAGGTTTTTTCTCATCGCTTACAGTTACTGAACTATTTAGCAAGATATTGGGGTTGATGTAAATAATAAGACAACGGTGCTTGTTCCCTGCAAAGCTTTTTCGTGGGGGAAGGGAACAGAAACACATATTGAGTATTATCTTCAAGTCACATTAAGCTTCAACCAAAGTATATAAATCCTTACAGTGTATTTATATACTTTATAATAATATACTCATCCGGGTACCCATTCCTTGAAACTATTTACGTTTACATTTAAGTTGGTATCATCTAGGTCTTGTCGCTCTGTTTTTTTTGTAATTGTTATTTTTCGGACTCGGCCTAGGAGGAGGTGAAGATGCGCCTTGGTGTAATGTATATAGATTTTGCCCAGCTATGTGGGAGCTCATTGGTACTAGTCGCCTTTCCTCCTGGATAGTCCATCCACTTCCTCTTGGCTCTAGGTATCATTGACGTATCATATGATTTCTCTTTGCTCCGCCATTGAAGTTAAACCACGAGGTCCCACATATCTGGAATGATACATTAGAGATTTTACTATTGGTATTGCTACATTGAGATTTTTTTCATAGTACATGTACATAGAATCTAGGTATGCAATTTCTGCAAACTGCAAGTCTACCAATTATAATAATACGCAATTGAGGATACGAAAGAAGAGAGGTTAAAGCTTGAGTGTGAGTGACGAGGCCTCTGATATAAATGAAGATTCAATAATTCCAGAAATAAGACACAAAGGTGGTGAAATCATATTCTACATTGAGGAATATGAGTCTATCAACAGCTATTTCCCTTAATCTCAGGCTGACACCCACAAATACAATCAATAAAACCCCACGCTTGCACAACTAGCTAACTCCGCCACGCCCTGTACTGAGCCCCCTGGCTCGGTGCCAAGGGATTGTCCTACATCATAGCAAGCGAACACTGTTACAGGTAGATGCTCGAATCGACAACTTACTTTTGTTCATTTCAGGGAGCCCTCACCACTTTGGATCCGCTTAATCGAACAGATTATTCCCATTTAGGTCGTGTTTTCCATAATATAATTTGTATCATGTTAGATGCTGTTATAACAGTCAGATTTCACAATCATTTTTTAAAAAATCCTTTGAGGCTAATACTAGGATATGCTTTCAAAGACAATACTTTGCAGACCAAAAGTTGAGGCAGAGTTTGATTATCATGTGGCCATATCAAATCATTTAAACAACCACCTGTTCCCTGCTTCCCAAATCGCCCATATCTTGACAATGGCCAGATAATGGACGCAAGCAATCATGCCCCCTGCCTTGGGTCTGTGTCTGGAGGTCTACATGCTATAGTAGTGTAGTGGTGGTAGGTGGATCAGGGGAGGAGAGAGTGAGATAGAGACAGAGACAGACAGACACAAGAGAGCTTTCAGGTCAGGACGTAAGAGAAAAGGGAGTGTCTATATGATGGTGTATGGCAATACGCACCTGTTCTTATATCTTTAACAATCAGTAATGGAAGATTCATTTAGCCCTAGTTTGGGGCTGATTCGCCTTCCTTCTCGCTGGTGGAGGTATCTGAGACACAAAATAAACATAGTGAACTTGGATTAATAACAAAAACCCACAACCTCTGTTATACGACGGCAGGCCAGCATACCAGCAATTCAACCCCACTGGATCAATCTGTATATGTAAAACAAGGACTTGTAGTTACATAAGGGGTGTTACTTAAATGATGTGGCCAATAAAAACATTCTAAATAAAAACAAAAAAAACCTTCAGCCTTTTATTTTTAAATGTCAAAAAATACGCAGCGGTGATTAGGTTGGAAGTGGAGACTAGTGCAACACACCTTCCGTGACTATGCCCTGCTGACTTTCAAGTGACTTTTGTCCAACATGCATTTATGCTCTGGCAATCCATTAGCATAATGTAAACACCTCCTTTAGACGTAAAAAATTAAAACGGAGATTTAGCCTTCAGAATAGAAATACTTTACAACATGGCACTAGCAACACGAACCTGGAAAGACAGTTGTAGCTTTGAGAATAATTATTAATTGGGTTAAAAAAATGTCAGTGACAACGGTTTTGAGAAACAAATGGGGTATAGTGGTAGTCGAGGAGGAGGAGGAGGAGGAGGAGGAGGAGGAGGAGGAGGAGGAGGAGGAGGAGGAGGAGTAGTGACGTGTTACTGGGCTTAGTGACTGCAGGTGGTGGTGGTGGTGGTGGTGGTGGTGGTGGTGGTGGTACTAAGAGATGGACCCTACTAGGGATGCGACACCTATTTGGCATGACGTAATCGTTGTACATCATAACAATATATCGGTAGTTATTGATGGTGTCTTAAGTTAATAGAGACTTGCTTCTGCACTATGGGCCAAAAAATGAGAAATTGGTTGGGGAAGAGTGGAGATATGGGCGAAACGGCTGTGGAGGGGTACAGGTGTAGCAGTTCTAATGTACCCCCCATCAGATGTACCCCCCGGTATAACTAACCTAAGTCTAATGTACCCCCGGGGGTACTTTAGACCTAGGTTGGATATACCCCCTCCAGTTTTAATGTACCCCCGGGGGTAAAATAGACCTAGGTCAAATGTACCCCCACCAGGTTCAAAGTACCCCAAAGGGGGAAACTAAACCTAGGTCTAATATACCCCAAATATTTGAAAATAACCAAGTACTGATCGAAACATTAATTCTTTAAATTATGACAATAAAAGTAATAGTACATACCTAATAGTCAGAACTGAATAGATTTTAGTAATGAATTATTGTGATCTGAAAAAAGTATTTAATTCAGGATATGAATTACACAGAGTGCTGTTCTCATCACATCCTGTAGCATTTTATTAGATATTAAATTATTGACATAATATTATAATAGTGACAATTCTACTTATAGGCATTACATAGAGCAAAAATCGTAAATTCCAATCTACAATATTTTAGTCCAATTCAATTTTAAATGTGGGGTTGTAGCATAATCCTAATTTGAGGCAAGTAATGGAATCAATAGAATTTACAAAATCCAAGATTATCAAAGAAACAAAGGGGGGTAATTTGAACCTAGAGGGGGTCATTTAAACCTGAGGTCTAAATTACCGGGGGGGGGGGTACATTAGATCGGGGGGTAATTTAGAACTGTTACACCGGAGTGCTATTATTATGATGACTTAACAAAGACTCACCTTTTTCTACCTCCACAGTAGTTCCTTCATGGATAGCCTGAGGAGAAGGTTTTATTTCTCTTCGTTCTGATAGCATGTTATCAGTGAGGCCTTGATCACTATCAGCAACCTTCCCAGCCTGCTCTACTTCGTTATCAGCATCTAGCATTGTATTGCAGACTTGGTCTGTAGTAGAATCTACTTTTTCACCTCCATTTATTTCACCCTCAGAGGTTTTTTTGTCGTCCAAGGAAGAAGAATCATTACTAGTTGCAGCTGTAGTACTTGTATGGATAGTATTGGGTGTATGCATACTCGTTTCAGGAATTGCTTCTTTTTCAGCTTTGCTTTCTTCTTTCTCGTTCCGTAGTTCTTCCTCCTTCTCAGGCTCATCCACAACTGAAAAATCCTTATGTTGACCATCGTCATCAACATCGCACTTAGCTTCAGGCTTGGTATTTATATTGCTGTACCTGTCCTCCTGGGGCTTGTCATCATTGGTGCTGATGCTTTGGTTACAACAGGACATGTCTGCAGAGGGTTTGCAGTCTTCATAGTCTAGCTCTGGACTTTGAGTCGGCTCTGTGATTTTCTCTGCTTGTGTCATTGTAGAATTATAATTCCCCGCTAGATTATTTTCTGATGGCTGTGCTCCTTCTATCACTGTGGTGCAATCTGTGGATGTAGAAGTGGTAGCGGCACTTATGTCTAGGTCACCACTAATGATGGCATCCTTTGTAACTGACGCAGTATTAGTAATAGTAGAGGAAGTACTGATGGTTGCACTCTCATCACCCTCTGCAGCAGTCCCAGTCTGGTTTTTGACAATAGAGTCCATAGTAATATCCTTGTCCTTAGCACCATCCTCCTTTTTGTCTTCTTTTCTATCACTTTGAAGAGGATCTACAGTAGAATCCCTGGAAGATTCCTGGTGTTCCTTTTCTTGTTTTTCATCAGTTACTTCAGATTGTCTTTTTTCTGCATCTGCCACAGGCAAGGACTGAGTTTCAACCTCGGCACTTTCAGATGCCTGTTGTTCATCTGGTAGGTGTTCAATTATGTCTTCAGCATTCAAGCTGGTATTGTGGCTGTGTGAGCCAGAAGCATTATCTGAAAGTGCTTCAGAAGCCCCCCAGTCCAGCATTTTGGCAGTGCTGAGAGGTTGCTTGACAACTGAAGTATCTGGGGAGTTTTGGTCGGAGAGTGGGGAGAGAGGAGGAACCATACTCTCAACATTTACATCAAGCTTCAGTGTATGCTCCTGGATAAAGCGCTCCAGGGACTCTGCACTGCTGTTATGGATATCTTCCTCATCTTCGTCTTCACCGTCTTTAGCATTGTAAAAATCGTGAGCATCCTCCCACTCTTCCTCATCCTCCGGACTGAGAATCACATCGTCACAGCTGTTGTTTGCAACATGTCCAATGTCAGCCAATGGGTCACTGGCTCCAGGATCGGACATGTCAGCTGATACGATCTGCACAACCTGCCCAGGCTGCAGATCACCATAATCCCAGTTCTCCTCAAATGTCCCCATGGCAACATGAGGTTCTACTTCTGCTAAGTTAGAGTCTCCCTCTCGGATATTTTGTTCTGGTATCCGGCCGGACCCAGTGAACCGACCACGTCTTACACCCCTGTTTTTGTGTGGTGGTTCACGTATACCATCTGCACGGACTCCATCATCGCCACCTCGATACAGGCTCCGGCGTATTTTCTCTCCCCGGCCACGCTTTCCAGTACCTCTAGAAAACTCGCCATTTTCTTGATTATAGACTTTCTCCCTATCTTGTTGGGACCGCCAATCAACATCAGCTTCAAGACTCCTTCGCTTTTCTTCAGGCAACCTCTTATTTTCTTCCCAGCTGTCATTGCTTGAACGTTCTCCGTCATAGCTTCTCCTCTTGACACGGTTGGTTTCAAAGTTGCCTTTGAATCTGCGACCTGAGTTGGCAAATTCATTATCAATTTTCACAATCAGGGAGTCATTTTGTTCCTCAACAGAACGGGAGGTCTCATCACTGCCAGTAGATGAAGCCCTGTGGCGATCATAGTTTCCTGAAGTTGGGCGGGCTGTTCCACGTCCTCTGGAGGAAGATCGACTACCACGTCCACGACCTAGACATAAAAAGGGGGAAAATACCATTCAATTTATGTCAAGTCTTTGAAAATAAGCTTTTAAAATTAATGGAATTTAAGTATCAAATTTGTATATATAAGATTCCACATTGTCTCCTATACTGGAAAGTATTTTTTAAAAAATTCTAAACCTAGATGCCAATTGATAAAAACATTTTTTTATCAAATTACAACTTCGTAATATTTTTGGTACCAATATAGCCGATTTCATAAAGAAAAGAAAACGGGAAACATTCACAAAATAACGTTGAGCGAACTTGAGGAACTTTAAAAATAACTATGACGATATTCAACACCTTTACACTTCAAATCCTTGGGCTGAGTAAACAACTTTTCATAAGGACATAAGACCAAACTAGAATCACTCATGGATATTAGGTTAAGTTCCTGCTCTACAATTCATGACGCAATAGCAAGTGAAAGAATGTGAAAGAAATGATAACCATAGAAAAAGTCTAGGCAACATTCTACAACTTCAAAGTGACATGCTTTTGAAGTCTGATAATAATGTATAAAAATCTAGCAAACAATAATGTGCATGAAAATGTGAATAGTTGTGATAGTGAAAATAACAAGATATCTGAACGAACACCTTCCATGTTCCTTCGAGGCTTTTGCAATCCAGTGGGTTAGAAAGACGCATCAAACAGAGAAAATACCCCCATAGTTCACAGGGTTGTTTGATCATATGTATATAACAAAGAACCAGCTATCACATTCGGGAGCACGATTTCTTTTCTTTACTTTCAAATCCTGGGATATTTTCAAATATGACAGATTGGATTATCATTCAGTTAGTTCATAAACAATCACCTTGATTTTGGTATCCGCCACGAGACTCTTTCTCATAGCCACGAGTATCTTTCTCGTAATCACGAGAGTTTCTTTCAAAGTCAGCTAAGTTCTCCAGAACCTGTTCTGTAATGGAGATTATACAAATAAAACAAGTGAACAAAACAAAATGTTGCAACTGTGATGTAGCAATGTAGCAATAAAAGGTGTAAGTGTTAGAGAAAAGAGGGGACAGTTTCTCCATAGATTTTGAAGTGAAAATTGTTGGGTGAAACGTAGACAATGGCCTGGTGAGTTCAAGGTAGATTGGGTCAGAACATCAAAAAGAATCTCCTGGATTTGAGTTGCGTTAAAAAATCGGCAAACTATGGAAGCTCGTGTAAGGAATCAAATTAATTACAATTTAGGGGGCGAGGGCGTGTGTGTGTTGGGGGGGGGGGAGAGAAGAGGCACGAGTACAAGTACAGAAAGAAGGGATGATTCCTATTTGGAATATATTAACTTTACCTTTGGGACATTCTGCTCCCGAAATGTGTATTAAATCTAGGAAGAGACGTGTGTTGGCCGGAAAAGTGTTAATGTTAGTATCTCACTTTATTTATTTTAAACTCTCGTCAATCAATTACGAGCAGGCAATATAACCTCAACTAATTCACCATTTGCGATCCCAATATTAATAATTATACAAAATACATAATTAACAGGTATGTATTTAACACCTTGTTATGCTCACACGTGAGCATGAGGGCAACTTACAAGTGTATATGGGAGGTAATTGCTAAATATAAACAAGTATATATTAACGCTGATTAGCATACTACATTACTAGTCCATGTGGGGGTGTAGCTGTACTTATTGCACTTGTAGATACTTATATAGTCATAATAGTTGCTAAGCAAGAGCATCAGATCACCTAGCGACCAGGGCACCAACAATTGATAACATTGTCACCGTGATCATGGGGAATAGTGCTTTGAGGCCAGTGGCAGGGGCAAAATAAAAATCTGCACATTCCAGCAGAATATGTTTGACAGTGAGTGTTTGGTATGTGTTCTACTGAGTGGTCTTAAGTCAGCAGGAGGAAATGGAATTGCACTGATTTCTTGACTTGGTCACTCTAAGGGAGATGTCTGCAAATTCGCGCCCTTTCAATTTGCCATGAATACACATCACTGTAGGATGGTCGGCTTTTAGATGGTCCAGTGACTGCAGGGCAGATTTGAAGTCAGTAAAGTCAGTATGCGCCCAAAAACAGCAGAAGATTTCATCCTGCCATCATTCGAGCCATCAGTGTAAAAAGCCTCATGGTGGAAGTAGCCAAAGCAGACTGCATTACATATTTCGAGATATGTGAGAGAAGTAGTACCGCCCTTTTTTACTGAGAGTCAGTACAAATATGAGCTCTCAGGCTTTATCCTGAGTCAAGGTGGGACACTAGGAACAACCGAGGATAGCATGTCGAGATCGGCATCAAGCCTTCCAAATGACTGGATATAGGTTGGTCTGGCCTCGAACAGTTCTCGCTTGCCTTGACCAAAGACAGCACTACGTGCAGGGTTGGATCTGTTCCCCTTGACTTTGGTAGCATATTGAAGACTAAGCTTGTCAAAGGAGGGTTCTCTGTATTCAACCAAGAGGCTTTTACTAGTGTTGTTCTGAAGGATCCAGTAGCCAGTCTCAAGCCTTAGTGGTAGACTGTATGTAGCTGCATGCTTTAGCCAGGACTGTCTAGAGGAGCCATAGATGGTGCATCTATAATCAAGCTTGGATCTTATAACGGCTTGACATAGTTTTGTCCATTCCCCAAACTGAACTTCCAGTATTTCCATATTTGTTTCCTTGACTTCTTCGATCGGGATCGGGATGTTGGGTCCTGAGCTGACAGGTCAGAAGTACATGGCAACAGTCTTCAATTAAGAAAAACTAAAATCACAATATGGAATGTATGGACATCAGATAGTGTTCATTGTATTAACGAGCAGGCAACTGACACTCGTAACCTCAGTAACCATACCTCACCCAAAGGGATATCAGGGAGTGTTGATTCAATCTCAAGAAACATAATACCCATAGTAAATACCTTGAGCCGATCGTCTAGTATCTGAGAGGCAGGAACGTGTTGGATAGGGCAAAATGCAGCAGAATACTAGTGTAGAATTTGAGAGAATAGTCACAAGAAATCCGTTCAAAGATCAAATTGATTGTCTCAATGTGAAATATATCATTCTCATTCGGGGCAACCTTTATGGACATAAGATAATGTTAATTATATTCACACCCAGCCAGAAAACTACTGCGCTTTATACTTATGGTACATGTCGATAATAAAAGTTTCTAAATCTAAAATATAAATCTAGCCCTCGCTACTGGCCCTCTTATCAACTAACGACAGACCCATTTGCATTAGTGACAGAACATCATGCTGAGAAAGTCCCGTTAATGGCATAGATGACATAACTGAGAATTAATTAGGTCGAATAATCAGCCTCCATGGAATTCAATTCAATTCTAAAGTGCGCAAATTTACAACATACGCAAATCTCAGCAAAATTGGCTAAATGCAGCCGAGATATAGTACCTAATGATGTCTGGAGCAAGCAAGCCCTAGTAAATCAGCTCCGTCCACTTTCTCTCAAGATTGATTCTAAATAGTCTAGTGCAATTATGTTTTGTAACGGAGACCCCCAGAAAGACCTGAGTGACGATGATTACTCCCACTTCCTTTTTAAAAAGATATTGAACATTTCACGACGCAGAAGATCTATTAATTTTGAAAGTGGAGAAGACACAGATATTAATGTCAGGCACACAATTCTCCCTGAATAGATTTCATATCAAGAAATGGTCATGGCTTGTTCTTGAGCGAAGCCAATTTTGTGCAGAGGAGGCGGCTGATGGACCTTGAGACTGAATAGACCAAATACAGATTCTACATATTGTTACATGTGATTTACTTATTCGCATTATGATCAAGTGTTCCGCTAAATATATCAACACCAAAATCTTAATTAAATTCAATGCACTGCCAGCTCCTTACCATAGAGTATGCTTTGCTCCATGAAAATAAGTGCCACACTTTTTAAGTTAGGCCGTCCAGATTTAAGATTCGAAAAAAAATCTTTGAGCACCACTTATATGTAGGATTTTATTTTGAGCTAGGGGAAGGCATGTCAACACACTTGTTAGTAAGCGCTACTCACATAATACCACCCACCGCCAATCATAATCTTAATTCAATTATCAACATTAATTAATGAGTCAAATAATCTATGACATTACCGATGCCATTCTGATCTTTTTTGAATAAATCTTCATCTATCTGATCGCCTAGCCTTAAAATTTGACCGTCAACAGCGTAGCCTACCACTGAAACAAACAAGCAATTTAAATGTATGTCATAAGTGAATTTTAAAAGCTAACCAATATTGATTCAATGAAGAGCATGCTTGGTACCAAGCATACCAATATTAAATTAATATAGATTATCGATAATTTAAAATTAGTTTGAAAATGCATGGCTTTTTAAGACTTAACTCCCTCAGTGGCAGCCACTGAAATTATTTTCTTACAGATGGGTTCCCAGAAAAGCGATAATCTTCGAACATCTAGTTTAGAACATGTAACAGGTGTTTAAACCCATGTAGATGGCAATGTAGATGATCATATATGTAATGAGTTGAGGTCCACGCAATGGGTAGCTATAAATCACGAAAACACATGCATCCCTCCAGTGCTTCCTGCATATGTGACTAGGTGGAACCAAAGACTAAGAGGTGTTATCAGACTTCAGCGTCTTTATTTTAGAACAGGTTGAGACGCTCCACAGACCTGTTACATCAACACTACGCGTTATATGCACGATTTTATTTTGTGCTGGATAAAGAAGCTTCCTATGCAAGTCATGGCGAGCCCCTTAAATTCCCTTCCGCATGCTCTTGCAACCTTTTCATTCAATGAATTTCACTTTTAAAACCCTAAGAACATATCCCTGATGACATTAGGGCTAAAGAAAGTGTTTGCCAATATTGTCTCTCTTGTTCTGGGAACCCATCTCTATTAATCGTTCTATTCAATTTACAGGACATATTTTTCTATTGCCTCGGCCAAACGGGCACAAATGTTTTAGTTTTTCTTCCATGCCTTTATTCCTTGGATACTTTCATAAGAAAAGAACCCGAAGACAGGGAGACAAGGACAGAAGCTGAATTGGTAAGACAGCGGTTAGTTCATTGGGTTACAAATTTGATTTATACATTTTATGAAACGTACACCAGCTGCTTTTTTTTACATTCAATCGAGTCAAGTAAGTGTAGTACTAGGTCATTTAAATACGTTGTATCTTAACAGCAGGAAAAGGTCGAACAAAGCAATGAGTTTATTTGGTTGCATTTTGACCAAGATAAAACTTCTCCCCATGATTAAGCTACAATTTCAAATCAGCTGTCCAAAGTTGTTTGGAATGCACTACAGAAGCGCTCCAATCGGAAGATTCTTAAAAGTTTGGATCTAAATACAGTTTATCTAATATACTACTGCCCCATGCATACAACTGTTTTGGGGCAAGGTTTTCATCAATATCATAAAGGACAGGATGAAACTCACCGGGAGGACATAGCCAGGTCCACTTACTTCGTAAAAAATATTTCAGTAAGGGCCATGGATTGACCGTACACCAAGCCATTAGCGAAATTTCGCACAGGATTTTGAAAATTAATCATAATTTGGCAGATAATTTACTGAAAGAATCAATCTGAACCACAAATAAGTAAATTCCTCGACCTTGGCAAAGAACAAATTAATAGAAATATGATTACAATCTTACATCAATCATATAATAATAGAAAAGGTGCTGCTCAAAATCCTGATAAAAACCATAGATATATTTTTAAAAAGCATCGTGCAATCGCGTACAGGGGTGAGGAAACATACATAATGTTCCACTGACAAAAAGCGGGATTGCATTAAGAAAGGTTACTTCTGTTATTAAAGAAAAAGGACAGAAAATATATATATACGAAAATAGGCACTGAGTAGATATATGATACTACCTGTGATGCCGGGACCATCTCCGCGTTTGCGTTCCTCAAGGCTGTCTCCCCGGTCAAAGCGACCACTTCCAATGCGACCGGCTTCAATATTAAACCAAACGATGATTAAATGAAGATATAAATCATAATTGAAACATCTATTTTCGCAGCTTGGGAACGGGGCCTGATCTCTACCTAACGTCTGTCAATTAGCTGTAAAGCTTTTCAGTGGACAGCAGTTAAAATTAATTTCTCTTGAATTTTGGAGGAAGTTTAGTACAAAAGCCTTGTAGTAGAAGAATTCCAGTCGGACCATAAAATGGTATCCAGTGACTAGTTTCGAAGAAAAGAATATCATCTTCTTTTAAAGACGTTAAAAATGATCAGAAGTGTGTTCAAATTATAAAATAATGACCTTGGTTTTCTCCATGATTTTAAAAACGAACTAAGTAAATTTTGGGATTTTTCCGATACTTTTTGTTCCTGAAAATGACATTAAATCGAGATTTGTAAAAGGTAACACCATGTGTTAACTTCTTAAAACTTTTCGAGAAACAAAGTATCATGGATCCATTTCGAATGCAGGGATATGAGAATGGTCGATGAGAACAGACACACACAAATGCCATCCAGCTAAATGAGAAAAGTCAACTCAAAAGTATTCCAACTGCTCTTTATAGCTCTACCAAAGACAAATTATCAAGGATTCATTATATTGTCTGTCATTTTAATTTCTAAGTTCTCTAATTTTGTTTGATGGATGTGCCGATATGTGTGGGTCTCTGTTGGCAGGAAGTGTTAGGTAAATACAGCTACATTCATGATCAAGAGTCATTCGAAACTGAAATTCTGTATTGTCTATAATTCCTTAGCTTACTCAACATGCACCAAGTATCATCTTATACCATGACAAGCAGGACTCCAGCAGGTACCTCAGTTTCTATAGAGGTAGCGCAAAAACGTCTTGCAAAAGCACACATGCAACTCTACAATTAATATTAAGGTTAACGCGAAATCCTAGTGAATAGCATTAATCAACATTATTTAACATATTATGGAATATAAAGCCGAATAGGAGACACCTTATCCCCAAATCAATATATAGAGATATACATTATCCTTCATATAGTGAATGTAAAAATATTTTTAAAGACAACTTAATATAACCCATGCTATAAATCCCGATCTAATACGTCTACGTCCTTGGCTCAAAGATATCCTACTATATTCTTGGCTAGTTTAAATAATGTATGCATGTGTAAATGTGGTTATAAATGTCTCAACTTGTGACTAACTTCACAGTTCTAAAGCGATAAAATACTAAGCCGAACCTTCACCCCTGAATTTCCATCGCTCACACTTACAAAAGCAGATTCTCGAAAAATACACGTAGTACAAAAATTGGGAAGCAATGACAAATTCTTAGATTATGACGGGGCAACAGGGCGAATGTCCGCTCTAAAAATCTGCCGAAGCCCAAAGGCCTATGGCGGGAAAATTCAATGCATTTCTCAAAGTATATGTATCAAAAGTTGGTAAAAGGGCCAACACATTTAAGGTCTGTCCAGTCGATAATCATATTAATAATCATATTAATAATCTAATATATTTTTTACAAAAGCAGCGACATACTAATTATATATTTTAATCGATTCTAATTTCAAGGTTTGGTACGTCCAATCCAAAGTTAATCTTCATTCCGTATTTTCATACAGGTCTACATTTTCAGAATATAAAAGGCATCCCATACCGAAAGAAAGAAACAATAATCCAATAGAATAAATACCATTATTTGGCTTTTAGTCAACGATTGGGTTATAAAGTTATAATGGACTAGTAAATGTATATCAGACCGTTTTGCGGATGAATCCGGACAAAAATTGCTTTCAAAACTTTAAAGCTATTCATCGACCTTAATTTGTACTTACTGATCAGTGTGTTGGCTAAGTAAGGGCATGGTTTAGAGACCACGAATTGGTTAAAATAAACATCGAGGAATCTGCATTTGTGATGTCTTGAGCAGACGGATAATTTGTTTAACCTAACTTATTGCGCTTGCATGGCGACTGGTACCTTGTTCTGATAGCTTTTTCTTTTTCCTCGGTTTTCTCTCTCTTGACTTTGAAACTGAAAGGTCTTCACTGGAAGAATCTATACACGGGAATGGGAATGGGAACATCATGTAAACTTTTCCAAAATACCCTAACCTGAACTTTGTTGGAGAATTATAAAAGCAGTATATCATTGTTTTAGTCAATGTTTGGGCCGGTTTGGGAACCCTAACCTCAACTAATATTATACAATAAAATATGATATATAATTTACCCTCCAGCTACGCTGTCGGGATATTATAACTTGCCTCAGGCCAGAAAGTGTTTGCAATATATTTCTTTAGTACATAATACACACTAATTTGTACTGCCTCTCTATGTCTGTATGTTAAAATTATGATTGCTTGAATCGTGGCTGGTCTGGATCTTGGTGCTCCAAGCTGGTCCCAAGTGTTGACAGTCAAATGGATGTGGTGGAGACCAATAAAGGTTACAAAACTAGCTCGAGTCTGGGTTTCTTTGTTGAGTACCTGTTGTTGCTACACTACACCAAGAATTAAGAGAATGTGCCTCATGAATACTAAATAGGGCAACTCCAGGGCAAGTAGAGATGCTTCTGAATGTTTCTGGAGCCTTTAACGAAATGTTTTGCCTACAAACCTATACAGCAGCAACGGTACCGAAGAAGCCATAATGCAATGACAGCAGGTACCATTTATCGACAATAACAAATAACATAAAGGATACCTGAATAAATATTTTGAACACAAAAATAGGGATGAAAACTTAAAGATGTTCCTTAATATCTTGGAAGATTTGATTTGGGAAATCAGGAAAAACTGGCACTGAGATCCAAAGAAAAAACAAAAGTTTTCAAATAAGGGTTTGTGTGACACAATACTCCTATAATTTACGAGAGTATTGTAAGTAATGATACTTTTGATAAGTTTTCATAGTAATGCATTTTCAACTAAGTAATTTTCAATATTAATGGATATATCTCAGAATCACACATGCCCATATAGATAGTATCTGTTAACGGCATAAACTCCAGTGGTAGATATTATATTCTACCATGCAATTTAAAGCATCCACACTTCTGGTAAACAATAGAAGTAATTCAATCAAAACCATTCAATCAAACGTGACTCAATTGTGGTGCAATTATTAAAACTGTTGGATATAAGTAAAACTCAATTTCATCTAGACAGCCAGTTCTTAAACTGGACGTTGGTTATACTAGGTAGTAGCTTACTTTTTCCTAAAGCTAAAAAAAGTATGGTTTAAAAATTTGTAAACGTTTGCACGATTGTAGGCAGGGATTCTTGTAGAATTCTCTTGATAGTAGTAAGACAAAAAAGTTTGCTCTGTTTGAAGAGGTGAGAGGACTCGCTGTACACCTAGATGTGATCGGTCCCGGTCGACAGTTTTGTTGATAGATTGAATAAAAGTCCGATGTTGGAAAAAAAACAAAAAAACTCAATTTCATACCGAATGGGTGGGAGCATAACATTTTAGCATCTCCTTGGATATTTATGGAGATTAGTGAAAATATTTTGGGAGGCTTGTGCTATACATGGTTTTGTTATACCCTTGTGAGTTTTTTATATTACGAGTTCAAGAGCGTAATGTTGTATGAACAAAATAGAAGGATCATCTGAAAGTTAGTTGGCTATGGTAGGTGGGACCATCGGAGTTACAAACCCGCATTCGCAGAAAGTATCATGCTCCTGTAGTTTCCGAACAATATTGATAGGATTCGTATGGTTAACAGATAATCCCCATCCTTTTGTATAGTTACGCCAGAAAGTCACATTTCACCGTGAATATGCCTTTTCCATACAGACCAGATTTTGACCTTGATTAGTATTTAGGGTTCGCGTTTTGGAATCCAAAGCTAAAGTATTCCCTAAAGTATACCCCAAGTACGGTGAATATACTTTCCTCAGCGACACTTAATTTGGTAAACTGAATCTTCACGTTCCATTGAACTAACCTTTCCCCACTCCCTCGAAAATGTTCAATAGGACCACACAATAAATCATTGGATTTTCAACTGTCTTAACACTTGTCTGACCCAATGTTCATAATTTAACGACAGGAAGCCCGAGTCACAAGGATTTTTTTCAGATGCAGGGAATTTTTCAGACTCTTAGGAGGGGAGGCAACACCACAATCACTATCATCATCCCATCCATCAACACT
Source organism: Sthenelais limicola (assembly GCA_942159475.1). Lineage (NCBI taxonomy): Eukaryota > Metazoa > Annelida > Polychaeta > Phyllodocida > Sigalionidae > Sthenelais > Sthenelais limicola. The sequence continues at coordinate 51,747,273 of OW804098.1, forward strand.
ACTGTCAGTGGTCTTTAACATGGAGCAAGAAATCTTTTTTTAACAGGTCTTCTATCAGTAATTTCATTTGGATTACTTTCTCCAGTAAATTCTCCCGCCTTATGACAGCTTTTTCCTCTCATGGAGTTAGCCTCATAGCAAGCATGATGCGAGTTTTTAGAAGGCTGTTTACCTGGTCGACGCCCGGGCTCAGTACGGCGGGAATCGCCACCCTCAGAGGGATCGCTTTCGAAACTGAAAAATAAATAATATGTGTCAATTGATAAATCATTTCATGGCAGTCATAGGTGTAAAAAATATTATTCATGCGATACAATACAACTAACATGCTTTGCTCATTTCCGCCCTTTAAATTCATGGGATTTGATGAGATCTAAAAGAGAACAACTGTTAAAAGGTGATCAAAACGCCATTTCCCACATTTCTTTGGTGGGGGAGTCAGGAAGTAATAAACATATACTCCTTTATATTTATACTAAACCAATGGAAGTAATAGAGAGGATAGCAATCCCCCACCCCCAGACTACATTGAGTAAATGGAAGACTGGAATATCTAACTTTCTTCCAATTGAGTATCAATCAGTACTGATTTACTATTTGAATGTAAGAGAGCTGAAATTATTGTTTCAATTAACAGTTGCATGCTGCATATCAATAGTGATAAGTTGGCTCAAGAGCTTGGACCTTCATTAACCTCTCACCTTATGCTCTTTACCCCCCACCCCCGCCTTTATCATGTTTTTATCATTCCCTTGTCATTGTTTGTCATGAAATCACACACACCCTCCCGCCCAGGACATGACGTCATTTATGGTTGGCTCCCATATTGTTAGCCTGTTTAGTTGTTAGTTGTTGCTTTTTTTTAAATATTGTTAGCCTACAATAGTATTTTAAGAAAGGCTCAAGTTAGGAAAGACATTGACAAAGACAACGAGATTACAATGTACGTGAAACACGTGCTATACATGGTTACTTGGTTAATAGAGGCGACAAAATATGTAGGTAGCAGCAGAAGATGATAATAAGATTTGGTAGAATTGTGGCAGGTTAGCCATGTATACGCCCTTATATTTTAAAGGGTGTCACATCGACTGGAATGCACTTTTCTTTAAAGGACAACAGATTTCTACCAGGAAACAAGGAATATTTCTCTTGAAATGAATGTGTTACCAAATTAAGGTTGTGAATGCCATTATATAAAATGTTGTTTTTTGGGTTGATGGGTAGGTGGGACGTAATTGGGGCAGCAGGGGAAAAGCGGGAGTTGAAAAAGCAAGCCTTTTACATACACTATTTCATGAATAATAATGTGGATGGCAGTGCACTAAGACAGCAATGGTCCATTAAAGACAAGTTAAGCAGCATATATGCTCATGGCGAAACCGTATTGACCATTATAGGCGTACTTCTTACCGACATACCCCCTTTTTATCTACTTATATACATTTTTCTTAATTTTGGCGCGATTTGCATGGACCACATCAACTCCTTCCAACCCGACCCAACAAAAAGAAAACAAAATTAGAATCAATTATGACACTCTTTTAGAATAACCTAGCGAATACCTGCATCTCTTACATTCAATGGGATCATGGCCCTTTTAAGCTTCATTATGGTCCAGCATAAAGCACAGAAATACATAACAATTTCGCACCTGATATTGACTTTGTCAGATAGGAACTAAATGCGTGGTATTAAATCATGCTTGAGTATGTATTTCTTACTTTATTAATAATAGACAATTATATTAGCTTACTGCTTAATATCAACTTACAAACCGACTGAGCTATAGAACGAATTTCTTAAGATCCAACACTAATTTTGAATATTCAATCCAATTCTTTATACAGAAAGACTTGAGTTATTAATCAAATTCCTTAAAATCTGATACTTATTCTGAAAATACAAACTCCCTTTTGTAACTTACGACATTTACAATCACCCTATTGCTAACGTGAACAACTGGGTAAACGTTAATGCAATCAAAGCATGTCTTAAATCCATTGGCCTTAGTGAACCTCTTCAACAATCACAGTACAATCGAATTACCAGAACCCCAATACCATCCAATACCATGAGAAAAACAATGACACCACGGTAGCCCGACATCAAAGTCAGGCACACCCGGATACAGAAGAGAAAGGAAACAACATCTCTATTTCTATACTCACTCTAATCAAGGCGGAGGCACTAAGTGACACTGCCAGAAAAGCGAGAAATCGGGAAGAAAAGAGATGGATTTCCAGACTAAAAACCCTGGTACCCATGGGACTGAACATTTTGGACTGATTCACCAATAAATCGAGAATTTTCCCAACACGTTCACAAACAACACAATACCATGCAATTAACTTTGATAAGGTGGAACAGCATCGGCCCCATTCCACACAATTAATATTCAATTGAAGCGGACTGGGGGTTTTGCTTTACCCCTTTTAACACTATAGTTTTGTATATATATTTGGTCATATCAGGACGAGACAGAAAGTACGCCAACGGTATGCGATAACCCACTCTTTTTCGATTTTTAGCAATGGTTCTTTACATGCGAATAGCCATAGACAGCTATACAAAGTTGAATGGCCGGTCTTTGGTAACCCAGTGGGCGCGTACTGGGTGGGAGGTGAAATGATGCTCTGGTAAGTCGCTCATGGGATTCGAATCTAGGACTCTAAGAACCTCTCGGTTAAGAGTCCAACTCCTTAACCATTACGTCACTCCGACCCCCACAAAATTCCCTAAATGGGTATATATAACGAAGATAGTAAGCAGACAAGGGACTATATTTTGGCAGAGGCAGTTTTAATCTACATGGATTATTATCTCATCAAAGGCACTGACCTCTGTTGTCTTCTCATGTTAACAATTCTTAAAATAATCAGATATTTAAAATATATAATGGGTGCATTGAAATATTGGATCTTGATCCTATATGGATTTGAGCTGCCTGATAACCATTTTTTACGTCTATACTGTACATTGAGATCTATATTAAGTTACTAGTCGTTAAACTTAAGGCATAAGGCAGCCAGGATAACTTAAGGTCACTTTGATTAGATTTAAGGGTCAAATCCTTTGAACGCTTTATGATCATTTCACAAATACATTTTACACTCATGAATAGAAAGCTCCAAAGAAAGTTCCATCACCATTGTTAATTTAGGCTAAATAATGATAACGATATTAATGTAAACACAAATAGAACATCTCGTCACTCATCCTTTATACTTCAATAAGGCTTGATTGAGATCAAATTTACTGACATAAGATCAAATTTACATACATATATACGTCAACAAAAGAATGAAAAAGATTTATTCTAAAAAATACTACAGCCAAGCTAAAACTATGAATGATAGAAAAGTGGAAGTAAATTGTGACGTTGTGTACATTTTACATGTTCACTCATTGATATATGAGAACTATTGTGAGATGTGATGATTATTGTCCTGTGAAAAATGTTTACCTCTTTTTCTGGTTACTGAAGAAATAATGGAATAAAAATAGTTGTCATTATTTTTAATTCAGTCAAAGAGACATTGCATTGAAGTCTCTTTTAAGGAAAAGGTAGAAAATGTCGATACAAGAATGAATGAATTGCGCTGAAATTAACAGCATTCTTAATGACATGGATGAATTAGAATAGTTATGAAATATAAACTGCAGCGAAATTTCAGCGAAATATCTTTAGATTAACAACCTCTTTTGATATCAGAGACATATACCTTAAACCACAGTGAAGACACTAACTAAGCCAACAGACCCACGGATTTAGGACAACAAAATCCGTCGGTAGGCCAACACAGGTGAATTGGTTCAGTTGAGAGATACACTAAGCCATTTCTGAACAATTTTAATATGGCTTAATTTCAGCTCCGCACTCTTTATTCGGGGTGTGAAACCCAACTCTTTTTTTATTATTAGCGATGATTCTTTCACATGCGTATAATCATCAACAGCTATACACATGACCAGCTTTTAGCAACCCAGTGGCATGCACTGAGTGGGAGGTGGAATGATGCTCTGGTAAGTCACTCATGGGATTCAAATCTGGGACATGCACTACAGATATTAATTGACAGCAGAAAGCGAATTTCGCACATAATTCTCTTTGTATATGTTTTTGAATTTAGGCTTAATAATAATGTGATATTATTGATATTGATAATTAATTAATTAATTGAATATTAGACACGTTTCCCCTAGATTTCTTGAAAGTATGGTACATTTAGTTGTCAAACTATATGATTTCAACATAGCCGAAACACATTTAGACTTAATGTAATAACTATTTACTTACTCTTGTTCAATCTTATCGTGGTCCCACTCACGTTTCCAGTCACCAGAGTTACTTAATTGTCGATCAATCCTGGCTTGATCGATCATGTCGCGTTCAGTTTTCCACTCGGAATACTCACGCCTTTCTCGGCCAGTCATCTTCATGGCCATTTCCATTTTAGACCTGGGCGGGCCTCCATGACGACCCTGACACAATAAAAACAAAATGGAAAAATACAACCTTGTTGCTTAGTGAGATTACGAGTAGGAGAGTCAGATCATGACAATGGGATGACCTATTTTGGCCACAACATACCTGTAAATCAACATCTTTGATTTTTTGTTGAACATTACTAAAGTTGGTGCCACCAAAGTTGCGAGGATGACGCACGGAGCTCTTCTGTTCCCTGAACTTCTCCGGGAGCGGGCCCTCCCTGCTCCGATCTGACAGGAAGTTAAAGGCGGGGTCCGGAGGAGGACCATTCTGTAAAAGAGAGTCAATACTAATTACACAAAAACGAAATTAACGCGATTTTTGCAATCTGAGGAAGCCCTCAGAAATAGTATACTATGACGGGTTGTAGAACACAATTAGAAATTAATTGATTCATTTGGACTTATTTCCTCTGAAAGGATAATTTCAGCTAAATCCGAACTACCAAAGTGCAGGACATTGCTAGAGTCTGCGAAATCCCCTCGATTCGGAACTCCCTTTCATTTCTCTAGTAACAGTATAAAATCTCTCGATTAATAGAATAAGGAATACATGTATATAGAAAATAAGGATCGACTAATAACCTCTATTTATAAACTACCACATATACGACGAGTTCTAATTGTAGGAAAACGATTTTTTTAAAGCTTTTATCTATACTGGGTTGATAAAGTCCTTTTTGCAGGGCGTTTCACTTGCCCCAGTCCAATTGTATATGTACAATTCGAACAAAACAAATGCATATACCGTATATAGCAGTAGAGACAAAAGTGTTGAGATTACATTTCGAAGGTCTACAGGTCTATTTAAAGTAAACACAAACATTGTTTTCGTAATGTGGACAATATTAGTATAAAAGAGCACAAGCTCTATGAATATAGAGGGTCGCCAACCAACACCACAGGAGCCATGAGTTAGTGTTATAAGCATTTTGCGAATATTGGATAAAATGCGGCTACGTTTCGAGTATATATGTATAATTCTTTAAGAAGTGACTGTAAGAAGATGTGCTTTTTTAATAAAGAACAGGCAATACATATAGAACACTAGCCTCTGAATCAGGTGAGGTGGGTTCCTGGGTACCACCACCCCGGCCACTTCCCCTTCTGCGGTTTACTCCAAGATGGCCACCAGGGGCAGCACCCGGCTGCTGTGTCTGAGAGCCACTCACTATATCAAACTCCTGTAAAAATAGAAAACAATACTAGATATTCATTGCAAATTGTAAATATCATTTCTTTGTTATCATATTTATAAATTAACCAATGGTATTTTAAAGCCCAAATACCACATAGGAAACGGAATTTTTTTCCTGCAAAAAAACCCAGAACAATTATAATCTTGTGCAACATTATAATGTTCTACATCAATCTGACACCATTGAACATTATTTTAATGGATTCCTTGACACTGCAAACCATGAATAAATGGGGCAACATTACAAATTGAGACCACAACTTGTTAAGTTATAAGTGTAGTGTCTAGTATTAATATCGGAACGCTTAAACGCAATACACAACCCAAAACTACGATCTGCCAGTCCTTGCTAGCCTTTATACTTTAATACTTCCAAACTCTGCACCCAGATGGTTACGAGGTAACCAACCCTTAATCATGGTTACAGTGCTCAGTAAAAGGTATAAAATATAAATGGAAGAGATTTATATGATATATGAGGTGTTAACACACACCCATTGCAACAAAGCATAACATCAAGAATTATAGAACACAAGAGTAGTGACCACAAGTTCACAAGTTCATTTAGTAGCAATGACTGTCATAATATGAAACAACGATTTTATATGCGGGGGGAAATGTTAGCTTCTAGGGAAATCATAAAAAATGGACCTGAAAGAATAACATTTTTCTGTGTAATGTATGGTTTGCATCCTCTAGGTTGCCACTACATAGTGTAGTTCGGAGTATAGCAGCAATACGTATAGCAGCAATACATCCCATGTGCAATAATGCTGTGCGATCACACGACCTGTGCGATCACGCAGTAGCTGCTAGTCTGCACCACCAGTCCTCCAGGGGACAGGCCTAACCAGGATCTGGAGGATCTGGAGGACACTGATCCACAGGTCCATGTTGACAAAAGAATAAAGATTTTTTACTTTTTGTTCCGGTCTTTTCCTACCCATCTGAAAGCCATTTGACCAAAATATAGAAGGATTTCCCCAGGACAGGGGAAACAGCCGATGGAGCTCTCTCAAGACCTCTTATAGTATAAGTTCGGCAATTTACGAAAAATAATATCGACTGTTTTACACAACCACCTTCCTACTAACATCAGCAAATATTGATGAATTCATTACTATAAGGCAAACAATGCGTAAATTGTGTAAGATTTCTTGTACGTAATAGTTGAGGATGAAGTTTTAAGATACCATTTCTTACCTGAGCCTTTAGTTTCTCTTTGCTCATGTTTGACAAACGCTTGGCTCGACCAGCTGCCAGCTTTCCTGTCCTTCTTTCATCTCCTCTGTCTTCTCTCACTCCCTGATAGAAGACAGAATGTTACATTTTAAAAGGGGCCCTAACATTGGCGTTTCTGCAGTTTTTGTGAATTGCTCAAGAAACGGGGGAAACCATTCATTGTTGACTACTAGGCCTCCTAACAAGAAAGAGAAAGTAGGTTCCCAGAATATTAGCGCTTTTAAAGGCAAACGCTACTATTCACTGCCACGCCCCCCTTTACCATATACCAAATCTACGGGCATTTTACGCACTATTCCTTTAGCATTGCAGTCTATGAGGAAACAGCCCATTTTGTCACATTTTATAGAATAACACAAACAATTAATGGCTACTCCTATGGTCCCAAAATTTACTACACATACAGTTCAGGTTATACTACAGATAAAAAGGATAAAAATAACATATAAAAATATATGTCATCGTGTTAGATTTTTTGTTATAGCTGTCTGAAATGGAATATATTTAATTTATTAAATAGGGTTATAACTGCAGCAGTATCGAGCCACCATGCCTTTTGGCCACCGTACTGCCTCTTGGTTACCAATGTGTTGTTTGTATTGTTGCTATGTTTGTTCCCGACAGTTGGCTTTGAATGAATCAGTTTGTGTGCGATCGAGCAAAGGACAGGTTCAGAAAAAAAAAATTTCTCTGGACATCGCGGCCGTAAATGGAAGAAAAAATTGTGTATTAACGTCGCTGATTAACTGTTCATACTGCTCTAAACTACATAGTCGCCCAAGTTGTTGGGTTGAAGTCAATCGTCGTGCTAAACTGGAAAGATTGTCTGCTGCTGCTAGTTCGACTGATTCTTCTAAGATGAACGCGGCCAAGGTAGCAGAGCTCGTGGGGATCACGGTCGACAAGTTGCCTAAAGCTGATTCTCAGGAATACCTAGATCTAGTGGAGAAAGCTATCGATATCGCAGGAGCACAGGCAGATAAGAAAAATGACTTACTTCAAAAGATTGCCGAGGCGGAGAAAGAGCTGTCACGATTGACGCTATCCAATAGACCGACGAACACAGCCGGACAGGCCGGTGACTCTACTGACAGTCGGCCTAATCCCGGGCCTTGGCAGCACCCAGATCTGAGTAAGTTCCGCCCGGAATTCTACATTGAACATTTGGGCTCTCATGAGGAAATGTCGTATAGAGATCTGATGTACGGTGGTATCTGTGTATTGAATAGCCTGGTGGAAGCCAATGTTTCTGCTAGTGTCATTAAAGGCTATTTGAACCACCTCCAATTCATCTCGTACAAAGGACATCGCAATGTTTTTGTTGATCATGCTTTAGTAGCATATGAACACTCTACCACTACGCGAGTTCTTCAAGGAAAGATTTCAAATTGGCCTTGTGTCGACGGTTTATCGGAATCGATGTATCTCAGTGCTGATAACACTAAAGCTATTCGTGTTTTGATGGCTAAACGAGACAGATATCCTCGTAATTCTTCGTCTCACTTCAAATCAGAAGCAAACCGGAAACTGATCGAAGAACGGGGTCCCATGTACGACTTCTCCAAATGGGTAAAAGGCGCCTGTTGGAGACGGAACAATGATCGTTCTTGTGAGAATTGTCCATTTCAACATGGTTTCTGTGGCCTGTGTAAAGGTAGTCACAAAGCCAATACGTGCAAGATTCATCTAGACTGGGTTAAACAACACGGAAGTTTTGCGACATCAGCTGGCGCTACGAGCCCACCTCCAACCGGAAGTGGCCAGTGACAAGATGGCGGCGGTAATGAACTTTCGACAATTTTGCAGGATGAAATCGTTGATAATATTCCTCTTGTTCAACCTGAGACTTCAAGTTCTGTCATCAACACCCAATCCCTGCCTGTACTTATCGATTCCGCCTTATCCATAGCTGATTGGGGCCTGTTGGAAGGTGTTAAGCGCCAATTCAAGCCGGCGGCATGGGCCCGTGTCTTAGTCTCCGAGGAATACACAGATCCGCATTGTCACTATCTGATCGATGGAGTCGTCAACGGGTTTAAGTTGGTGGACCCTTCAGCAAATGTGACACCATATTTCCGCCATAATTATTCGTCCTGCTACTTTCCTCTTGCGACCATGTTTAAGTTGGAGGATCAATTTATCGCCGAGTTAGAGTCTGGAAAAATGTTGATTGTCAATGACATGCCTGTTTGTACACATTCAGTAGGAGTCATCAGCAAACCGAATGGTGATATTCGTATGATTACTTACTGTCGTCGACCATTGAAAACTTCAGTCAACAACTATACACAATCTGTTTTCTCACGTTTCCAATATGTGAAAGTGGACGATGTGGTTAGCAAATTGAATCGTAATAGTTATATGTGTTCAGTAGACTTGACTTCTGCGTATAGAAGTGTGCCGATTCATCCTTCTCAACGAACATATTTTGGTATTTCGTGGAAAATTTGACAACCACGATGTACACCTGTGTGATAATTTTATGCGCTTTGGGTCACGTGTGGCTCCATTTTGTTTTACTCGTATTACCAATGCTGTTTGTCGTGTTTTACAAGCTAGGGGACATTCTGTAGTCTCATATATTGATGATTTCTTGATTTGGGCAGAAACATATGATGATTGTATTCGTAGTCAGCAAGCCTTGATTAACCTGGTTCGAGAGTTAGGATTCTACGTTAATTGGCGTAAAACTACTAGCCCATCTCAAATTTGTGTTTTCTTAGGCATTGAGATTGATTCTGTGAATTGTCAATTACGTTTACCTGATCGCAAGATAGCCAAAGTTATGAGAGAAATAGAATTTTTCTCTGGTAGGAACTGGGTTACCGTTCGGCAGCTTAGACGTGTTGCAGGTGTGCTTAGCCATGCTGCTAGAGTCATAAAAGGTGGAAGAATTCATACAAAATGAATACTAGACTGCCTCAATGATATGATCAAACGTGACATTAGACGTGCACGTATTAGCAATGCCTTACATGCAGATATTATGTGGTGGAAAGACACTGCGGATGTATTTAATGGTACATACCATTTCTCACATGTCAATGATGAGCATATTATAGATCTTGAGTTTGCTCCAGGGGCCTTCCACTTCAAGGCAAATTACCAAGGTGAAATAGTGTCTGGTACATACATTTTTGTCGGGGATAATCCCACTAGTATTGTTTCAGTCGAGGTTTTTGTACCTAAAGTTCCTGATAAAAGGTCTGAGTGTGTTATGGAATTATATGTGGTTGATTATGGTTGATGGTTATGGTTGATTATGTCTTTTGATGCATGGCAGAGAGCCTCAAAAACACTAATATTAGCATCAGAGGTATTTCTAAGAAAACTAGAAATGTTCTATCATCTTGCAAACCTGTGTCTGAAGTAGAGGTTGATATTGTACGAGATTTATTTTGGCAATGTGTCAAGGCTAATATCCGTCTTTTTCCGTCTTGCTTCTGCAGGGCAGCTTGAGCAATGAGTTATAGATGTCAGAAAACAAGCCTTAGCGGAGTCAATTATTGGTACACGAAACAGCTAATGGAAAAAGTACTATCATTTCTGTAATATATACAACAAGGAACCTGTACCAGTGAATGCAGAAATAGTCTACATGTTTTTAGTATGGGCATCATCGAGCCTTTGCTATATGTCACTGAACAATCTTCTGTCAGGTTCAGAAAAAATTTTTATTTCCTTATTTTATTTGTTTATTTTGAATAAATAGGGGCAAGTGAAACCCGACTATGACAATCATGTCAGATGTACCTGCAACTCCTCTCTTGTCTTCGAACTTATTTGCGTGCAGTTATAGACATATTTGGGAAACAGAGCTAGCTATGGGTACTCTCAGTTGTACCCAATTAGCATGCAAGTCTATTGGGAAATGCTGCATTTTCCTTTCACGGTTTTGGGAATAAAACAAAAATGAATACTCCAAATGTCCCAGAATTTTCTACACATATAGTGCAGGTAATATTCTACACATATATAGGGGAAAAAATGTATGTCATCGCATTAAAAAAATAATTGTAGCTGTCTGAAATAGACATGTTTAGGAAACATAGAACACTTTGAAAGCAGCAGATTTTTGGGTTGTCAGCCATGTTTCAAAGCCCCATAATTCAGAAACTAGCACGGTGACCCATTCATTTTTTTTCAGTTTTAAGAACACAAATACTTCAAAAATCATATACTAAAGAATCAGAAAAATGACATTTATTTTTAGTGGGGAGGAAAAAAAATTGTTTTTATAAAAATGGTAAAAAATATTGAGTTTTTTTCGAGATTTTAATTTAAAATTCACATTATGTATTTGTTGTTTTCAAAATAAAAATAACAATGCACCCTATAGAAAAGAGGCATAGAATTATTGGCCAAATAATACTGTCTCTAAAACTGTTAATTTTACTTAAATTGAGTGAATATAAATAGCAAATATGAACTATGAAGTCGAGGTACTGCAAAATGGGCCCCCATTTTTGGTCCTCATTGGATTTTTTGAGATACCAAATTTTGAAGCACTGTAATTCAAAAATGAGCACGGCGACCTAATGATTTTTTTCCATCCTTATGACCTGAAACAGTTCAAGAATCAAATACCAAAGTTTCAGAAAAATGACATTTATTTTCATTTTCCACTAGATAGTAGCGTTTGCCTTTAAAACACCCATGTCAATACATGTCAGACATATTATATTGTATTTTCTTTTTTAAAACAAGCAAGAGTCGATTGGGCCGATTGACTCCGAATTTTTGGACTAGATCTTTTTTATAGATTATTTTAGGAAATGCTTCACTGATACAATTAAAGTACAATGGGAACTGCACGTGTGGGTTTCCCCGGACATCTAGCCAATGTTCCCATTCAGTCGCCGACCAGTGGAGTCCAATAGTTGTAGAAACTTGTAAAACGGCTTAGTTGACATGGGCCCTACTCACTGAGACGTTTTTACAGCCATGCAATCACTTAGCTGATGAAGGCAGCTGATAGCTGTTGAAAGCTTCAGATTGTGTAAACCATTGCTTGTATTCAAAAGGAATTACAATATAAGCCAAGTATGTTCTCATATAAATAGTAATGGAAATAACAATGGTGATGGTCCTATTTGAAAGATATCTCATTTAAAATGTAATGTTTGATTAGGCCTGCAGTACCCACGTCTGGACACACATGAGGTATAAACTTTTGTAGGCGGGGCTAAACGTCCGATCAAGCAGCAGATTCTCACATAAGAGCATTAGGCCCCTTCTAATTTAAGACCAGGACTGGAGGCCCTATAAAGCTATTACATAATCATTACTGATAGCCAGAGAGTAAGGTATTTTATGCTAGTTTTGGCGACTTGCGACTTGTAACTCCTTGCCACAAGCCTTTCCCGGCTTACCAAGGTATTGTGCAATGAATAGACTTCATTCGTTTCACACTTACTTTCCTTAAATGAATTACTGATCACAAAGTGAATTTTTCTATCTTCGGTTCATTTTCATATAGCGTTCTACCGAATGCATGAATACTTACTCATTTGTCACTTTTAAAATACTGACACTTCAAATGCAATAAAAAAAACAATAGAATACCACACTTTTAACGTGCACGACAGCATAATATAAGATAATAATATACGATAATGGGTATATTAATTACCAGAAAATCATGTAAGCTATACCTACTAAGGCTATACCATAAACAAAAGAAATCACTATGTATATTTAAAATTTCTAATTATTCTGTAATTGTTAAATATATCAAACACGTTCATGAATGTAGGTATAAGGGCGTCATTTTTAACATGTTGAAAAAACATAACCCCCCCCCCCCCCCCACCCCCCGACACACACACACACACACATTCCAATGTCTTATATGATAAATGAAATCGTTTACAACAACAGGTACAAGAGGTGGATTAGAGTGAGTATTACCACACTGTTTGTGCTGCGTTTTAATGTAAACTGGCTATAATGATTATGCAAACACGCACCACGATATGCCAGACTAAACCGAATTGGGTCTATCTTTTCATTCGTTGTACTACACAGTTTATCCCATTGACGAGACCAAAAATAAAGCCCTAAATATAGCTACAAGATATGTCCTCCATTAATGATAATGTTACAGTGATCGTAACGAAGTCGGATTCTTCCCCAAGTCAACTTCAGGAATAAACTTTCCGCATGTCCTACTACAGTAACATTTCTTGGAATATTTGGTAGATGTGTAAGTTTTACCAATTGACTTTATTGCAGATTCCATTATTACGTAATACCTAAAACCTAAATGAAAGAATACATTTCAATGTGACATGTATGTAAGTATGTAAGTAAAACTTTTATTTTCTCTGTTCAATTACAAATCAACATTTTGCCCTGCGATTTGCATCGGCCAAAATGTCCAATAGAAGCCACACTCCGAACTTAAATTTAGCCTTGTCTTTGGAGTATTTTCAAACTGGAACTCTAATACGTTCTGGCAATGACTGGTTCACCTCTATGATGGTTAATGGGTTGTAATGTACTAACGTTCCTCACACAGGATACGTGCATATCATAAGTCGTGACCTTGTTGGCTTTCACTCACAGATGAATCTTTCTGCTTGAATACATGAGCTGATGCACAATAACAAAGTTAACTTGAGTAGGTATCTTTGGAATGGTATTGCTAATGGCTTTGGCTTGCCTCAACTAATTGGAACCATTTTCACGGTTACCACAGGAAACTAAAAGTAAAATTCCATGATATTTCCATAATTTTTCCCCTATGTGTTTGTAATTTTTCCTGATTCATAACAAATATCAAGGGTACCAGGTCTGTAGTGAGCGCAGAGCAAACTATTTTTCCGATATTTTTTAAAAACAAATTTTATTATCCAGGGGATGTCGTATTGTATTGTATAGTGTTTATTTCCGGATTCGACATGACAAATACATATAATAATAATAATAATAATTCTGGAAATGGGTCTCCCTTTCTATGGTGGCCTTAGCTCTTCCAAGGGGTCCCTGTCGTGTGGCGTATCTTTCCTGATTTTCCGTTTTTCTTTACAAATCTGAGTTTCACAGAACAAGATTCTGTTGATTTTCTCCAAATATTCCAATTCCCTGATCTTTCCCTGATATTCTCCAAATTTTCTAATTCCCTGATTTTTCCCTGCAGGGAATTTTTTTTTTGCCCATTTTCCAGGTTTTCCAGATCATGTGGTAACCCTGCATTTTAGGTGCTGCATTACAATAAGAAAATGGGGAAGTATATAATTTGTTGGCTTACTTTCATGTTTCGGTATCCATCCCTTGGTTGATCACGAGATACCTCGGGTTTCTTGTTGGGAGTGATTGATACTTGAGTGCGGGGATCAACCAACCTACCCATCTGTTGAGCAGCCTTCTTGTCAGCTTCTATCTCCTAACAAACAAAAACAAACATGTTTGGTTACTCTTTGGGAAACAAGGATAACAATAGAGGTAATCCGAATATGCTCTGCTGCTAGTGTTATTGTTTTGGTTGGGGGGGGGGGGGGGGGCAGTCATTTTCCTGTACTCCCAAAAGTGATGGCAGAAAGGCGTCTCAAAACATTGAAACAAACAAGTTATAAGTTTATTAAGTTAATCAATCATTTAATGAACTATTTTTCTGTTTAACTTTATAATCAGTTTAAGTTAATGTATATATTGTGCGTTTCCAAAGGAAACGAATTCTACGGTCAACTATTTGTGCGCAATGGCTAGATTATGAATATCAGACGTACTGTAATCTGAAATGCCTCAAATGTCTGTATTAGAAGAACACAGGAGTGGAAGTAAAATTCAGTTTATTAACAACTAGGAAAGTTGCACGCTCCCTGTTTACAAAGGCAGTTGGATTAACATGAAAGTACAATGCAAGGGAATTAGACATAAGACATCAAACAACATATTGTAATCTAGTAATGTCTTTTAGTCTTTGCAATTCCGAGCTTGTCTGTCTCCAAGACTTGAAACCCAGAAATCCCAAAGGCTGTAGTAGGTGTAGATCACTCAGATTCAGTCATGGGTGGTCCTCTCTAAATGGGTTCCTCTCAAAACCTATACAGTGGCCTTAAAGAGATAAACCACTGTTATACGCACTGCTGCAGGCGGGAGTTAAAGGAACTAATGCATGAAAAATAAGGATTGACAGTAATTTTTCAAACATTGTCTTGAGAAAGTACATGGTTGGAGGATAACAAAAAGCAAAAAAAAATGGATCTCAGCATATTTTTTTTCTTTCTAGAGACCAGCAAAGTTTAGTATTGAAGTATGTGGGAAAAATGGATATTTTCTCAGTTTTTCCAAGATTTCAGACAGACAAATAACATTTTTCAATTGAAATGTCTTCTAAACATAACCACTATAGATGTTTACCCTCATGTATGAAAGAACAGGGTATCAACATATTTTGAAATATATTATTTAGCATTGAAAATCCTCAATATTCCTGTTTTTAACTCACCGGGATGCAGATTCAGTTGAATAACTTTTTTAAAAGGTCGGTGACCCCCATTTTTTATTGCTTGAAAGGGTAAAGCAATATGTTAGCTATGTTTATAGAGATTTTTAGGAGAAAGTTATTTTCAATTTTTTTTTTATACTGAAAAAACGAAAAAATTGTCCTTTTCTCATAGACTTCTATAGTGAACAACCATAAATTTTGAGGCTCCCTAAAATGAAAACTAACCCGGTGACATATTGTTTTTATTGGCTTTTTGAATTCACATAACCTTGTTCCTTCACGGGGCAAAGTTTAAACAAAATGTTATTTTCAGTTTTTTTCCCAGTTGAACTGTGGTTTATCTCTTTAAGTGGCAACTTGTCAATCAAACCAAGATAGCCAATAGAATACAACAAATGTCAACCTATAGGATGTCACACTGGCCTTCAGGGATTTACTGCAGAGATGGTAGAAGGTTGTCAATCAAGCAGTCCTTGCATAAGTGCAAAGTTAGTAGTGTTGGTGTGAATTACATCACACAGAGATGGGCATCTAGATATCCTCCCAGATAAGTGTCCACACTCCTCACACCAATCCTCAACCAACACCTCAAAATGTATCACATGAACTTGCTACTCAGGATGATTGACAGAATGGTACCCAATTCACTAACATTCACAAATACCGTAGAATGTAAAAACAGAAGGGCAATAGCCTCCATAATAAGTATTCAGAGTATTATAGTTTGCCCTTTTAGCTGTGTGTTTATGTATTTAGATATTTGTATGGATGTTAACTGGAGCATACGTCCCAATAGCATACACAACATACCGGTAAACAAAGATCCGATTTGTTCACAAGTATTTTTTCTTGCCTAACAAGACCTTTACATCCCAAAGAACATCAGTTTTACCCCTTAAAAAGCTTAACATGCACCAGATGTTAGATATGGATATCGAATTATTATGTAATATTGCATAATGATTAGAGGTATGGTTTATTATCCCTCACTGAGGAGGCTTGGGGGAACCGATCGTGGCCATCAGATAACTGCCTTAATTTGACTGTAAACATTTATGGTGTTTCTGTTACCAAATAGGGTCCAAAAAATAAGTGCTGTAATTTCTTTGAGGTGTGTTTTTGTAGCAAACTTGGCACATCTACATACACAATTTGACCCACGTTAATCCATACCTCCTTAGACCTTCTGTCATAGAACGCCTTCATTGACTCTTGGGACTTTCTTAATGTGCTTCTGGCTTCTGCGATTGCCTCCTGGGTTTTAACTATATCCATTAACTGATCTTTTATAGGTATGTATGGGGTGGGCTAGGATCGTGGAAAGCTGTCCCGCAAGCTTTGTTGCAAAAGTTGGGATTTCTGATCACTGCATAAATTGGGTACAGAAAAAAACATTGACGCAAAATAAATTCACAATTTCACCCAATCAAACATAAAATTGTCCATGCCTAAATCCATCCAGCAATCCACTGTGCAAAGTGCATAAGAAAGCCTTACCTCATGGCGTTTCCTTAACGCCTCATTCTTTCTCCGGATCTCCTCCATCTTCTTGTTGAGGAGAGTCTCTTTTTCCTCTTTAGTGAGGATGTCCAGGAACATGGACGGTTCCTGAGAACCCCCACTCTGAAAAAATAAGAGCAATTAAATCAAATATCATTTTGAGTGATTCAGTGTAAATATAGGACTAACATATTTGCCCTGATGATATTATGTTAGATTGTATAGATTTATGATAAAGAGCTTTTACCTGGCCGTCCCAATCGTCTGATAGTTTAGCCAATTTTATTTCTATATTATTTTTAGAATGAATAGATAATAGTTAATCTCCATTAACAACAGACATGACAAAACCTGTCGGACCGTTGTCCTTGACCGTTGAAAGACATGTCAATGGTCCGACTGTCTGGACTCTACCTGTGCTTGTCTCTCTCTATCTGTGTGTGTGTGTGTCACCCCCTGTTCTTCCTCTCTCTGTTCTTTCTATCGATGTTTTCCCTCTCTCAATAAAACCATTTCTAATAGGCTAGAGATATTTTTTTTAAAAACTTAGATATCTGTTCTTTCTCTCGATGTTTGTTCTCTCTCAATAAAACCATTTCTAATAGGCTAGAGATACTTTTTTTTAAAAACTTAGATATGTAGCTGAGATTTTTTTCCAAATACATAGGCTACTGCAAAATGGCTATGGAAAAGCAGCTTTATATACTTCCAACCCAGAATATACATGTATACAGCCTATATTCCTGCGATGTATGTATGTATAATTGCGCTGAGGCGGGAAAAAGAGTAGCTATGCATCGTCAATGAGCGCCCGCAATGCGTTGCTAATGTCATATTCTCAGGTGACATCATCATGTCCCCGTCCTCAACAGTGATTCTCTGCTACTGATTAAAGCCATTAAATCTCCCTCATTCCCTGACCAAGTTGGATGTAAAGTGTCTCTCAAATCTTTATCTGGTATTAGGAAATTTTGGTGGGAAAAACAAATCTTACTGGAAACTATAAGGACAGCTTATTGTTTCGAATTATATGAAGGAAAAGATAACATTCGCCTAAATTCTTGAAATATTAAGCTTTTAAATAAGTGTACCACAATGTGACGCTGATCACTTTTGACAACTAAAATGTGACGCTTTTGACCTCCCTTATTTGGTTAATCTATTATCCAGTATTTACAATCATAATTATATTTCCAGTAAGTTAAACACACTTTATCTGAAAATAAATTAAACATTTCAACCTTAAAGATCATGTTGCAAGTCTTTGCCTATGTCAATGTAAAAAAGTGACGGAGATAACGCGAATTATTGACACGTCAAAAGTGATTTCCGTCACTCTATGTCAACGTGATCTCCGACCAATAACATTCCCCAAAAGGTAGTAAATACCTGGCAAGGATTGCGTTTAGCTATTATACTATCACATTTTAAATTCCTTGGCATCAGAAAACCATTGATACGCATATCCCATTACTAATTTTCACGAAATGAAACAAGGTCATTTAGAAAAGTGACTGAGATAACGCATCTCAAATGTTTGACCGACAATGAACATATGCCCTATGCTGCCTTCCAATCAACAGTCTAAGACGCCAAATTGACGACGTATACTCCATTTCAAATAGTGACGTACTCCATTACTAACAATGTCACCACATTCTTGTTTTGTTTTAAATATGTTTATTCAGCCAGAGACATTATGTAAAGTGTACACTATTCTCAGTATTAGCTGATGGAAAAAAGATTAAATATAGAGATTCGATACATCAAGTAAATATGTAAGATTAATGATAGAGAAAAGAATTTTATCGTTAGAAAAAAGTTATATATATATCGCAAAATACAATAAAACAGATAGCGAGATTAAGAACCATCACCTGGGTATGAACAACAACATACTACTGACCAAGGAGATTCACCATATTCGCTGGAGGCATACATACAAAGAAAAAGTATCTGATAAAGTTCAGATCAGACTAGATATGAGAAGTCGACAACCGGAATGATCAAATCAAATTCTCAGGCTCTGGTATTTTCCATACATTTAAGGAAGTATAAAAGGCATTTGCACATAATTTCTTTACCTCTCTTTTAAAAAACCTGTCATCATCAGTTGTTTTTAGAATAATCGGTAGAGAGTTCCAATAAGATGTAATTCGTCCAAAAAGGCTCTTCCGGATTTTCTCTTTTTTCCATTGTATAATGTTTTCTTTTGGCATTGAGAGGCTATGTGACGGAGATTATGTATTTGACCGACATTTGACAACCAAAGTTTGATTTTGAATTTCTCTTGATAGCTTCATTTGAGAAATGAATCACTCTTTCTATGCTCTTCATAAGATTCGTCTACACTTAACGCATGCCTTGAGGTATAGAACAGCCTTTTTATCCTATGTAAATATTTCTATTTAATTGACAGTAACTAAATTATAAAAAAATGTCTTAATACATATGATACATTTTGCTTATTGTTGAAGAAAGTGTAATATCGATTTAACATCACTCAGTGAAAAAATGATTGGTCCTAGGCTGCCATATTTCGTTGACATTTGCAGCTTTTTAAATTTATATTACGAAAAAACTTAAGAGTAGTATTCGGAAGATTTTATCTTTTCTGTCGAATCAAATATCAAGCAACATATGCGCCAATTCTCATTATTCCAGTATTTCCCGTTTTTAGTATATTTCCATAAAAAGTGACGGAGATCACTATTTCCTAATATCTGATAAAGGCCTATCTACCTTATTCAAACATCAATGTTGATAACACTACACATTTGGGGGTGGAAAAGTGGGCTCTTTCTACTTTATTTCCATGTATGCAGCCTGCTGACTAAATTTAGGTAGTGCTAGGCCGAGTGTGATTTAACTTAAATACCTATGGCTTTGGCTACCGAGGAAGCAAGCACCCAAGATATATGTACTGTAAACGTATTTATTTTCGCGCAGATAAATTTTCGCGTACTAAGTACTTTCACACCTTTTCGCACAGATTTAAATTTGCGCAGTAAGGAAGTACTCCCACCTTGTTTATGCAATAATTATACCTTTCGCGGAGGATTTATTTTCACGCACAGGTGAGAGCAACAAAATAGCGAAAAACAAATACTGCGCGAACATTAATTACATTTAAAGTATTGAATTTGTATTCCGCTATAATGACACAGAATTGGGCGGTAACTTTTACATGGTATATTTTCACTACAACCCACCCGCACATAATCGCTGAAAATTATACTTGCTCGAGATGTAATGAAGTGGAACTTTACATACATATAGGGGACATTATGCAAAGTCAAACAAATGATATTTTATCGGTTCAGGGAAAGTTTGTTAACTAGCAGCACAACATTTTATCACGCTCTGTAGCACTGATGAGCAGCCGATTTCAGGAGCGAGAGCAGGAGGCCTGAAGTACACAGTACAAGGTTAAACTTAAATAATCCCTAGTAGATTTAACACCTTCCTCCACATTTATCCATGGCATATTCAAGCTCATAGGCGAAACCCCCTAAATTGCTCAACATTTTTTTAATACAACATTATGTCTTGAATGACTAAAGGACAGGGTTTTTTACTGATAGTTAGGGAGAAATAGTCATTAATGACTCATTTCAGTATAAAATCCTTGTGAATATTACATTTCAATGCAGCAATGACCATGTAATAATTTTACAAATTGCATGTATAATTAGGCCATTTTAAGTGAATTGTGTCTGATTTAAGCTGATAGTGTGGTTCCATACTTAACATGTTTAATCCTCGTGATCTGAGCTATACATAAACCATTTTACTCAAACATTTCTTTTTCGACAATTTGGGCCTGGTCAAATCCTAAATGGTGTCAAAAATATGGAAATGACCATGTACCCGTTTTTTTTAACCCATCAATGATCATGATACAAGTTCAGCTGAATAACTTTTTTTTCTGAATCCAATGACGCATATTATTTTTGATGGTTTCCTTTTGATTAAGGCGGTAATGGTACTCCCATTAATAGATCTGGCAGACATAATTCATGATTCACACACTACAAGTAGTGTACACAGATTACAAATCATCCAGAATAAGATACTAAGACTAATATATGGCCTACCGCCAAGAGCCAGTGTCAAGGATCTCCATATCACTATCAAAATAATGCCACTTAAGTTTAGAAGAAGAATTTCCTCACCGTCTGGCGCAAAACCCCTAAGCTTATAGATTTGAGAACATTAACTAAGTACTAGAAATTTTGCCAAAGGAAGGAAAACCTTAAAACAAATCAGACCAAAAAATTAGCAAATTCGCAAATCAATTTTAAATAGAATCACCCTCTTGGAACAAACTTCGGACGGTGCCGCATCATTAACAGCTATATATCAACCACCGCCTGTGGTGACCGTCAAGAGGTGAGATAACCTCCGATGCCTGTATCAAATATTTTCGACAGTAAAAGAGGCAACGCAACCAAAGGGTCAATCCATTTAGGCCATCAGCTGTACCCCAAAAGAGTGAATTCCGTTCCGGATTTTGGGCACTACTTTTTAGTAGCAGATTCCTATTGCTAATACCCTATCAGGGTTTTCCCTACATAGACAAGTCTCCGGCGCACCGCCGGAGACGTTATGACGGCCGCCGGAGACTCAATAAGGCCCGCCGTTAACAAAAGCCAAAAAAAAAAAAAAAAAAAAAAAAAAAAAAAATTAAATTAAAAAAATTTAAAAAAAAAATTAGATTGGGAAATATGGGACTGGGAAATTTATTCCAAATATGTTATGCTGTCACAGCATTAGATCAAATATTTTTCATCAATACTCAAATGAAAAATTGGTAGGAAACAAGGTTTGAATTTTCAAGGCCATTCAATAGATTCCAACAGTATTCAAGGCTTAAAAAAAGATTCTCCCGGCCATTCTAGGCTTTTGAATTCCTGGCCTTGTACCGATTCCATGTATATTTTTTTATATTTTAACAGGGGGCCCCCTATTCTTCATGTTTCCAGTTGTATATTACTCTAAAAGTTTCCTGAATTTAGGATATAATGACATTTGTGATATGTCATAGGAAAATGAGTCAAAAGTCACAAAAAAATTGTTTTTTAAGATATTATATTTGAAAAAATGAGATCAAACAGACTCTGATGATAGTAAACATTATGATTATAGCTAATAAGTATTTCTATATTTCAAGTTTGATATTTTTATTTTTGAAAAAGTTTGCAATATCTCCGGGTGGATATTTACTAGTAAATTGGCTAACTATACTCTATAAAATTACCATAGAAATGCAATGATATATTTAATACACTATCTTGAAATTTAGTAACTTTATGCATGCTACGAAAAAAAGTGTTAAGCACCCCA
Source organism: Sthenelais limicola (assembly GCA_942159475.1). Classification (NCBI taxonomy): domain Eukaryota; kingdom Metazoa; phylum Annelida; class Polychaeta; order Phyllodocida; family Sigalionidae; genus Sthenelais; species Sthenelais limicola. Next base: position 51,769,502 of record OW804098.1, read on the forward strand.
AAAATGAAAACATTCCTGCAAAGACATCTTGGGAAAAAACACTGAAAAATATCAATTTTGTGACTTGTGACTCATTTTTCTGAACACATCACATTTTTTATTTATATGGTAAAATTGAATTGGAAACTTTCGATGTTGGCCTTGTTTTGATAGGCCATTTTGATATATGCTTGTTTTGAGGTAGTATATCTTAAACACAAGAATGTGTGACTCAAGGATATTTTCCCATTTCTATGACCAGAAACAGTCCATATATACTAAAGTTTCAGAAACATTATATTTTGACTTATGTTTGCCCTTAAGTTTAAACAGGTGACAAATAGTTTGAAAAAGGCAATCATAATCAATTGGCAGATTATTTACAACTCTCTTTTCAGGAAATTATGTATACTTGTCTGACCAATCTTACAGCAAATATCAGCTCAAAAGTAATTAAAATTGGCTTCAAACTTCAACAATTTGCTTCTAATTTTTCTAAATTTCCTGGGGGAGGACCCCCACCAGCAAGGGGGGAAACCCCCTCTTGCATTCTCCCCCCGGACCGCAGAAGCGGCCCGGGGTAGCGGCTCTGCCGCTAAACCCCTGAATTTCATCTCATACCACCGGAGACCTCCCAAAACCTGTGGAAAACCCTGGCCTATATTATAATATCCCAAAAGTTCTCCATGCAATTCCTGCCAGATTTTAAGTAATTGGGCATTGTTTCTGACAGTGCAAAGCCTATGGAGCCAACGGTCTGGCTTCATTTTAATGGTCATTTTAATAGACAATCATTTATTTAATGAATGTTGAATCTTTCGTCATATCAATGATTTTTTTACTGAATCCAAATCTCCGGAATCTTCTGATTCTGAATCTGCCATTTTTAACTTTTTAACTTTTGAGGAATTTTAGTTCTCCATGTTTGGAAAATAAAATGTAAAAAATTAAATAAATAAATAATAAAAAATATTATTTTCTATATTTAGAATGGAGTGACTGATATCAATGAATAGAGAATACTGTGCCCTAAAATTGTTTTCTTTTGACCTAAGATGTCAGTGCATTATTTTCAGAGTTATTAGCAAAATGCCTCATAAAGGTCAAGGTCAAAGGTCATTAATCGTGAGGTATTTTGCAAATAACTCTGAAAATAATGCACTGACATATTAGGTCAAATGAAAACAGTTTTAGGGGACATCATTTCCTATCAATTCATATCATGCACTTGATTCTAAACCCATTAGATAGTTTATTGATTGATTAATTATTTAATTTTTTAACTTTTTTTTTTCAAACATCAATAATTAAAATTCCTCAAAAGTTACCAAGTGGAAATTGGCAGATTTGGAATCATGAGATTCTGGAGATTTTGAATCAATCATAAAAATTTAGTAGGACCGAGAATTCAATGTTTACCAAATAAATGATGGACTATTAAAACTACCATTAAAAATGAAGCCAGACCATAAGCTCCATAGGCTTTGCACTGTCTGATTGATTGCTCATTTTCTCAAAAACTGGCACGAATATCATGGAGAACTTTTGGGATATTATAATATATAGTACTAGCAATTGGAAACTGGTGTCAAAAAGTAGTGCCCAAAATCCGGAACGAAAATCATTTTCTAGCCATATTCTGAGGCTCAGCTGATGGCCTAATTCTCGGTTTAATCAACGAGTTTAAAACACCTTAAATGTACTCTCGTTGGTTTAATCAACGAGTATGGAACAGGAGAGTGGGGACTATGTCCGATGCTATACCCGAGCTTGTTTGACCCTGCTGGGAACCACAGTAAGGGGTCTGGTGGAGAAAATCGGGGAAAGGACCATAAAAGGCCATAAAATGCCATAAAACCCACATGTTCTGGCAAATTTCAACTCATTAATTTATACAGTGAAATGGAAATATCACCACATTTAACATTGTTCCGATCTGATTTGAAGAATTACCATGAGACCATGGATGGAGAAATCATTAGGCTACACATTGATATGTTTTAGGTGCTTCAAATCAAATCGGAAGATATGATCAAATGGAAAAAACTGATTGGAAATAAGTCAACAAATGAATTACTTCATGATACTGGCTCAGTTTTATTTTATTTTCACAAATCAGGTGTACTGGTCCCGAGCTATAGATGTTCTGAACCTGATTGTCAACTTATAAATTAGATTTATGCAATATTTAAACAATAATGAAAGAAACTTCACTTGCACTTCCAAAACGGAAAATGAGAGGGGAGACTGAAGGCTGTTTAAGAACTTACAAACAACCTCGGATGAAAGGGGTGACCGCCTGGGCCATCTGATTCCAAGATAAGATGGGGAAATTTGTTACATCTTTCTGCCGACTCATGAGTCCCCACTCTCTTGAATTTATTCTCGTTGGTTTAATCAAGTACCTCTCGCCTCAACTAGAGACAAGGGCTAACGTAAGTTTACAAAGGCTAACTCACCTGTTTTTGTGTGGAGGCCATTCCTGCCCAGGTCAATTAAAGAAGCTTAAATCTGAAAAAGAATTTCTTACGATTACAACATGACTGTTTAACAAGGAAAATTTGGTTTGCTTTACCCAAGCTAGGAAATATGTTTCATCTTCAGTAAAGCAACATAGCCAGCTAACTTCAATGACAAATATTATTTTTTCATTAGCTAAGTCGCCTCTATAACCTATTAATAATCTATTTTTATTATATTTTCAAACCTCATACGAAGAGAAATAAAATTACAATATTGAAATACATTGAAAGGAGTTGAACCAACATTCTTGATAGGCCTAACTTGAGGATATTTTAGAAAATGTGAAACAAGGTAAAACTGTTGGCCTCCTTTCAGTCAACATGTGTCCTAACAAACTTTGAATAATGACAGACAAGTAAACAGAGGTATCTGTCAAGTTTTGAAAGTATTAAAATAGCCCGTGTCAAGTGTAGGAATCTATGTAGTAGTCGATTTGCCTTTCAAACTAATACCGAAGAGATTAAGAAATAAATCATTCCATGGACCTCTCAGTGTGAAAATAATAACCTATTTTTACACATTTTCAGCCTTTCCTTATCCTTAAGACTTAGTCAGATTCGGATTAGACATAAAACCAAGCCACGTGAGTCTGCTTTTCGGTCTCTCTCTGGACTAGCTTTAGAGGTTTCATTCTATCTTAGCGCCGACTTGACTGTTTTTGCGAGTTTTTAAATTTACATCAATCCAGAATTTGATCCAGAATTTGTTTTTACTTTTTTGTCTCCGTCGCATACTCTCCATAATATACAACACCCTACAAATTTAGTTAAGCAGTAACCATGTCAACAGGCTTACTCGAGCAAATGTCCTACAATTAGGGGAAGAAATAGTATATGATCATTGTTTAATGATATGTCAGATCTACCAAAAAGAAATCATATATATAGTCACACTTTTTTGTTCTGGACTGACAACGATTACACGCCGAGGTTGTTATCCCCAACAAACAGAAATGATTTATTGTCCTCGGTCCGAACTATACATCAGACCATTACAATACATCCACGAACTTTTCCCACTAATTCTCCCAATTCAGGCTACCTTAATCCAAGCATGAATGCGCTTAATGAACTATGTTAAGAGTTCGCTAAAGGCTCAACTTCGTCTACCTTCAAACACACAACAGTTGAATCCACATTAGCATTCCCTTTGAATACACAACTTCATTTCAGTGGGGTCCTTTTCCGGAATACATAGATCACAACTTTGACTAAAATTATGGCATAGGATTCCAGCTATGCAGGTAGTTTCACCACATCTGCTTTTTTGTTTTTAATATAGATAACCGAAAAAATGGAGCATAACTTAAAGAAGTTAGATGCACCCACATTTTCTCCGAAGCCAGTATCAGAGAAAGACATTTATTGATTACCTTCTCTTATTGCATGATCTTATGTAAGTGACCCCTGTGGTCATTTGGTTTATGTGTGTAATTGGTTAATGTTAATTAATAAGCTTGATTGGATGAGAGCACACATGCTCAGAGATTAACTAAAGATAAACTAAAATGCTTTCATCTTTACCGAATTCTACACTTTGTTAAAGCATTTTTTTTTGTTTTAAAAAGATTTAAAGCTGTCAAAAGGACTGAAATTGATTCGGAAATGTGAGCTATTTTTCTCACCTGGTTTTCTCTTGCAAAGATGTCAATAGAAGTGCGCGGCCCGTCTTTTTCTCTCCCCTCACCTCTTCCTCTGATCCGCCCCCCCCCCCCCCCCACTCGCCCTCCTCTTCTTCGCTCTACCCCTTCCCCTCTGATCTCTCTTACTCTCTCTCCCCAACCTCCCCCTTTTTCCTCACTCTCGCCCTCCCGCTTTGATCTATCTTCCGTTCTCTCTCCCTCTACCTCCCCCCCCCCCCATCCTCTTCCTCTGTCTTGTTCTCGCCCCCTCCCCCACTTCTCTGTCTATTTTCTTCTCCTCTCCCTCTCCGATTCCGCCATCCTCTCCCGTCTCTTCTTTGCTGTTGGTTTAAGTCACTTAGAATATTGTACTCGTTGCAACTTGTGCAATATTCACACTTCTTCCACCAACTCGTTAGTTACCCTGTATTTATTACATAAGAACGCATGTGTTATGCTTTAGAATAAACTTTTTAAAAATAGAAGGGAAAAAAGCAGTTTTAAATGTTGGTGTTGATTTCATACTGTTGGAACCAAGATTGAATTACCCCTCATGTACAAAGTTAAAGGTTACATAATTTGCAAACAAGCCCATGTGCTTCTATACAATAAGTTTTAATTGAGATATGTGGCATTTTACATAACCTATGAATGTTAGATTGTGATACGGGATAATATTTCCATACAAAACTTCCTACATCACATAAAAGTGACTAAGAGTGATGTGCTTGATCATTCCCAAATTAAGAAAAATACCAGAGAATGCGCAAGCAATTCCTTAGTTTACTCTGCATTCGCCAATATTTGTTTTTGTTCCCAAGATGGGGAGATGTGACACAATGGAATTCAATATATCAACAGTAAATAGCATACCACAGTGATAGTGAGTCTATTGCTTCATAGGGAAGACCAAGATGGCAAACGATTTTAGGACAGTCCCCTCAAACGAAACTACCGTAAAACCTGAAATAAGTTTGACTGAGTGAAAATATTCTAAAGAGACGACTCAAGTTAGGGGTGCGACTTCTATCAATAGTCTGGCTGATGCGGAACGTTCGGTGGGTCAAAATAGCGAGTGGATCATGCCAAATAACATCAAACACTTCTATCTGAGGTTTTCCCTAAATTATATTGGACGAGAATCCTAGACTCCAAGAACCCCAAAATCAGGGAGCGACTACAAATTTATAGGATTGCGTCTTCTGATACAGATGTTAATACTAGATCAACTATCTGGCGGCGATGGTGATATATAATATACCTCCCAGTCAGAAGAGTGGCAATCTGTTTAGTGAAAATAGCACCAATATTATAGTCTTATCTAAGGACAAATAAACAACCTAAATATTGGCTTTCCTTTATCTATCTTTTTTTTAAAGAAGTATTATTTTACTTTAAAATACTTTAAAAAATCAATCCGCAGGTTTATTGGTGGCTTAATATTTTATTGGGAATTTTTTAACCCTGCCAGTCAATAAGCATAATTTCCTTGCTAGAAAATATGAAATGTAACTAAGTAAAGTCACAACTTGGTAACTTTGCATTCCCACTTTTCAAAAATTTAAGGTCAGACCAGTTGCATTGGGGCAATCGCGCGAGGGTCCTTTTAGTATGCGTTTCAGGTACCGTCTCCAGACTATAAAATGGAACAGGGGAAAAACTGACTAGTTTTTCAAAGAAAGACGACCAATGTGTTCACCTATGACAAACAATGCTTTGTACAGGCAATTCAAAACAAGCTATGACACCTGCCAGGGAAAATGCATAACGTCTGACTATTTTAATCCCGAATTTTAAAAAAACTAAACCTAGGGCTGCATTCTTGTCCAAACCCTTCAGATATCCAGCAACTTAGCCCTATAATACGTATTATTAATAACAACAAATTAACCGCAGAAAGCACAACCTGACAGAAACTATTGATAGAAATCTAGGTCGACTGCCTTTAGTGGCGGATAAGTGAGGTATGTGAAAGGGAACGAACTGCATGGTGCTTGCTCGAGAGATCCAAAGCTTCTGACAGGTAGAGAGATTTTGACGGATCCATGGATCTTGAATACCGTAACAGTTTTTTTTTGCTTCATTTTTTTAATAAACTGAGACAGACAGCGACTTCTCTTTAAAAAGCGGGTTGTATACAATTTCCCATTTCATAACTTAGAAATCCTAACAAAACAAGCATGATATAAGATAAGATATGGTCTGGTTTTCTCTAGGATAGACGCCTTTGGTGCCAGTTCGTTTTAAGATGTTTGCTTACATACATGTATGTCAACTTCTCATGTGACATGTATCTTCATATACGTACTAATACTTGTAGAAATAAAAAGTATGTACCGTAGGCCTATACCGTAAGTTGAACAGTATTAGCTAGTATTTATATAAGTTATAACAGCACAAAGTCACATGCATGCCATGGCATGGGGAGGAAAAACGGAAATATTCTTTGCGATTTCTCAAATCTCAAAATCTACGGCTCATTTAAAAATAGTGTTTTTACATAGTCATAGGCCCTATACCTCCCTACTGAATTAACTTTGATTCATTATACCGGTACCGTGTATTGGGTTTAAAAGACAGGAGTTCCATATAAACTGGTGGGAATACAGTGCGTAGGTAGGCCTAGGCCCGTTCTATATTTCTATTTGACATTATGTACCATACTAATTACATTGAAAAATACCAATTTAAATCTTCCCATATAACATTGACCACAGTCAAACACCCCCTCCAAATAACCCTAATTAAGCAGTACCGTAGCGGTAGGGTAGGGTACCGCAGTATGTTCAAGTCCGCTGTCTTAATGCCCATCCCACTACTCTACTGGCACTAGCAACATTCTCGACTGTCAGAATCAAAACATGATTGTTGGGGGAGACAGCAAACCGCCTCCCCCCCTATGTTGGGGATTCATTTGAACCCCTCCATACCATACCCTTAGCTTTAACTAACAGCATTAGTAGTCATAGGAGTCGTAAGGTGTGCATTTAGTAAACAAAAGCCATGAAAGACATCACACCATTGCACGGTCTAGGTCTGTGTAGATCTCCCTCAAGTCGACATCGGAACCAAGATGAGAGGACCCTCACTCCTTTAGTTTAGGGCAAACGACTACCCACACACGCCCCGGACAAAAGCAGATTCATCTCCATATTTCATACTTAATAATCGTGGTACCTGATGCTATATTCTAGAGCAAGAGTTAGAAGTACTAGGCTGACTCATAGGATATATATTTTTGCCATGATCCAATGAGTATAAGAGAAGAAATGAGTACACAACGCTGGAGCGAGAGCAGGCTGGCTGTACCTCTCGGCCTCTCACTAGTCTCAGTATCACATGTCGGATCGGCCACATTCGTGCGGTTTGCTCTCGCCAAATCCACCAGTTTAATCATATTCCAGGATAGAAATTGCTTTAAACAAAAAGATATTGTACATGGGAAAGAAAATCACTTACCTTGGTGACGTTATGACACAGTTTTAGAAGCAGAGATGCGAAAAGTCCATCACAGCCGAAAGAGGGTCGCCATATTAGTCCTACGCCTTAGAGAATTTTGTAACCATGATTTTCATTGGTCAGGGCTGTGTTGAGAAACTGAACCACGTGAGCGCGAAGTTGTTGTGGCGGCGGCTTCAAAGAGTCCGCTGCGTAGACAGACGCACCTCAACCATCAACCATCCCACCAGGCACCCTGCAGGGAAGGAAATCAAGGGCTATTATTAGGCATGATTATACTGGTGAAGTAGATGGTCAAAATAAGCTTAAGCTATTTCCGGCACTAGATCTATATTAAAGTTCTGCACATTTACATTTTCAATGTGTAGGCCTAGGCCTAATAAAAGTAAAATTAACATTTAATAAAAGTAAAATTGGTAGGATATTATTGTACTTGCGTCGCATTTGCAGCAATTATGCTAAGTGACGTTAGCACTATTAGCAGTTTTTACTAAAGTGTGGTTAGGCTAGACTATACTTTTTTGTATTGCGGGGGCTGCAGGGGTGGGGGTGGGCACCCCCCCCCCCCCCCGCCCGCCCCTAGACCCCACCTCCGAAGACAAATTTCTAGACTTGCTTATAGTCTTTGATATTTGGGGGGGGGGGGGGGGGTTATAAACAAAAGTTCAATTAAAATCACAATTAAATTGAGTCACTATATCCCCTCGACTGAGGAATATCAAACAGTCCATGATCGAATGGGTAGTGCCTAGACTTGCACTAGGGCTCTATACGTCTGCAGACGAGGGCTAGTCTAACAAAATATTTCTATCAAATCTTAGATAGCCCCAATGCAAAACAAGGGAAAAAACACAAGATCCCTCGATCATGTAGGCCTACATAGGCCCAATTAGGCCTAATACTTTGGAACAGCATCCCCATAGGCCTATAGGCCTATAGGCTACGTTCAAATTATATTTTAAAAGGGAATTTCACAAGACTTTCTGAAATTCTGTCCTAGTCTAATTAAACATATTGCGCTATGTTGACATGTTGATAAACCATATAGGTATATCTTTTATTCCAATAGGCCTAGTCTATATGCTATATTTCCTAAGGCCAATCTCAAATTCATCAATGTATTTGAGAAATTACTCTGACACTAACGTTACCGGCAATATTTCCTGTATTGCAATATTTTTTGTTAATAGTTTTAGAGCAAAATATTATAATTTATTTTTTATTTTTCGGAAAACCCTCTATTATGGTATTTAGGCCTTATAATCATTGAACATTGGTAGCCTAATATAAGTAGGCCTATGTCAGTAATATTATAATCTGAGGCTCAGAGCCCTGTAAAATCAATAGAATGCATACAAGGCCTTGTCTGCCATATGTTCAATGATGGTGATAGGTTGATAGATTAGCATGTTGGTGTTAACTGATGAACATCTTGGCCTATCTCAAAGCCGGCCTCTGTAAGCCCTGCTCATATCACAGGTCGGGGGTAGGCCTATACCGGGTATATGGCATAGGTAAAACATAGGCTATTTAAAAATTCAAATACCGTAGGCCTACACATTTTCCCTGCAAATTCTCAAAATGTGGTATCAAATTCAATTGTATGTATCCTTTTGAGGAAACAATTTAATTTTAGAGCAAAATATTATAATTCCCCCAGGGCCTAATTGCAGTATGAAGTTATGATTCATCACTATATCAATTTATTTTTCCCAACTGATTTAGTAGGCCTACAATTTAAGCTTAGGCCTAATGAGACTTCACCTGATGTAGGCCTACATTGCACTATTAGGCCTAGAGTATCCCCCCCCCCCCCCCCCCAAGGGATATCGACCTTCTTTTTTATTTTTCGGAAAACCCTCTATTATGGTATTTAGGCCTTATAATCATTGAACATTGGTAGCCTAATATAAGTAGGCCTATGTCAGTAATGTTATAATCTGAGGCTCAGAGCCCTGTAAAATCTTTTTTTTTTTATTTTTGCGACAACCGTTTCTTTCTTTCACATATTAGACAAGGTTTCGGATTGGTTACATCTAGGATAAAAAAACTCAGTTTGGTCATTGAGGGCATGCGGTAAATTGCACAATAGATCATTATAAGATAATTCACATGATGTTAACAGCGTTTGATAATTATTTTCCACCCTTTCTTGCAATGAGTTCATTAATGTCTACTACCAGGTTGGACCAAATTCCGTACAGCTCTTTCTTTTTTCACACCTTTTTTTGTTTTTACAACAGACTTTATTTCTGCCTTCGAGGCATATACAATTCTAAGCACATGGTTAATAATATACAGACATAAGAGAAGAAGCATCAAAACACCAAAGTGAATAACACCATTTACATCTCTATCCATACTTATACTATGGTTAACATGTTCAATTCGATTTAAAAAGAATCATGATTACAAATCATAATGAATATACATACATATAAACCGCTTCACATTTTCTCATCTGGAAGTATAGAACACTCACACATATGCACTAAAACACAGAATATTGGTAAACCATGTAGGCCCTATTATGTATCTCTCCATATCTCACCACTTAAGTAGCTTGTCACAAATAATCATAAATGGTAGTGGTTCGTCATAATTTACAACATCCATAAAGCAATTATTCCTGATTTAAATTATTACAATTCAGATCAGTCTTCTCCTTTAAAACTGGAACTTTACATACCATACTTTCTTTTTAAAGACACTGTAGATATTAATTACTGGATCAAATGATCCTTATTAACCGATCCCTATGCGGGATCTGGCTCCCCATGTGTGAGTAGAGAATACAGATTCACTGCCCTCCTTCTTTTCCAGCTTTCTGGCTTTCCATGTGTCATTACAAAATAAGGATTCACTCAGGCCAGAGGCTAGAGAGTAGTCCCCAGTAATTATAGCATCCTTCGTTGACTGTCCCTGAGCAGAGAACATGTATTGTAATACAGACAAGTCCCCAACCTCTTGTTGCTGTAGCCCTACCTCATCTACATTGTCATTCTTTACCTCTGAAACTGGCTCAGCACTAGTTTGGACATGATTCATTTTTATATCGCCCTGTACTAAGTTCTCTTTCTTGCATTCCTCTAGTTCATGTAAAAAGTTCTCCTTGGGTTTGACATCTTCACTTTCTTCCAGCTCTCCAGCTTCCAGGTTCTGCTCAATGGCATCCAACAAGCAGAAAATCTGAGCAAAGTACCCCTTCTGCCTTTCATAACTTTCTTGGGCTTGGTCTGCCATAGACCGAACTAACGTTTTTAGGTCCATCTCAGCTTCTAGATGATAAATAGGCCTATATCCACCAGATGGCACCACTGTGCCAGTGTTAGCTTGCTGGTTGGGAGAATTTACTACCGACGTGGTTGTCTCACAATGATCTGGGTTACTTCTGTAAAACTGAAAGTCTTATCTTTTTAAAGCCACTTTTCACAACTTCAACTGACCTTTCATGAACAAATCCATCACGATAATGTTCTAGAATAACTGTTATAGTCCTTGTGATCTCATCCTGCACCTAAGGTTCTGTTCATTGACAGAGTAATGGCGGGCAAAACGAATTTGCTCCCGCCGACCTACTGAGTCTCTTCTAGCGATGCTGGATTCTTCTCACTTCTGTGTAGATGGTCCGATCTGACTTGTGTTTTAGTATCACTGATGTCTTAGATTTGTTTTGTCACTTTTTGGTAATTGACCAACACCTAATACTTCCTATATCCTGAAAAAAAGAAACGAGCCAGAGCTCTCTCAACTTTCTCAAACAGGAACCGGAAATCTCCCCAGCCCTGTAAAATCAATAGAATGCATACAAGGCCTTGTCTGCCATATGTTCAATGATGGTGATAGGTTGATAGATTAACATGTTGGTGTTAACTGATGAACATCTTAGCCTATCTCAAAGCCGGCCTCTGTAAGCCCTGCTCATATCTCAGGTCGGGGGTAGGCCTATACCGGGTATATGGAATACTATGATTCTACTATGGAAGACCAAAGATAGCCTACGGTACCGAACCGGTAGACGTTATAACAGTTTGACAGAAACAGACATAAATAAATATAATTATAATGAAATGTAAATCGGATACAGCCTATATAGACCTATATTATACTTGTTCATTATGGTGTACAATTAATAATTTCCATTTAATGATACAGTAATAAGCGCCTATACATATACATGGGCTACTTCAAATAAAAGAAACCAATTGCATGATTCTAATATATATGAGATCTAGGTCCTATATTGAACATTTTAAATGGAAAGAAAGCTGGTAAATTCTCACTTAAAATGCCCCGGTCTGAATAAATCTTGATTTTTTTTTCATCAAAGAGCAGAACCTCATTGCTTTGTCTATCTGGGGAAGGCTCAGAAATGTGACCCATATCCCGGCTTTGTTTACCCTAAATCAATTAAAATTATGTTTAGACCTATTGTAATTTCTATGTGCCTGGATGGTCGTGAAGGTGTGGGTGCTAGCAAATGTAATGCTTTTTATTATTTGGATTCGACTGAATTGACAAAAAATTAAATATATTGTTAATAATTGGTTTCCAATGTCAATTTTAGAGTAGAAACAACAAAATAATTAAATTATAGATAATCATGTGGGCCAATTCTGATGGTTCTAGGCCAAGATGCAATTGTGGGGCTGCATATGTGCAACATTTCAGAATTGCAGTGCGTATACACAATATTAGAAGGATTTTTAAATAATTCTGATATCCTGAAATAATTTGTTTTTCCCTAGGTCTGTATCTCCGGGATGGTAGGAAAGGTAAGAGATACTAGCAGAAAAGGAATGGAAAATTATGCATTTGGTATTATATTGGAAGTTATTCTACTTTTCTCATAATAGCAGATATACAGCTACACATTATTTCAAAAAGATTGTGTTTAAGTCTTGATGATAAAACCAGTTGCTGAACATTTCAATAGTGCAGATGAAATTATGTTGATTTATCCAATAGAACAAATATTGGATCAAGGCTCAGACGAAAAAAAAGTAATAAAAAAAGTCTACACATTGAAGGCAAATGGATGCAGGCACTCAACACTGTTGAACTAATACTCAATTGAAGTTTAATAGTTTTATTGCGTATTTGACTCCTACTGCATGAAACAATGCTGAACTGCCAGCTGATTGTGCAGTTTCGCAGGTTGTGGGAAACAAAACTAAAAATCGGTTCTCCGACGGTGTTACACATGATGGTGTTACATATGGTGGTGTTACACATGGCCGGGTTACAATCAATCTACCCCAAATGATGAAATCACATGTTTCCAATGTCACATCAGACTACCAGACCAATGGGAATTTGCCTGCAGAAGTAAAGCATCCAGTAGACCTAGTCTTGTGAGACGTATACCACGTTGACAATACCATCAGTGTGTTAATGTACAAAAGATAATTTAATGTGTTTTAGTCTAATGAGTTAATTTATTGATCTATGATATTAAGTAACTAAGGTGCCTAAATAAAGTATTTAAATGTATTAATTGTATTTGGCCATAGTCAGTCAGTTTGTTATCCGTTATCGCACTAGGGCGCGGTACTGAGGCATTGCCCCCTCATGATGACATGAGTCAGGGTATTGCGCCAGACCTGCCCCTCCATAGATTTAAGGTACATTGCATCAGAGATGAGTCGCTCACAAGCTCGTCTCTGAACTTCCGGAATGATGCAAGTCATCGTTCTATTCCTTCCATACTAAGTAATTCTAAGGCAAGGGTACCAGGGGATTGCTAGAATGTTCTAGAACATTGCTGCAATGCCCAGTTAGGATGATGAAACTCTGATATATATATGGACCCCAGGTCCTGTCACTCTCAGACTCCAAACTGTTACTGAACGAATACACTACGATTGACCTACTGCTTGACGACACTGACAGTATGAAGACCTAGAGAAACTGTACTGATTTGACTGGATGGACTGGACTTAGGAATTTTACTGATTAGACCTACATAGACTGCGCGATCTGACTATGGTTTACCTTTGCACCTAAGACATTGACTGATTGATCCAAACGTGGACCTACGCTTTACTCGAGTTATTACTACACAAGCTAGCGAGATCAACTAGAATCAACACGATCCACGAGAATCTACTTTAGCCATTACCTGTGATTGCTTAACTCCCTATTGAAACCAATATAGAGGTAATTCATGAAGTGTCTGTCTACCCGCTCCCCAGCAATCTAGATAGACATTTACATATGGTGGTAGAACCCGCGGCTGGAGAACTTGGAATGGAGTTCATCTGTTTCATTATGCTGAATGGCGCAGGGTCAGGATAAGAGACCTCAGAACAGAGCAAGTTTTAGACTTAGCTGCACTACCAGAGGAGGTTTCAAAGATCAAGATACAGACATTCCAGAAACACCTCCTCAATTGACCAGACGGCAAGAGGAAGAAGGGCAGCTAAGAGGACAAGGTGAGTTGCTAGTTGCAACTGAACCAGGTGGAAATTTACATTTGACAGACGAATTAATTGATCAGGGAGGTGCACGCGCATTGCCTGAAGCAGATCTAGAGGAAGAAATCCTAGACGACGACGAAACGTTGGTCAACGAGAGCAGTAGTGACGATAGTAACGATACAGAAATATTAGTAGAGGACGATTACCTGTCAGCAGATAATCGGATGAATACAGACGACAAAGTATTAATCCAACCAGTTGACGATACAGAGGAAGACGAGCCTGAGCCACTCCAAGAATTGGGAGCTGCAAATCTGGCGGACGCGGAACGACCAGAGGAAATTATAGCAAACCAGGAATTGAGAGACGTCCTCAACCAGGACGACCTAGACCGATTGGATCAGCTCAGACTACAGAACGAGAGAACAGCTCAAGCTTTAGAACTTGCCAGACTTGCAGAAGAAGCAGAGTTCCGTGAGGAAGCTGAACGGCGAGGAGAGCAACAGCGTCTTCAGAGAGAGCTGGAGAATAACCTGAACGCCGTAGTGTTAGAAGGTCAGCGTAACGGACTACCTGCTCCAGAGGCCCGACAACAACAAGACGGGGACGGACCCGTAGACCAAGTCCAACCAGGAGGACAGGCACCGAATAACGTTCCACTGCCGAACAATATACCACTGGTGGAACAAGGGATTATACAGGGCCCTCAACAACCTCTAAACGAAGATAGTGACCCCGGGGAAGAGTCATCTGATACAGACAGTGATATAGAAAACGCTTCAGTAGAAAACGAAGTTGAGGAACAAGAAGAGCACGGCAATAATCAACAGCAAGACCAAGACGAGAATATACAACAAGGATTTGAACAACAGTTACCCATGGCGGATCTAGAAAAAGTCCAAACCTTGTTATCCCCGCCCAAGTTCTCAGAATTGGAAGACTGCTCAGCATTGGCAAGACGGCTCTATCCTAACAACATAAATGCATTTTGCCCACATTTTGCATCATATCTGGGAGGATCAGCAAGAGAATGGCTGCAAATGATGGAAAACCCAGATCCCTATGACAATTGGGACGCGCTGAAGACATCCTTTTTGGCAAGATTCGAACATCTGTCAGACATGGATAGACGGGCGATGAAACAAGTCAACATGACAGAGGGAGAGACCATCCTGCAGTTCATACGATCTTTCCAGAGCAGAATGATAAAGGCACAGGTCCAGGACCAGGATCAGATGAAGGAATATTTCCAAGCGTCGCTCTTGCCTAAATATCGTGCCATATTGATAAACAGACAGGCTCTCACGCTGAACCAGATGATGGAATATTTACTTCAGAGAGAGGAAAGCATGTCTACAGGTACGGTGACCGCAGGAGATCTGAAAAAGGTACAGAGAGCCATGGAAAAGTCAATGGAGAAGACTTTAGAGAAGAACATAGCTAGAATGGAGGCAGCCGTCAAAGCACAGAATATGCCCGTAGCAGCAATCCCTACACCAGTTGTAGCGTACAACGGTAATAATGGCCAGAACCAGAACCAGGGCCAGAATCAGAGCCAACCTCAACGATGGGATTATAATAACAATCAACCGCTGTCACAGAACAACTACCAAAGTGGCCATCAGCAAAATGGTTACCATAAGGGCAACCAACAACAGGGGCCACAACAGAATGGATATCCACAGTGGCCTCAGCAGAACAACCAGTGGCACAACTGGTGGCCTCAGCCAAACAACCAGCAGCAATGGTCACAGGACGGTCCGAGCCAGTATAACAATGGCCAGCAGTTCCAGGGCTACAGAGGCAGCCGTCATAACAGAAGCGGACGAGGCAGAGGAGGCAATCAGCAGCGATGGAATGGCAATGGGCAGCAGCAGAACGGTGGACCTTCGAACTACAACAAGTCTCAAGTTAAGTGCTTTAATTGTCAAAACTATGGTCACTATCAGAATGAATGTCGTGCTCAGAGACAGAATAAGGGACCCCAGGGGGGAAATGGTATGCCCAATCAGAGGAAACATGTAGGTGCGATTGAGTATGATCCTGGGAATACACAGGAAAATGATACAAATCAGGGGCCCTATTTTGTCGCGGATAACCCAAACTAGAGTCTCTCCCTTCATTGGGGCATATTGAGGGGAGAGAGCAAAAGAAAGGCAAAGGGAAGGAAATATTGAGCCCAGAAGTAATTAGAAACAAACCTAGCAATAAGGGAATTAGAATTGAGGGTCAACCCCATTTGTTAACCGTTGTCTGTTATGTAAATAATTCGTGGGATTATTTCTCGATACCAATCGACAAGGAGCAACATTCTATTGATGCTTCTATGTATGGAACGAATCTGACGACATTGGTAGACACGGGAGCCTCTATATCTGTCATGAGTGAAAAAATGTATAATAGTCTTGACGCAGATAAGCCGCCCATGACCGTCATGCCTATAAAGAAATGTGTGTTGGCAGATGGGAGGTTAATACAGGGGTATGGCCCATGTTCAATGAAGCTTGATATGGCACAGAAAAGATATCACATAAAAGTAACTATTTGGCCGGAATTGTTTTTTGGTTTAGACTTGATCATGGGGAGAGATTTCCTCATCGAACATGAATTGCAACTAAGTTACGAAGGTTGTGCCACAAAGGATGATCAGATTGCTATGGTGTGTTCTCAGAAGGATATAACAATACCACCTATGACGGAGGTAATAATGAAAGGTAAAATCGAGGGTGAAAATATTTTTCCCAATGGCATGAGGTATGTTTCAACGCCAAGGATGATGCCCTGGGGGAGGGCCTAATAGCTGCTAGAAACGTGGCTAGTGTCACAGGGAACGCGATACCAGTAAGAGTTATGAATTTTACGATGTTCCCTCTGGACATCCAGGCACGCACCCAAATGGGGTGGGTAGCCCAAGATGGCTTTGTGGAAGTAAATTCTAAGGTATGTGCATCCCAGGAAACAGCTGAAGAGGCAAAAGAGAGTGAACAGAATGTTTTTACTCCAGAGGTCAATATAAAAGAATCAACTATTTCACAGGAGCAAAAGAACAAATTAAACAAACTGTGTACTCAGTATTGTGATGTTTTCGTGGGACAAGATGGCATGTTAGGTTCCACCAATGTTTTAGAGCATAAGATAAAATTGAAATCTGAATATGAAGTGGTACACAAGTTACCATATCGTCAATCTCCTATCATGAGAGAGATGATGGACGAGCTAGTAAAAGAACAACTACGTCAGGGGGTGATAGAAAAATCTTACGGAGGAGCATGGGCTTCACTGTGTTTCATAGTCGCCAAGGGTAACGCGAAACCTGGGGACTATCGCAAATGGAGGTTAGTCTGTGATTTTCGCGGATTAAACGACGCCATGGAACCCCAGTTTTTGAATATTCCAAGAATAGATGATGTACTGGATTGTATAGGTCAAGAGGCTCCAACAATTTTCTCATGCCTCGACCTACAGTCTGGATTTTTCCAGGTCGATATATGTGAGGAGGATCGTGACAAAACAGCGGTCATAACCTCCTCAGGTACAAAGTATAGATACACGAAACTACCCATGGGTATGACTAACAGTCCGAGAACTTTCCAACTCCTAATGGATATGGTTCTTGCAGGATTGAAATACAAAACATGTTTGGTATATTTGGATGATATTTGTGTATTTAGTACTAATTTTGATCAACACCTAAAAGACCTGGAGGAAGTTTTCTTGCGGTTAAGAGAAGCCAATCTTAAATTGAAGCCTTCTAAGTGCATGATGTGTAGAGACAAAATTAAGTTTCTGGGTCACACACTCTCAGCGGACGGCATAGCTCCACATGAGGATAACATAGCCCCGTTGAGAAATATAGCAGTCCCAGTGAAGCGACTGGATATCCGGCGATTTCTAGGAATTGTTGGGTATTACAGGAAGTTCATAAAGGACATATATGCAGTACGATCTAAGCCCCTAACCATGTTGCTAAAGAAAGAACAGGCGTGGATTTGGGATGAACCGCAGGAATTGCCATTTGAGGATTTGAAATCAGCATTACTAAATGGGAACATTATGCTAGCGTTTCCAGACTTCGAGAAAGAGTTCATTCTTGAATGTGATGCAAGTTCCGTAGGTCTTGGTGCAACCTTGTCACAAATGGACAAAGAAGGAAAGAAAAGACCGGTAGCATTCGTGGCTAAAACTCTCTCTGAAGTGGAATCTCGTCGGAGCACAACGGAGCAAGAACTTTTGGCCGTGGTGTGGTCGGTAAAGAACTTTCGAGTGTATTTAGAAGGAAGAAAATTCATTCTTTATACTGATCATTCAGCGCTATGTTCTCTGTTGAAGAACGACAAGCCTAAAGGAAAGTTTGCAAGATGGATCATGCTCTTGAGAGGGTTTGATTTCACGATTCGCCATATCAAAGGCGAACAGAATCAAGTCCCAGATTCTCTATCACGAATAAAGTATAATTCAGATCCAGACCCCACCCCACTATCTGACTTGTTGCCAGTACATGCAATAACAACTTGCCCAAAGCAAAAGGTTAATAAGAAGTACAAGAAGTCGGTACAGAAGAAGCCAGAAAATATACAGATGTCCGAGTTCAGGCCTTTGGCTACGGACGTGTCTGTCTTGGCAAAAAGCCAGGAAGAGGACCCATTCACGGGTCCCATAATGACTTACTTACGCGATGGTTCGCTACCAAGTAATGAGGAGCAAGCCAGAGCGATTTTGTGATGTGAGCCTGACTATTTTCTGTATGAAAATCTGTTGTTTAGATTCCCTACGACATCTAGACATGGGGTTCAGAACTCAGCATAGTTAGTTGTACCGAAAAAGATTGTAACTATACTTCTATCGCTCTATCATGAAAATGAAATTATGGCTCATGTGGGCCCGAGTAAATTGATCCCAATTTTAAGAAGAAAGTTTCAGAAGATTTCAAAATCCCGCGCCATACTGGAGGAAGTGGACAGTAGGGAGAATCTAGGTTGACACCCTGGATAGAAGTATATTTCGCCTGATTTAAAAGGAGAAGACATAGCAAGTAGGACAAAATAGACAGTACACGGAATAACGGACTCATAGGAAGGAGTAATTCCACATAAAAGCCATCCGTTGATCATATACAGTTGATTTAAAAATCGAACCGGGAGAAAGAAGGTCATGGTCGACCCAGTGCTTACGGGAAGCGACCTTCACCTTCGCCACAAGCGTGCTCCAAAGCTCGGCGGAGACATAGGAGTGATAAACATAGGAAAGGAAAGCATACATAAACAGTAAGACGCCAAAAGTCATAAACTAAGGTGAACTTTTGAATATATTGACTCTCCCAAAAAATGATCACTTGTTAAGAAGCATAAACGTTGTTTGAGAACTTTGGTTAGACGAGAACCGATCGGTTAGAACCCAGGTCGGCCATCTTGTTAAAAAAGGCAAAAGTTGCCGTTAGCAAAGGATTCGTATTGAAGCTGCAACAGCGTTACATCGGGTAAACAAGATGACGGGTCGAGCTCGTTCGAAGTCGAAAGGGCCAAAAGTAAAGAAACACAGAGGTGTATCTGAGAGCAAGGAGGACTTCATTGACAGCGACGACATGGAATGGAACGATGATCATGATGAAAGTGAAGATAGCGATGAATCAGACAGTGATCAGAGTGCTCGTGATGACCAGGGAGAACCCCTGGACTTGAACGATGCACCCCAATACGTCAGATCGATGTTCCAGATTCTATCCAATCAACTCAAGATTGACATGGGCAGAATTAAGAGAAAGCAGATCAAAACTGATAAAAAGGTCGATGAATTACAGAAAGACAACATCAAAAGAGATAAGGATGTGACAAGCAACAGGAGGAGGATGTTTAAAGTAGAATCTGACAATAAGGTATTCAAAGAAGGAGCAGTCATGAGAGACGACAAAGATTATCTAAAGCTGGTAGAAACAGCAGAAGATAAGATCAAAGAAAAGCTTGCCGAGGAAACTGAGGCCAATAGTCACAAGCTAGTCTTTGAAGGCATAATCAGATGCCCTAAAGAGGATAAAAAAATCCTTGAAGATAAGATCAAGAAAGTGTTAAGTGAAACAATGAAGGCTCCCACAGACGGGATTCAAGACCTCTACAGAATCGGAGGAGAGGAAAGCACGACTGTAAAGGTAGTGTTCTTGAACAAGGGCAAAGCCGAAGAGGTATGGGATAAAAAAAACAACCTCAAAAATCAAACCAAAGTCGGGGGTAAGAAGCCCATCTTCGTTAAACAAGATCTGCCCAAGACCATTAGAGACAGGATACAAAGAGCAAGCAGAGTAGTCCGAGCAGCCAGAGCTGCAGGGAAAAATGCGTATAATGATGCTGGAAATGTCCGGATCGGTAATACAAGATACGCCCATGATAAATTAGAGTCTCTACCCACACAGTTCTCCTTACCATATCTGGCCATGAGAGAGTCGGACGAGATGTTCGCCTTCGTGTCAAGGGAAAGCCCGCTTTCCAATCATTTTCATGCACCATTTTCTGTAGACCAAAAAAGATTCCAACACGTCGAGCAATACTTAGCTTATTCAAGAGCTAAGGTAGAAAAGAACGCAGTGAAGGCCGAATACGCGCTCAAAGAAATGGACCCACAAAAATGTAAGGCCACTTTGGACGAGCTAAAAAGGGAAAGCACAGGAGAGGAGTGGAAGCAGAGGAGGGCCGAGATTCTCACCAAGGCGTTGAGAGCTAAGGCCGAACAACATGAGCTTGTAAGAGACTATCTCTTGAACACAGGGGATAGGAAACTAGGTGAGGCGACCAAGAATATGGAGTGGGGCATAGGGATGTCCTTGTACGACGACAATATAAAGGACTTAAATGAGTGGAAGGGAGAAAACCTTCTAGGCAAGACTTGGGAAGTCGTCAGGGATGTCCTCACACAGAAAGAAAAGCTAGAAGGCATGTTTCAGAAGAAGAATGTGCCTTAAGAAGAAATAGGATCAAGTAATAAAGCACCCCAGTCATCCTGCAAAAATCGACATGGATCAACACACCCAAACAACATTTATCTCGCTAAACATCAATGGTTTGGCGGGCTTAGAAAAGAGAAAAGCGGTGTTTCATATACTAAACAAAAATAAAAATTGTATAATTGGTCTCCAAGAGACTCATAGTAAACAGAGTAATTTTAACATCTGGAAGGCCCAATGGAAGGGCAGAATTTTTGCCAGCCATGGTCGATCTAATAGTAGAGGGGTAGCCATATTGCTTTCAAAAGATATTGTGTGTTCAGAGATAACAGAAGGTAGAGACCTACAAGGTCGAATAATGTACATTCGAACAAAAATTGATGATGAGATATACTTTATAATTAATGTCTATTTGCCTGTTAGCTGTGAGAGTCGAGAGCAAATTAAAGTCATACAAAGCTTATGTAAAACATTGCGAGACCATTCATATGATCGCCTCGTAGTGTTAGGCGACTTTAACATGGACATCGATAATAGTGAGAAATACAAAAATGTGGAGTGTCTTCAAGCTATGATAAACGAGTTCGATCTCGCTGATATTATTAAAATTAGAAATGAAGAAAATTCCCTTCACACTTGGAGGAGAAATAATACTGTCTCTAGGCTGGATTACATCTTCGTAGATAGAGGTGCTAACAATCGGGTCACATACACAAAAAACGAATTCTGTGAACATTCTGACCATAAAATGTTAACGATGAAGATCAATAACCTTTCCTTACGAAGGGGCAGAGGTTTATGGAAAATGAATGAAAATATATGTGATAGTCCTGATTATGGAGAAATGGTTAAGCAGACAGTTGTAGATGTCGCGCAAGATTATACAACACTTAATGCCAGAGAAAGGTGGGATATGTTTAAATACATAATAAAACTTAATACCATGTCAATGTGTAAGCATAGAGCCAATAACCGTAACAAAGACGAAGTTCAATGCAAACAGAGGATAAAAGACCTGGACGAAGGGGGTGATTTAACCCTCGACGAGCTAGATGAATTTAGAAGGTTAAAACTCAAAATTGAAAATATTGACAGGTTTAAAGCAAGGGGAGCCCTCCTAAGATCCAAGGCCCATTGGCTTAGTGAAGGAGAGCGGCCCACTAAATACTTCCTAAATTTAGAAAAATGGCAGGCCGAGAAAAAAGTGATAAAACAACTAATTAAAGATGATATAATTCTGGCAGGGTCTAAAGAAATATTGGAAGAAGGGAAACAATTTTATAGCGATTTATATGCCGAAAGGGAGCTGGATCACCCAGACTCCTTCGGATTCACAACTGTCAATGAGGAGACAAAGGTCTCAGAAGATGAAAATAATTTTATGAACAGGCATATTACAGAACATGAAATTTTTCTGGCGCTTCGGGACACCAAACCGGGCAAATCTCCAGGTACCGACGGGTTAGGAGCAGCTTTCTATAAGAAATACTGGAATGATTTCAAAACGCTGTACATGTGTATGGTTCACGAATGTGTGAACAATGGTGAAATGTCAGACGATCAAAGAAAAGGGGTTATAAATGTCATACCCAAAAAAGATGTGGATTCTAGATATATAGCCAATTGGTGCCCGATTACACTGTTGAATACGGATTACAAACTAATGTCAAAAGCCATAGCTGCAAGGCTGGGCTTATATCTCCCCAAGCTAATTAACCAAGATCAGCTGGGATTTGTTAAAGGGCGATATATAGGAGAAGCCATTAGAAGGCTAGACGATATTGTATGGTGGTCTCAGCAAGAGAATAAACCAGCCTTAGTGTTATCGCTCGATTTCTCTAAGGCGTATGACTCCATAGATTGGAAATTTATGGAGAATTGCCTTAAATCGCATAACATAGCTGATTATGTTATTGACTGGGTTAGAACCTTCTTGAACAACTCCAGGGCTTGCTTTAGCAACAATGGTAATATCTCAGAGTGGTTTCAGATCCGAAGGGGCATGAAACAGGGGGATCCCCTGTCGTCCACGCTGTTTATTTTAGTAGTAGAAAAACTTGCAGATAGTATAAGAAGTAATAATAAGATTAAAGGTATTAAAATTGGAAATGAGGAGAACAAGATTATTCAGTTCGCGGACGACATGACCCTTACCCTAAAGGATGAGAAATCACTCGAGGAGGCCTTGAATGTTATCAAGAGGTTTGGTGGAGTCTCAGGACTTTTACTTAACGTCGAGAAAACACAAGGTTTCAACATAGGGGGAGTTCCACTGTATAATGATGACATTAAAAAAATCAAATGGAAGTCCGAAATGAAAGTGTTGGGCATAAGATTGGTATATCCTAGAGATAATGATGTAACGTCCGAAATAAATTGTGACGACCTCTTAAAAAACATAGGCAAAGTAGCCAATGCCTGGGGGAACCGTAGTTTAACCCTGAAAGGTAAAATACAAATATGTAACTCTTTGCTGTTGTCTAAGGGCCAGCATATTGTATCGTGCATAAGCCTCAACGAGAGCAAAATCAGGGAGATAGATAAGCTAATACTTGAATTCGTGTGGGGAGGCAGATCGCGTAAGATCAGCTCAGCCTGGCTTTCTCAAGAGAAGGACAGAGGTGGGCTAGGTCTAAGGTCCATCCGTGACATAATCACTATAAACAGGATTAGATGGATCCAGAGAGCCCTAGAAGCCCCAAATAATAAATGGTTAAATGTCTTAAAAGCGGTAGAAAAAAGGAGTACCGAAGATATATTCCTATCAAGGAAAAAACCATGTAATTTGCTAGACAACTTTTACCAGGAGATGTTTAATATTTGGAGCAAAGTATATTATATCCAATCACCCTTAACATGTGAGGAGGTACTCAGGGAAAGATTATGGAACAATACCCATATTAGGTGTAACAAAACTACCATAGCCTTCCCAAGATGGAGGGCCTCAGGGGTATACTTTGTAAGAGATGTACTAGACAATAATTCGCAGTTTATGTCGTTAGAGCAGTTGGAGGATCGATACGAGATAAACACTAATTTTGTAGAGCGCTTACAGCTTAAACATGCTATACCTAAGAGGTGGTTTGATTTAGTCAGGCATAATGCCGAAGTAGAAGATCAACAACAAGAGATATTTATTTCGGTGGGTACTGAAAGAATAAATATATTAGGCACGTCAGCCAAAATATTGTATAAAGCTTACATGAGAAGTAAGAAAATCAAGATCAAGAAGCTAGCCAAATGGGCGAGAATTTTGCAAATTCAGCAAAGATTAGACACGGAAAAAATATGGAGTGAGATTTGTTTATTTCCTTATAGAGCCACACATGATGTGAGACTCCAAACTCTTCAATATAAAATAATACATCGAAATATATGTTGCAACAAATATCTAAAAGGTATTACCATAAAAACATCCTCTCTGTGTGATTATTGTGATTCCGAAGACGATATAGTTCACTTCTTTGTTGAATGCAACCAGGTAAATATTTTTTGGGGTAACCTTACCGCATGGCTTGCCAGCACAAAAGAGTTCAAAAACGTCATTCATAACCAGCTATCAGCCAGAGATATAATCCTGGGAATAGACAATACAAACGAAAAAAAATGTAGACTCAACTTTGTCATACTAGCGGCGAAATCGTACATACATAGACAGAGGTTGTTTGGAAATAATGTTGTAACAGTTGAGGTATTTTTAAAGGAGTTCGAAGGAAGACTCAAAGCAATGTGGTTAGCTGCCAACTTTAACGTGTCGATAAGTAAAACCTTTAAAGGCTGGAAAAGTTTTTTCAGTTTTATACAGAATCGATAAAAATCCAATACATATGAACAGCCTAAGGTGTGCCTAGAGTAAGAAATGCAATCTGCATCCTTATGAGGAAGTATTATAAGCGATGATTAAGTGGTAATCGAAAAGAAAATAAGAAAACAAAAAAAAATTAAAAAAGAGAGTTCACGAAAAAAAGGAACCGCATAACATGTTTTAGCATTGTATACGCCAAGAAGGCAGGATATCATGAATAAAACACGTCAAAAAAAAAAAAAGAAGAAAGTATTTTGGGAAATCCTTATATAAGGATGCTAGAGAATTTTGTGCCAACCATGTAATCCTGAAATACGGTGCGGTGAAGAGAATTATATCAGACAACGGCTCACTTTTCAGAAGTAAAGCCTTTGCGGATTTTTGCCAGAGAGCAGGAATAAAGCATTCTTTCATTACCTCTTTAAACCCGAAAGCTTCGGGGTTGGTCGAGAGATGCAACAAAAACGTCCTGGATAAGTTAAGATTTCTTGTTTCAGATGAACAGAATGACTGGGATGAATGTTTATCGTTGATAAACTACATTATCAACATTTCCCCAGCCGAAGCGAATGGATGTAGTCCGTTCCTTCTTTTATTCGGTAGGGAAGCTCTATTACTGATGGAAACAAGATTGGTGGATCCCTTGGAAGATCCCAAATCAAGAAGAGAAGTATTCACTGAAATACTCCAGACTCAAGAGAAGGCTGAAAAAGTGGCGAAGCAGATATTGGAAAAGAATCAAGAACTTATGAAGGATAGATACGATAAGAAAGCGTTCTGCCCATATTCACAAATGGGGGACGTGGTATATCTCTATTGGCCTTGTGTACCGAAGCCAGGAAAACAGAAGTTAAAATTATACAGTATCTATCAGGGACCATATTTGATAATTCGTTTTGTCACAGAAAAGACTGTCATTCTTAAGAGAATAAAAGATGGAAAGATTCTGACAAAGCCTATAACGATTGACAGACTCAAGGAAGGGAAAGTCAGAAATCAGAACATTTGTAAGTGGAATCCGCTAGCCGGACCATTTAATGACCCAACGCAGTCGGAAGACGCTGATTTCCCAGACCCACCCGTGGAACCCGTGGAACCCCCAACCGATGATGCTCCAATAGAGGAGGAGTCAGACGATGAGGAAGCAACGCTGGACATCCCTAATAAGGAGGACGACGCATTGGGTGATGAAATACCTAGAGCAACCAAAATTAAGGATAACGGCGATCCTAAGTACTATGAAATAACTGATATTCTGGATATTGTCAGAATAAAAGATCAAGGCTTAAGATTCAGAACTAAATTCAAAGATAAGTCAGTGCAGTGGGTAGAAGAAACTTGCCTAAATGAGGCAGCGAAAGAGAGATATCTTGATCGAACCTTGGAAGCGAGACCTGTTCCAAGATTGCTGAGAAATATGTATATCGATTTGGGCTGGATTAAATCCAGTCCCATCTACAACCTACAGAAAGTTAGTATGTCGCAATAAAGAAGAGAAAGTTATAATGGTTTTAGAAAATTAAGTCAATGTTCAGGTAAAAGTAGATAGAGGGTGATCTTGATCGAGAATCAAGTTCAGGAGAAATAACTCAGATATGAGTACTAGAAACAAGTGAAATGGGAAATGAAATTACAGACAGGAATCCCAGAGGGAATGAAATTTGGAAATAAGCAAGTGAGAAAAGATATGAGAATCAGCAAAATATTTGGGAAATAATGTGGAAAGTTATGAAAGTTGTCTTGAAATTATAAAATGAGTGTATCCCTACCTAAAGTAATATAGAATTGATTATAATCTTATGTTTGCAAAGGAGGATAAAATAATCCTGAAATATGAATATTCACAACGTCGCACCGGATAACAAATCCAGCGCATGGGTATGAAGCTTGGACGCTCGGGGTGAGCGCCCTCCCACCCTGAGGGGAAATAAGGATACGTGGCTCGATGAGAGAATTTGGGTATCTCCAGAATCGTGTTGGGGTTATGTGTGCCTCAAGTTCGGTAAAAATCGATGATTTAGTGAATCTCCAGAAAGTCTTGTGGTTATGTCTACCACAGGGCCGGAATGAAAAAGTTTAAATAATCCAGGGGTGTTTTCTGGTATTTGCCAGGAATCGGGAGGCTGAGAAGTTTTTTATGCGAAGGAAAGTTCAATCAAAAGACTCCAAGAGTGAAATTTCGGGTAAAAGCAGGGGAACGGGCCTTACAGAAATTGTTACCAGATAATCAGAAAAGGGGAAAGAGAACAAGCAAGGACCCAATTAAGGTAGTGGGGAACATAGCCATTGGTATGGAACTAGCTAGATTACAAGATGTGGACGACGCTAGAGATGCAATTCTTGACCTTTACAACCATACTAACTATCTATCGGATACTATGAACAATAATACTTGTGTCTTCGTGAAGTTTGTAAATGCTTCATCAAGTAAAGTACAGCAACTAGCTGAGGAATCAATAGATCAGGGGGAAAAGATTAGAGAACTGGAGGAAGCTACTGATGATTTATATGTTAGATATAAAGCAATTCTAAACAGAGTTGAGAACTCAGCTTCCGACATTCTTTGGTTACAATATTTTCAGGCGGCACTGTCTCAGCGCCAACTTAAACTAGGTCTCCTTACTCAGTATGATAACGCTTTAAGCCATTTCATAATGGGGTGCAATCACTCCAGGCAGGCCGAGTTACATCTGTCTTGATACCTCCTGAAGAACTTGAATCAGCCTTGCAACGTATGTCGGAGACACTGGAGAGCAAAGGTTTAAATCTAGTATTCAAAGACTTGGCAGTCTACTATAAAGATATGTTGAAATCATTTATATTTTTAGAATCAAATCTATTTATACGACTTAGCGTACCGTTAGCAGCGGCGCCCGCTTTATATGATCTTTATGCGGTGAAAGCTTTCCAAATTCCATTGCCAGGAGCACACGGTAATGTAACGGGGTATTCAGTAACATCAGATTTACCAGACTATTTAGCAATAAACTATCTTACAGGGGAATATGCCGAAATTTCGTCCAAAACCTTGGCTAGATGCAGCCATCAGGGATTGGTATTGTGTCTATTCGCTATCCCTCTTAAACTATTCTCCTCCCCATCCTGCATTTTGGCCTTGTACTGGGACAATGCAACAATGGTTAGGAATCTATGTAACATTCAAGTTACACCTTTCGGTCAAGTTGAGATGTCAATAACGCCTTTGACAACTAACAAATACTTGGTAATCCAAAAAGGGGAGAATATGTCAATATTTTGTAGAGAAAATCATCATGATCCACCCCCGTGTACTATATGTACAGTGGAACTGCCTTGCGGTTGCAACCTAAAAGTGGGGCCATACTCCATTACAGGCGCGAGCGGGCAGTGTTCTAACTTGTCAATGGTTAGAGTAATCCATAGTGTTAACCTACCGGTGCTACATGCTTTTGATATTCCAAATCCAACTGAGAAATTATCCTTTGAATCAAAACTCCATGTTAAGGTATTTATTCCGAACATAACACAACATTTGGAAGAATTAAGAAAGAAATTTGGCAAGAATTACACAGCCAATCTCTTCGCACTTCGCGCACGAGTTGAAGCTTGTCGCCAGAATGAAAGCCCCGCATTTTGCAGGAATACGTTGGGGTTGGTATGACACTAGTCCAGCGTCCTCAGACTTCCTGTATCGGCTAATTAATCTTATACTGACAATATTTAGCGTGGTGATGGTCATTAGACTGTCATGGAAGGTAAGGCAACTAGCACTATTAGTGCTAGGGGCCACAGGGGCGAGAGCTACCACGGTCGCTAACATGAACAAATATTTAACTCTTAGAAAGGAGGGCGACACACATACGCCCGGTATGAATTCAGAAACAAAATTGGGTATTTTAGCAGATTTAACCCATATGGACAAACTATTCGTAGCTTGGATGTTATTGGTGGTTATGATTTTTATTTTTACATTCGGAAAGAAAGGTTGTAAACAGATAAAGAAACTAGTAAGAAGAGGCATGATTTGGATGCCTAGCAAACTGATTAACAGATGTATATCATTTGATGAGGAAGATAAGATTGGCGGTAATACCGATGTGATACTTAGATTCAGCAACATGAGAATTTCTGAGTCATTGGTGATCGGGGAGATTTTCGATCTGCCTCGACATGTGACATTCAAATCTATTCCTCGTATCCGCATCACTCATGTGTCCAATGGTTGTAGAAAGTCCAAAGTTTTCTTAGATGTTCCCGGGGAATTCAAGTATTCTAGAGGAAATGCAGAAATAATGGTTGAAACAGCGAAAACAATCGTAGTACCACTGTATCAGGGTAAAAGAATAAGATCATTACTTGAATCAGGAGATGTGTATTATGCAGTCATGCAAGATGCACCTGGATACAGGTGGTACAGTCAAGAATGGAAAGATATAGAGATAGCCCAGAATTGACCCCTTGTCTTAATCGAAGACACCCAAACATGACATACCCTAAAAAATCCAACTTTGGCAGACATATGGGGTGGCTTTGCAGCCCCTATGTCAACCTATGACCCAACCCGTAATCAGCCCGTGGTGACATCGGCAGGTATATCAACTTACCCTGAGTCAAACAAACCTAACTTGGCTTGTGGCTCGGGGGCCGAGCCAATCCTTGTGGGGGAGGATTTTGGGGAGGGAACTAGTCAGGTTCGATCCAGTGTAAACACACATTCAGCACCCGATCCAGCAAACGGAGCAACGTTCAACTAAAAATATAAGGTATTTTGAGAATATTGGAAGACAAAAGACAGAGACAAAGAACAATGGGTAATTAAGAAATTAGCATAACAATGGTCATTAAGGAACAAAAGATGCATTGTTGAAGGGTCACTTGTTGATTATTATTATTGTAACAATTAGGAAAATTAAGTATGAGCAAGGGGCTTGAGAGTCCTGCTAAGGACAGATGTACAATCAACATGTCTAGCTGAGAAGAATGTTTAGACAAATTAGGATAAGGCCGGGGCGAGTGACTAGAGTCAACAGATTAGATTACTATCTTAACACATGACTCAACGTCCCCTCAGCCATGACCCAGCAATTAAGATAAGGGCGAGTTTGGCCCAAAGTAGCAAAACATGGAGGCTACGCCGCAAAATTAGAGTAACTAATGGAAGCATGCGCTCAGGGAGTTGCAGAGCGCTCGTTAAATTAATGTAACGTGTCAACAGGCTTGTAAGTCTGATGAGGCGGCACAGATACAAACTTTACTAGTGCCCATTTGCGAATAGGAAAATAATAAACAAGGGCGCTAGCCAGGGAAAGGACCAAACACAGAGAGATTTATTAGTTTGGAAAGGTCAGTAAGGACTTTCTAAAAAGAAATTTTGAGAACTTGACTTAGCAGAACTTTAAAGGAAAAAATCGAGAGAAAAGCGACTAGGATTTAATTGAAAGGTTGTGAAATGAGGTATTAAAAAGAAAAATCAATGAAGAATGGGAATGATAGATGACAGTAATTGGGAAATGTTTCTTGAGCAATAAAAGACAATTCATGATTTGATATTAATGACCAATTACGTTTTTGATGGTTAAATTGCACTGACATTGAGATATTGTGTGGTGGAAGACCACTGTATGTTTGACTGTGAGGTATTGCCTGAAATCTACCTCTGATTGTTTAATCTGTTTTGATCAGGTCGCAGCCGGTCGACCTGAAGTCGAGGAACCAGAGGAGGATGACGAGGGGGATGTAGAAATGCGACCCCAAGATGACGAAGACGAAGGATATGATTCAAGCGATGACATGACCCCTAAGCCGGTGTGGCAGTGGCGTTTGCGCCACCAGCCAGCGCCGAACACCATAGTGAAGTTGTTCGGGGTGATAGGAAGTTTCACCATGGTTCCAATTTCATACAACGTGACGAAGAGATTGAACTTCGTAGGAGCCACGATGAGAGGACAAGAGGGAGGGACATACAGACTCCTCCCCAACATGCTGACACCTGAAATGTACAGAAGGGTGATCGGGGCAATGACAACCAGTAGCGATAAAAAAGCAATTAGAAAATTGGGAAAACTGATGACCTGTGGGCAGGAAGGGAACATTTGGTCTTTGTTTATAATGTACGTATTAAATAAGCAGTACATTCCTGCTATTTTTAGGCAATTGGCTAAGCGAGACTTGGAAATGTTGACGCAGGTGTTGGTCACTATGGGGGACACACTGACTCTGAAGCAGGTCTGGCTTCCAGGCCGGCGGACAGGCTGCCCAGTCCTAATGATAATAAAAGCATTGGACGGGGTGTGTGACCTGACCAGACAAGATCTGCTCAGAGTCATGTCTCGCTCGGACAGCCCCTACACTGGTTTTGATTATTTTGCACTTCTGAATACGTTAAGAACGGCTAGAGGCATAGCCCTGGCCAGAGTGTATGGACAAAAGTACTCTTGCCATTTGTGCAGAGAACCTTTTTACTCAAAATTAAGATTTACTTTAGGCCGAAAACAAAAGGCTACCTTTGAGAAAGATGGAGCTCAGTACCCGTGCTGTGGGATGGTGGTCCACCGGGGATGTTACCTCCGGGACCAGGTCCCCAGATCATGTTGTTTGTTTTGTGACACGGCCTTGCCCTCGGGCATTGCTGCGTTCACAAGCAAAGTTTTAAATCGGGACCAGCAAGTATGAAAGGAGCGGATCCGTTCATTAAATGGGATCCCAAGATTTGCTCCCAATGGGCCCCCTCCAGTGCCCCTGGGATGTAGACCTGAGGACATCTCTAAAGTAATGATCCCTCCAGGGCACCTAGAAGTATACATACCTCTAGGAGCACCCATTTTGGATGTTCTTCCAAAATGGAAGAAAAAGAACACTTGGCGACCAACCAAATTTTGGGGTGAGGACCAAGTATAATTATTCGGAAAAATTCATTATTCCATTCTTTGGGGGAGAAATTTATAATTAACTGATTATTCCAAATTAATTAAGGATTCGAAAATTAATTGCCTTGATATAATTTTGAAAGTTTTCAAATTCTGAAAAGGCCCAGGCATCAATGTTTATAAAAGTTGTGGAAAGAAAAGTTACCTGAAAGCTACTCGGTCCCCGATCATCCCTGTAAAACACCGCCAAATCAGAATCATCGCCATGCACTAATGAACTGAATCCATCCAGACGCAAACCTCCGATGTTAATTTAAGGAAGAGATGTCTTGAGTAGACTCCAGAAGAACTGTGTGCCGTATTTAATCAACGAGTTTGAAGTGTTGTGTGAACTATATATATCCACGTGTGTTTTGAATAGTTTTTTTTTTTTTTATTTTTGCACAACGGTTTTATTTCCATTACACATAGTACATATCATAATATCGTGATGATCAATAGATTTGTGATACAGACTTAAAACTTATTAGAACAGTCACATGAAAAAAATACCTAGGCTGACACACAATAAGGACAATTGGCATTGACACTTTCAAACAAACTGTTGTTGATAGACTGATTAATTTTATCAAAAGCACCATAAGATGGAAGATCTTATTTTTTGTGGTGACTTTACTTCGATTTTTTTTAATATTTCATTGAACAGATTACACTAATTTATAGCAGTCAAATAAACAATATATTCCTTCCTCGATAAGTAAACAAAAAAAAAAGAATATTAATTCTCCTTTTTCTGTAGGTTTCACCATATACTCACATAATGAATATAAACATATAAATCGCTTCACATCTTTTCTTATCTGGAAGTAAAACCTTGAACTTATTACAATAAGATCAGACTCATTTCAAACTAGAATAAGAACTTTATATACTTTCTTTTTAAAGACACTGCAGATATTAGTTACTATATTAAATGATCCTTATTACTTATTAACCAATCCCTATGCGGGATCTGGCCTCCCATGTGTCATTACAGAATAAGGATTCACTGTACTCCTTCTTTTCTTGCTTTTGGAATTTTGCTTTGACTGTCCTTTCATCACTTACATCTGCTAGTCTTTCTTTTACTAGATAAGTCCAATTGGAAACAATTTCTGATCCAGTTTCACTCTCCTTTTTCTCGAGGTTAAATATCCACCTCTGACTCAGGCCAGAGGCTAGTAGAAGTGGTAATACCGGCAACTTTTTCTCCAGATAGTCTCCAGTAGTTGACTGTCCCTGTAGACAGGGGGGTTGTAATTCAGGCAAGTCCCCAGCAGATAGGCCTACGACTTCTTGTTGCTCCAATTCTTCCAACTCTACAATTTCTTCTTCACATTTCTCCAGCTGTTCTTTTGCCTCCAACAGGCAGAGTAGCTGGGCAAAGTTTTCCATCTGTCTTTCGTGGTATATCATCTGTCTTTTATGGTATATTTCAGCCTGATCTGCCATCGATTTAATCAAGTCAAGTGCAGATTCCATGATTCCTACTTTCTTTAACAACTATATATGTAGGCCTACTTCCAACTAAAAACACTAGGTGGTGCCACTGGTATAGCGCTAGGTCAATAGCCAAGGGAAATGTGTATACACTCAGCTGGGATCCCAGTAAGTCCTGCTTCACTGGCTAGATTATTATAACCCACGTAATTTTCACAATGTCTTCACATATTAAATAAGCAACAATTAGTCAGAGAAACAGTTCTCCACTGCTCAAATTGAAGCTATACCAGTAGGCCTATAGCGTGGGTGTATCTGAGCGATAATTCCAGCTGATCAAGCAATGTGAGCGGTAATCCAAATCAAACGATCGGCGGGAATAAGAGACTCTGTATTTCTCTTGTAATCCTTCGTCTGTCAGTAGTAACCTCTGATATTATGTGTCCTTGGGTACTTATCAAAATGTCCAATATGTTTTTAGGTATCAAATTCTGCTGTAATCCTGAAAAAAGAACGATTAACGTGAGCTATGCTCACAAGCGTATTTCTTTCTCATAGACCGGAAGTTTCTCTGTTGTTAGTTATCCGTGAACCGGAAACAAGATGGCAGCGAAGAAATGAAAACATTTGCAGAGACAGAGCGAGAGCAAATTGTTTGCGATCTATTACGGTTTTGTGGATTAGAAATTTTTAGATGTTTTTCAAGGTTTACCTTGATTAGAATTTAGAATATTGTTAGAACTGACATGTATTTTAAGGTTTAGAAGAGAGTAAAATTACAAACCAGATTTACCGAGTCGAGTCCTGCGGGCGACTTCCGGTTTGACTTTCCCCTGGTGGATGTTTTAAGAATTGAACCCAGAAGCTGCAACATGTGCTCCATCAAGAAGACGTGCCTTGCAGGGTCCGGCATAGCAATTTGTATTTTTGCTGAGGCCATGATTGTCTGGCAAATCGCCAATGATGCGAGGCATGGATATATCTCCATGGCCCTCTTGTCGGCCTGTGGATACTGGGCGGGTCTCTTGTTTTTCTTGACAGGATGTATGGCGATCCACGCTGGAAGAATTGGGGGTCGAAGCATGATGGCCGCGGCGTTGGTAGCATCAGCTTGATCATGGCCGGTGTGGGCTCGTTGTGGATTTATGGAAGAAACTTCGTGGCAATCCTGATTGTCCACAACCAAAGGGTCGATCTGGACCTCAGAGAACTATACGCCCTGTGGGCCCCGCTGTTCAGCCTGGCCATCGTGCTCGTCTTACTGAATACGGCGGTGATCGCCACCTCGGCAGTCGAGCTCTGCCGTTCTTCCAAGACCAGTGGAAATGTTTGAGAAATGAGATCCGGCCCCAGACCCTTCTACAGACAAGTAAAAACTGTATTCTTATCACGTCTTCCGAAAAATTTTAAGTTTCTTTAAACCCTGTCCAAGTTATCCGGCCAGGACAGAAACGGATGGGTATTTGTGAATTTTTGTCACCAGATGGCAGCACCAGATCCACGTGTGGACGGGATCGATCAAAAAGAGACTTTTGGATGTTTTTGACTATTTATATATTTACGCCACCAGGCAGGAGAAAAAGACAGCTTCGAACTTTTGATATTTATATTTTTATGGCCAGTTGGGACTCTCTTCATATCTAATTACTTCTGAAAACGAAAGTTCATATGTGATGATGTGTACTTGATTATTCGACGGATACTTAGAGTTGTGATTATTGATGTATTTTTATAAGAAATTATATTGTTGTGGTGATTTAAAGAGATTATTTATATTTTTACTATTTGGGAGACCCAAGTCGCGGTGAACTCCAAGAAATGTGATTTGTTCGATGGTGTGATATTTAACTTGTTTTTATAGTGGTTCCATTCTTCCTTGTGGGGGAGGATGTTAATGTACAAAAGATAATTTAATGTGTTTTAGTCTAATGAGTTAATTTATTGATCTATGATATTAAGTAATTAAGGTGCCTAAATAAAGTATTTAAATGTATTAATTGTATTTGGCCATAGTCAGTCAGTTTGTTATCCGTTATCGCACTAGGGCGCGGTACTGAGGCATTGCCCCCTCATGATGACATGAGTCAGGGTATTGCACCAGACCTGCCCCTCCATAGATTTAAGGTACATTGCATCAGAGATGAGTCGCTCACGAGCTTGTCTCTGAACTTCCGGAATGATGCCAGTCATTGTTCTATTCCTTCCATACTAAGTAATTCTAAGGCAAGGGTACCAGGGGATTGCTAGAATGTTCTAGAACATTGCTGCAATGCCCAGTTAGGATGATGAAACTCTGATATATATATGGACCCCAGGTCCTGTCACTCTCAGACTCCAAACTGTTACTGAACGAATACACTACGATTGACCTACTGCTTGACGACACTGACAGTATGAAGACCTAGAGAAACTGTACTGATTTGACTGGATGGACTGGACTTAGGAATTTTACTGATTAGACCTACATAGACTGCGCGATCTGACTATGGTTTACCTTTGCACCTAAGACATTGACTGATTGACATGTTTCGTGATTGGACCCAATAAAAGCTTTATTCAGCTCTCCAAACGTGGACCTACGCTTTACTCGAGTTATTACTACACAAGCTGGCGAGATCAACTAGAATCAACACGATCCACGAGAATCTACTTTAGCCATTACCTGTGATTGCTTAACTCCCTATTGAAACCAATATAGAGGTAATTCATGAAGTGTCTGTCTACCCGCTCCCCAGCAATCTAGATAGACATTTACAAGTGCATGTGTATTTCACAATATTTACACACCGTTATATAACAATCCCCAACTTTTGTGTACAAAGAAGGGGCAAACCGAATCTGTAAAAGTATACAAAACTTGCCTCCTTCAATTATTTTGAAAGTAGATCAGGGGATCGCTATTGCTGATCCCCTGAAAAAAGAACTAAGTCCTATAGTTTTCTTAGTAAATGGTCGGATCCCTTATAATAAGTTATATGAAGTAGAACTTTTGAAATAAATTCATCATTTTGAGTGCCTACGTTCTCATTTTATTTATTTAGTTTTTAAAAAAGTCAATTTTCAGCTATATCTTATCATTTTATGTACAATGAGCACATTTTCAGATTAATAACCATATATTTAAACAAACCACAAAATATAGAAATGTATTCTCAATGAACCTTGGATTTAAAAAAACACTGATCGATTGTCCCCATTTCGTGAGAATTGCCCTCCTCCCCTCCCCTCCTCAAAATTTTCCCAAGTGCCCTTTTGTACAACCCAAAGTGCCTTTTTCCGTTGTAAGTGTACGGTAACAATCAAACATGCCTCTGTTCCAATCAAAAGTGGCGCAACCAAAAGTGCATTTTTAAAGTAAAACTCAGGGTTGGAACACTTGCTGGTCATACAGCTCAATTATGGTTGATAACTGAGGACCTACATTATAATACTGGTTTCTGGGCACTGGTATTGCCACAATCAATCAAGTAATTTCTTTCCCGCTCTCTCCAAACCCTGTCCTGAGTGCTGCCATATTGCCCCATGTATGACACTAATTTGGGCCTGTTCATTACCGGTATGTGGTCAGTGCATGGTCACGGTCTAATGAGTGTGAGAGTAAATAGTAAACAGTGCGGCAGGCACGGTGGAACAGATAAAATATTGGGAGGGGGGAGGGCAAACTTTTTTGGGAGGGGGGAGGGGAGGCGGGGAGGCGGGGAACTTGATTCTCTTAGTTTTACATGAATGACGGAAGCCTCTATACCTCTAGAAATGGTGGAAAATTTATCATTGACTGAGTTTGTGAGAGAAGAGATAGAGTCAGTCAGGTTTTCAGTAGTAGAAAATACAGTCCTTGAAGGTTGTAGGCGCGGATGTGAGTATTGTAATGATAAACAATTTTGGAAAGAAGTTTGTCACGTTTGTGGCCGGCCGAGGCGTCTTGACGCTGATAGGCGTCAAGGGGCCATCCACAAATGACGTCATGCTTTTTTTGGCCATTTTTGACCCCCCCTCCCCCCCATGTCACGTTTCGTCACACTGTGCCAGACCCCCCCCTTAAAACTGATAAAAAATGACGTCATGTTTGCAGCACCCCCCCCCCCCCCCAGCCCAACTCCCCCTTTTAAAAAAGGTTATCATTAATTAGGTATAACATCATAATTAAATGATCCACAACATTGAAATCTTTGTATTAAAAAAACCCTGAAGTCCCAGAATGTGAATAGGCTACTTTACAAATTCATTTAGTACCACGGCAACTATGGTGACCTCAATCCTAGCTCAGAGTCAAGGCAGGCAGTTTTCCAGGGCCCTGATACTTTCACTATAGGTGTCAAATTTTGCCAACATATACCAGCAATAAATTTTGCTTTGTGTCCAACAAATAAGGCAAGATTATCAACTACTATGTTAAGGTTAGTTTTCTGCCTGCCAATGGACGTGGGTCTAATGAGTTGCACATGTGCAGAGAGGTTTGGCAGTGGTATAATACCCAAACGCATTAAGCCTGATTTGCATATTGTGCACAGTTATGGAGGCTATAGTTTAGGATGTAGTAATGGAACATATCACATAAAAGGCTTTTACACAAGATCAAGTCTGTGTAGTCCCACAGGGGTCAGTTCCATGACCACCTCTCTTCATAATATATATGGTCAGTTCTCACAAATCGGGTACACAGAGGGTATTTTTGGCTAAAAATTTAAATGCATTGAAACTACTTGCCATTTACAGATATCATTATACATATAATGAAGGGTTCATAACAAAAATTGGGCACACTAATTTTAAAAACTGCATTTTCTAACATTGCCACCCCAATGCTTTGGGATAGAAATATTGTAGAGGTGATGAGGGTTATTTTTTAAATTTCAATATTTTTGTTTGTTATCGTATCATTAAGCTAATGTTTCAAGCTATAGAATAAGATCAAAATTGATTTTATTTTGAATTTCTATTTCAAGGCACTTTATTTGAAAATCATCTTAACTCATTGACACCCAAAGTTTAAGGGCATGGCCTTGTTCTAATCCTTGTCAAATATACTTGATTTCTCAAAATCAATATTTTGGTATTCTTGTAGCAAAAATACATTATTCTCATTATATCCAATTTCATTATCTCATCTGAAATTGTTCTTTTCCAATGTTTTATGTTGCCAGCCCATTAGTGCATCCGGGCCAACCCCAGCTTAAATCAGTCCAAAAATAACAGAAAAAATGTTAGGTTGAAATTAAAAATTCTATGACATGAACATCTTATTAGAAGCTTTAAATTGACAAAGTTTCATTTGATGATCAATAATTGTGTAGACACATTTTTAAAATGAATGTCGTTAAGTTGGCAATGTTTAAACTTCCCCAACATGACCTTTTTTTAATGATTCAGATCTCATTGAAACAGTTTTTCTGATATGCAATTATTCAATGTTTGTATTCAGAATAAAGTCGTTTGAGATTACATATCAGGAACAAAATCTCACTAGATAATTATTTTTTATCCCTAGCTGAACCCTTTAAAAGTGCATCGGGATGGCAACGTTAAAATTTCCCAAAAGAAAAAATGAATTAAAAGAAATTAGCAATATTTCCAAACACTATATCTTTAATGTATTTATAGCCAATAGATATGAGCATTATTTCAGACACATGTTATAATAATTTGATGTTTTGTACAATGCTGAGTAAACTCTATTTGACAAAATTATTTTTTCCTCTGCCTAAAAGTGGGTTATGTGGGTGGATTTCTGCCCATAGGGTGGCCATTTTGTGTTTTAGCTATATAAAAGTATATGTCCCATGAAAGGTCTATCTAAGCTGCATCGATTAGTTTAAAATTTATTCATATATAATAAACTGGTTTCCATGAGGGGTTCAGAACCCTGAGTACATGGTTAATATCAATACTCTGAAGAACCTTCAAAGGTGAGTGACAAAGTCCTTAGATATGTATAAGCAACTTGACCTGCCTACCCTTCACTTTAAAAGATTAAGAGGTGACGTGTACACGCTACTGGACTTGGTTGTAACAGGACATAATGTCAACTGCCTCAAGAACGATCTTGAGGACATGGAAATACCGTCCTTGGCATTGGGACTGGTTGGGCAATGGGTGTGGTACCAGTCATTGTATTGATACCTCTGCGTAAAATGCATGGGTCTATATCAGGAAAAAATTGCATGACCTCCAACACCAATGGTCCGTAAAGATGAATGGCTGGAATCCATATTAGCAGACATTTCCTATACTAACAGACATGCTGCTAGAGATTTTGTTACATACTATTTATTTAATAAAGGCAGTGTAAGGCTGCCACTCAAGTTACATGACACCAGTTCCTTTTGATTTTTGATTTTTTTTAATTCAGTTTAAGGCAAATACATTATTTAAATTATTATAGAAAAAACGCAATATTCCTCATGGATGTTTTCTCACAGTGCCATTGTTGAAGTTTGATTTGCAAGAAAACTAGAATGATCTGGATATATCTAGATATAGAGGCCATAGAAGCATGTCCAGTAGCCTTTTGTTCTAAGGTGTATTTCAAATGAATTTTACTTAGTTTCCCCGTTATGGTAGTCTTTTTATCAAAAATATAAAAACATGATGTCATACATGAGGTGACCCCCCCTCCCCCCATTGTCATACCTTGTCATAAAAACTCAACCCCCCCTCCCCCCCTAGGGCATGACGTCATTTGTGGATGGCCCCCAAGGTGGAGGGGAAGTTAGGTTAAACCTAATAGCCAAAATGAAATCCACATTATTGTGGCCGTTTAGAAGGATCTGCTCTTTCTCAGAGAAGATCACGCCATATTTAACAGGGATTATAAAGCTTTGTATTAAAACATGAAACCTGAGTAAACAGAGCTGCGCCTTATGTATTGAAATATATAATTTGAATGGTGTTGATTGCAAAGCTTGGCATCATCTGGTATCATTAAACAGAAGGCTTCTAGGGATATAAAATGCCTTTGTGAGTTGTGTTATACTTCATTATTTAATAGAATCAATCGGTGACTAGTTTAAGTATATTCCATAATTATTATTTATTCCTCAGTTACTATGGCTGATTAAGCAATAGACATAAATAAAAACAAGATTCTCATTATTTGGCCAATAAATTTTTCAAAATGTATAAGAATTGCTATAGTTATTTGCGGGGGGGGGGGGGGGGGGGGGTTGCCCGCCTTGCCTTACACCTTGTTCAGGTGTAACACCCATATGCCTCATAGATAGGCATCAATCAAAAAAAGGGTTTGGCCAAACACCTTAGGCCAACAGAAGACGAAAGTGTGCTAGTGCTCTGCTGACGTCATGTTCTCATAGCATTCTGGGAATATTGTTCCAGCCAACATACCGGATAATAGCCAGTTAGAACAAGACGAAATCACTCCCCAATTACTTATAAATGATTGAATTACATAGTACAATGTACAAAACATCAAATCGTAGTTTTTTCCAATGTCTGAAATGCTATTATACGCAGTCCAGGGTTCCCCTTAAAGGGGCGTAGGAGCCAGGGGGCAGAGGGGGCAGCAGCCCCCCCAATATAAATGTTGGGGGGGGCAGAAGTATGTCTCTGCCCCCCCAAAAAAAAATTCTGCCCTCCAAAACATTCTTAGTCTGTGTATTTCAAACATGACAGACGTCCAGCGACATCACAGACTCAGAGTGATCTGAAAACTTTGTACCATGTTTATGCTATAATAAGAGGTCTGCATAGACAATTACAAAGGGGCTCGTTGGTCATTTGTTTTGTTAGGACTCATGAAATGGTATCAAGTTATGTCTGCCGGACTGGCATTACCATCTCTTAAACTGACACAGTTAAATCATGTTCATATTGGTATTGTGTCCAATAAGTGTATTGCTTTATTTAACATTGCCTGTTACCTCTGCAACTGCAGAACGCACATTTTCTACACTGAGGCACATCAAAACATACCTTAGAGCCACCATGTTTCAGCAAAGATTGAATAATTGTGTCATACTCCATGGACACCAGAGGGAATATGATAATCTGGATATGGTTGAAATTGCTAAAGAGTTTATAAAGTGCAACACAACAAGAGAGGCTTATTTTGGGAATTACTAAAACTGTTGTATTGTGAGACTTTTTTTACACAGGTTATATTCACATTATGCAATAAGTAAATTATTCTCAATGTAAGCTGTATTCATATTCCACCCACAGTGAATCTAATTCTGAAGTGCAACAGTATAAGAATAATGTTTTTATACACAAGAAAAATCCAAAAATATGGTTATTCTAGTCTGAAGCCTTGGTGAATACATTGTATCTACATATATACACACCCTACATCTAGTGTTTTACCCATCTTATATATTGTCATTATTTTGATATCAATGAAACGGTGCTTGTACTATAGTATCAAAAATCTTATATACTGTCATTATTTGTATATCAACGAAATGGTGCTGCTGGTATCAAAAATGATAGAATAAAATATGCTGCATATAGTTTTCGATGTTTTTTCACTTTTCCTGACAGAGCCTAGTTATTAACTAATGAGGTTTTAGGAATAAACAAAATGATCTTCACCCAATTTCCCTGTGAGAGTGCTTTCAGATTTCTAGAAAATGATATTGAAATGTCACCAGAAGGCACCATTTCATGGCTCGTTTTTAAAAAAAATCCCGGGGGGGGCATGCCCCCGGACCCCCCTAGTGTTTATTACTTGCGCCTACGGCGCTCGCTTGACACTCAACACAATATTCTCTGCCCCCCCAATATTTTTTTCCTTCCTACACCCCTGCGCGGCGGCGGCTTTAAAGATCTAAAACTGCTCTTCTTTTTTTTTAGCTTTTTTTAAAGAACCAAAATATTGCAACTCGGCCTACGGCCTCTTTGCTTCTGGGCTTGCTTATCCACCTCATACACTTGACACTATGGTAATCTTACTATAATATCTCGCCTCATACCCAACAATGGAATTACGTAACTAACATAAAACCAAACGCTGCATGGGTACCAGTTAATTACATAGATTTATCTATTCTCATCGAACTTTATCTGAATAGCCTTGTCAGTTTTTCAAAGATAAGAAGACATAGGCCTATATATATATATATATATATATATATATATATATATATATATATATATATATATATATATATATATATATATATATATCAGGAACCCTATATAATGGCTAGAAAAATAACCTTTGCTCCCGATATCGCATCGTATAGGATGGAACATGGATTTTAGTGAGGCTAAATAGGTGATGAGAACATGGAAACAGGATCTCATCTAGCCCTCAATTTTCTTCAAATGTCCACAGGTTGTAGAATTGTCAACTACGCCGCTTTACTGTCAAATATATAATAGATTAAATATTATAGCCATTCCGACAAGCGGGCATCTAGCACTGCCATCTGGACTGCCATGCACCCATTCATTTTGTTTTTTAGGCCTACCTGCCACTGATAACCGATCTAACAGAAAAGTAAATATTAGTCTCCCGCATGCAGAGGCACAGGATGGTCATGACACTTGGGTCCGAATTACACACAGTAGTTATAGTTATAGTTATTCAAGGGGAAATTGGTTGTGGATATTTCATGAAGGACC
Source organism: Sthenelais limicola (assembly GCA_942159475.1). NCBI lineage: Eukaryota > Metazoa > Annelida > Polychaeta > Phyllodocida > Sigalionidae > Sthenelais > Sthenelais limicola. The sequence continues at coordinate 51,812,145 of OW804098.1, forward strand.
GTCTTAATTTATTGGGGGAAAACTAGCCGGAATCACATACGTGTATTATATCAATTATTTGAAATGAAGTTATGTGTGTCTCCTTGGATTGCTACCGCTCTCTACATATTCTGGATCGAAGGTAAAGTCATTTCTTAAGTACATTTTTTTGTTCGGCCTATAGATATAGGCATATGCTAAATTACAATATTATGTCTTTGATCGAGAATTAATGTTCATGGAAGAGGTAAATTAGCTTGGGGATCTTCGTTGGTGTTCACTTAATAAATGACCCAAGAATGGCACTTCTTGTGCAGCGAGTATACATTGGATGCTTTAAGCTTCAGTCCATATGCAGCCTCTACTATCCTCTTGAAAAATTCTTCCATATGAGTGAGATGGTCCTCAAAATTCTTTGAGAAAGTTATCATGTCATCAAATTTAATGTAGACAAGGGAAGAGTTAAATGTGAGACCCCTCAATAATTTATTTTGCCAGACATGAAGGAGTGAAATCAGAGGCCTTTTTCAACTTTAAAAATATGGATGTTAATAAAAATTGTAGTAGTAGGACACGCACATGCCTCGTTGTGATATGCCCTTGGCCTCCGGCCCTTTATCATTCCACGCATACGTGTTGAATTAAAAGTTCGTAGCAAACAGTCTAACATGAAACTACTAATTCCAATGTTTAGGTTGTGGCGCATTTTCTTTTGCGTCGTATTATGGATCACACATGGTTCTGCAAAGAAGCCCCAAAAGGGCTGGTGTCTGGGGGACCGCTGGAGTAATGTTCCATGGCGATATCGTTTCCGCCGTCCTGACTGAATGTAGTACTCGGCGCAAGTATGCTATGACAAGTTTTGTGGCACAAGGTAAAACTATCTATATATTAATTATATCTCTATAAGAGCAAAGTGTGATTATCTTATTTCCTCCTAAACCGCTGTAGGGATTGCCGCGAATTTCGAGATGGACATGCTTTGGCATAGTGGGATGCCATTCCACTATGTATTTGAGCGATTTCCTAGAAAATAAGCGTCAAAAAGGGGTATCAATTGCCATTTATGCCCACCTGTTTATGCCCGACTTTCATAAGAACGTTTTGTATAGGTTTGGAATACATTACATTAGTCGAATAATACAAATACATGTAATAACAATATCAAGAACATATCTCATTATTTCAGTCTCTCTCCCTGTCTCTCTCTATCTCTGGCACTCCCCCTGTCCTCTCCCTGCCGTTTTCTCTGTCTCTATGTATCTTTATGCTTCTTGCCATGTCTGTGTCCCTGTATTTATGTGTGGTACACACGTTTAGTTCATCTCAGTGGAAATACTCTCTTTCTCTATCTCTGTTTTCATCTCTCTATCCTCTTTCCCTGTCTTCATCTATCTCCTGGGGCCTGTTGAAGTTGTATTTAGCTAAGGACAGGATTTCTTTTCGTGTGAATGTTTGTGAATTTTTTCCCACTTTCTTTCTTTCTCTCTCTCTCTCTCTCTCTCTCTCTCTCTCTCTCTCTCTCTCTTTACCTGTCCTATTCTCATAGTCTCTTTTCACAGTCTCTCCCTGTCTCTTTGCCTTTCCCTCTCTCTCTGTATCTCTAGCTACTTCTTGCCATGCGTGTGTCCCTGTGGGTCCCTGTATCTCTAATTCTATGAAGGCCTAGACCTAGTTAATTATCCCTGCCTCTACCTCCGACACTGTCTCTCCCCCGTTTTCTGACAGTCCGAACGACTTATAGTCCAGGCAATATAGCATCCAACCTCAAACAAATTGCAAAAGAATTTCCTTTAATTTGATATACCGGTAAACATCATATCTGTAGCACTAATAGTCGCAGAAATATAGCGTCTCAAGTGTCACACACAATCTGATGCTTCGCACAATACATCGTTTCAACCATATAAAAGTCATAAATCAACACCAGATGGAGCTTTGTATTCATTAAAAACATCATACCCCATCAAATGATCTTTCATTTAAGGCATGGTACATACATTTGGCATTAATAAAAGATATTGAATGAATTTTCTTTAAAAATAATGATATTATTATTTTTATATTTTCATATAGAGCTTTAGAATATCTACCAAAGATGGAAATGGTATTGGGGTGTTGATATTGGTATTGGAGTGTTTCCTCCACAGCAAGCATGAGAAGTATGCATAGTAAAAATTATCTATAAAATGGGAACAAATTAAGTATTCCTATAAATCTAACATGGGGTCAGAACCAATCTCAAAAATCAGTGCTACTGAGATGATATTATCCTAAGTAAAAAATATAATGTTTATCTAAGTGAATGTGTTTAAAATTTGCATGAGCAATAACATACCTAAGGGACATAATCATCCTCATCACCATCTAATTTGATGGCATTTCCACAACTTGTCCCTCTACAGTACCCACATGCTGGTGAGCATTGAAGACCATGCTTTTCCAAGTGCATCTTGAACCAACACAAACAGTAGATTTGCAGTTGCATCTTATCAACTGCAGCAGATTTGGAGGTGTCTGTGGTAAATTCATGTCTTTTGGAAGTAGTTGACTATTTGTGAGGATCCATCCCCATTCCAAAGGATCTAACCTACCAGCTTTACCAGTCTACTCTTGCAGCTGATGATAAACCCTGTGGTCATGGTACTTTGTGACAGTTTCTGTTGTTGGTAGACCCTGTGGGTGGACAAACTTTGTGCTGGCACCCAGTTTTTGACAGTATTTGCCATAACACAGGTCATTCAATTTTTCACCAACTTTACCTTTATACAAAAGCCCAATAGCCTGTTGCCCTGCTGTTACAATTGACTCCCTGTCAGCTTCTTCTGGTGATGCCCTGAAGTGAGATATGCACTGGTACCTCTGACTTGACTGGTAAAGTTTTAAAGTTGTGGCTTTTCCCATACCTTACATACTCTTGACAAATACTACCATATGTTGAATTACCTTCCCAAGGCACCCTATGGAGTAGTGATCCACCATCAAGTACATACTGTGCTTGCCCTGGACTTGGATAGGAGGTTGATGTACTCTGTTGGTGTAAGAAACAATGTTTGAGCATTAGCTGTTTGACAGCCTTCCTCAATAGCGCCTTTGTTTCAAACAACGCTGGAAGATGAGGACAAACTACATAACTGAAAATGGACTTCAGATCTGTAGTACATGTGATATTGGAACAAAAGTTTAAGATCGATCTGTACACTCACTCCATCCACCCATACTGACATCTTTGTTGCCAAGGTTACAACCTGATCAGACTTGGCAATGTTCATCTGTTTTCTTGCCACACATCTTCTCCAGTATCTTCATCCCAACAAGTTTTGCATCTTGAACATTGGCTGAAGAGTCAGCTCTAACTCCAGTTACATTCCTTTCCCCCTGGTTAACCCACCTGTGGACTTTACACTCCGCATCAAGCACTGTTCAATGACAAGGTTAGACGATAATCCTGACCAGAAGCGATCACTCCTTCTGATTACATGATAACCTTCCATAAACTTCTTGTGTAGATCAGGAAGTCTTTCTGGGAGTTTTGCCATCTTTTGTAGGTACATATAAACTAATTTGGTATAGTGGTTATGACCAGTGGCCTGGTAAGGGCAGTCCTCACATGGCTCACTTTTTCTCATTGTTTCTACTTCTACTTCTTCTCCACGCTTTCTGTTAATTTCCCTGTCAAATGATTCATCATCAGTCTCATCAGTAGGATGGTCACATGGCAGAGGAATATCATAAAACTTGGAACAGAGCATGGCAGCGCAGTGTCAACAAGTAAGTGTCCAAAAATTGCCCTTGAAACAGCTTTGCCACTGAGCATGTGTGATACTGTATTCCGGGCATATATGCTTTCAATGACCTTCTCTATTCCTGTTCCTAACTAGGTTACTATGTGCATACATATCATTTTAGGCTCACCCCTTTTGGGCTCATCACAAGTGGCAACAACAAGGTTAAATTCATGAAATAAAGCAAGTTTTCTGGGTAACATGAAAATGTTGGGTACCACATTATTCAAACAAAAGTTATTTTTAAAAAAAGTATTTAGGTAAGAGATATGTAAAATAACTTAAATGAAAGATCATTTAATGGGGTATGATGTTTTTAATCAATACAAAGCTCCATCTGGTGTTTATTTATGACTTTTATGTGATTGAAACTATGTATTGTGCGAAACATCAGATTGTGTGTGACACTTGAGACGCCATATTTCTGTGACTATTAGTGCTACAGATATGATGTTTATATCAAATTAAAGGAAATTCTGTCTGCTAAAAATAGTTTAGTGTGACCTAAGCTCTTACTGGAATATTCTGAGCGTTGTTCTTAAAAATGTGAAAACAAGTTCCCCTAGTGGTGATTTTGAGAACTTTCCGCTAGACCGATGGCTTTAGATTTTTAGGACAATAAAAACAGCATATCAAGGAACATCATCCCACAAAAATAAATACTTTTGCAATTTGTTTGAGGTTAACCCCTATATTTTGCTCTAGATTGCCTGGACTATTATTTCCCTCACCCTCTCCCTGTCGCACACTCACGCACCATCACGTACGTTGCTTTGGGTTCACGCGCGGCAAAAGTATTATATATTAAGGGGACCTAGGAGTCCTCACCTATATCTCCAGGGGAACAGGACCCTGGAGACAGCGTCAGTTGCCACTTAGCAAAGGATTATGTTTTATAATTATATTATGCAAACCATGCATCATGTATAGAGACTTTGGTAGAATATGTATTGACCAATTAGATGGTTTGTATGATTGAAATAAGACATACGAATGACCAGATTACCAGAGTGGTTGGGGATTCAACCCTGGGCCCCGATATATTAGGGGAGGCCTGGAAGAACACAATTCTAAGGGACGCTTCCCTTTCTGATGTATTTACTGTGATGTCTGAATAAAAGTACGATATATATATATATATATCTTGTTGGACTCTTCCCCCACTCTAAGTTAAGAAACTTTTGCTTATGCATTTGGATTGACCACAACTTGTACTTCTCTTCAGTTATTTAACTAAACTAAACTCTTGGTAGTTTTTACACCATATTCCATATCTTAACCACTATATTTTGCTCTGTAACCGTTAATTGTTTCAGGTCGGCCTTTACTGTATCTGTATTAATACTTTGTGTCACTCTGCAGGGCCGAGAAATGGACTGTCCACTTGGCGAATTCTGCTTCCACCAAGACCTGCTGGAGGGCCTTACAGCCTTTCAGTGACCCTTGGCTCTCAAGTTATAGTTCTGAGTGATGTTCTCTTCGGTGATGTGTGGTTGTGCGCTGGGCAAAGTAATATGGCAATGGAAATATTCAGGGTATCATTCAGTCCAAATTCTCCTTTATTACGTAAAGTAGTTCTACTGCTTCATTATTGTATTGCATCGAAAGACAAACACATAGAGGGCCTTCCCACTTGTGAATCAAAAATCTAAAAAATCCTTCTCATCATAACAAAACCTGATATAGACTAGATATTATATTGATAAATTGATCAACTCTTTTGAACCTTGTGGTTACTTAAAGGAACACAGAAGTCAGTCCAGTAACGCCTCATATAACCTTAACCATTCATATTTAATTATTCCCAGCAATCATTTCATCGAAAGTGGTAATATTTCACTATTAAATGAATAAAAACTATCGAGATATAGACGTCTGGGTCGGCGCCATTGGAACATACCCTGCCCTCTATCAGTCAAAAGGGTTCAGTTTCACTGCTGACGTCACAGTGGCACCGGGACCGTCCATGGCACAAGCATGCATGCCTAACTCAGTTACCCCAGCACCCAGGACTGAGGTCACTGGCTCTGTTTATATACATCATGTCGGATTCATCAGAGATTGAGGAGCTCTCCGATGCTGGAAAGTTACATGGATTAGTAATCTTGCTTCTATGCCACTTATATCTGATTAAGATGTGTTTAGTTATGTTCTTGGCACCTGTGAATGGACAATAACTACAGAACACAGGACGGGTACCGTATGTTTATCATCCAGTATATATAGAAGACATTCAAATTGGCTGTATTGGATGGGTGTCAGAGTTTGTTTACATTGAGGGAAAGGTAACAATACGTTCGAGAACATATCTGTATCAATGTATCAATGATTCCCAGTTGCTATGGTCAGGGTTTGTGTTAGTAGCCAGGACCCGAGGAAAAATCCTCGCCTACTTTCCTCAGCTGCCTGGCTACTTTGTGACCATCTTTTTGTAAAGATTAAATGATTCTAGCATCAGGCCCTCTCTAAACTTACATGTGTCCATTCATGAAGTATACAGTCATGCATCTGTTAATGAGATATCATTACATAAATTGTCA